>JAPDVR010000022.1:14169219-14769219 GCA_026230005.1 Gila orcuttii | reverse complement strand
GATTATTGGGTGCGAGTCAAAACACTGTGAATTACCTGCCTTCTCAACTCTGGGAAAAAATGCATAAAGCTACAGGAAAAGCCAGAATCCATTTTTTATTATGGCCAGTACATTAGTCAAGAACGACTTCGACAAGGGATTATTTTTGACAACTTTGGAACTTGGACAAGGAAGAAAGCGGCGCTTTGCGCGTTAGAAGGAAATAGGACCTCGGCGTGCACGCGAAAGCGGGACAAAGGAATTGGAATCACTTCTTTGAAGGTATGTACGGCGAAATACCAGACAATTAAGAACTTTTTTTCGTTGGACAAAAATCGTTGGATTTTTCTAAAGGAAGTTTTGTTCGTGTTTTTGAAGAAGATTTTTTGTAATTATCGAATTTTGTAACCGATTGAAGGCCAAACAATTGAAGCGGCAAATCAGTTTATTGTTTAAGTTTGAAAGGAAAATACGTGTATTGGACATTGAATTACCTTAAAAAAAAAAAAAAAAATATTTTTGAGACTTTTTGGAACTTTATTTTTTGAACAATGAACGAACAATTACATGAATCAGAGACACTTGTTGCAAGTAGGCCTATGGAGGACGAAGCCGTGACTCGTATGCGGAAAGCAAGGCAAGGAAAACTGTCTCACATTACCAGGAGAATTAACTTCGTGATTGACTTAATGACAGACAGTGAATGTATTGATGATGTTAAACTAAATATGACAAAGTTTAATGAGTTTTTTGAAGAATTCAAAGCCTTGCATGCATCATATGCGGATATGCTTGATGAAACCACACGCATAGAAGACGAGGAAAATTGGTATAGACCGAAGCTTCGCAGATATTGTTGCTTTCATTGATAAAGTGTTTGAATGGATTAAGTCTGTCGAAAACTCTAGCTCCCCTGGTGCAACTGAAGTGACTTCGTCTGCCAATGAAACACATGCACCTGCCCCATTAGTTCCCGACAAAGCCCAGGCAGAGTCGGATTTTGTAGATGCACAGTCCCATAGGTCCAGCGCTTCATCTGGCAGGTCTCGCACATCCACTCGATCATTCCGCATCAATGCAGAGGCAGACCGAGAAGCTTTACTGGTCGAAGCGTCAAAACTGCCGCAAAAACATGCACTTGAGGAGCAGGAACTATTGCTGCGCAAGCAAAAGGAAGCACTTGAGCTTAGCGTAAAATTGGACGCATCAAACGCAAAAATTAACTATTTAAAGGCTGCTGAAAGGAACACACATGGTCCCATTCCTTTTGATTTAGACACAGCTCATACAACAATGTATAGAGGAGCATCACAAACTGCACACATGGAAGATCTAGAAAGTACAATTTCTTTTCTTGAAACCCCTTCAGTGAAATCCAAAGCAAACACTGTTCATGTTAATGTTCCTCTGCTTAACCCAGATCACAGCATGACTACATCACCCAATAGGCCCATCAGCAGTGACTGGCTGTACACCACACAGCTGCAGTACACCACACTGCCTAGTCTCCCCTATGGAGGTGATTCAAACATATCCTCAGTTCAAATTCAGCCAGCTGTTGGTTTAGTTCAAGATGCTCTATCTACCCAGTTCACCACTCAGCCATCCACAACTGAATCTCAGCCTCAGCTTCGACCACAGCAGGCCCTTCAGCCTCAACTTCCGCCTCCACAGCCACCACAGGCTAGGCCCCAGCTACCAGTTCGTCTGCAGCCACAGCCACTGCAGCCTCAACTCCAACTACAACAACTGCCACAGCCACCACAGGCAAGGCCCCAGCTACCAGTTCGTCTGCAGTCTCAGCTGCTGCAGCCTCAGCGCCAAGCTCATCTGCAGCCACAGCCACTGCAGCCTCAACTCCAACTACAACAACTGCCACAGCCACCACAGGCTAGGCCCCAGCTACCAGTTCGTCTGCAGTCTCAGCTGCTGCAGCCTCAGCCCCAAGCTCATCTGCAGCCACAGCCACTGCAGCCTCAACTCCAACTACAACAACTGCCACAGCCACCACAGGCTAGGCCCCAGCTACCAGCTCATCTGCAGCCACAGCCAACATGGCCTCAGCTTCAACTACAGCCGCAGCCTCAGCCCCCAACATGGCCTCAGCTTCAACGGCAGTCTCAATGGCCACCTCGGCAACCGCCACAGTCTCAGTTTCAGCCTCAGGCTCAAACGCCCTCTACAGGTACGCCCAGCTCGCTGCATGACGGCCATATGATCAAAGCGTTGGAAAAGCAAAATGAACTGACCAGACTGCTCATGAAACAACAGTTGTCATCCACCTTACCACAACGCAGCATTCCGGTCTTTGATGGTGAGGTCCTTTAATATAAGTCATTTATTCATAGCTTTGAAAAAATGATTGAAAGCAAAACTGACAACCAAAGAGACCGTTTACAATTTCTCATAAGGTACACAAAGGGAGGATATATAGAGGATATCAAAAGGCACTAAAACTATTGAAGGAAAACTTTGGCAATGAGTATAAGATCTCTTGCGCCTACTTGGAAAAGGCCCTATCATGGCCTCAGATTAAACCACAGGATACCAAGTCCCTGCAGGAGTACTCCATGTTCCTGAGGAGCTGCTGCAATGCAATGGAGGAGATGTCATATATGGAGGAGCTGGACACGATATCCACCATGAAAAGCATTGCTGTGAAGTTGCCCTACAAACTCAGGGAAAAATGGCGCAACAAGGCATTTGAGCTACAGCAACAACGCCAAGGCAGGGTAAGAATTGTCGACTTTGTCTCTTTTATGGAAAAGCAAGCTCTCATAGCAGGTGACCCCATGTTTGGAGATCTCCAAGATCAGTCAGCTTCTAAAGGAAAGGCGAAAGCTCCTGTTAAAATACGGCCCTCCAAGTGCTCTGGCAGTATCTATGTGACTAGTGTGGCCCCTGCCACAGGAGCAAATGCCGACCCATCGTGTCTCTTTTGCAGCTCCAAACATGCACTAGACTTGTGCCAAAAGTTCATGAAGAAGGCCCATAGAGACAAGCTAAGCTTTTTGAAAACTAAGGGGATCTGCTATGGATGTCTCTGCCCAGGGCACATTAGCAAGGACTGCAGTAGGCGTCTTACCTGCAACATGTGCAAACGAAATCATCCCAGCATCCTCCACATTGCAACCAAGGAAACAGACAGTCCATCTGTTGTTAGCGTAGCAAAGTCTTGTGCTCATATAGGGGCCGGAGACCATGAGAGCGTTCTCTCCATTGTACCAGTGAATGTCAAGCCAGCAAAGGGCAGCCATGTCATACAAACGTACGCTCTGCTGGATCCTGGGTCTTCTGCCACTTTCTGCTCAGAGGAGCTCATGACGCGTCTCAATCTGAGAGGAAAGAGAACACACATACTTCTGCGCACCATGAATAAGGAAACCTCAGTCTCAGCGCATGTCATATCAGGATTGGAGATTTCAGCATTGGACAGCGACACATTCTTCCATCTTCCTGACACCTTGACCCAAAAGAACATGCCAATAACCAGTAGCAGCATCCCCAAGCAAAGTGACCTGGCGCATTGGGCGTACTTGGGTAAGGTCACAATTCCCTCCATTAGTTCAAAGGTGGAACTGTTGATCGGCACGAATGCTCCACACCTACTTGAACCGTGGGAGGTAATAAATAGCCAAAATGGAGGTCCTTACACAGTTAGATCAGTTTTAGGGTGGATGGTAAGTGGGCCATTAAGAAGTGCTGCTGGTGCTGGAGGAAGTGTGACCGTCAATAGGATCTCCGTTGCGAGTCTGGAAAAGCTGCTAATCTCGCAGTACAACCAGGACTTCCAGGAAAATGCAGCGGAGGAAAAGGCTGAAATGTCTGTTGAGGACAAGGCATTGCTACACATGGCGAAGGAGGCAGTACTGGAAAATGGTCACTACAGTCTGAGACTGCCTTTCAGGAAAGCAAATGTGCACATGCCAAGCAATAGGCAAATGGCAGAACAGCGTCTGTACAGCCTAAAAAGGAAAATGTCAAAGAATGAGCAGTTCAAACAGGAATACACAGCATTTCTCGCTGACATCTTTGAGAACAACTACGCTGAGGAAATTCCACAGGAGGAACTTGTGCAGCCACCAGGAACAACCTGGTTCTTGCCACACCACGGGGTTTACCACCCTAAGAAGAAAAAACTCAGAGTAGTGTTCGACTGTGCTGCGTCATTCCAAGGTGTGTCACTCAACACTGAACTGCTGCAGGGTCCAGACCTCACCAACTCTCTCCTTGGAGTCATCATGAGGTTTCGCAAAGAGCCCATTGGAATCATGGCTGATGTCAAATCAATGTTCCACCAGGTCAGAGTGGCAAAGTCTGATGTTGACTACCTGCGATTCCTTTGGTGGCCACAAGGTGACACCAGCCAGACCCCAAAAGAACACCGTATGCTTGTGCACATCTTTGGGGCTGTATCTTCCCCAAGTATTGCAACCTATGCTCTCCAAAAAACTGCCACTGACAATGAAAGCTGTTTTCCCCCTCAGGTAGCAAAGACCATCAGGCACAACTTTTACGTCGACGACTGTGCCAGGTCAGTGTCCAGAGAGTCTGATGCCATCCAGTTGGTAAAAGATATCACTACATTGTGCAGCAAAGGTGGATTCCAGCTAACACAGTGGGTGAGCAATAGTCGTGCAGTGCTATCATCCATTCCCAAAGAGCACAGAGCCAAAGACCTTAAGTCACTTGATCTTGACAAAGACAGCCTGCCAGTTGAAAGCGCATTGGGGCTGCAATGGTGTGTAGATTCAGATAGCTTCAAGTTTAACATCAACCTAAGCCAAAAGCCACATACACGCAGAGGCATACTGTCTGTTGTCAGCTCTGTTTTTGACCCTCTTGGCTTTCTTGCCCCTCTCATTCTGCCTGCCAAGCAGCTGCTACAGGAGCTCTGTCAGGCGGGCTTTGGATGGGATGAGCCTTTGCCACAGGCCATATCAAAGCGATGGATGGTGTTAATGAAGATGATTAATTGCAATTACTCTGTCTTGATTAATGTCTGTTTTGCTTTGTAATACTTTTATGTAACTTTTTTGTAACCCAAGTAGTAATGCTGCATGAAAATGTATTGGACATTATATACAAAAAATAATACCAATTACTATGCATGTACACTTAACATTATAAAAGTAGTAGATGTTTATATTAAGTAATTTAGAGTAGAGAGCATGTATGTATTAGATAAGAATTGCTTTTAAGGAAAATGTAATGCTGTAGATAAGGTATATTTTACAGACGAAGAAACGGAGGACAAAGAGAAAAAGAGCAAAGAAGAGAGCTGGCAGGCTACGTCGGAAACACCTTAAAAGGGTCATGGAAGACTTGGCAGCTCTCCAGTTGATGACAACAGAAGAGAGTTTGACTTCGGCAGTGAACTGTTTGAGTATAAAAGACTGATGAGAAGACTGAAAAGGCAGATACTGATTTAGCGGTATCTCTCGACGTCAGAAAACCAGCTGATTGTACCTTGCTTTATATTGTAACTTTGCTATTAGTTTTGGTTTAACTTTTATTCTTGGAATATTAATAAATAACTATTATACTAATTGCAAGCAATTGTCTACCAGTATTGTTGTTAATAAACCTTAAGCAAGAACTAAACCACAGAGAAGTCTTCTGAACAAGTTGTAAGTACCATTTGAACGCTTATGATTTAGGTCAGATTTGACTTACTCTACCTAACCTGAGGATAATAAATAATAAGGTTAAAGGTGTAAGGTTAAAGCACACACCGTAAAACATGGCGCCCAACGTGGGGCTTTAATTGTTCAATTACTGGCCAGAATTGAACAGTTAAGCGCCTGCTAAATAGCGTGTGCGTGGATATGCTTAAGGATAAGAAGGAAAGATAAATTACCAAATAAAAGACGACTAGAGAAACATAGTCAGGAAGAAATAATCTAGAAAAGATTATTTAAAGAAAACCCAGAAAGGGTTAAATGTGCACATAAGAAATAAGGTAAAGAGTTACCAAAGAGGCTAAGCTATGGCAGCAAAAGCCCAGAAGAAATCCAGCAATATTTTTATACAAGCATATACATGGGGTGATTCTCGTGTACTAGGATGGCAAAAGATAGCCATGCAGGCAGAGACATCAGTCCAAGAGATGGAACCAGGAGAAATACTCCTGTGGCTTCCATCCAAAGAAGGACTGAAAGCAGGAAAATTTGAGGAAAGTGAAGTAGGTCTAGCAGTATTGCAATGGATGCAAGAATTAGGGAAAGACCAAAACTGTAAAATACAATTGCAGTGTAAAACCCCAGAAGCGGAAAATATAATAAAAACTATTAGCAAACGAGATGAAGGCAAAATAGAGATTTTTGATATGGTAGGTGAAGCACTAAAAAGAGAAAGAGGAGCAATACCAGACATGGAAAAAGTCAAGAAGTATCAGCTTGGTATGAATGACTTTGAACAAACGGAAGAAATCCGTTTAACAATACCGGTAAATGAAGAAGATGACCGGGAAAGTGTTATTACAATTGCCCATCAATACACACCGACCCCAGAATCATACGAGCTAGAGATAGGCAGAATAAGACTGCTTATTAGAGACAGTTTAATTGAGAGAACAGCAGGGGGTGTTGTAATACTAAATGGAAATAAACAAAGGACAGCTGGATCTGGAACAGCAGGGGCAATTTTTAGTAAACTAGGTATTCAAGCAATACAGGAAATAGAAAATACGAGAGCTATACTGGGACCCCAAAATGCAGGAACAGTGAGAGTAACCACTGGACTTCCTCAGTGGAGTTACGTGGCGCATACGGTAATGACAGATTGCAGGGAAGAGCTGTGTAGTGCGGAACGCTCCTGGCTGGAAGCCAGGACAATAACAGCAGCAGTAATAAGAGAAACACTAAATAGAAAAGAAGATCAAATACATATGACTTTAATGTGAACCGGGCAGTTTAAACATCCAGTAACGTCAGTAATAGAAGGAATAATATCGGGAATTACAGACATGTCCCAAGAAGGTCAGTTAACCATAAATTTATTAATGACTAATATAAATCAAGAAGAACTAGAAAAAATTCTTAAAAAAAGGGAGGAAGAGAACCAGCCAGGACCCTCTCAGCCATCGGCTCCTCAGTGGACTGTACCTGTAGGGGTGAGAGAAGTACAACAGGGTGAGACAGAGTCCGAAGTTGAATCCGAAGTGTCGGAGTTAGCATACGACTCAGACATATCAGATTCTTCATTATACTGGGTAGATAGTGAAAGCAGCGAAACAGAAAATATTAATAAAGAAACTAGGCTGCAGAATAAGAAAGGAAAACAGATTGAGTTAAAACGAGTGTCACACCGAATAGAAAATGACTGGCCTGAAGTTAATGTAAGAGGGACTAAATACAAAAATCCTACCAGTGAGAAACGAGGTAGAACATTGACAAAAAACTGGGACCGGAAAATTGTCAAACATAGAAGCTTGACTTACGGACAAATGAGGTCAGCAAGTCGCTCCCCGTCTGCCCAGAGAATCGCTCGGACAGAAGGATGGTCTAAAACAGGGAAGCAAACATTGTTTCAAGAAGGATATGAATATAATAGGAAAGTAGTTAAAGAACTAGACAAAGTGGTAATGTCACTGAAATTGGAAATGAAAAGTCTGCAAAAAGAGATGGAAAAATTAAAAACTAGGAAAGCAATAAAAAGAAATGAATGGTCTAAGGAGGCGGAAAACTGGGAGAGAGAAATTACAGAGCCCAGAAATTTTTTTAGAATTAGATCAGCAACTCCTGGATTTACAGCTCCGTCCACACAATTAGGATTTATACCTCCTCAAGAGGTTGAGGAAAGTCAGACTAGCGTACAAGCAAAGCTGCTGGAATTACAGCTTACAGAAGCAGTAAGGAAGCAAGTAGGAAATAAAAAATTGCATGAAGACCCGAGTGCATATGCAGACCGGATAATGAAAGCAGCAGAAAACGCACAACTGAGTCGGGATGCCACTACGAGGCTTGTACAAACCTGTACTGGTCATCCTATCTCAGCTGAAGCATTAGGGAAAATGAGGAATCTAACAGGTATGGAAGATAAACTTAAAGAATGGGAAAAAACTCTTATTAATGCCCAAAAAGAGCAGGTTCCTTTATTAGGAATTTGGTTATCTATTGAACAGGAGATTCCTCATGCTGAAAAGGTTCCACTATTAAGACAAGTAGGTAGGAGAATTCCAGGCGGACATGGGTTGGTTACTCTGTTAAACAATGCAACCAGGGAAAAGATAGAAGAAAAATTAGCTGAATATGATCTTAGTTCGAGACACGTGAAAGCAATAAAGAAAATGTCGCCGCAAAATAAACAAAATCAAGGACTACAGGTCAAAAAGAAATTTAAAAATAATAGATTTCAATTAAACAAGCATGAGGGGTTTAAAAAGAATGACGCAGGATTCCAGAGCGAAGCAAGGAAAGCAATACATAAACAACCAAGGGAGAAAAGGAGCTTAGGAATCCCACAAAAGACCAGCTTTATTCCAGCAGAAAAGTGGGAAGATATGACTCCCGCAGAAAGAGTTAAAGTAATAGAGGACCGTAAGAACAAAACAGAAAACTCAAGAAAAATTAGGAGTAATAAGGTAATTAAAAGGACAGAGAGAAATTCTCAACCTAAAAAGGAGAAAATAGACAAAGCTGTTAAGAAGGAGAAGATTGATTCTGACACAGAATGATGTTTAGCCGGCCAGCTGAAAGAGAGACTATGTAACCCCAGAGTAAAGGAGGAAAATGAAAATTTATATATTGACATTCAAGGAACAAATTATTTAATTGATACGGGGGCAGAAATCTCAATTTCAGCTGAGCCATTAGAAGAAAACGGTACAATTCATGTACAAACATATGATGGAAAAGTAAAAATGGAAAAGACAGGGGAAAGATATGGAATTACTATGATTGAGGGTTCTGAAAATTTATTAGCAGCAAAAGACCGGAAAAAGATTTTAAGATTGAAAGAGGTGAATTATGAGCAAGAATTAGAAAGAATAGAAAAAGAAATGAAGGGTTCACAGTGGGCAAAGAAGCAGTTAATGTGTGAATTAAGGAAAACCCCATATGGGAGAAGTAAAAATGACTGCGGGAAAGTAAGTGATAAATTTGCACATGTTATTGAGGGAGGAATCCATAAACCCCAAAGACAATACCCGATTAATAAAAAAGGAATAGCAGAACTAAAACAAACAATACTAGAGTTAGAGGAGCAAGGAATTATAAGGGAAGTAAAGGGAGCTATTACCAATAGCCCGATACAGTTAGTACCGAAACCCGAAAAAACATTTAGATTAGTAACGAATTTTAAAGCTTTGAATAGAGTAACGAAGCCGGATAGGCGTTATTTGATTAATGCACGAGACACAGTTGAAAAAATAAGAGAAGGTAGATTTTTCTCGAAAATCGATTTATCAAATGGGTTTTGGTCCATACCTCTAGCAAAGGAAAGTCAAGAAAAAACTGCATTTACTGTGCACAATAAACATTATGTTTATCAAAGATTACCACAGGGCTATTTAAATTCATCAGTAGTATTTCAAGCGTTAATGCTAGAAATTCTGAAAGATTTAGAGGTTGAAATTTATATAGATGACGTGTTGATAGTTTCTGACGAAGAAGAAGATGCGCGTGCGGTGATTGTTTGTGTTTGGAGCTCCGTCGAATTGATTCATTAATCCTTGATTTTCTTCTTTACCACTCATTTATAAACTAGTACTTTCTATTTTTATATCGTGTGAACTTATCCTCGATACTATTCCCTATAAAAAACAATCGGATTGCTTTGATATCGCTACTTAGATCCAACTTTGCGAATCCCAGCTACTAGCCTTTTAGCCCGCTAGCATTTCACGCGTGGCCTCGCGCCAATCGACCGTCGGATTTTACACCCGTTTCACTGAAAGGATACGGGTTATATCCAGGATTTCAGTCCTAAATTAGTAGTGATATTGGTAGTATCACTACTAATTTACTGTTCATCTGTTATAATGGCGAATATATCGGATGTGTGTCTAACGCTACCTCTGAGTGCAGGTGAGGACACATTCGAGCTGCATTCGGTGCTGTTGGAGCTGGAGTCCGTGGAGAAGCAGATCCGTGGTCTGCTAGAGAGGCAAGCCGAGCTGCGAGATCGGCGATCAGCGCTTGAAACATCACGCGCCGATGCTCACAAGTCAGTGGTTAGTAACTTTTTGACTCCGACTTCGTCTACTCCGTGCGTTTCTCTGCCCAGGAGGACGCGATCATCTCTGGCTTCATTCACTCCGGCACCGACACAAAGCCATGGACCCTGGGTGATCCCTCAGCGGAAGACACGAGCCAGGACCAGACCAAGAACCTCTCCACCGCTCCCGGTCTTCGAGATCTCCACCCGGAACCGCTTCTCCCCTCTTCGCGAGTCGGAACGTGACGACGCCGTGATCATCGGCAGTTCCATCGTCCGTCATGTCCGCGCTACCTCAGGTAAGGGTAATGTGCGCACTCACTGCTTTCCTGGTGCTCGTGTTCTAGATGTCGCTGCACATGTTCCCGAGATCCTGAACGGTGACGAGCGCGTCGGAGCTGTGGTGCTGCACGCGGGAACGAACGACATCCGGCTGCGGCAGACGGAGGTTCTGAAGAAGGACTACAGGAGCCTGATCGAGACGGTACGCAGCACAGCGCCTGAGGCAACGATCATCGTGTCTGGACCGCTTCCCACGTACCGACTAGGACAAGAAAGGTTCAGTAGACTATTTGCTCTAAATGAATGGTTAATATCATGGTGTAATGAACAGAAACTGCTCTTTGTAAATAATTGGAATCTGTTCTGGGAGCGACCTAGGCTCTACCGTGCTGATGGCCTGCACCCCAGCAGAATCGGAGCGGCTGTGCTGTCGGACAACATCTCCAAGACGTTACACACCATCTGACTAGTAAGTCAAAGTCCAAATCACAATCTCTGCTGTCCCAACTTAATTGATACAAGTCGTAGAACATCGTAGAACATTATATAGAAACTGTGTCTATTCCTCGTCTAGTGAGGCCAAACAATAAATCTAGTTTAGGATCTAGGAAAAATCTTATTGTAATTAAACCAGAAAATCTAAATCTCAGTGAACAAAAAGAATTTCTAAAACTAGGTCTTCTAAACATTAGATCGCTCACACCTAAGGCGGTTATTGTAAATGAAATGGTCACAGATAATAATTTCGATGTTCTGTGCCTTACTGAAACCTGGCTTAAACCAAATGATTATTTCGGTCTAAATGAGTCTACTCCACCAGGATACTGTTATAAGCATGAGCCCCGTCCGATCGGTCGTGGCGGCGGTGTTGCAACAATCTATAGAGATATCCTAAATGTTACTCAGAAAACAGGTCACAGGTTTAATTCGTTCGAAGTACTTGTGCTAAATGTTACGCTCTTAGATGTAAGAAAGAAATCCCTATTATCTCTAGCCTTAGCGACCGTATATAGACCTCCAGGGCCCTATGCTGATTTCCTAAAAGAGTTTTCAGACTTTCTCTCAGATCTATTGGTCAATGCCGATAAAGCAATAATTGTTGGAGATTTTAACATACACGTAGATAACACAAATGATGCGTTAGGGGCTGCGTTTACAGATTTATTAAACTCATTTGGGGTCAAGCAAAACGTCAGTGGTCCCACTCATCGTCTAAATCATACACTAGATTTAATTATATCATATGGAACCAATCCAACCGATATAGATATTATAGCGCAAAGTGACGATCTCACTGATCATTGTATGGTAACGTGCATATTACGTACTGCTGAAATTTGCCATGTTGCGCCACGTTATCGACCAGGCAGAACAATCGTTCCAACCACTATAGATAGATTCACAAATAGCTTACCTGATCTATCTCAGCTGCTCAGTGAACCCCAACAAACAGATGAACTAGAGGAAATGACTAGCAGTTTGAGCACCATTTTCTCTAGTACATTAGATATTGTTGCACCAATTAGATTAAAAAAGGTTAGAGAGAAAACTAAAGCACCATGGTACAATAGTACTACACATGTTATCAAGAGAGAAACTCGTAACTTAGAGCGTAAATGGAAACAAACTAATTTAGAGGTCTTTAGAATCGCGTGGAAAGACAGTATGTCATGTTATAAAAAGGCTCTAAAAGCAGCCAGGGCTGAGCATCTCTGCAAACTAATAGAAAATAACCAAAATAATCCAAGGTTTTTATTTAACACCGTGGCTAGACTAACAAATAAACAGACATCACCAGAGCAAAATATTCCGTTACAGTATAGTTGTAATGATTTTATGAATTACTTCAATGAGAAAATAGAAAGCATCCGAAATACAATTGTAGATGTACAATCCTCTATGGTGTCTTATGATTCAGCCACAATTATCGCCCCTCAAGAACAACTACACCGCTTTACAACTATAGGACAGGAAGAGCTAAATAAACTTATCTTTGCAGCGAAACCAACAACATGTTTATTAGACCCAATACCCACTAAACTACTGAAAGAAGTGTTACCTGTAGTGGAAGAGCCTCTTCTCAATATTATTAACTCGTCTTTATCTTTAGGTCATGTTCCAAAAATATTTAAGCTGGCAGTAATAAAACCTATTATTAAGAAACCGCAATTAGATCAAAATAACTTAGCAAATTACAGACCCATTTCAAATCTTCCATTTATATCTAAAATACTAGAAAAAATTGTGTCCGCTCAATTGTGCTCTTTCTTGCAAGAAAATGATATCTATGAAAAATTTCAGTCAGGATTCAGACCGCATCATAGCACAGAAACTGCGCTAGTTAAAATTACAAATGATTTACTTTTAGCTTCTGACCAAGGCTGTATCTCAATACTAGTTCTACTCGATCTTAGCGCTGCGTTCGACACTATAGATCATAAAATACTCTTGGATCGACTACAAAACTACACTGGTGTTCAGGGACAGGCATTAAGCTGGTTTAGATCGTACTTATCAGACCGTTACCATTTTGTCTGTTTAAATGGTGAAAAATCGAAGATAACGTCAGTAGACTATGGAGTGGCGCAAGGATCGGTGTTAGGCCCTCTGCTATTCTCAATATATATGCTGCCACTGGGTAATATTATAAGAAAACATGGAATTAATTTCCACTGTTATGCTGATGACACTCAATTATATATTTCATCAAGACCAGATGAAAACACTAACTTATCTAAATTGACAGAGTGTCTTAAAGATATAAAATGCTAGATGACGTGTAATTTCCTGCTATTAAATTCAGATAAAACGGAGGTATTACTTATTGGTCCAAAAAACTACCCACAAAACCTTGTACAATACAACTTTAATTTAGAAGGATGTCCAGTTACTTTATCCACTACAGTAAAAGACCTGGGTGTTATACTAGACCGCAACTTGTCTTTCGAAAATCATATTTCATATGTTACAAGAACAGCCTTTTTCCACCTTAGAAATATTGCTAAGCTACGTAACATGCTATCTGTTTCTGATGCAGAAAAGTTAGTTCATGCATTCATGACCTCAAGACTAGATTACTGTAACGCTTTATTAGCTGGTTGTCCTACATCCTCAATAAACAAGCTACAGTTAGTGCAAAATGCAGCTGCTAGAGTTCTCACTAGGTCAAGAAAATATGATCATATAACACCAATTTTATCATCTCTGCACTGGTTACCTATTAAGTTCCGTATCAATTACAAAGTACTATTACTGACCTATAAAGCCCTAAATGGTCTAGCTCCTGTATATTTAATGGACCTTCTATCGCACTACAATCCATCGCGTTCTTTAAGATCCCTAAATTCGAGGCTTCTGGTCATTCCTAGGATATCCAGATCCACTAAAGGAGGGAGGGCGTTCTCGCATTTCGCTCCTAAACTCTGGAATAGCCTTCCTGATACTGTTCGTTGCTCAGACTCGCTCTCCCAGTTCAAAACTAGATTAAAGACGCATCTCTTCAGCCAAGCATTCACATAATGCTTCCCTCTTATACTACTGTTGAATCAGATCGAATGCATTAATATTATGAACAGCAGCTACGCTAATTATTTCCCATCTGCTTTTCTGCTGTTATCTCGGGACGCTAGTCCCGAGGTAAATAGCGTTCTTCAGCTACAGTCTGTATCCAGCCTCTCACGGAGACTTCAGAGTCCCCAACACCTGCGATGAGACGACTCGACGCCTGTGAAGAGACGACTCAACGCCGGCGATATGTTATGCCCTAAATTAATACATGATGATTAACTAACTGTATTTTTTACGTACATTTCTGAAATGCACTTTCTGTAAAGCTGCTTTGAAACAATATGTATTGTGAAAAGCGCTATACAAATAAATTTGAATTGAATTGAAATTTGAATTGAAGAAGAACATGTAAAAACTGTGAAAGAAGTATTGAAACGACTTGCGGAGGCAGGTTTGAGAATAAATATAAAAAAGACCCAACTAATGACTAATATGGTTGAATTTTTGGGTTTTTGGATTTCTGCAGGAAATCGAGGGGTTACTCAGTCTATGAAAGACCGAGTAAACCAACTTGAGACACCAAAAACAGTTAGACAGGTTCAGCAAACAATGGGATTAATGGGATATGTAAGAGACTTAATCCCTCGTTTTAGCCAGATGGCAAAACCCATCCATAAAACCATAAAAGGTGGACGTTTAAATTGGACCGAGCAGGCAGAGGAAGCTTTGAAGGAAATCAAAGCAGCTATTTTAAATTCAGGACAGATGGAAGGAAGAAATGATGGGAAAAATTTAGAAGCTGATTTGGAAACAGACGAGATAGGTTATCAATTAATAGTAAGGAATGAAAAAAGTAACATACCTATTAGGATTATGTCGGGAAGTTGGGAAAATCCAGAAAGTAAATTCACTTGTGTTGAAAAGCAGCTTTCAGCTCTAAGCAAAAGATATTCCGAGTTGAAAGGACTGGCACGGGGCCAGAAAATAATTATTAACACAAAAACAGCAGTATTGGCTCATCTTTCCAAAAATAAAGTTAAAGATGCTCGTGCACAAAATATTCGACGGCAGCGATGGGAAAATATGCTCCTATATCCAGATTTAATAATTAGGCATAAGGAGTTAAAAAAATGCCAGAAAAAGAAAGTGGATTTATATAAAAACACAGTTGTTTACACTGATGGTTCTAAAAAGACCACAGACAAAGAGGCTCACTGGGCTTTCATTGTGAAGCAAGGCAGTAAGGTCAGGGTTTCAGAAAAGGGAGTCACACAAGGCACGGCTCAGTACGCAGAATTAATGGGGGTTGCAAAAGCTCTCCACACACTGAGAAACCTTGGAATTTCACAAGCCATAATAGTATCGGATAGCAATTATGTTGCAACAGGAATAAATGATAATTTACAAACCTGGAAAGAAAATGGTTATACCAAATCAAAAGGTAAGCCAATTGAACACGCAACATTATGGCAAGAAATTCAGGAAATGATAGGCGATTTTGACCTTAAAGTTATCCATCAACCAGGACATTCCAAGGAAGACAGTGAGCTCGCAAGAGGTAATAATGAAGCTGACAAGCTAGCACGCATGAGACGGATAGTGATAATTAAAGAAACAGAAGAGAATGTAATACAGAAAATACATGACCAAATTAGACATCCAAGTGTAAATTTGGTCGGTAAAGTTTTGACAGATAATAAGATACATATTTCTAATTGGAGACAGAAGTATAGGGATGTAAGATTAAACTGTGAAAGCTGCATGCGAAAAGGCTATAACAAGACAATAAGAAGTGATTATGGAACAATTACCCCAAATAGGAAAAATCAAGAATGGTCTTAAGATATTGCGGGACCATTAAACCCTAGATCTAAAGCAGGTAATAAATACTTATTAGTGGCAGTGGATGGATTTACAGGGCGAATTTGGGCAAAACCTTTAAAAGAAACAAAAGCAAATGCAATAATTAAATCCATCGAAGAGTTAATGATTGCATGGGGCCGTCCTGAGAGTGTACGAGTTGATAATGGTACATATTTTGTTGGAAGACAGTTTGAAGATTTTCTAACTGGGAAACATATAATTTTAACAAAGGCCTTGAGATATGCTCCGGAAAGCAATGGTATCGCGGAAAGGGCGGTGGGCAGTCTCAAGAGCTGGATTAGATGTAAATGTAAACCCAAATCCAGGAAGGAATTGAAAGATAGTAAACCACAAACGATGCCAAAAGTGACAAAATATCAATATTTCAAAAGTTCAGGGGCAATAAAAGCAGCAATGTGTGTAATCTGCGAAGATTGCAGAATTAGTTTCCCTAAACTTGAAGTGATAATGACTCAAACATTTGGAGAAAGACAAGATGCTTGTGAATGTTTATGGACAGGCACAAGATGGGTTAAATGTGAACAATGTCTTGAAGACATAAAAACACGTAACTTGCTGGTATACGGTAGACATAGAAGTTGGTCTTGGAATAAGACTTTTGGTGATTTATCGAGTAAAGGCAAGGTTGACGGTACAGGGGTGTACCTGGATAACACAAATTATCAGAAACAGCTGGGTAATTCTGGCGTCGATTATTTATGGTCATACCGTATTAAGAAAAATATGGATGATGTTCAAAGCAAGTGGTTGCGACTTGACCCTAGAGATCTGGGGAGAGAGTTAGAGAGCCTGAAAACTTGCTTTGATGAAAAAGGCACAATGTTTCGACCAGATAAAGGGATTGGAATTATCTGGTCGATAGGTACTATTGCTAAAACAATATTAGAAAGTAATAGTACAGGAACACAAATATCATCACCAAGACTTGCTTTTAAGAGAAGGGGAGAGTGTGATGAAATAAATGGTAATATGCGTTGCCAATTTGGACAATTGGATGAAGAACGATGCTCTAATAAAATCGTATTAAAAGCATGCAGAGTTCTGTGTGTTCCGATTGGCTTCTGGAGACAGGACAGCCTGAAAGCAGCTGCCTTATCTTCTGACAGGAAGCCAATTATGGAGGGGGAGACCTCGATTCTGCCAGCACACAGGCACACACTAATATTTAAAATTAAAATAAATATGACCTCAACCTCAGAACCGCAAATTCTTGCATGTGCTGTTGACATAGAATTGGCACAAAATTGAAAATCGAGTAAATTTGCAAAAAGTTCTGGAAGGGAAGGGGTGTGATCTAACCTCTTTATTGTTATTATTATTATTTTATTTTATTTTTCTCTTCTCTTAGGGATAATGCGATTACAAGACTGGAAACACTTAGGCGGTAAAGTATTTCAAGGATGAAAAATAGTAGGCAAAACGGTTGAGGAGACTGTTGACACTATGGTTACGATAGAAAAGATATTGTTACCACTACATTTAGTGCAATACAGTGGATAATTGACCACTAGTATGTAATATTAATAGTTGGAGCCATTATAGATATTTTAATTTTATTAGAAGTTACAGGCCTTAGAGGTGTAAAGAGAGCTATATTGAAAGGCTTTTGTTGTGGATTCGTTCAGCTTATCATGCAGGTGTCTGGGCTTAGAAGAAGTACTGATAAAAGGGACAAACAAGCTCTTATTGTGAAGCGGAAGCACCGAAAGGCCTTGAGTGAATCTAGAACCCCGCTGTCCAGGGGGGTAGATGTAGTGTAAGTCTCATATGGTTAGTTTACACGTCTTATTCAGTCACCAGACATACTACAGTTGAGAAATATACAGGATAGACTACAATGGCTAGCAACGACAGCACTGCCTAAACCAGCACTGAGACCTTTGCTGGGATCAGTGAAACCCTTTGGGAGATTCTGGTAAATATTATTATTTTATTATTCTAATGACTACTAAAAAATAAATAAATAAATAAATAAATAAATAAATAAATAAATAAAAAGGAATTTGCACCAACGAATAGAAAGAGGTTATTTGATGTAGTGCCTAAACAGTATGCCTGTGATGGAATTTGAAAATTATGATTTCATATTGTGTATGGTAAAGATTTATATATACATATTTCATTATAAAAACTGAATGTATTATTGTAACAGACAAAATACTTGTTTTTATAAACATATTTAAGATGTAACTTTGTGAATGTTAAGAATTTGTGAAAAGGGAACACAATTTGGATATAATATATTTAATGTTCCTAGGAACTCAGGAGAGCTCCAGGGGGAGAACTTTTGACAAGACGATTTAATTACTGGGTTGTTATTGAAGACAACAAATGTATGAGATGCCGTCAGCCACTGATGGACCAAAGAGTGAACTTTGTAATGGGAGATTTATGTCAAGATTGTTATCTAAAGAGTGCATATATTTTGTGGTACAATGATGATGATGCAATTGAGTACAATGTCAGATCTTTTGAATTGATTACTGGATTAAGTACAGGTATTTTGGAACAAAGGAAAAATAACCATTAAAGATTTTTGACAAAGACTTTAAAGACTAGTACAATGACTTGGATGCGCATAAAGCATGGAAGTCGGGGGACCAGATTTTTGTGCACTGCCTGCATGGTAAATATACACCTGAAGTTGTACGATTGGTTAAATTTGATGAGATGTTTTTTGTTGTAGACAGAGAAATTTGTGGATTTTCTGGAAAAAGAGGATCGAGCTCAAACCAAGTTACCTTCACGCCCCAGGGATCCGAAGGACAGACAAGTGGCACGGGTTTCCAAGGTACTTTGCCTGGAAAACCAGATTCCTTTGCTTGGATTCTGCAAGCCTTGTCTGAGCCAGGGGAGGAGCCGCACGTTCCTGTGTGAGGATCCTAGGGGGTGTTTGATTGGGGTCTGTGTGCACGAGCTTACTAATGGACGGTTTTTGAAATCTAGATTTGGTCAGTTTTTGACTATTCTTAAGCAGAGCACAAAGATTTGGCCTCCGGGTGCTGCTGTGACAGGGACAATAATTCATAGAGTACGAATGAAACCTAGAAACACACGAGTTTGGGTGGAACACTTCATGGACGTGTTTCACACAAACATTCTGACCAATGATGGAACTGTGTATATGCTGCTTGCTAAATATGATAAATTTAAAGACCTTGTTGTACCATATCTTAGTTTGAAACTGGAAGCTTAACTCAGTCAGATTAATTGCAAGGAGTGGGTGTTAATGAAGATGATTAATTGCAATTACTCTGTCTTGATTAATGTCTGTTTTGCTTTGTAATACTTTTATGTAACTTTTATGTAACCCAAGTAGTAATGCTGCATGAAAATGTATTGGACATTATATGCAAAAAATAATACCAATTACTATGCATGTACACTTAACATTATAAAAGTAGTAGATGTTTATATTAAGTAATTTAGAGTAGAGAGCATGTATGTATTAGATAAGAATTGCTTTTAAGGAAAATGTAATGCTGTAGATAAGGTATATTTTACAGACGAAGAAACGGAGGACAAAGAGAAAAAGAGCAAAGAAGAGAGCTGGCAGGCTACGTCGGAAACACCTTAAAAGGGTCATGGAAGACTTGGCAGCTCTCCAGTTGATGACAACAGAAGAGAGTTTGACTTCGGCAGTGAACTGTTTGAGTATAAAAGACTGATGAGAAGACTGAACAGGCAGATACTGCTTTAGCGGTATCTCTCGACGTCAGAAAACCAGCTGATTGTACCTTGCTTTATATTGTAACTTTGCTATTAGTTTTGGTTTAACTTTTATTCTTGGAGTATTAATAAATAACTATTATACTAATTGCAAGCAATTGTCAACCAGTATTGTTGTTAATAAACCTTAAGCAAGAACTAAACCACAGAGAAGTCTTCTGAACAAGTTGTAAGTACCATTTGAACGCTTATGATTTAGGTCAGATTTGACTTACTCTACCTAACCTGAGGATAATAAATAATAAGGTTAAAGGTGTAAGGTTAAAGCACACACCGTAAAACAATGGAATGGACCAACAGCTTGGAGATGATCAGAGGCTTCAGTGTGCAGCGATGTCTGAAACCAGAGGGCTTCGGAGTGACCAGGTGTGCCGAACTGCATCATTTTGCAGACGCTAGTGAGAGTGGCTATGGCTCTGTGAGCTACATCAGACAGGTGAACCAGAAAGATGTAGTGCATGTCACCTTTGTACTTGGCAAGGCTAGAGTGCTCCCTTTGAAAAACATCTCAGTGCCAAGACTGGAGCTGGCGGCCTCTGCTCTGTCAGTCAAAGTGGACAGAATGCTGAGGAAAGAATTGCACCTTGACTTAGAGCCCTCAGTTTTCTGGACAGATAGCCAAACGGTGCTTAAGTACATCGCCAATGATCAAGCCAGGTTTAAAACCTATGTGGCAAACAGGGTTTCATTCATTCGAGACAACACAGAGCTGTCACAGTGGAGATATGTAGGCAGCAAAGACAACCCTGCCGACGACTCATCCAGAGGGTTAATGGCCAAAAGGTTCATGGAGCAGAGGAGATGGATTCATGCTCCAGAATTTCTATGGAAACCAGAGGAAAGTTGGCCAGTAGTGCAGGCACTGGGCCCCATGCTTCAAGATGATCCAGAGGTTAGAAGAACCACTACTGTGTTCACAACCATGGTGAAATCTAGAACCCCTACTGACCAGCTTATTTTGCATTTCTCAAACTGGATCAGCCTTTTAAAGGCTGTAACTTGGTACCTCAAGCTGAAGAGAAATTTGATGAGGAAAATTAAAAAAGGAAAAGAGTTTGCCCCACTCACCCACTCCGACAGGTCACAGTCAAGCCAAAAGGTGGTAGACTTAAAGCCCCATGTTGAACAGTACCTAACTGTGACAGATCTAGCAGATGCAGAAAGAGCAGTTGTCATTTACAGTCAGAGACAAGTTTTCTCTCTCCTGAATTCTCAACATTGCAGATGACACCTCCCAGAGTATCCAACAGCAGTAGGCTTTGCAGGCTCGATCCTGTACTGGATGATGGCCTCCTGAGGGTGGGTGGCAGATTACACAGATCTGTAATGCCAGATGATATTAAACACCCCTGCATCTTGCCCACAGATTCACACATCTCAGTGCTGTTGTTGTGACACATTCATGAACGCAGTGGACACAGTGGCAGAAACCACATGCTCTCGGAACTCCACAAGAAGTACTGGATTAAAAAGGGCAACTCCGTAGCTAGGAAGGTGCTCACCAAATGCGTCACCTGCCGCCGTGTGAGAGGCAAAGTAAGTCAGCAGACCTGCCACTGGAAAGAGTCCTACCTTACCTTCCACCCTTTACCAATGTAGGACTGGACTATTTTGGTCCAATTGAGGTGAGACGAGGGAGGAGCACCATCAAAAGGTATGGAGTCATCTTTAATTGCATGTCCAGTAGAGCAGTACACTTGGAAATGGCTTGTACTTTGGATACGGATTCATGCATTCATGCCTTGAGGAGATTTGTGTGCAGGAGAGGCCAAGTAAAGCACATCAGGTCTGACAACGGGACGAACTTGGTGGGTGCGCATGCAGAGCTGAAGAGGGCCCTGATGTCTCTCAATCAGAAGAAGATTCAAGACGCCCTGCTTCCTGATGGCATTGCATGGAGTTTTAACCCACCGGCTGCATCACACCATGGCGGGGTCTGGGAAAGACTCATTCGATCCGTCCGGCAGGTACTCAACTCCACTCTGCATCCGCAAACCACGGACGATGAAGGCCTTCAAACCCTGTTCTGTGAGGTGGAGGCAATCCTAAACAGCCGCCCCCTCACCACTGTGTCCTCAGACCCCCATGACCTGGAAACGCTGACCCCCAATCATCTCCTTTTGATGAAGACCATGCCAACGCTGCCCCCTGGAGTCTTTCAGAAGTCTGACATCTACGCCAAGCGGCACTGGAAACAGGTCCAGTACATGGCTGATCTCTTCTGGCTCCGATGGACGAAAGAATATCTTCTCCTGCTGCAAGAGAGGCAGAAATGGACAGGCGTGAAGAAGAACTTCAACATCGGAGATCTCGTCCTGGTGGTCGATCCAACTGCTCCACGAGGGTCCTGGCCATTAGGAAGAGTCCTGGAGATGACATCAGATTCAAGAGGCTTGGTCAGGTCTGTGAAGTTGAAGACTAAGACTTCAGTCCTTGAGAGGCCCATCACCAAGTTGTGCCGGATCCTTGAGGCTGACGATGAACCCTGATGACGACTCCAATGATGTCCTTGATAACACTATATAGGGAAGTAGTGTTTTAATCATTGTATGTAATTTGCATACTTACCTTTGCATACTTGCCTTTGATTGACTTGCATACTTACCTTATTGGAACTGTCCTATTTTGGCTAATTTTTTCTAGACATGGAGAATGGATACTTTATTACTTAGCTCCTTTTTGTATGTTGTAAAATAACAACTTATGTTTTGTTTTTTGTGCATTTTGTGAGGGTGCACCTCCTTTAGGTGGTAACTGGTGTCACCCAACCTGGATAAAAGAGATGCCACCTGCGCATGACAGGGGAAGAGCAGGCCGCAGGGAGACCGTTCTTGACCTCGCCCGCTCAAACACCTGCCTGACACGCTGCTCTTGTGCTGACATTGTCTTGCAATTAAACTTTTATCATTTTTGCATCTCATTGCATCTTTTGTTTGTATTTTATTTTTATTTGTAATAATAAAATAAAAAAACGGCATATTCTCGGACAAAACCATCTCGTTGGATTATTGGGTGCGAGTCAAAACACTGTGAATTACCTGCCTTCTCAACTCTGGGAAAAAATGTATAAAGCTACAGGAAAAGCCAGAATCCATTTTTTATTATGGCCAGTACAAGCTACATATATACATATATACTTATAGACTCTTTCTGATGTTAAAAAAAAAAAGTCAAGTCCTCTAGACAAAAGTTCGTTATCATCGGACCTTTTGACTTTTTTTTTTTTTCTCGCGAAAGGGTCCACAAAAGGCTAAAAAGCTACATATATACATATATCCTTATAGACTCTTTCTTATGTTAAAAAAAAACAGTCAAGTCCGCAAGAAAGCAGTTCCTTATCATCGGACCTTTTGAATTTTTTTTTTCTTTCTTCGTCAAAGGGTCCCCAAAAGGCTTAAAAGCTACATATATACATATATCTTTATAGACTCTTTCTGATGTTAAAAAAAAAAAAAGTCAAGTCCGCCAGACAGCAGATCCTCATCATCGGACCTTTTAAACTTTTCTTTTTTTTTTCTCTTCAAAGGGTCCCCAAAAGGCTTAAAAGCTACATATATACATATATCCTTATAAACTCTTTCTGATGTTAAAAAAAAAAAGTCAAGTCCGCCAGACAGCAGTTCCTTATCATCGGACCTTTTGAAAAAAAAATGTTTTTCTTGTCAAAGGGTCCCCAAAAGGCTTAAAAGCTACATATCTACATATATCCTTATAGACTCTTTCTGATGTTCAAAAAAAAAGGCAAGTCCGCCAGACAGCAGTTCCTTATCATCGGACCTTTTGAAATGTTTTTTTTTTTTCGTCAAAGGGTCCCCAAAAGGCTTAAAAGCTACATATATACATATATCCTTATAGACTCCTTCTGATGTTAAAAAAAAAAGTATAGTCCTCCAGAAAGCAGTTCCTTATCATTGGACCTTTTGAATTTTATTTATTTCTTTTCATAAAAGTGTCCCCAAAAGGTTTTAAAAGCTACATATATACATATATCCTTATAGACTCTTTCTGACGTTAAAAAAATGAAAAGTCAAGTCCGCCAGACAGCAGTTCCTTATCATCGGACCTTTTGAAGAATTATTTTTTTTTGCTCGTCAAAGGGTCCCCAAAAAGCTTAAAAGCTACATATATAGATATATCCTTGTAGACTCTTTCTGATGTAAAAAAAAAAAAAAGTCAACTCCTCCATACAGCAGTTCCTTATCATTGGACATTTTGAAGTTTTTTTTCTTTTCTTTTCTCGTCAAAGGGTCCCCAAAAGGCTTAAAAGCTACATATATACATATATCCTTATAGATTCTTTCTGATGTTAAAAAAAAAAGTCAAGTCCTCCAGACAGCAGTTCCTTATCATCGGACCTTTTGAAGTTTTTATTTTTTTTTTCATCAAAGGGTCCCCAAAAGGCTTAAAAGCTACATATATACATATATCCTTATGGACTCTTTCTGATGTTAAAAAAAATGTCAAGTCCGCCAGACAGCAGTTCCTTATCATCGGACCTTTTGAACTTTTTTTTTTTTTTTGCTTGTAAAAGGGTCCACAAAAGGCTTAAAAGCTACCTATATACATATATCCTTATAGACTCTTTCTGATGTTAAAAAAAGTAAAGTCCTCCAGAAAGCAGTTCCTTATCATCGGACCCTTTGAATTTTTTTTTTTTTTTCATAAAAGTGTCCCCAAAAGGCTTAAAAGCTACATATATACATATATCCTTATAGACTCTTTCTGATGTTAAAAAAAGTAAAGTCCTCCAGAAAGCAGTTCCTTATCATCGGACCCTTTGAATTTTATTTTATTTTTTTTTCATAAAAGTGTCCCCAAAAGGCTTAAAAGCTACATATATACATATATCCTTATAGACTCTTTCTGACGTTAAAAAACATAAAAAGTCAAGTCTGCCAGACAGCAGTTCCTTATCATCGGACCTTTTAAAGAAATTTTTTTTTTTTCCTCGTCAAAGGGTCCCCAAAAGGCTTAAAAGCTACATATATAGACATATCCTTGTAGACTCTTTCTGATGTTAAAAAAAAAAAGTCAACTCCTCCAGACAGCAGTTCCTTATCATCGGTCCTTTTGAACTTTTTTTTTTTTTTTCTCGCCAAAGGTAACCCAAAAGGCTTAAAAGATACATTTATACATATATCCTTATAGACTCTTTCTGATGTAAAAGAAAAAAGTCAAGTCCTCCAGACAGCAGTTCCTTATAATTCGGACCTTTTGAAGGTTTTTTTTCATTTTTTTTCATCAAAGGGTCCCCAAAAGGCTTAAAAGCTACATATATACATATATACTTATAGACTCTTTCTGATGTTCAAAAAAAAAGTCAAGTCCTCCAGACAAAAGTTCGTTATCATCGCACCTTTTGACATTTTTTTTTTCCTCGCGAAAGGGTCCACAAAAGGCTGAAAAGCTACATATATACATATATCCTTATAGACTCTTTCTGATGTTAAAAAAAAAACAGTCAAGTCCGCCAGAAAGCAGTTCCTTATCATCGGACCTTTTGAATTTTTTTTTTCTTTCTTCGTCAAAGGGTCCCCAAAAGGCTTAAAAGCTACATATATACATATATCTTTATAGACTCTTTCTGATGTTAAAAACAAAAAGTCAAGTCCGCCAGACAGCAGATCCTCATCATCGGACCTTTTAAACTTTTCTTTTTTTTTTCTCTTCAAAGGGTCCCCAAAAGGCTTAAAAGCTACATATATACATATATCCTTATAGACTCTTTCTGATGTTCAAAAAAAAAAGTCAAGTCCGCCAGACAGCAGTTCCTTATCATCGGATCTTTTGAAAAAAAAATTTTTTCTTGTCAAAGGGTCCCCAAAAGGCTTAAAAGCTACATATCTACATATATCCTTATAGACTCTTTCTGATGTTCAAAAAAAAAGGCAAGTCCGCCAGACAGCAGTTCCTTATCATCGGACCTTTTGAAATTTTTTTTTTTTTTCGTCAAAGGGTCCCCAAAAGGCTTAAAAGCTACATATATACATATATCCTTATAGACTCCTTCTGATGTTAAAAAAAAAAAGTCAAGTCCTCCAGACAGCAGTTCCTTATCATCGGACCTTTTGAAGTTTTTATTTTTTTTTTCATCAAAGGGTCCCCAAAAGGCTTAAAAGCTACATATATACATATATCCTTATGGACTCTTTCTGATGTTAAAAAAAATGTCAAGTCCGCCAGACAGCAGTTCCTTATCATCGGACCTTTTGAACTTTTTTTTTTTTTTTTTGCTTGTAAAAGGGTCCACAAAAGGCTTAAAAGCTACATATATACATATATCCTTATAGACTCTTTCTGATGTTAAAAAAAAGTAAAGTCCTCCAGAAAGCAGTTCCTTATCATCGGACCCTTTGAATTTTATTTTATTTTTTTTCATAAAAGTGTCCCCAAAAGGCTTAAAAGCTACATATATACATATATCCTTATAGACTCTTTCTGACGTTAAAAAATAAAAAGTCAAGTCTGCCAGACAGCAGTTCCTTATCATCGGACCTTTTGAAGAATTTTTTTTTTTTCCTCGTCAAAGGGTCCCCAAAAGGCTTAAAAGCTACATATATAGACATATCCTTGTAGACTCTTTCTGATGTTAAAAAAAAAAGTCAACTCCTCCAGACAGCAGTTCCTTATCATCGGGCCTTTTGAACTTTTTTTTTTGTTTTCTCGTCAAAGGTACCCCAAAAGGCTTAAAAGATACATTTATACATATATCCTTATAGACTCTTTCTGATGTAAAAGAAAAAAGTCAAGTCCTCCAGACAGCAGTTCCTTATAATTCGGACCTTTTGAAGGTTTTTTTTCATTTTTTTTCATCAAAGGGTCCCCAAAAGGCTTAAAAGCTACATATATACATATATACTTATAGACTCTTTCTGATGTTCAAAAAAAAAAGTCAAGTCCTCCAGACAAAAGTTTGTTATCATCGCACCTTTTGACATTTTTTTTTTCTCGCGAAAGGGTCCACAAAAGGCTGAAAAGCTACATATATACATATATCCTTATAGACTCTTTCTGATGTTAAAAAAAACAGTCAAGTCCGCCAGAAAGCAGTTCCTTGACATCGGACCTTTTGAAGTTTTTTTTTTTTTTTTTTCTCTCTTCAAAGGGTCCGTGTTACGACCCATGAAGGTCTATGTGTTGTGCTTGCGTTGCTGTGGGTGTGTTCTGTCTCTCGCCTGCAGGGGTGTATCCGTGTCTTAAACCTGATGCTGCGTGAAATCTCACGGCTGGAGCTGATCAGCAGCAATTAGTGAGGCGTATAAGTTGAGCCAGTGAAGTGCTCTCGCTCTCTCACGTTGTTCCTTGATGGCTCGCATCAGACTGTGTGGACTACTGTGTGATTTATGGTGTGGATCGCGGCGGGACGTGTTGATCTTGACTTCTCCCCGCGCTGGGCGTCTGGTGACTTTGCGAAGGCACAAGGCAGCCGTCGGACCTGTGTGTGTGTGCCCGACCAGCTGGAAGTCGGCGTGGTGAGCGGCGGGAAAACCTCCGCGTGTGCTTCATTAACGTGGTGGGAGCCGTGGAGATTGTGTATTGTCACATATTTTCTGCTGAATGTTTGGTGTTAATTAATTTACTTTACATAATCTACCTCATATCATCTTGGATGAAAAAAAATATCTCTTAAAATAAATACATTAACTTGATACGTGTTTTGAGTCATCCTTGGTTTTCTGTTTTCACCCGGAGTATATTTATTTTGTTAGTCCCTCACTCCTAGACATATCAGGGACGTAACAAAAGTGGGGGCTCGTCCGAGATTATTATTTTATACTGGAAGACCGGGATGCTTGATTCATGTTTCATGTTGAATGTATGGTGATTTAAGCTTTATATTATATTTGTAATTTTGTTTTTGTTTTTTGTTTGCTGTTTATAGTAATGTAAAGATTGATGTTACCCCGAGTGAGTATCCACTTGACTGCTTCCTCAGCTTAGCACAGGGTAGTGTCCAGCTGGGCTGAAGCAGCCTTTCCATCGGGCACTAATTTATTATTTTGCCTTTGTTATTTTTGGAAGTAAATCCTGGGCGGAGACTGCGTTCTCCAAAGGGGGCTGGCGTTTCAGGGTTTCGACCGCTGATGTACTGCCTGTAAGTCGCCTCGAGCCCGGCACGCTTCTGAAGATAGATAGGTAAGTTTTGTGAGGCAGGTGCTGAGGAAGTTTGTTTTGTGGAGGGAGGCGATTGCTTTGTTAGAGGGGTTAATATCGAGCATTGGGTTATCTTCCGTGTGGTGATATTGTGTGTATTTTGTGTTGTGGCCATGGCAACTTTTGACTTAAATGCTTTTGTGTCCCGTCCAGATTTGAACCAGTTGGATAAATGCAAGAAAAGTGAACTCCATGCCATTGCAAACCATTATGACATCTCTGCGTCAACTTCTTTAGTGAAAGCTGAACTTAAAGCTGTAGTTTTGGATGGACTCATCGGTACAGGAGTTATCATATTACCGGTAACTATGAGCAGTCCTGGCCCAGAGCTGAGTGTGGGGGGGGACCAACTTGGTAACGGGACTCCTGCTGGTCAACAGGGAGTACCGACAAGGAAACCTGTAACGATTCCTCATTTTGTGACATTCTCAGTTGAGTCATCTCCTGGCTCTAAGCAGGATAGCCGGTTAAAAGTTCGTCTGTTGCGGCTTCGGATAGAGAAGGAAGAGAGAGAAAGGGATTTCCAACTTCGTCGAGAGCTGGAACTGAAGAGGCTAACAGCAGAGACTGAAACGAGTAGGGAACTGGAACTTAAGAAAATAGAAGCAGATACAACGTTTAAAATGAGACAACCGGAATTACAAACCAATGTTGACGCTGCTCGCCCCGTTATTCCTGCTAGTGTATTCTCACCACAGTCTGCTAGTGAGTATGATGTGAGCAAATATATTTCTCTGGTGCCTGTTTTTCGCGAGGCCGAAGTGGAAGCCTATTTTGGTGCATTTGAACGTGTTTCTGGAGCTCTACACTGGCCTAAAGAGGTGTGGGCCATCTTACTCCAGTGTAAATTGACTGGTATGGCCCAGGAAGCTTGTACAGCATTGTCTGTAGAGGATGGGTTAAATTATGATTGTGTTAAGAATGCTATTTAGAGAGCTTACGAGTTAGTGCCGGAAGCATACCGACAGCGTTTTCGCGGCCTACGGAAAGCTCAAGATCAGACCTTTACAGATTTCGCTCGTGAAAAGGGGGTCCTCTTTGATCGATGGTGCGCAGCATGTAAAGCAGATGATGTGGCTTCTATACACGAGCTGATCTTGCTCGAGGATTTTAAGAACTGTTTGCCAGAACGTACTGCCGTATATTTGGGTGAACAAAAGATTGCTTCCCTCCAGCAGGCAGCCATATTTGCAGATGAGTTTGCGCTTTTGCATAAGACCACCTTTATTAAACGCGAGGTTTCTTCACGTGTGGGGTTTCAAAGAACCGAGCAGCCGGTGTGTAATCCCATTGATAGTCGTCCAAAGGGGTCCTCCATTCAAAAGGCTGACAGAGTTTGTTTCTTTTGTCGCAAGGCTGGACATATAATTGCTGAGTGCAGAGCTTGGAAGGGGCAGCAACCCAGTCCAAATCAAAAGCAACCAAAGGGTGTGGGGTTGATTAAAACGTCTCCCCGACCCCAGGGGCTAGAGCCTGAGATGCGTGAGGCAGCTGATGACTGTTTTAAACCCTTTATCTTTGAAGGTTTTGTTTCTTTGACAGGGAAAGCAGAAGACCAGCGACGAGTGAGAATACTGCGGGACACAGCCTGTTCACAGTCACTAATGCTGTCTGGCACTCTCCCCGTGGGAGACAGTTCTGATGTAAGTGCAGTTGTGAGAGGTATTGAGATGGGTTTTGTACCAGCGCCACTACACCGGATTTTTGTCCATTCTGACTTAGTGACGGGATTTTATACGTTGCGTGTACGTGCCGAGTTTCCGATAGAGGGCATTGAGGTAATAATGGGGAACGATATTGCTGGGGGGAAGGTGTTTCCTATTCCGAAGGTAGTCAGCAATCCTATCCCGGAGTCTGAACAAGATGAGTTGGGGAAAAATCATCCTAATATTTTTGTAGCCAGCGTGACTACAAGAGCGCAGTCTCGTAAACAGCCCCGGGAAATTAACCTATCTGACTCACTTTTTGCCTCCATTTTCTCTGAGGAAGGTGTGCCCCATTAGGATCCTGTGAGCTGCAAGGTGGATGGAACTGAAAAGGTGGTGGACTCTGTGGGTGAGTTTGATCCGGCACCTTTGCCACTCACTCCTAATGCTCTGATAAAAGCTCAAAGAAGTGATCCCTCATTGGTTAGATGTTTTGCTTCGGCAAAAACAAACAACGCAGAGTGTAACAGTAAGCAACCTTTCTTTGTGGATAATGGGGTAGTTTTTTTTTTCATTTTTTTTCATCAAAGGGTCCCCAAAAGGCTTAAAACCTACATATATACATATATACTTATAGACTCTTTCTGATGTTAAAAAAAAGTCAAGTCCTCCAGACAAAAGTTCGTTATCATCGCACCTTTTGACATTTTTTTTTTCTCGCGAAAGGGTCAACAAAAGGCTGAAAAGCTACATATATACATATATCCTTATAGACTCTTTCTGATGTTAAAAAAAAAAAGTCAAGTCCGCCAGAAAGCAGTTCCTTGACATCGGACCTTTTGAAGTTTTTTTTTTTTTTTCTCTCTTCAAAGGGTCCCCAAAAGGCTTAAAAGCTACATATACATATATCCTAATAGACTATTTCTGATGTAAAAAAAAAAAAAAGTAAAGTCCTCCAGACAGCAGTTCATTATCATCGGACCTTTTGAAGTTTTTTTTTTTTTTTTTCATCGAAGGGTCCCCAAAATGCTTAAAAGCTACATATATACATATATCCTTATAGACTCTTTCTGATGTTAAAAAAAAAAAAAAGTCAAGTCCTCCAGACAGCAGTTCCTTATCATCGGACCTTTTGAATTTTTTTTTTCTTCTTCATAGGGTCCCCAAAAGGCTTAAAAGCTACATATACATATATCCTAATAGACTATTTCTGATGTTAAAAAAAAAAGTAAAGTCCCCCAGAAAGCAGTTCCTTATCATTGGCCCTTTTGAATTTTTTTTTTTTTTTTCATAAAAGTGTCCCCAAAAGGTTTAAAAACACTGGACGACTTGTATGCCAATAACTCTTTAATGAGCTTTGAATTGCTATCCCAGAAATATAAAATCCCCAAACATAATTTCTTCAAATATTTGCAAGTTAGGCATTGGGTCAAAGAGATCACCCCCCAGACATTTTCCTAAAATTCCAAAACTGTCGCCATTTGAAAATGTTATGTTTAACAAGATTGTGTCCTCCCCAAAAGGTATTGCTTCTGTAGGATACAACACATTAACAAATAACTTTAAACCATTTGACAACGTAATCTTGAAGCAGAGGTGGGAAAGAGATCTTGACTGTGCATATGATCTGGTGGAGTGGGAATGTGTTATGGAAAGAATGCAGACTATTTTAATATCTACCAAACATAGACAAATCCAATTTAATATTCTGCATCGAACATATTATACACCTCAGAAACTTCACATGTTTAATACGGACATACCTGCAAAATGTCAAAGGTGTAAGAGGGCTGAAGGCGATTTACTCCACATGCTTTGGAATTGTCCTATTTTGAATGACTTTTGGGAATATATAATTGATATTTCTTCAAAGGTTATAGGTATCCCAATTAGTAATGATCCTAGGATTTGGATATTAGGGGATACTGATTAATTAAATTCCTCTCATCATAAAAAGTATTTCACACTATTGGCAGGAACTGCGGGGAAAAAATGTATATTAGTGAACTGGAAATCGACTCATTCTCCATCAAGAAAACAATGGATCAATGAACTCATTTCATATTGCACCCCTGAGAAAATCCTTTTCAATGTTAGGAAATCACCGAAAACTTATGGAAAATTTTGGGGATCTTTTTTGGAGCATTTACCTTCTCTTATTGCAAATTAATTGCAATCACATTCCTTAAATTTTAGATTTTATATGATTAGTGCAGCGAAATAAGTGAGGTCTGAATTGCGTGGTGGGAGTTATGTAGTCTGATTTTGTAAAAGAAAAATGTCATATAGTACAATATAGTATTATCATAAATGTATATATGTTTTGTTTCATGTATCATAACTGAAAATAAAACGATATAAAAAAAAATTCAGATCAAGTCCGCCAGACAGCAGTCCATACAGGAGGGTCCCCAGGAGGTCTAAAAGATCAATGATGTCCTTATAGACTCGTTCTGATGTTAAAAAGTCAGATAAAGTCCGCCAGTCAGTAGTCCATACGGGACCATTTTTTCTGGTCAGAGGGTCCCCAGAAGGTCTAAAAGCTACATGATGTCCTCAGAGACTCTTTCTGATGTTAAAAAGTCACGTCAGAGACTCAGGTCTAAAATCTACATGATGTCCTCATACACTCTTTCTGATGTTAAAAAGTCAAGTCAAGTCCGCCAGTCAGTAGTCCATATGGGAAATTTTGAACTTTTTTTCTGGTCAGTGGGTCCCCAGAAGGTCTAAAAGCTGCATGATGATGTCCTTATAGACTCTTTCTGATGTTAAAAAGTCAAGTCAATTCCGCCAGACAGTAGTCCATATGGGACCTTTTGAACTTTTTTTTGTTTAGTTTTTTGTCTTCAAAGGGTCCCCAAAAGGCTTAAAAGCTACATATATACATATATCCTTATAGACTCTTTCTGATGTAAAAAAAAAAAAATCAAGTCAGTAGTCCATATGGGACTTTTTAAACTTTTTTTTTGCTCAAAGGGTCCCCAGATGGTCTAAAAGATCCATGATGTCCTTATAGGCTCTTTCTGATGTTAAAAAGTCAGATCAAGTCCGCCAGACAGTAGTCCATATGGGACCTTTTGAACTTTTTTTCTGGTCAGAGGGTCCCCAGAAGGTCTAAAAGATCCATGATGTCCTTATAGACTCTTTCTGATGTTAAAAAGTCAGATCAAGTCCGCCAGACAGTAGTCCATATGGGACCTTTTGAACTTTTTTCCTGGTCAGAGGGTCCCCAGAAGGTCTAAAAGATCCATGATGTACTTATCGACTCTTTCTGATGTTAAAAAGTCAGGTCAAGTCTGCCAGAGAGTAGTCCATATGGGACTTTTTGAACTTTTTTTCTGGTCAGAGGGTCCCCAGAAGGTCTAAAAGCTACATGATGATGTCCTTTTAGACTCTTTCTGATGTTAAAAAGTCAGGTCAATTCCGCCAGACAGTAGTCCATATGGGACTTTTTGAACATTTTTCTGGTCAGAGGGTCCCCAGAAGGTCTAAAAGATCCATCATGTCCTTATAGACTCTTTCTGATGTTAAAAAGTCAAGTCAATTCCTCCAGACAGTAGTAACATAGGAGGGTCCCCAGATGGTCTAAAAGATCCATGATGTCCTTATAGACTCTTTTTGATGTTAAAAAGTCAGATCAAATACGCAATACTGTAGTCCATATGGGACCTTTAGAACTTTTTTTCTGGTCAGAGGGTCCCCAGAAGGTCTAAAAGATCCATGATGTACTTATAGACTCTTTCTGATGTTAAAAAATCAAGTCAAATCCACAAGACAGTAGTCCATATGGGACCTTTTGAACTTTTTTTCTGGTCAGAGGGTCCCCAGAAGGTCTAAAAGATCCATCATGTACTTATAGACTCTTTCTGATGTTTAAAAGTCAAGTCCACCAGACAGTAGTCCATATGGGAGCTTTTGAACTTTTTTTCTGGTCAGAGGGTCCCCAGGAGGTTTAAATGATCCATCATGTCCTTATAGACTCTTTCTGATGTTTAAAAGTCGTCAAGTCCGCCAGACAGTAGTCCATATGGGAGCTTTTGAACTTTTTTTCTGCTCAGAGGGTCCCCAGGTGGTCTAAAATATCCATGATGTCCTTATAGACTCGTTCTGATGTAAAAAAGTCAAGTCAAGTCCGCCAGACAGTAGTCAATATGGGATCTTTTGAACTTTTTTTCTGGTCAGAGGGTCCCCAGAAGGTCTAAAAGCTACATGATGATGTCCTTATAGACTCTTTCTGATGTTAAAAAGTCAAGTCCGCCAGACAGTAGTCCATAAGGGACCTTTTGAACTTTTTTTCTGCTCAGAGGGTCCCCAGGAGGTCCAAAAGCTACATGATGTACTTATATGCTCTTTCTGATGTTAAAAAGTCAGGTCAAGTCCGCCAGACAGTAGTCCATTTGGGACTTTTTGAACTTTTCTCTGGTCAGAGGGTCCCCAGAAGGCCTAAAAGATCCATCATGTCCTTATAGACTCTTTCTGATGTTAAAAAGTCAAGTCAAATCCGCAAGACAGTAATCCATATGGGACCTTTTGAACTTTTTTTCTGGTCAGAGGGTCCCCAGGAGGTCTAAAAGATCCATGATGTCCTTATAGACTCATTCTGATGTTAAAAAGTCAAGTAAAGTTCGCCAGACAGTAGTCCCTATGGGGACCTTTTGAACTTTTTTTCTGGTCAGAGGGTCCCCAGAAGGTCTAAAAGATCCATGATGTCCTTATAGACTCGTTCTGATGTAAAAAAGTCAAGTCAAGTCCGCCAGACAGTAGTCAATATGGGATCTTTTGAACTTTTTTTCTGGTCAGAGGGTCCCCAGAAGGTCTAAAAGCTACATGATGATGTCCTTATTGACTCTTTCTGATGTTAAAATGTCAAGTCCGCCAGACAGTAGTCCATATGGGACCTTTTGAACTTTTTTTCTGCTCAGAGGGTCCCCAGGAGGTCCAAAAGCTACATGATGTACTTATAGACTCTTTCTGATGTTAAAAGTCAGGTCAAGTCCGCCAGACAGTAGTCCATATGGGACTTTTTGAACTTTTTTCTGGTCAGAGGGTCCCCAGAAGGCCTAAAAGATCCATCATGTCCTTATAGACTCTTTCTGATGTTAAAAAGTTGTAGCAATAATCAGATGATCAGCGCAATCATGTGGTTTTAATCAACTAGATTCTAATTAAGTAAATACTCCTCCATTCGGAGATTGTGACAAAAACAGATGTCATGGGACTTTTTAAGTTACCGATTCACACACAAAGCAAATGGTGCTTGGACTTAATTAAATTACTGATGCCAGAAGTGCCCCCGCGGCGTTTTTTGCTGATAAGTAATTACAGGATCCTCTGTCTTACCACATGTGAGTCAACAGGGGCGCCTCTCTGGCCGGAGATCCCGTGGTGTCCCCTCTGCACGACACCTCACAAACACAGACAACCTTGTGTAATCGAACCACACTGGTCATTGTAATCCAGACTTAAAACTCATCAAATTCGAAGGACGCACACACATACACGGAACTGAAGACGATCAGGAGTCCAACGCGTGACTGACCACGCAACAACTCTGAATACACACACACACACAAAGAGATAATCATTCTGAACCACGTGTAGTTAAACGTAACGTTTCAAATGTACAAATGTTTTCTGGTTGTGTTCAGGATTCCCTTGTGACCTAATTGATATAACTGTAAGCTTTTATGATATGTGATCAGTCTGACACTCCTTTAATCACAAAAAATCATGTATCTGCATTTTACTAGCCCTAGGAATGCCGCAAGTGGTATGATTGGAATCAGAGAAATCGAATAAGATCGAATCACTAACCCAAAATGCAATATGAGGCATATTTTATTAATCCTAGTTTAGAAGTGTATTATTACTAAATTTGTAATCTCCTATGCACATGACCCAGAGGCGTGTACTTCGCGAACCACAAGGTTTGCCGACACGCCTCCTCCCAAATGATTGGATCAGACGCGTCCGAAAGGCGTGCCTCGAGCGCCTTCAAAACCAGGAGCGCCATGTCTCCTCGGGGCGAGCAGTTTTTCTACGCCAGAGAGAGATCCCAACTTCCCTGCGAACTCCAGCCCGGAGTTCCGCGTCGTTTTTCTACTTTGTTTTAATCTAAGTTCTTTCTTTTCTTGAGCTACCTCAGTTTGATAATTTTCCTTCGTTCAGTGCACTCACGAACGAAACGAATTTAAGATTAAGCATCTGTCGTACGAGCTGAAGAGATCGCAACATCTACCTCCGTCCGAACGAAACTCCGGACATCAGCCTACGTTTCTTTTCAAACCAGCTGCACAAAAAGGGGCCATATCAAAGTAACGTACAATCTAAATTAAGTGCTGTTTAAGGTTGTCTAGAACTTCCTAAAAAGCCTTTGGGTCTCGTTTAAATTGTTTGAATTGTTTGAACTGATTTCTCTCTCTCTCTCTCTCTCTCTCTCTCTCTCTCTCTCTCTCTCTCACCATCTAACTTTCTCTCTCCAATATTTCGTATTGCAATCGTTCTTTTGTCTTTGTTAATTGTTTGTTTTGTTATGCATATTTACTCCTGTGTGATTTAAGTAGTTTGTGTACTCTTTAGTTGGTTTTATTAAACTCTATAATCTTTTTAATTGAATCGGTCTCATTGTTCTATAAACTTGAAGTCCCTGAAAATGCCGATCTTATGTTACAAAGCTCTACTTGATTTATATTAAAATATCTAAAGTGCCTTTCACGAAAATATCATTTCTGGTGGCCACAGGAAGGGTATTTTTGATGTTTACAGGCTGGTAAACGAACGAGTGCATGATAAACTAAATTTGAATCACATGAAAGTTTACCCTGATAATTGATCTGATTTTACCGACCTATATTAATAATTAATACGAGCAATCGTGTTAATGATTCATATACGGTGAGGTTTAACCTATTCCCTATTTGGGATAATCTAATTTGTGTATACGATAATGCATATTCATCATCTCATGGATATTATTCCCCCTTTGAGTTAATCATTTCCCTACAAAAGTCATTGTCGCTACAAAGTCAAGTCAAATCCGCAAGACAGTAGTCCATATGGGACCTTTTGGACTTTTTTTCTAGTCAGAGGGTCCCCAGGAGGTCTAAAAAATCCATGATGTCCTTATAGACTCGTTCTGATGTTAAAAAGTCAAGTAAAGTTCGCCAGACAGTAGTCCATATGGGGACCTTTTGAACTTTTTTTCTGGTCAGAGGGTCCCCAGAAGGTCTAAAAGATCCATCATGTCCTTATAGACTCTTTGTGATGTTTAAAAGTCGTCAAGTCCGCCAGACAGTAGTCCATATGGGAGCTTTTGAACTTTTTTTCTGCTCAGAGGGTCCCCAGGTGGTCTAAAATATCCATGATGTCCTTATAGACTCGTTCTGATGTTAAAAAGTCAAGTCAAGTCCGCCAGACAGTAGTCAATATGGGATCTTTTGAACTTTTTTTCTGGTCAGAGGGTCCCAAGAAGGTCTAAAAGCTACATGATGATGTCCTTATAGACTCTTTCTGATGTTAAAAAGTCAAGCCCGCCAGTCAGTAGTCCATATTGGGAAGTTTTGAACTTTTCTTCTGGTCAGAGGGTCCCCAGAAGGTCTAAAAGCTACATGATGTCCTTATACACTCTTTCTGATGTTAAAAAGTCAAGTCAAGTCCGCCAGACAGTAGTCAATATGGGACTTTTTGAACTTTTTTTTTGGTCAGAGGGTCCCGAGAAGGTCTTAAAGCCACATGATGTCCTTATAGACTCTTTCTGATTTTAAAAAGTCAGGTCAAGTCCGCCAGACAGTAGTCCATATGGGATCTTTTGAACTTTTTTTCTGGTCAGAGGGTCCCCAGAAGGTCTTAAAGCTATATGATGTCCTTATAGACTCTTTCGGATGTTAAAAAGTCAGGTCAGAGGGTCCCCAGAAGGTCTAAAATCTACATGATGATGTCCTTATAGACTCTTTCAGATGTTAAAAAGTCAATCCCGCCAGTCAGTAGTCCATATTGGGAACTTTTGAACTTTTCTTCTGGTCAGAGGATCCCAAGAAGGGCTAAAAGCTACATGATGATGTCCTTTTAGACTCTTTCTGATGTTAAAAAGTCGTCAAGTCCGCCAGACAGTAGTCGATATGGAAGCTTTTGAACTTTTTTCTGCTCAGAGGGTCCCCAGAAGGTCTAAAAGCTACATGATGTCCTCATAGACTCTTTCTGATGTTAAAAAGTCAGATCAAGTCTGCCAGACCGTTGTCCATATGGGACTTTTTGAACTTTTTTCTGGTCTGAGGGTCCCCAGGAGGTCTAAAAGATCAATGATGTCCTCATAGACGCTTTCTGATGTAAAAAAAAGTCGTCAAGTCCGCCAGACAGTAGTCCATATGGGAGCTTTTGAACTTTTTTCTGCACAGAGGGTCCCCAAAAGGTCTAAAAGCTACATGATGTCCTCATAGACTCTTTCTGATGTTAAAAAGTCGTCAAGTCTGCCAGACAGCAGTCCATATAGGACCTTTTGAAATTGTTTTCTGCTTAGAGGGTCCCCAGAAGGTCTAAAAGCTACATGATGTCGTCACAGACTCATTCTGATGTAAGTCAAGTCCGCCAGACAGTAGTCCATATGGGAGCTTTTGAACTTTTTTTCTGCTCAGAGGGTCCCCAGAAGGTCTAAAAGCTACATGATGTCTTCATAGACTCAAGAACAAAATTCTTTCATCTGGCCTGGACACCTTTGCTCCTTTGAAGTCACGTGCTGTATCTTTTAAACGATCTGCTCCGTGGTATAATGACGATCTACGTGCAATGAAAACTCAATGTCGCAAAATGGAGCGCAGATGGCGCTCTACTGGTTTAACTGTGTATCATCAGGCTTGGAAAGAAAGCTTGGGTGAATATAGGACTGAAATGGTATCTATAAGGTCTGCTCATTTTTGTCAGATTATTGCAGGTGATCAAGATAACCCTAAAAGGTTGTTTAATTCAATCAACAATCTTTTAAATAAAAATAATAATTTCAATGTCTCTTCTTCTGTTCAATTGTGCAACAAGTTTCTTATGTTTTTTGGTAATAAGATCGAGGGAATAAGAGATCGGATTACTACTACAAAAACAACTGCTACCTCAAAATTAAATAGCATAGAATTTTCTGGTGTTTATCTTTTAGAATTCCTGCTGTTAGATTCGCAATCCTTGTTTAATGTGGTTTTAAAGATGAATACTACCACCTCACATGTTGACCCCATACCAGCTAGGTTGTTTCAGTCATGTTTTTCCTCATTGTGCTTGCCTCTCCTGAGTATCATAAATGACTCTTTGTTTTCTGGTGTTGTGCCATCTGCACTTAAAATTGCCGCTGTAACCCCGGTTCCAAAAACAAATAGCCGTGACTTTGAGAATTTGGGAAATTTCCGTCCGATCTCTAATCTCCCTTTTATTGCTAAAGTCTTAGAACGGATTGTTGCAACACAATTTTTATCTCATCTGTTAATGAACTCTTTGAGTCACTTCAATCTGGTTAATGAACTCTTTGAGTCACTTCAATCTGGTTTCCGTAAACTGCATAGCACTGAGACAGCATTAGTTAAAGTCACAAATGATTTACTGATGGCTTCTGATTCTGGATGTTTATCAATACTGATCTTGCTTGATCTCAGCTCTGCTTTCGACACTATTGATCACTGTATTTTACTTTCCCGCCTGGAGTCTGTCTTTGCTGTATCTGACTCTGCTCTGAGCTGGTTTAGGTCTTATCTCTCAGATCGCAAACAATTTGTTGGGCTGGGTGGCTGTAGATCGGAGGATAGTATGGTAAAATATGGTGTACCTCAGGGTTCAATTTTAGGTCCTTTACTTTTTAGTCTATATATTTTTCCACTTGGCCAACTTTTGAGGTCTCTGCATCTCGATTTTCATCTATATGCTGATGACACCCAGATATACATTCACTCAAAGCCTGATGTAAATGTCGCTGTTACTCACCTTTCTAACTGTATTGCAGAAATCAAAAATTGGATGTCTGTTAATTATCTATGTCTAAATAGCGATAAAACTGAAGTGATGCTTATTGGTTAGTCTCACCAGTTACGTAGTGTGAAATCTGTAGCTTTAAATGTGGACGGCTCTGATATACAGTTCAAATCTAAATTAAAAAACTTGAGAGTAATTTTTGATTCTAATCTAACATTTGACCTGTATGTACGTAATACTGTTAAAGTCTCATTTTTTCATCTTAGAAATATATCTAAATTGCGACCCATGCTGCCCTTCTCTGTAGCAGAAAAATTAATTAATACTCTGTTTTTTTCAAGGATTGATTATTGTAATGCCTTGTTGGCGGGAGCATCGAAATCTATTCTGCACAGACTTCAGTGGGTACAAAAATCTGCTGCACGTATTCTGACCAGGACCAGAAAAAGAGACCATATAAAACCTGTTTTAGAGACCTACAAGGCGTTAAATGGACTTGCTCCGCAATATCTTTCTGATCTTTTAGTACCCTACGTTCCGACACGTAATCTTCGCTCAGCCGATGCTGGTATTTTAGTTGTTCCGGTAACGCGCCTGAAGACTATGGGTGACAGGGCGTTTTCTTCGGTTGCCCCAAAGGTATGGAATTCACTGCCCTCACAAATTAGAAGTGCTCCATCTCTGAAATTGTTTAAGTCATCCCTTAAAACTTATTATTTTAAAGAAGCTTTTGGGTGAAACGTGATTGTTGTGGTTCTCCATGTAATATATTTTACGGTTTTGTTTAACTTATGTTTTGTTTATTGATTTTACATTGATTTTTAGATTTATAACATTGTTTGTATGCATGCACTGTAATAGTTTGTATGTTGTGCTTATTTTATCTATTGTCTATGTTAAGCGCTCTGAGAATTGACTTTTATTATTACTCTTTTCTGATGTTAAACAGTCAATTCAAGTCCGCCAGACAGTAGTCCATATGGGACCTTTTGAACTTTTTCTCTGGTCAGAGGGTCCCCAGAAGGTCTAAAAGCTACATGATGATGTCCTTACAGATTCTTTCTGATGTTAAAAAGTCAAGTCTGCCAGACAGTAGTCCATATGGGACCTTTTGAACTTTTTTCTCAGAGGGTTACAAGTAGGTCTAAAAGCTACATGATGTCCTTATAGACTCGTTCTGATGTTAAAAAGTCAAGTAAAGTCCACCAGACAGTAGTCCATATGGGACCTTTTGAACTTTTTTTCTGGTCAGAGGGTCCCCAGAAGGTCTTAAAGCTACATGATGTCCTCATAGACTCTTTCTGATGTTAAAAAGTCAAGTCAAGTCCGCCAGACAGTAGTCCATATGGGACCTTTTGAACTTTTTTTCTGGTCAGAGGGTCCCCAGAAGGTCTAAAAGCTACATGATGTCCTCATAGACTCTTTCTGATGTTAAAAAGTCAAGTCAAGTCCGCCAGACAGTAGTCCATATGGGACCTTTTGAACTTTTTTTCTGGTCAGAGGGTCCCCAGGAGGTCTAAGAGATCCATGATGTTCTTATAGACTCTTTCTGATGTTAAAAAGTGAAGTCTGCCAGAGTAGTCCATATTGGATCTTTTGAACTTTTCTTCTGGTCAGAGGGTCCCCAGAAGGTCTAAAAGCTATATGATGTCCTTATAGAGTCTTTCGGATGTTAAAAAGTCAGGTCAGAGGGTCCCCAGAAGGTCTAAAATCTGCATGATGATGTCCTTATAGATTCTTTCTGATGTTAAAACATCAAGCCCGCCAGTCAGTAGTCCATATTGGGAACTTTTGAACTTTTCTTCTGGTCAGAGGGTCCCCAGAAGGTCTAAAAGCTACATGATGATGTCTTTATAGACTCTTTCTGATGTTAAAAAGTCAAGTCCACCAGACAGTGGTCCATACGGGACCTTTTGAACTTTTTTTCTGATCAGAGGGTCCCCAGAAGGTCTAAAAGCCACATGATGTCCTTATAGACTCTTTCTGATGTTAAAATGTCAAGCTCGCCAGACAGTAGTCCATACGGGACCTTTTGAACTTTTTTTCTGGTCAGAGGGTCCCCAGAAGGTCTAAAAGTGTTGGGGAATTTCATGTCTCATACATGTCTCATACATGGGTCTGAATATAAAATGCTGTAATGCTGGAGAAAACCAGGCCTAAGGATATGAGATGAACAGAAAACTAGGCCTGAGGGGAGGAGATGAACAGAAAACTAGGCCAAAAGGCAGGTTAGGTAAGGACAGGAGAAGAAACTGTGTGAAAGGGCATGGAAAAGTACCTGAATATCATGTATAAAGCCATTTTTAAAAGATACGCATGCGCAAAGAAGGTTGCCTCAATTAAAAAATAAAATAATGATGCAGGTGTTTTTAATCGTGGCGACAGGCCAAGGAGGAGCAAGTAGAAAAAGATAACTGTATGAGCGCTAATTGGACACTTAACGATAAGAAAAAGGTATAAGACCTGAGCATTGGCCCTTGTGAAGTCAGATGAGCGGCCGTCATCTCACTTTGTTGAACTGCTCAATAAAGTTATTCTTCTGAGACCTGAACCAGACTTTGAAGACTTGAACCAAAGATCGAGAATTTGCCACAGCATAATTGGCGGAGCCAGCCAGGAGCAGGAAGGGGTCAAGCAGCCGTGGTGGGGGCCCTGGCAGAGATCTCACAAAACAAAGAGCCGGCATAAAAAGAGGTAAGCAGCGTTTGCTTATTATTTTGTTTTGTGTGATCACTGCTGGTAAGCTGTCACCCTGGTTAGTAATTGTTTTTAAATACTAGACTCCACCGTAAAAAGAACCTAAAAAGACAAAAAATTAAATCCTGGAGAAGCGCATGTGTGTGTGTGAGTGTTGTAACGTGAGAAGCGCATGTGTGTGTGTGAGTGCTGTAACGTGTGTAACTATTCCAGCACAAGAAAACGCGTTTGGCGTAAAGAAATACGCTTTTAATGCAAAGAAGTGCTGCATTTTTATGTTTGTTTGTCTTAAAGCGTGAGAAGTACGCTGTAAATGCTAGATTTTGAAGGGATAGAATAAAATAACTGAGATAAAATCAGGTGATTAAAAGTATAAACATAATATTATGTTTCAGGAGAATTATAAGACACAGAGAAGAGGTGCCTTCTAGATATACTGCAGGTCCAGTCCGGGCATACAGCCAATCAATAAATCATTTGTCTAAAATTCTGAGCTCACCGTCAAAAAATAGTCAATAAATTTACTTTGTGTTGAGCTACAAATGGTAGCCAAATTTAGTAAAACTGAGACAAGGATTTGAAAAGACTAAAGATAAGGACAATAACATTAAGATAATAATATAAAAATTGTAAATATGGAAGAACAAAGCTTTGAGAATTGAATGGATGATAAAAATCAAATTAGTGAACAAAGAGTACAAAGATATAAATATCAGAGAACAAGAAATATTCCAAGAAATTGGTTTTGTCGACTGTTTGGCCATTTGCCAGACTGTAAGCGCTGCGATCTATACAGAGAAACACAGTTTTTGCTGGACAAGAACTGAGTAACGAAGCATTGTTTCCGCATTTAGTATAAGATATCAAATAACGAGTGAATGTACGCGTATGTGTGTGAATGAAGTCCCGAGTGTGTGAATGAATATACTAACAAACTGGAGGGAGAGAAGTGACAGAGAAGGAGAGCTTTTTATTCTTTGACATCTTAAAAAAAAAAAAAAAAAGACACACGTGGACCAGAGTGAGAGATCTGAAAGGAAGGCATGGAAGCGTTGGCCTAGGGTATTAGGAGGGGCAACTATTCTGAAAAATGTATATATGATGGTGGGTTCATCCGTAAGGCCAGTGAAGTGGGAAAGTGACATAATCTTTGAGGTTGGAAGGGCAAGAGATATTAGACCAGCGTTAGTGGACAATTGGACACTAGCAAGATTGATGGTAATGGTGGTTTTAAGAAATAATCCAAGCAGAATTAGTCATCTGTGGGTAGAGATACGACGAAGCAGAGAAGAGACAGAAGAAATGTCAGTGACAGCTGAGAATGTCTCAGCTCTGGACCAATAGGAAGGGCAAGAGAGGAAATAGAGGGAGGATGCTCTTAAACAAAAAAGAAAGAAAAACTTTAATTGATTTATTTGAACCCCTAACATTAGATACCTACACCAAAGAGGAACTTAACATATTAATAACCATGTGGGAGGGCAATGAGGTGAAATTGACTCCATCTCTTACTTATCTGTATAGGGGGGGAGATATAACTGCACGAGGCCGGTGGTTTGGGGAAAACATAACCTGGAGTTTCGAATTAGTGTATCTGGAGGAAGACATAATTTGGCAGCGCAGTACATAGAACTAGTAGAAGAGTACATCCGATAGAAGTACATCCGATAGAAGAAGTGACGCGAAGCCATTGTCTAAGGTACCAATACAAACCATTTTGAAATATTTTAAGAAAACAAAACAAATTCCTGAATTATTAAATATTAGTAGAAGACTAAGTGATTGTACCTTAACTAATTAACTGGGGTACAAATCAGGGTTTCCGTTGTCCGGTAATTACCGGACATTGGCCGGGAAAAAAATTAAATGTCCGACAAAATTAAATCTCTCCGGTCAAATTGTCCGATTAAAATTGCCTAATAATCCCGCCTCCCTAACACAATCTGAATTTGAGAATAAGCCTAAAATGTATAAAGCTAAAATACACCGACCTTTTGCTATGTTATAAAGCAGTGTTTCTCAACCTCTCCTGCAGGGACCCCCTGACAGGACATGTTTTTGTTTTAACCCTAAAATGGCACACCTGATTCAATTAATTAAAGGCTCAAAGGCTTAATGTGTAGCTGACTAATTGAATCAGGTGTGCCATTTCAGGGTTAAAACAAAAACATGTCCTGTCCTGCAGGAGAGGTTGAGAAACACTGTTATAAAGGAACAGGCTCTACCATTTGAAAGTTATTAAACAACATCGCATGCTGCATTTCAAATAAAGCGCACGCCTAAAACGGCTGTAATATAGACCTAAACAACGAACGATTGAGTGAGACGTTTCAAATATGGCCAGGCCCAGGCAGACTAGCCTTAAAAGCTTTATTCAAGGGCCAGATGCGACGGACGATGGTGAATCAGGAACGCCTGAAGCCTCGGATGTCCAGAGCCAGACAGCTCCACCACCACCGGACGTTCATGTTTTTTTCCGTCTATTTGAAAGTTAGGCTAGTGGCGGCTCGTCAATAGAGGGCGCTGCCGTCCCTGGCGAATCAGAATTTGATACATGTTATTTTATCCAATCTGATTGGTTCTCGTCACCTGTCATTCAACTTTACGTTCTTGGGCCACTACTGCGAGTGCGCAGGCGACTTCGACAAAACCTTGCTAGGCTGATCACTTTCGTAGAGATAATGGCAGCAGTTAAACCACATTTAACCCGTCATTGATTTACAAAAAAAAATTTCACAAGGCGTTCGCTGGAAGAAAAAAAAAAGGATAAAGGATCTCGGACCGGACCAACCCGATTTACAAATCCGGCAGCAGCCAGTGACAGATGACGAGCTTCACCCGGAGCTTCACCTGCGCTTGTCATAAGAAACGTGTCGGCACTGAAGTTTTGTGGACAATAACGGGGGTAAGAGACCTCAAACAGCTATCTGAAATTTATTTGTATTTATTTTCACCCCGCCCCCCAAAAAATAATTATCACCAGCCGCCACTGCAAACATGTTGCATTCTATACGACCTGATTATGTCATTTTTTAAATTACATAGCCTGCCTCCAGTTTTCCTCAACTTGACTAATTAACAGGCGATATTTGACCGGCATATCATCAAAATGTCCGTAAAACGAAACCTCTGCCGGTCACTTTGACCGGCACCATTTTTTTCTAGCGGAAACTCTGGTACAAATATCTAGGTGCTGAAACATGGCTTCGGTGTCACATCAAGAAGAGTCTCCTGTAGAACAGCTTGCATCACAATATCCGATATGTAGGGATACAATTAAAAACTTGTCAAAAAAGTGGGAAAAAAGGACCAAAAAATTAAATACTAAGTGGCCAGCAGAGGGAACATTTGATTTGGCTGTGTGTAGGGAAATGGGAGCTCTGATAAAAAATCACAAAGCCCATGATAAGAGCAAGAAAAGAGATGAGAAACGGGGAAAAGAACAAGAGGTGTTAAATTTATTTAAAGAAAAGGGAGCACAATTGATAAAAGAACTTAGAGAGAGAGTAGGGAAAAAAGAAAGCATAATAGAGACCTCACCCCCATATCCACCATCCTATGACTTGACTGGTAAACAGCTCCCACAAGTGACTGGAACAGTGACTATAAAAGGCAAAGTGAATTTTGAAAATGAGAAGGAAGACGAAATAAAGGTGAAACAGGACTGTAGAGGAGCAGAGGCTGCAGACATGAGTGACCCTCTAATTTTATCAAGATGGGATGCTGTGAGCCGTGAGGGGAGTCAGGGAAGTGACTTAGACCTCAAACACCTGATTGACGCTCACGGAAGCCCTACATTGTCTAACCCGTATTTCCATGCAAGTCAAGCTTTGCAGGAACTCGGAGGAAAGACGGGGAAGAAGGTGGAGGTTGACAGACAACGAGCCAGACTTGACCGAGAAGAAATAGAACGAGATATACGGATAACTAAAGAACAGATCGACCAAGAAGCTGAAGCCATGCGAAGACTCCTAAGAGACTCCATGGAAAGGGACCAACAGAGACTTCGGGAACATCAAAGACGAAGATCTAATTCAGCCAGCCCTCACAGGGAATACAACCATGTGTCTGGAACCCTCCTTTTAGAAGAAGCACCCCCAAGCGAACCACACTGGAGGAGAGGAGACAATTTGAGAGAGATACCAGCACGCAAACTGAGTCCATATAAAGATGAAGAGGAACAACTTGAAGAAGATCCCTTACAATGCCTCATCCTGATCAAAGGACATCAAGGACAGTACGTGCCATGGGCAGGACAAGATCTGGAGGGACTGATAGCCCGCCTCCCTGACCTACATGAAGGGGCTGGCAAATGGATCAGACTGCTGGAAGAAGAGACAATGGGAAAGATACTAGCCATTGGAGATGTCAAGGCCCTGCTGGCAAAGAGCGTTGGAGGTGCAAAGACTAATGAAATCCTTAAAGCCTCTGGACTTGGAGCTGCAGTCAATTCAACCAGGATGGATGCCACACCATTGGACAGGCACAGAGCTGCAATATGGCGGGCTCTTCGAGAACATTATCAAACTCAGATGGATCCGAAGATGCTGAAAGGGGAACCAATAGGAGATGAAGAAAATCCAGTCACCTATGTTCAAAGACAGTCAAGAAAGTGGAAGCAAGAGCTGGAGAGAGACCCTGAACGGGATCCAGTAATAACAGCACTGTTCAGATCCGCCATAATTGACGCCATGCCTCCCTCTGTAAAAGCCAAGCTGGAAGATGTGGTCGGGTTGGGCTCAAAGACATCAAAGGAGTTCAGTGACCATGTGGCTCACGCAATGGAACAGTACAGGAAGAATGAACTAAAGCTGAAGAATCAAGAAAGAGAGCTTCAAAGAAAATTGACAAAGCTACAACTGGATGAACTGATAGTAGAAAGAAGAAGAAAGTACAGGCTGCAGTAAAGGAAGTTGAAGATCAGTCTGCAGTGATGGCTGCTGTGAACATACCAAGTCAAGCGCCACAAGTCATACAGCAAGCTCCAGTCAACATGGGTCAGAATGTGCCAGTCAACGTGGGAAAACCCATAACAACCGAATGCACCTATCGTGATCTATCTTCCTGAACAACAAGACAACAGAAACAGAGCAATGTCAGCACCAGGACGGGGAAGAGGAAGAGGAAGAGGAAGAGGAAGGACATACAGCAACCAACAGAGGAACATGGACCAACCAAACATATGCTGGGGATGTAATCAACCTGGACACACCAAGAGAAATTGCCCAGTGAACCCATGGCCACAAGATGAGATGCAAGGCCAGATGCAACAAACTTGGCAGCAGAGACCCTTGAATCAGCAGCACCAAGTATCAGGGCCAGTCAACCCATGGCGTGGCCCAGACCAAGGTTACTAGGGGTGCCCAGAGAATCCTACGGGGAGGAGTCAGCTGCCAATGCTGACCAAGAACCTATGCTGCGGGTTAAAATAGAGGACAAGATAATACCAATTATGCTTGACACAGGGGCAACATTCACATGGTTGAGCCAAAATTATGCCTCTCACCTCCCCAGGTCTGGAAAATACATCAAGACAGTGGGATTTTCGGGACTGACGCAGCTAATTCCAATGACAGCCCCTGTCAGCATAAAAGTCAAGGGCTCTGAAATATAGATTCCAATACTGGTGTCTGATCAAACGCTGGTCAACTTGTTGGGTAGGGATGCTATATGTAAATTGAACTTACAGATATGGTGCTCTCCTGAAGGGATATACATAGAAAATACAGGTATAAAACAGATGTTAGTAATGGGTGAAGCTGAACAACAAGAACCACATGCAAATATATTCTGGATAGGGAATATAGATTAGGGAGTAGGGGATACACTTGAAAAATGGGGAAGATACAGTATATAAAAGAGCAACTTCAGAAACCAGTTTCCCCAGAAACCGAATTCCATTGTACAATGAGATATGATCCCCTTAGAGATCCAAAAATGGAAAAAGAGTGGTTAGGAGGAACTAAAAGGACAGACTGTGTGTCTGACTTCAAATTACATAATTGTAGGACCAGAGGGAGCAGCGTTACAAATTGAACACTGTGAATTCACTAATACTTGGTTTAGAGTAGATGATTCAGTACCACATGTTACATTATTTATAAATGAGGGGAGTCAAGCACAAGATCTAGGCCCAATGATGTTAAAGGCAGAAGGAAAGCTTTGGGAAGCCACGGACAACCCTTTCATTTTTCAAACAAAAGATATGACACATCTCAAAATCATCTGTACAACCAAAATGGTAGGGATTCCAAAATTGATAGTTGAGACAGTAGAGAAAAGCGAATTGAAGTCTAGAATGGACGAACTTATCTCAGAGATGGAATAACAAGTGCCTGTACAGTTATGGTCAAAACATGACACAGAAGTAGGCCTAGTTAGATCAGCAAACCCCATTAGAATTGCAACTAAACCAGGAGTTCAATTACCAAGAAAGCAACAATACCCATTAAAACGTGAAGCAGTGGAAGGGATAAAGGCAACAATTGATGGATTGATTGAGGCAGGAGTACTGATTGAGACAACTAGTTATTGTAACACCCCAATTTTACCAGTCGAAAAAGCCAACAAGTCAAAGTGGAGATTAGTGCATGACCTAAGAGCAGTTAATGAAGTAGTTGAAGATTGGCCAGCGAAGGTTCCAAACCCACATACGCTTTTGACAAATGTTCCACCTGCTGCCAATTATTTTACTGTGATTGACCTCTGCTCTGCATTTTTCAGCTTTCCATTAGCAGAAGAAAGCAGACACCTTTTTTTTCCTTCACTTACCAAGGTAAACAGTATACATGCACTAGAATGCCTCAAGGATTTAAACACTATTTACACTCATCATAAGATTGCTGAATTATTAGAACAAGGACGATTTGTATTGACACAGGCCAGATGCTTAGCATATTCTACATTGACAACTTATCCTGATATCACGATAAAGCGATGTACCACAACAAATCCAACTAATTTTGTCCCGCTGGAGGGGGAAGGAACACCTCATGAATGTGTTTCTGTCTCTCTAGCCTTTACTCGTCTGAGACCAGATTTGGAATCAACACCAATTGTTGATGCAGACGTAGATTATTTTGTTGATGGCTCATGTTTTAGAGACCACTTAGGTAACCATGCTGGTTTTGCTGTTGTACAAAAAGATAGAGACAATTTTACCCATATGATAAGTCAACATTGTGAGCAACCTTGCTCAGCACAATTGGCTGAACTCAAAGCACTTACTGAAGCTTGCATATTGGCTAAAAACAAAGCAGCCAACATTTATACTGATTCTGCATATGCCCACGGCGTATGTCACTTATTTGGTGCGGTGTGGAAGCACAGAGGATTTAAAAAGAGTGATGGAACCCCAATTCAACATGGAGACCAAATTACTAAATTGATTACAGCTATGATGTTTCCTAAAAAAATGGCCATAATTAAATGCCAGGCCCATAAGTAAGGTAATGACTTTGTCATCAAAGGCAACAATGCGGCTGATATGCATGGAAAACAAGCCTCTGGATGCCAATTAGCTGTAATGGCACCCTAAGTCCTGATCCAGCCTCTCCCCACAGTAGAAAGTATTGCCCAAATGCAGTCCAGAGCAACACCACCTGAAAAATATTTATGGCAGCAAAGGGGGGCGACAAGAGATGCAAACAACATATGGAGATCACATGAAGGCCACATGATAGCCCCCACCCCATTGCTTAATATTTTAATTCTCGATGCGCATGGATTTGACCATTGCGCAAGGGGGGAGGTTCTAAGGAAAATTAAAAGACAAGGATTCTGGTCCCAATACTTACAAACAAGGGTAGATGAATATTTTTAATGAATGTGAAATTTGTGCAAAAAATAATGTCAGAAAAGGAACAGCAACCCCAATAGGCTCTATTCCAGTTCCAGAAGGACCTTTTAAGCATCTAGTGATGGGTTATGAAGACATGACCGAATTAGTAAGAGGAAAAAGATACATGTTGGTTATTATAGACAGGTTACAGCCAAGAGGGATACCACATGAGTTTAAAGCTAGAGACAAGGCAGCAGCAGGACTTGAATCGATATTTGTATGGATAACGCCGAATAAGAATATGGAATGGATTAATTACATATATTACAATCAGCATATATTATAATACAGATCAAGCACTTGGTGCCTTAGGTCACCAACTAAAATACACTAGCAGAATGACATGGCAAAACAGACAAGCCCTGAACTGGTTACTTGCAGAAAAAGGAGGAGTATGTGTAATGTTTGGATCTGATTGTTGTACCTTCATCCCAAATAACACAGTCCCAGATGGATCATTTACTAAGGCCATGAAGAAGTTGAAGGCCCTAAGACAAGAGGTTTCTGCGAATACGGGGAGAGACAGAAACTTGGGATACTGGTTTGATTCCATATTTGGATCATGGAAAGAATGGCTTATTAAGGTGGGAATAATAATAGCAGTGCCTATTGGTGTTTTCTTTTTGCTGTTCTGCTGTGTTGTGCCTTTTCTCAGATCCATGCTGGCTAGCGCAGCTGCAAAACAAATGATCAATGTGTCAGTGAAACCATCAGGCATTGACATTGGATGCACCAACTCAGGAGTATATCCAATTGGCCCAGGCTTGGACGAACTGGATGACTTCCTGTGAGAGGTTGGATGAAGAAGCAAGGAATAAGGGTACCTTATTACTTTTGATTTTGATAATATTTTTACTCTGTTTTTGACAAGATATGGAGATAGCCCCACTGTGTATTTTGATTTGGGGATAAAACTAGTTAGAACAATTAGAGCATGGGTAGAGTATGAAGTTAGTTAGAGGGGTTTTTCTACATTCCTTTGGTTTTATACAAGGACCCTTATTTCCTGAATATATTTACTCATATTATTTCCTGAATATATTTACTCATATAATCTTTTGAATATATTTTACTCATATAATCGAAGATATTTTATATATAATCACACTAACTGTCACAAATATAAATATGTGAATGAGAGGGGACGACAGAGGGTCTGAAGCAGGTCATTGCCCGTGATACGACCAGGTAATGCGACCAGAAATAAGAGGAAAAGACACAAATGTTTTTATTACTATTAATCACTTTATTCACTTTTTACTATTTACACTTTGAATATATTCCTGTAACAAGTCAAGAAATTTAGAACTTACATGCATTAGACCATTGGAACATGTATATAGTTATAAGTGCAAAAGAGTAATTATTTGCAAGCGCTGTCATCGTTTGTTAAGAAAACAGGAGCTGACTCAACTGGTGGTTTAAAAACCCGCTGTCTGCTCCAACACCAGATAGCGCCCCTGGCTGGACTGGGGCACCTCTGGCAACGATGGAGCAACCCAGATAGCACTCCAGGCCACCGGAAGCGCCTGCGCAGTTCCTCTGGCAACGAGGGACAGCTGCTGGAATTCAAGTTCATACACTGTGATTGTGTTATTGAATGTTTGATAACCTGAAGTAATGCATCCCCTTAAACTGATGATGTGATAGGAAGGTGAGATCTTTTACTCCACTCTAGCCAATTGGGGGTAGAGATATTTGGTCTTACTATTCCTCCAGAGTGTGCCTTTATGATGAAGGTCTATTGATAAAGTTGGATGGTCTAGATTGGCCATGTTTGATAGGTAATACAGAAAGATATCTATTCATGAGGACACACCCTGGGTAAGAACGGTTTGAAGGTGGGACTAGAGAAAGTCCCAAAGGGGGGATGTGTTGGGGAATTTCATTTGTCTCATACATGTCTCATACATGGGTCTGAATATAAAATGCTGTAATGCTGGAGAAAACCAGGCCTAAGGATATGAGATGAACAGAAAACTAGGCCTGAGGGGAGGAGATGAACAGAAAACTAGGCCAAAAGGCAGGTTAGGTAAGGACAGGAGAAGAAACTGGGTGAAAGGGCATGGAAAAGTACCTGAAAATCATGTATAAAGCCATTTTTAAAAGATACGCATGCGCAAAGAAGGTTGCCTCAATTAAAAAATAAAATAACGATGCAGGTGTTTTTAATCGTGGCGACAGGCCAAGGAGGAGCAAGTAGAAAAAGATAACTGTATGAGCCCTAATTGGACACTTAACGATAAGAAAAAGGTATAAGACCTGAGCATTGGCCCTTGTGAAGTCAGATGAGTGGCCGTCATCTCACTTTGTTGAACTGCTCAATAAAGTTATTCTTCTGAGACCTGAAACTTCGACTCTGAAAGATTTCTTCTGAGACCTGAATCAGACTTTGAAGACTTGAACCAAAGATCGAGAATTTGCCACAACAAAAGCTACATGATGTCCTCATAGACTCTTTCTGATGTTAAAAAGTCAGGTCAGAGGGTCCCCAAAAGGTCTATAAGCTACATGATGTCCTTATAGTCTCTTTCTGACGTTAAAAAAATAAAAAGTAGGGTCTGCCAGAGAGCAGTTCCTTATCATCGGACCTTTTGAAAAAAAATTTTTTCATCAAAGGGTCCCCAAAAGGCTTAAAAGCTACATATATACATATATCCTTATAGACTCTTTCTGATGTTAAAAAAAAAAGTCAAGTCCGCCAGACAGCAGTTCCTTATCAACGGACCTTTTGAATTTTTTTATTTTTTTCTCGCCAAGGGGTCTCCAAAAGGCTTAAAAGCTAAATATATACATATATCCTTATAGACTCTTTCTGATGTTAAAAAAAAAAAGTCAAGTCCTCCAGACAGCAGTTCCTTATCATCGGACCTTTTGAACTTTTTTTTTTTTTTTCTCGCCAAAGGGTCCCCAAAAGGCTTAAAAGGTACATATATACATATCTCCTTATAGACTCTTTCTGATGTAAAAAAAAAAAAAGTCAAGTCCTCCAGACAGCAGTTCCTTCTCATCGGACTTTTTAAGTTTTTTTTTTTTTTTTCATCAAAGGGTCCCCAAAAGGCCCTTACAATCCTTGACTATTTTGTGGGATTTCCGCCTGGATTTACCTACCCAAATTGAAAAGCCTCCCATTTCCACATATTTTTTTCAAAATAGACAATTTTGGTGTCATTTTACAGGAAACCCTTTGCAGTTTCATAAAACAGTGCTAAAAGTGATAAACATTTAAGTATATGTTGTCTGAGCTGAAATAAACCCCCCAAAAAATAGGCGCTTTTTGATTTTTTGATTTTAAATTCATTTTTGAAAGTGTATAGCTCAGGCCCTGTGACCAGTAGCAACATGCAGACAAGTATGGCTGTTTCCTCTAGATGCCAACAAACACTGGAAAAAAGAATCTTTTCTCTATTATAATAATTGAAAAATATATTTATATTATTCTGAAGAGAGGACTATTACATTTTTTTTATGTAATTTTCCCCTACCCAAATGTAAACTCTGCTCATACCCATATCCAGTGGTATATATGCAATATTCCAGTGTAATTTTACAGAAAACCCTTTGAAATTATATAAAACACTGCTGAATGTGATAAATATTATAGTATATGTTGTCTGTGCTATAATAAACAAAAAGAAAAATAGGCGCTTTATGATTTTGATCATTTTATTCTTTCAGAAGATACAAGACTTATCTTTTTTTTTTATTGCCTAAAATCTGTGGTCTATTACAATCTAGAACAGGATCCTCATCCCCCAGATTTATATCATTCATTAAGTGACATAATCTTTGAGGTTGGAAGGGCAAGAGATATTAGACCAGCGTTAGTGGATAATTGGACACTAGCAAGATTGATGGTAATGGTGGTTTTAAGAAATAATCCAAGCAGAATTAGTCATCTGTGGGTAGAGATACGACGAAGCAGAGAAGAGACAGAAGAAATGTCAGTGACAGCTGAGAATGTCTCAGCTCTGGACCAATAGGAAGGGCAAGAGAGGAAATAGAGGGAGGATGCTCTTAAACAAAAAAGAAAGAAAAACTTTAATTGATTTATTTGAACCCCTAACATTAGATACCTACACCAAAGAGGAACTTAACATATTAATAACCATGTGGGAGGGCAATGAGGTGAAATTGACTCCATCTCTTACTTATCTGTATAGGGGGGGAGATATAACTGCACGAGGCCGGTGGTTTGGGGAAAACATAACCTGGAGTTTCAAATTAGTGTATCTGGAGGAAGACATAATTTGGCAGCGCAGTACATAGAACTAGTAGAAGAGTACATCCGATAGAAGTACATCCGATAGAAGAAGTGACGCGAAGCCATTGTCTAAGGTACCAATACAAACCATTTTGAAATATTTTAAGAAAACAAAACAAATTCCTGAATTATTAAATATTAGTAGAAGACTAAGTGATTGTACCTTAACTAATTAACTGGGGTACAAATCAGGGTTTCCGTTGTCCGGTAATTACCGGACATTGGCCGGGAAAAAAATTAAATGTCCGACAAAATTAAATCTCTCCGGTCAAATTGTCCGATTAAAATTGCCTAATAATCCCGCCTCCCTAACACAATCTGAATTTGAGAATAAGCCTAAAATGTATAAAGCTAAAATACACCGACCTTTTGCTATGTTATAAAGCAGTGTTTCTCAACCTCTCCTGCAGGGACCCCCTGACAGGACATGTTTTTGTTTTAACCCTAAAATGGCACACCTGATTCAATTAATTAAAGGCTCAAAGGCTTAATGTGTAGCTGACTAATTGAATCAGGTGTGCCATTTCAGGGTTAAAACAAAAACATGTCCTGTCCTGCAGGAGAGGTTGAGAAACACTGTTATAAAGGAACAGGCTCTACCATTTGAAAGTTATTAAACAACATCGCATGCTGCATTTCAAATAAAGCGCACGCCTAAAACGGCTGTAATATAGACCTAAACAACGAACGATTGAGTGAGACGTTTCAAATATGGCCAGGCCCAGGCAGACTAGCCTTAAAAGCTTTATTCAAGGGCCAGATGCGACGGACGATGGTGAATCAGGAACGCCTGAAGCCTCGGATGTCCAGAGCCAGACAGCTCCACCACCACCGGACGTTCATGTTTTTTTCCGTCTATTTGAAAGTTAGGCTAGTGGCGGCTCGTCAATAGAGGGCGCTGCCGTCCCTGGCGAATCAGAATTTGATACATGTTATTTTATCCAATCTGATTGGTTCTCGTCACCTGTCATTCAACTTTACGTTCTTGGGCCACTACTGCGAGTGCGCAGGCGACTTCGACAAAACCTTGCTAGGCTGATCACTTTCGTAGAGATAATGGCAGCAGTTAAACCACATTTAACCCGTCATTGATTTACAAAAAAAAATTTCACAAGGCGTTCGCTGGAAGAAAGAAAAAAGGATAAAGGATCTCGGACCGGACCAACCCGATTTACAAATCCGGCAGCAGCCAGTGACAGATGACGAGCTTCACCCGGAGCTTCACCTGCGCTTGTCATAAGAAACGTGTCGGCACTGAAGTTTTGTGGACAATAACGGGGGTAAGAGACCTCAAACAGCTATCTGAAATTTATTTGTATTTATTTTCACCCCGCCCCCCAAAAAATAATTATCACCAGCCGCCACTGCAAACATGTTGCATTCTATACGACCTGATTATGTCATTTTTTAAATTACATAGCCTCTCTCCAGTTTTCCTCAACTTGACTAATTAACAGGCGATATTTGACCGGCATATCATCAAAATGTCCGTAAAACGAAACCTCTGCCGGTCACTTTGACCGGCACCATTTTTTTCTAGCGGAAACTCTGGTACAAATATCTAGGTGCTGAAACATGGCTTCGGTGTCACATCAAGAAGAGTCTCCTGTAGAACAGCTTGCATCACAATATCCGATATGTAGGGATACAATTAAAAACTTGTCAAAAAAGTGGGAAAAAAGGACCAAAAAATTAAATACTAAGTGGCCAGCAGAGGGAACATTTGATTTGGCTGTGTGTAGGGAAATGGGAGCTCTGATAAAAAATCACAAAGCCCATGATAAGAGCAAGAAAAGAGATGAGAAACGGGGAAAAGAACAAGAGGTGTTAAATTTATTTAAAGAAAAGGGAGCACAATTGATAAAAGAACTTAGAGAGAGAGTAGGGAAAAAAGAAAGCATAATAGAGACCTCACCCCCATATCCACCATCCTATGACTTGACTGGTAAACAGCTCCCACAAGTGACTGGAACAGTGACTATAAAAGGCAAAGTGAATTTTGAAAATGAGAAGGAAGACGAAATAAAGGTGAAACAGGACTGTAGAGGAGCAGAGGCTGCAGACATGAGTGACCCTCTAATTTTATCAAGATGGGATGCTGTGAGCCGTGAGGGGAGTCAGGGAAGTGACTTAGACCTCAAACACCTGATTGACGCTCACGGAAGCCCTACATTGTCTAACCCGTATTTCCATGCAAGTCAAGCTTTGCAGGAACTCGGAGGAAAGACGGGGAAGAAGGTGGAGGTTGACAGACAACGAGCCAGACTTGACCGAGAAGAAATAGAACGAGATATACGGATAACTAAAGAACAGATCGACCAAGAAGCTGAAGCCATGCGAAGACTCCTAAGAGACTCCATGGAAAGGGACCAACAGAGACTTCGGGAACATCAAAGACGAAGATCTAATTCAGCCAGCCCTCACAGGGAATACAACCATGTGTCTGGAACCCTCCTTTTAGAAGAAGCACCCCCAAGCGAACCACACTGGAGGAGAGGAGACAATTTGAGAGAGATACCAGCACGCAAACTGAGTCCATATAAAGATGAAGAGGAACAACTTGAAGAAGATCCCTTACAATGCCTCATCCTGATCAAAGGACATCAAGGACAGTACGTGCCATGGGCAGGACAAGATCTGGAGGGACTGATAGCCCGCCTCCCTGACCTACATGAAGGGGCTGGCAAATGGATCAGACTGCTGGAAGAAGAGACAATGGGAAAGATACTAGCCATTGGAGATGTCAAGGCCCTGCTGGCAAAGAGCGTTGGAGGTGCAAAGACTAATGAAATCCTTAAAGCCTCTGGACTTGGAGCTGCAGTCAATTCAACCAGGATGGATGCCACACCATTGGACAGGCACAGAGCTGCAATATGGCGGGCTCTTCGAGAACATTATCAAACTCAGATGGATCCGAAGATGCTGAAAGGGGAACCAATAGGAGATGAAGAAAATCCAGTCACCTATGTTCAAAGACAGTCAAGAAAGTGGAAGCAAGAGCTGGAGAGAGACCCTGAACGGGATCCAGTAATAACAGCACTGTTCAGATCCGCCATAATTGACGCCATGCCTCCCTCTGTAAAAGCCAAGCTGGAAGATGTGGTCGGGTTGGGCTCAAAGACATCAAAGGAGTTCAGTGACCATGTGGCTCACGCAATGGAACAGTACAGGAAGAATGAACTAAAGCTGAAGAATCAAGAAAGAGAGCTTCAAAGAAAATTGACAAAGCTACAACTGGATGAACTGATAGTAGAAAGAAGAAGAAAGTACAGGCTGCAGTAAAGGAAGTTGAAGATCAGTCTGCAGTGATGGCTGCTGTGAACATACCAAGTCAAGCGCCACAAGTCATACAGCAAGCTCCAGTCAACATGGGTCAGAATGTGCCAGTCAACGTGGGAAAACCCATAACAACCGAATGCACCTATCGTGATCTATCTTCCTGAACAACAAGACAACAGAAACAGAGCAATGTCAGCACCAGGACGGGGAAGAGGAAGAGGAAGAGGAAGAGGAAGGACATACAGCAACCAACAGAGGAACATGGACCAACCAAACATATGCTGGGGATGTAATCAACCTGGACACACCAAGAGAAATTGCCCAGTGAACCCATGGCCACAAGATGAGATGCAAGGCCAGATGCAACAAACTTGGCAGCAGAGACCCTTGAATCAGCAGCACCAAGTATCAGGGCCAGTCAACCCATGGCGTGGCCCAGACCAAGGTTACTAGGGGTGCCCAGAGAATCCTACGGGGAGGAGTCAGCTGCCAATGCTGACCAAGAACCTATGCTGCGGGTTAAAATAGAGGACAAGATAATACCAATTATGCTTGACACAGGGGCAACATTCACATGGTTGAGCCAAAATTATGCCTCTCACCTCCCCAGGTCTGGAAAATACATCAAGACAGTGGGATTTTCGGGACTGACGCAGCTAATTCCAATGACAGCCCCTGTCAGCATAAAAGTCAAGGGCTCTGAAATATAGATTCCAATACTGGTGTCTGATCAAACGCTGGTCAACTTGTTGGGTAGGGATGCTATATGTAAATTGAACTTACAGATATGGTGCTCTCCTGAAGGGATATACATAGAAAATACAGGTATAAAACAGATGTTAGTAATGGGTGAAGCTGAACAACAAGAACCACATGCAAATATATTCTGGATAGGGAATATAGATTAGGGAGTAGGGGATACACTTGAAAAATGGGGAAGATACAGTATATAAAAGAGCAACTTCAGAAACCAGTTTCCCCAGAAACCGAATTCCATTGTACAATGAGATATGATCCCCTTAGAGATCCAAAAATGGAAAAAGAGTGGTTAGGAGGAACTAAAAGGACAGACTGTGTGTCTGACTTCAAATTACATAATTGTAGGACCAGAGGGAGCAGCGTTACAAATTGAACACTGTGAATTCACTAATACTTGGTTTAGAGTAGATGATTCAGTACCACATGTTACATTATTTATAAATGAGGGGAGTCAAGCACAAGATCTAGGCCCAATGATGTTAAAGGCAGAAGGAAAGCTTTGGGAAGCCACGGACAACCCTTTCATTTTTCAAACAAAAGATATGACACATCTCAAAATCATCTGTACAACCAAAATGGTAGGGATTCCAAAATTGATAGTTGAGACAGTAGAGAAAAGCGAATTGAAGTCTAGAATGGACGAACTTATCTCAGAGATGGAATAACAAGTGCCTGTACAGTTATGGTCAAAACATGACACAGATGTAGGCCTAGTTAGATCAGCAAACCCCATTAGAATTGCAACTAAACCAGGAGTTCAATTACCAAGAAAGCAACAATACCCATTAAAACGTGAAGCAGTGGAAGGGATAAAGGCAACAATTGATGGATTGATTGAGGCAGGAGTACTGATTGAGACAACTAGTTATTGTAACACCCCAATTTTACCAGTCGAAAAAGCCAACAAGTCAAAGTGGAGATTAGTGCATGACCTAAGAGCAGTTAATGAAGTAGTTGAAGATTGGCCAGCGAAGGTTCCAAACCCACATACGCTTTTGACAAATGTTCCACCTGCTGCCAATTATTTTACTGTGATTGACCTCTGCTCTGCATTTTTCAGCTTTCCATTAGCAGAAGAAAGCAGACACCTTTTTTTTCCTTCACTTACCAAGGTAAACAGTATACATGCACTAGAATGCCTCAAGGATTTAAACACTATTTACACTCATCATAAGACTGCTGAATTATTAGAACAAGGACGATTTGTATTGACACAGGCCAGATGCTTAGCATATTCTACATTGACAACTTATCCTGATATCACGATAAAGCGATGTACCACAACAAATCCAACTAATTTTGTCCCGCTGGAGGGGGAAGGAACACCTCATGAATGTGTTTCTGTCTCTCTAGCCTTTACTCGTCTGAGACCAGATTTGGAATCAACACCAATTGTTGATGCAGACGTAGATTATTTTGTTGATGGCTCATGTTTTAGAGACCACTTAGGTAACCATGCTGGTTTTGCTGTTGTACAAAAAGATAGAGACAATTTTACCCATATGATAAGTCAACATTGTGAGCAACCTTGCTCAGCACAATTGGCTGAACTCAAAGCACTTACTGAAGCTTGCATATTGGCTAAAAACAAAGCAGCCAACATTTATACTGATTCTGCATATGCCCACGGCGTATGTCACTTATTTGGTGCGGTGTGGAAGCACAGAGGATTTAAAAAGAGTGATGGAACCCCAATTCAACATGGAGACCAAATTACTAAATTGATTACAGCTATGATGTTTCCTAAAAAAATGGCCATAATTAAATGCCAGGCCCATAAGTAAGGTAATGACTTTGTCATCAAAGGCAACAATGCGGCTGATATGCATGGAAAACAAGCCTCTGGATGCCAATTAGCTGTAATGGCACCCTAAGTCCTGATCCAGCCTCTCCCCACAGTAGAAAGTATTGCCCAAATGCAGTCCAGAGCAACACCACCTGAAAAATATTTATGGCAGCAAAGGGGGGCGACAAGAGATGCAAACAACATATGGAGATCACATGAAGGCCACATGATAGCCCCCACCCCATTGCTTAATATTTTAATTCTCGATGCGCATGGATTTGACCATTGCGCAAGGGGGGAGGTTCTAAGGAAAATTAAAAGACAAGGATTCTGGTCCCAATACTTACAAACAAGGGTAGATGAATATTTTTAATGAATGTGAAATTTGTGCAAAAAATAATGTCAGAAAAGGAACAGCAACCCCAATAGGCTCTATTCCAGTTCCAGAAGGACCTTTTAAGCATCTAGTGATGGGTTATGAAGACATGACCGAATTAGTAAGAGGAAAAAGATACATGTTGGTTATTATAGACAGGTTACAGCCAAGAGGGATACCACATGAGTTTAAAGCTAGAGACAAGGCAGCAGCAGGACTTGAATCGATATTTGTATGGATAACGCCGAATAAGAATATGGAATGGATTAATTACATATATTACAATCAGCATATATTATAATACAGATCAAGCACTTGGTGCCTTAGGTCACCAACTAAAATACACTAGCAGAATGACATGGCAAAACAGACAAGCCCTGAACTGGTTACTTGCAGAAAAAGGAGGAGTATGTGTAATGTTTGGATCTGATTGTTGTACCTTCATCCCAAATAACACAGTCCCAGATGGATCATTTACTAAGGCCATGAAGAAGTTGAAGGCCCTAAGACAAGAGGTTTCTGCGAATACGGGGAGAGACAGAAACTTGGGATACTGGTTTGATTCCATATTTGGATCATGGAAAGAATGGCTTATTAAGGTGGGAATAATAATAGCAGTGCCTATTGGTGTTTTCTTTTTGCTGTTCTGCTGTGTTGTGCCTTTTCTCAGATCCATGCTGGCTAGCGCAGCTGCAAAACAAATGATCAATGTGTCAGTGAAACCATCAGGCATTGACATTGGATGCACCAACTCAGGAGTATATCCAATTGGCCCAGGCTTGGACGAACTGGATGACTTCCTGTGAGAGGTTGGATGAAGAAGCAAGGAATAAGGGTACCTTATTACTTTTGATTTTGATAATATTTTTACTCTGTTTTTGACAAGATATGGAGATAGCCCCACTGTGTATTTTGATTTGGGGATAAAACTAGTTAGAACAATTAGAGCATGGGTAGAGTATGAAGTTAGTTAGAGGGGTTTTTCTACATTCCTTTGGTTTTATACAAGGACCCTTATTTCCTGAATATATTTACTCATATTATTTCCTGAATATATTTACTCATATAATCTTTTGAATATATTTTACTCATATAATCGAAGATATTTTATATATAATCACACTAACTGTCACAAATATAAATATGTGAATGAGAGGGGACGACAGAGGGTCTGAAGCAGGTCATTGCCCGTGATACGACCAGGTAATGCGACCAGAAATAAGAGGAAAAGACACAAATGTTTTTATTACTATTAATCACTTTATTCACTTTTTACTATTTACACTTTGAATATATTCCTGTAACAAGTCAAGAAATTTAGAACTTACATGCATTAGACCATTGGAACATGTATATAGTTATAAGTGCAAAAGAGTAATTATTTGCAAGCGCTGTCATCGTTTGTTAAGAAAACAGGAGCTGACTCAACTGGTGGTTTAAAAACCCGCTGTCTGCTCCAACACCAGATAGCGCCCCTGGCTGGACTGGGGCACCTCTGGCAACGATGGAGCAACCCAGATAGCACTCCAGGCCACCGGAAGCGCCTGCGCAGTTCCTCTGGCAACGAGGGACAGCTGCTGGAATTCAAGTTCATACACTGTGATTGTGTTATTGAATGTTTGATAACCTGAAGTAATGCATCCCCTTAAACTGATGATGTGATAGGAAGGTGAGATCTTTTACTCCACTCTAGCCAATTGGGGGTAGAGATATTTGGTCTTACTATTCCTCCAGAGTGTGCCTTTATGATGAAGGTCTATTGATAAAGTTGGATGGTCTAGATTGGCCATGTTTGATAGGTAATACAGAAAGATATCTATTCATGAGGACACACCCTGGGTAAGAACGGTTTGAAGGTGGGACTAGAGAAAGTCCCAAAGGGGGGATGTGTTGGGGAATTTCATTTGTCTCATACATGTCTCATACATGGGTCTGAATATAAAATGCTGTAATGCTGGAGAAAACCAGGCCTAAGGATATGAGATGAACAGAAAACTAGGCCTGAGGGGAGGAGATGAACAGAAAACTAGGCCAAAAGGCAGGTTAGGTAAGGACAGGAGAAGAAACTGGGTGAAAGGGCATGGAAAAGTACCTGAAAATCATGTATAAAGCCATTTTTAAAAGATACGCATGCGCAAAGAAGGTTGCCTCAATTAAAAAATAAAATAACGATGCAGGTGTTTTTAATCGTGGCGACAGGCCAAGGAGGAGCAAGTAGAAAAAGATAACTGTATGAGCCCTAATTGGACACTTAACGATAAGAAAAAGGTATAAGACCTGAGCATTGGCCCTTGTGAAGTCAGATGAGTGGCCGTCATCTCACTTTGTTGAACTGCTCAATAAAGTTATTCTTCTGAGACCTGAAACTTCGACTCTGAAAGATTTCTTCTGAGACCTGAATCAGACTTTGAAGACTTGAACCAAAGATCGAGAATTTGCCACAACAAAAGCTACATGATGTCCTCATAGACTCTTTCTGATGTTAAAAAGTCAGGTCAGAGGGTCCCCAAAAGGTCTATAAGCTACATGATGTCCTTATAGTCTCTTTCTGACGTTAAAAAAATAAAAAGTAGGGTCTGCCAGAGAGCAGTTCCTTATCATCGGACCTTTTGAAAAAAATTTTTTTCATCAAAGGGTCCCCAAAAGGCTTAAAAGCTACATATATACATATATCCTTATAGACTCTTTCTGATGTTAAAAAAAAAAGTCAAGTCCGCCAGACAGCAGTTCCTTATCAACGGACCTTTTGAATTTTTTTATTTTTTTCTCGCCAAGGGGTCTCCAAAAGGCTTAAAAGCTAAATATATACATATATCCTTATAGACTCTTTCTGATGTTAAAAAAAAAAAGTCAAGTCCTCCAGACAGCAGTTCCTTATCATCGGACCTTTTGAACTTTTTTTTTTTTTTTCTCGCCAAAGGGTCCCCAAAAGGCTTAAAAGGTACATATATACATATCTCCTTATAGACTCTTTCTGATGTAAAAAAAAAAAAAGTCAAGTCCTCCAGACAGCAGTTCCTTCTCATCGGACTTTTTAAGTTTTTTTTTTTTTTTTCATCAAAGGGTCCCCAAAAGGCCCTTACAATCCTTGACTATTTTGTGGGATTTCCGCCTGGATTTACCTACCCAAATTGAAAAGCCTCCCATTTCCACATATTTTTTTCAAAATAGACAATTTTGGTGTCATTTTACAGGAAACCCTTTGCAGTTTCATAAAACAGTGCTAAAAGTGATAAACATTTAAGTATATGTTGTCTGAGCTGAAATAAACCCCCCAAAAAATAGGCGCTTTTTGATTTTTTGATTTTAAATTCATTTTTGAAAGTGTATAGCTCAGGCCCTGTGACCAGTAGCAACATGCAGACAAGTATGGCTGTTTCCTCTAGATGCCAACAAACACTGGAAAAAAGAATCTTTTCTCTATTATAATAATTGAAAAATATATTTATATTATTCTGAAGAGAGGACTATTACATTTTTTTATGTAATTTTCACCTACCCAAATGTAAACTCTGCTCATACCCATATCCAGTGGTATATATGCAATATTCCAGTGTAATTTTACAGAAAACCCTTTGAAATTATATAAAACACTGCTGAATGTGATAAATATTATAGTATATGTTGTCTGTGCTATAATAAACAAAAAGAAAAATAGGCGCTTTATGATTTTGATCATTTTATTCTTTCAGAAGATACAAGACTTATCTTTTTTTTTTATTGCCTAAAATCTGTGGTCTATTACAATCTAGAACAGGATCCTCATCCCCCAGATTTATATCATTCATTATATGGGCATCAGTTTTGTCACCTGTGTTGTTCATCACCTCAACATCACCGGCCAGCCTCCTGGAGATCAGATGCCAACTGTGCCATGCCAACTGTGCCATGCCAACTGTGCCAACTGTGCCATCTTCAATCTTCAACAGAACCTGAAACAAAGATATCACTGTTTATACATAGTTTCTGCACTGTAATAATATCCATTTCACAATATCAAAATGTAGATTTACTGAAATGGCCATTTTATTCAACTTATGCAAAGTTGGAAACTATTGCGCAATCATACTTTCGTTTCAATATCCAAAACGTTTGACAATTATTTTCAAATAATAGTTTATCAGATTGGTTGCTGTGCTTTCACATTTCAAACTAACAATAACTTTATCAAAAAATGTATATAAACATTGTAAATGCTGAAAAAACAAAGTTATACAGTACGTACCCAAACGCAGTGCGTCTTGCATGGCCACTCCAAATTTCTCCAAATTTAGAAACCAGTTGCACTTCCAAAGATCGCTTTTATGAATGCTTTTATCTTTCTATACGCAATTATAGAAATCAAAACAGTTCACAAACTATAAAAACACACGCAAACTTGCAGATATATCAGTAAACAAAGTTTTCGCCGTAACCCGGAAGTGATCAGGTCTCTCCAAGGCGAGCAGCGCGTCAGCAAGTGCGTCAGTGGGATTCCCGTCATTCAAAAAGTTCCGGCTCCGGCGAAAGGTCCGTCTCCTTTTTGACGCGAGTTCCGGTTAGATATATAGTATTTGGAAGTGCCTTTGCAGTTGCACAAGTAGGCTCGCGCGCGTCAACAGATGACTTGGAGATCCTGTGTCTTGCGCGCTCAGAGCGCGGCTGCACTCAGTTCGTTCGAAAAGGGTTTTCTCACCAACGAAAGCTCACAGAAACGTGAAAATGGTCTCATTTGAAAGATAACATCCTAAGCTAAAAGGTGATATAGATTATGTGGCTGTTTGCGGCTGACTGAAGCCGACATCGGAGCAGGAATGTGATACTTTTATCTGTCATCTCTGTTTGATTTTATTTCACTGCGCGATTCTTTTGAGGATATTTCGATCTATGATTGTCTCACAATGTAATAACCTACATCGACAAATTCCTTAGAATGAGAGCTTTCTTGTGATATATGATTTGACTGTTTTGTGAAATATATGAAAAATAAATATTTGTAGAAAAATTTCTTCGCAATCATAAAGCGGAATTTTTTGCCTGGGACCAATGCATATTTAAGCTAATATTTCATTTTATATGTATCATAAAAACGAAAGTGATGGTATTCTTTGTAAAGTTTAGATTCTAAGCTTTCAAATGATACCATGCATGATACCATGCCTTATAGGGAAGCCTATAAAAAGAACGTACGAACATCATAACGAAGTTTTTTTATCCCGGATACGGGATAGTGAAGTTTAAGAGGTTAAAAGCTACATATATGCATATATCCTTATAGACTCTTTCTGATGTAAAAAAAAAAAGTCAAGTCCTCCAGACAGCAGTTGCTTATCATCGGACCTTTTGAACTTTTTTTTTTTTTCTCGCCAAAGGGTCCCCAAAAGGCTTAAAAGCTACGTATATACATTTATCCTTATAGACTCTTTCTGATGTTAAAAAAAAGTCAACTCCTCCAGACAGCAGTTCCTTATCATCGGACCTTTTGAACTTTTTTTTTTTTCTCGCCAAAGGGTCCCCAAAAGTCTTAACAGCTACATATATACATATATCCTTATAGACTCTTTCTGATGTTAAAAAAAAGTAAACTCCTCCAGACAGCAGTTCCTTATCATCGGACCTTTTGAACTTTTTTTTTTTTTTTTTCGCCAAAGGGTCCCCAAAAGGCTTAACAGCTACATATATACATATATCCTTATAGACTCTTTCTGATGTTACAAAAAAAAAGTCAACTCCGCCAGAAAGCAGTTCCTTATCATCGGACCTTTTGAAGTTTTTTTTTTTTTTTTTTTTTGTCAAAGGGTCCACAAAAGGCTTAAAAGCTACATATATACATATATCCTTATAGACTCTTTCTGATGTTAAAAAAAAAAAGTCAAGTCCGCCAGACAGCAGTTCCTTATCATCGGACCTTTTGAAGTTTTTTTTTTTTTTTTCGCCAAAGGGTCCCCAAAAGGCTTAAAAGCTACATATATACATATATCCTTATAGACACTTTCTGATGTTAAAAAAAAAAGTCAAGTCTTCCAGACAGCAGTTCCTTATCATCGGACCTTTTGAACTTTTTTTTTTTTTTTTCGCCAAAGGGTCCCCAAAAGGCTCAAAAGCTACATATATACATATATCCTTATAGACTCTTTCAGATGTTAAAAAAAGTCAACTCCTCCAGACAGCAGTTCCTTATCATCGGACCTTTTGAACTTTTTTTTTTTTTTTCTCGCCAAAGGGTCCCCAAAAGGCTTAACAGCTACATATATACATATATCCTTATAGACTCTTTCTGATGTTAAAAAAAAAGTAAACTCCTCCGGACAGCAGTTCCTTATCTTCGGACCTTTTGAACCTTTTTTTTTTCGCCTAAGGGTCCCCAAAAGGCTTAACAGCTACATATATACATATATCGTTATAGACTCTTTCTGATGTTACAAAAAAAAAGTCAAGTCCGCCAGAAAGCAGTTCCTTATCATCGGACCTTTTGAAGTTTTTTTTTTTTTTTTTTTTTTTGTCAAAGGGTCCACAAAAGGCTTAAAAGCTACATATATACATATATCCCTATAGACTCTTTCTGATGTTAAAGAAAAAAAGTCAAGTCCGCCAGACAGCAGTTCCTTATCATCGGACCTTTTGAACTTTTTTTTTTTTTTCTCGTCAAAGGGTCCACAAAAGGCTTAAAAGCTACACATATACATATATCCTTATAGACTCTTTCTGATGTTACAAAAAAAAAGTCAAGTCCGCCAGAAAGCAGATCCTTATCATCTGACTTTAATTTTTTTTTTTTTTTTATCAAAGGGTCCCCAAAAGGCTTAAAAGCTACATATATACATATATCCTTATAGACTCTTTCTGATGTTAAAAAAAAGTCAAGTCCTCCAGACAGCAGTTCCTTATCATCGGACCTTTTGAACTTTTTTTTTTTTTTTCTCGTCAAAGGGTCCACAAAAGGCTTAAAAGCTACACATATACATATATCCTGATAGACTCTTTCTGATGTTAAAAAAAAAAGTCAAGTCCGCCAGACAGCAGTTCCTTATCAACGGACCTTTTGAATTTTTTTTTTCTCGCCAAAGGGTCCCCAAAAGGCTTAAAAGCTACATATATACATGTATCCTTCTAGACTCTTTCTGATGTAAAAAAAAAAAAAAAGTCAAGTCCGCCAGAAAGCAGTTCCTTATCATCGGACCTTTTGAAGTTTTTTTTTTTTTTTTCTCGTCAAAGGGTCCACAAAAGGCTTAAAAGCTACATATATACATATATCCTTATAGACTCTTTCTGATGTAAAAAAAAAAAAAAGTCCGCCAGACAGCAGTTCCTTATCATCGGACCTTTTGAACTTTTTTTTTTTTTCGCCAAAGGGTCCCCAAAAGGCTTAAAAGATATATATATACATATATCCTTATAGACTCTTTCTAATGTTAAAAAAAAAAAAAAGTCAAGTCCTCCAGACAGCAGTTCCTTATCATCGGACCTTTTGAAGTTTTTTTTTTTTTTTCATCAAAGGGTCCCCAAAAGGCTTAAAAGCTACATATATACATATATCCTTATAGACTCTTTCTGATGTAAAAAAAAAGTCAACTCCTCCAGACAGCAGTTCTTTGACATCGGACCTTTTGAAGTTTTTTTTTTTTTTTTTTCGTCAAAGGGTCCCCAAAAGGCTTAAAAGCTACATATATACATATATCCTTATAGACTCTTTCTGATGTAAAAAAAAAAAAAAGTCAAGTCCGCCAGACAGCAGTTCCTTATCATCGGACCTTTTGAACTTTTTTTTTTTTTCGCCAAAGGGTCCCCAAAAGGCTTAAAAGATATATATATACATATATCCTTATAGACTCTTTCTAATGTTAAAAAAAAAAAAGTCAAGTCCTCCAGACAGCAGTTCCTTATCATCGGACCTTTTGAAGTTTTTTTTTTTTTTTTTCATCAAAGGGTCCCCAAAAGGCTTAAAAGCTACATATATACATATATCCTTATAGACTCTTTCTGATGTAAAAAAAAAGTCAACTCCTCCAGACAGCAGTTCTTTGACATCGGACCTTTTGAAGGTTTTTTTTTTTTTTTTTCGTCAAAGGGTCCCCAAAAGGCTTAAAAGCTACATATATACATATATCCTTATAGACTCTTTCTGATGTAAAAAAAAAAAAAAGTCAAGTCCGCCAGACAGCAGTTCCTTATCAACGGACCTTTTGAACTTTTTTTTTTTTTTTTTTAGCCAAAGGGTCCCCAAAAGGCTTAACAGCTACATACATACATATATCCTTATAGACTCTTTCTGATGTTACAAAAAAAAAGTCAAGTCCGCCAGAAAGCAGTTCCTTATCATCGGATCTTTTGAAGTTTTTTTTTTTTTTTTTTCGTCAAAGGGTCCACAAAAGGCTTAAAAGCTACATATATACATATATCCTTATAGACTCTTTCTGATGTAAAAAAAAAGTCAACTCCTCCAGACAGCAGTTCCTTATCATCGGACCTTTTGAAATTTTTTTTTATTTTTTCTCGTCAAAGGGTCCCCAAAAGGCTCAAAAGCTACATATATACATATATCCTTATAGACTCTTTCTGATGTTAAAAAAAAAAAAGTCAAGTACTCCAGACAGAAGGTTCTTATCATCGGACCTTTTGAACCTTTTTTTTTTTTCTCGCCAAAGGGTCCCCGAAAGGCTTAAAAGCTACATATATACATATATCCTTATAGACTCTTTCTGATGTTAAAAAAAAAGTCAAGTCCGCCAGACAGCAGTTCCTTATCATCGGACTTTTTTAAGTTTTTTTTTTTTTTCTCGTCAAAGGGTCCACAAAAGGCTTAAAAGCTACACATATACATATATCCTTATAGACTCTTTCTGATGTTAAAAAAAAAGTCAAGTCCGCCAGACAGCAGTTCCTTATCAAGGGACCTTTTGAATTTTTTTTTTTTTCTCGCCAAAGGGTCCCCAAAAGGCTTAAAAGCTACATATATCCTTATAGACTCTTTCTGATTTAAGAAAAAAAAAAGTCAAGTCCGCCAGAAAGCAGTTCTTCGACATCGGACCTTTTGAAGTTTTTTTTTTTTTTTTAAAGGTTCCCCAAAAGGCTTAAAAGCTACATATATACATATATCCTTATAGACTCTTTCTGATTTAAGAAAAAAAAAAGTCAAGTCCGCCAGAAAGCAGTTCCTTATCATTGGACTTTTTGAACTTTTTTTTTTTTTTTCGTCAAAGGGTCCCCAAAAGGCTTAAAAGCTATATATATATACATATATCCTTATAGACTCTTTCTGATGTTAAAAAAAAAAAAGTCAAGTCCTCCAGACAGCAGGTTCTTATCATCGGACCTTTTGAACTTTTTTTTTTTTTTCGCGCCAAAGGGTCCCCAAAAGGCTTAAAAGCTACATATATACATATATCCTTATAGACTCTTTCTGATGTTAAAAAAAAGTCAACTCCTCCAGACAGCAGTTCCTTATCAACGGACCTTTTGAACTTTTTTTTTTTCTCGCTACAGGGTCCCAAAAAGGCTTAAAAGCTACATATATACATATATCCTTCTAGACTCTTTCTGATGTTAAAAAAAAAGTCAATTCCGCCAGAAAGCAGTTCCTTATCATCGGACCTTTTGAAGTTTTTTTTTTTTTTTTTCATCAAAGGGTCCCCAAAAGGCTTAAAAGCTACATATATACATATATCCTTATAGACTCTTTCTGATGTTAAAAAAAAAGTCAACTCCTCCAGACAGCAGTTCCTTATCATCGGACCTTTTGAAGTATTTTTTTTTTTTCTCGCCAAAGGGTCCCCAAAAGGCTTAGAAGCTACATTTATACATATATCCTTATAGACTCTTTCTGATGTAAAAAAAAAAAAGTCAACCTCCAGAAAGCAGTTCTTTGTCATCGGACCTTTTGAAGTTTTTTTTTTTTTTTTTTTCGTCAAAGGGTCCCCAAAAGGCTTAAAAGCTACATATATACTTATATCCTTATAGACTCTTTCTGATGTAAAAAAAAAAGTCAAGTCCGCCAGACAGCAGTTCCTTATCAACGGACCTTTTGAACTTTTTTTTTTTTTTTTTTAGCCAAAGGGTCCCCAAAAGGCTTAACAGCTACATACATACATATATCCTTATAGACTCTTTCTGATGTTACAAAAAAAAAGTCAAGTCCGCCAGAAAGCAGTTCCTTATCATCGGATCTTTTGAAGTTTTTTTTTTTTTTTTTTCGTCAAAGGGTCCACAAAAGGCTTAAAAGCTACATATATACATATATCCTTATAGACTCTTTCTGATGTAAAAAAAAAAGTCAACTCCTCCAGACAGCAGTTCCTTATCATCGGACCTTTTGAAATTTTTTTTTTTTTTTTTTTCGTCAAAGGGTCCCCAAAAGGCTCAAAAGCTACATATATACATATATCCTTATAGACTCTTTCTGATGTTAAAAAAAAAAAGTCAAGTCCTCCAGACAGCAGGTTCTTATCATCAGACCTTTTGAACTTTTTTTTTTTTTTCGCCAAAGGGTCCCCAAAAGGCTTAAAAGCTACATATATACATATATCCTTATAGACTCTTTCTGATGTTAAAAAAAAAAAGTCAAGTCCTCCAGACAGCAGTTCCTTATCATCGGACTTTTTTAAGTTTTTTTTTTTTTTTCTCGTCAAAGGGTCCACAAAAGGCTTAAAAGCTACACATATACATATATCCTTATAGACTCTTTCTGATGTTAAAAAAAAAGTCAAGTCCGCCAGACAGCAGTTCCTTATCAAGGGACCTTTTGAATTTTTTTTTTTTCTCGCCAAAGGGTCCCCAAAAGGCTTAAAAGCTACATATATACATATATCCTTCTAGACTCTTTCTGATGTAAAAAAAAAAAAAGTCAAGTCCGCCAGAAAGCAGTTCCTTATCATCGGACCTTTTGAAGTTTTTTTTTATTTTTTTCATCAAAGTGTCCCCAAAAGGCTTAAAAGCTACATATATACATATATCCTTATAGACTCTTTCTGATGTTAAAAAAAAAAAAAGTCAACCTCCAGACAGCAGTTCCTTATCATTGGACTTTTTGAACTTTTTTTTTTTTTTTTCGTCAAAGGGTCCCCAAAAGGCTTAAAAGCTATATATATACATATATCCTTATAGACTCTTTCTGATTTAAGAAAAAAAAAAGTCAAGTCCGCCAGAAAGCAGTTCTTCGACATCGGACCTTTTGAAGTTTTTTTTTTTTTTTTTTAAAGGTTCCCCAAAAGGCTTAAAAGCTACATATATACATATATCCTTATAGACTCTTTCTGATTTAAGAAAAAAAAAAGTCAAGTCCGCCAGAAAGCAGTTCTTTATCATTGGACTTTTTGAACTTTTTTTTTTTTTTCTCGCCAAAGGGTCCCCAAAAGGCTTAAAAGCTACATATATACATATATCCTTATAGACTCTTTCTGATGTTAAAAAAAAGTCAACTCCTCCAGACAGCAGTTCCTTATCAACGGACCTTTTGAACTTTTTTTTTTCTCGCACCAGGGTCCCAAAAGGCTCAAAAGCTACATATATACATATATCCTTATAGACTCTTTCTGATGTTAAAAAAAAAGTCAAGTCCTCCAGACAGCAGTTCCTTATCATCGGACCTTTTGAAGTTTTTTTTTTTTTTTTCATCAAAGGGTCCCCAAAAGGCTTAAAAGCTACATATATACATATATCCTTATAGACTCTTTCTGATGTTAAAAAAAAAGTCAAGTCCTCCAGACAGCAGTTCCTTATCATCGGACCTTTTGAACTTTTTTTTTTTTTTTTTTGCCAAAGGGTCCCCAAAAGGCTTAAAAGCTACATATATACATATATCCTTATAGACTCTTTCTGATGTTAAAAAAAAAAGTCAAGTCCTCCAGACAGCAGTTCCTTATCATCAGACCTTTTGAAGTTTTTTTTTTTTTTTTCATCAAAGGGTCCCCAAAAGTCTTAAAAGCTACATATATACATATATCCTTATAGACTCTTTCTGATGTTAAAAAAAAAGTCAAGTCCTCCAGACAGCAGTTCCTTATCATCGGACCTTTTGAAGTTTTTTTTTTTTTTTCATCAAAGGGTCCCCAAAAGGCTTAAAAGCTACATATATACATATATCCTTATAGACTCTTTCTGATCTTAAAAAAAAGTCAACTCCTCCAGACAGCAGTTCCTTATCAACGGACCTTTTGAACTTTTTTTTTTTCTCGCCACAGGGTCCCAAAAAGGCTTAAAAGCTACATATATACATATATCCTTCTAGACTCTTTCTGATATAAAAAAAAAAAAGTCAATTCCGCCAGAAAGCAGTTCCTTATCATCGGACCTTTTGAAGTTTTTTTTTTTTTTTTTCTCGTCAAAGGGTCCCCAAAAGGCTCAAAAGCTACATATATACATATATCCTTATAGACTCTTTCTGATGTTAAAAAAAAAGTCAAGTCCTCCAGACAGTAGTTCCTTATCATCTGACTTTTTTAAGTTTTTTTTTATTTTTTTCATCAAAGGGTCCCCAAAAGGCTTAAAAGCTACATATATACATATATCCTTATAGAGTCTTTCTGATGTTAAAAAAAAGTCAAGTCCGCCAGACAGCAGTTCCTTATCAACGGACCTTTTGAACTTTTTTTTTTCTCGCCACAGGGTCCCAAAAACGCTTAAAAGCTACATATATACATATATCCTTCTAGACTCTTTCTGATGTAAAAAAAAAAAAAAAGTCAATTCCGCCAGAAAGCAGTTCCTTATCATCGGACCTTTTAAAGTTTTTTTTTTTTTTTTTCTCGTCAAAGGGTCCCCAAAAGGCTCAAAAGCTACATATATACATATATCCTTATAGACTCTTTCTGATGTTAAAAAAAAAAGTCAAGTCCTCCAGACAGTAGTTCCTTATCATCGGACTTTTTTAAGTTTTTTTTTATTTTTTTCATCAAAGGGTCCCCAAAAGCCTTAAAAGCTACATATATACATATATCCTTATAGACTCTTTCTGATGTTAAAAAAAAAAAGTCAAGTCCTCCAGACAGCAGTTCCTTATCGTCGGACCTTTTGAACTTTTTTTTATTTCTCGTCAAAGGGTCCACAAAAGGCTTAAAAGCTACACATATACATATATCCTTATAGACTCTTTCTGATGTTAAAAAAAAAGTCAAGTCCGCCAGACAGAAGTTCCTTATCAACGGACCTTTTGAACTTTTTTTTTTTCTTGCCACAGGGTCCCAAAAAGGCTTAAAAGCTACATATATGCATATATCCTTCTAGACTCTTTCTGATGTAAAAAAAAAAAAAAGTCAATTCCACCAGAAAGCAGTTCCTTATCATCGGACCTTTTGAAGTTTTTTTTTTTTTTTTCTCGTCAAAGGGTCCCCAAAAGGCTTAAAAGCTACATATATACATATATCCTTATAGACTCTTTCTGATCTTAAAAAAAAAAAGTAAAGTCATCCAGAAAGCAGTTCCTTATCATCGGACCTTTTGAATTTTTTTTTTTTTTTTTTTCATAAAAGTGTCCCCAAAAGGTTTAAAAGCTACATATATACATATATCCTTATAGACTCTTTCTGATGTTAAAAATAAAAAAGTCAAGTCCTCCAGACAGCAGACTTGGATCTTTTGAACTTTATTTTTTTTTCTCGCCAAAGGGTCCCCAAAAGGCTTAAAAGCTACATATATACATATATCCTTATAGACTCTTTCTGATGTAAAAAAAAAAAAGTCAAGTCCTCCAGACAGCAGTTCCTTATCATCGGACTTTTTTACGTTTTTTTGTATTTTTTTCATCAAAGGGTCCCCAAAAGGCTTAAAAGCTACATATATACATATATCCTTATAGAGTCTTTCTGATGTTAAAAAAAAAAAAGTCAAGTCCTCCAGACAGCAGTTCCTTATCATCGGACTTTTTTAAGGTTTTTTTTTTTTTTTCATCAAAGGGTCCCCAAAAGGCTTAAAAGCTACATATATACATATATCCTTATAGACTCTTTCTGATGTTAAAAAAAAAAAAAGTCAAGTCCTCCAGACAGCAGTTCCTTATCGTCGGACCTTTTGAACCTTTTTTTTTTTCTCGTCAAAGGGTCCACAAAAGGCTTAAAAGCTACACATATACATATATCCTTATAGACTCTTTCTGATTTAAAAAAAAAAAGTCAAGTCCGCCAGACAGCAGTTCCTTATAAACGGACCTTTTGAATTTTTTTTTTCTCACCAAAGGGTCCCCAAAAGGCTTAAAAGCTACATATATACATATATCCTTCTAGACTCTTTCTGATGTAAAAAAAAAAAAAAAGTCAAGTCCGCCAGAAAGCAGTTCCTTATCATCGGACCTTTTGAATTTTTTTTTTTTTTCTCGTCAAAGGCTCCCCAAAAGGCTCAAAAGCTCCATATATACATATATCCTTATAGTCTATTTCTGATGTTAAAAAAAAAAGTCAAGTCCTCCAGACAGTAGTTCCTTATCATCGGACCTTTTGAAGTTTTTTTTTTTTTCTCGTCAAAGGTTCCACAAAAGGCTTAAAAGCTACATATATACATATATCCCTATAGACTCTTTCTGATGTTAAAAAAAAAAAGTCAAGTCCACCAGACAGCAGTTCCTTATCATCGGACCTTTTTAACTTTTTTTCTTTTTTTCTCGCCAAAAGGCTTAAAAGATACATTTATACATATATCCTTCTAGACTCTTTCTGATGTAAAAAAAAAAAAAGTCAAGTCCGCCAGAAAGCAGTTCCTTATAATCAAACCTTTTGAACTTTTTTTTTCGTGAAAGGGTCCCCAAAAGGCTTAAAAGCTACATATATACATATATCCTTATAGACTCTTTCTGATGTAAAAAAAAAAAAGTAAAGTCCTCCAGAAAGCAGTTCCTTATCATCGGACCTTTTGAATTTTTTTTTTTTTCATAAAAGTGTCCCCAAAAGGCTTAAAAGCTACATATATACATATATCCTTATAGACTCTTTCTGATGTTAAAAAAATAAAAAGTCAAGTCCGCCAGACAGCAGTTCCTTATCATCGGACCTTTTGAAGAAATTTTTTTTTTTTCTAGTCAAAGGGTCCCCAAAAGGCTTAAAAGCTACATATATAGATATATCCTTGTAGACTCTTTCTGATGTTAAAAAAAAAACTCAACTCCTCCAGACAGCAGTTCCTTATCATTGGACCTTTTGAAGAATTTTTTTTTTTCTCACCAAAGGTACCCCAAAAGGCTTAAAAGATACATTTATACATATATCCTCATAGACTCTTTCTGATGTAAAAGAAAAAAGTCAAGTTCGCCAGACAGCAGTTCCTTATCGTCGGACCTTTTGAAGTTTTTTTAAAAATTTTTCATCAAAGGGTTCCCAAAAGGCTTAAAAGCTACATATATACATATATCCTTATAGACTCTTTCTGATGTTAAAAAAAAAAAGTCAAGTCCTCCAGACAGCAGTTCCTTATCATCGGACTTTTTTAAGTTTTTTTTTTTTTTTCATCAAAGGGTCCCCAAAAGGCTTAAAAGCTACATATATACATATATCCTTCTAGACTCTTTCTGATGTAAAAAAAAAAAGTCAAGTCCGCCAGAAAGCAGTTCCTTATCATCGGACCTTTTGAATTTTTTTTTTTTCTCGTCAAAGGCTCCCCAAAAGGCTCAAAAGCTATATATATACATATATCCTTATAGACTATTTCTGATGTTAAAAAAAAAAGTCAAGTCCTCCAGACAGCAGTTCCTTATCATCGGACCTTTTGAAGTTTTTTTTTTTTTTTTTCTCGTCAAAGGGTCCACAAAAGGCTTAAAAGCTACATATATACATATATCCCTATAGACTCTTTCTGATGTTAAAAAAAAAAAGTCAAGTCCGCCAGACAGCAGTTCCTTATCATCGGACCTTTTGAACTTTTTTTCTTTTTTTCATAAAAGTGTCCCCAAATGGCTTAAAAGCTACATGTATACATATATCCTTATAGACTCTTTCTGATGTTAAAAAAATAAAAAGTCAAGTCCGCCAGACAGCAGTTCCTTATCATCGGACCTTTTGAAGAATTTTTTTTTTTTTTCTAGTCAAAGGGTCCCTAAAAGGCTTAAAAGCTACATATATAGATATATCCTTGTAGACTCTTTCTGATGTTAAAAAAAAAAAAACTCAACTCCTCCAGACAGCAGTTCCTTATCATCGGACCTTTTGAAGAATTTTTTTTTTTTCTCACCAAAGGTACCCCAAAAGGCTTAAAAGATACATTTATACATATATCCTCATAGACTCTTTCTGATGTAAAAGAAAAAAGTCAAGTTCGCCAGACAGCAGTTCCTTATCATCGGACCTTTTGAAGTTTTTTTTTTTTTTTTTTCATCAAAGGGTTCCCAAAAGGCTTAAAAGCTACATATATACATATATCCTTATAGACTCTTTCTGATGTTAAAAAAATGTCAAGTCCGCCAGACAGCAGTTCCTTATCATCGGACCTTTTGAACTTTTCTTTTTTTTTTGCTTGTCAAAGGGTCCCCAAAAGGCTTAAAAGCTACATATATCCTTATAGACTCTTTCTGATGTTAAAAAAAAGTAAAGTCCTCCAGAAAGCAGTTCCTTATAATCGGACCTTTTGAATTATTTAATTTTTTTCATACAAGTGTCCCAAAAGGCTTAAAAGCTACATATATACATATATCCTTATAGACTCTTTCTGATGTAAAAAAAAAAAAGTCAAGTCCGCCAGACAGCAGTTCCTTATCAACGGACCTTTTGAACTTTTTTTTTTTTTCTCGCCAAAGGGTCCCCAAAAGGCTTAAAAGCTACATATATACATATATCCTTATAGACTCTTTCTGATCTTAAAAAAAAAAAGTAAAGTCCTACAGAAAGCAGTTCCTTATCATCGGACCTTTTTATTTTTTTTAATTTTTTTTTTATAAAAGTGTCCCCAAAAGGCTTAAAAGCTACATATATACATATATCCTTATAGACTCTTTCTGATGTTAAAAAAAAAAAGTCAAGTCCTCCAGACAGCAGTTCCTTATCATCGGACTTTTGTAAGTTTTTTTTTTATTTTTTTCATCAGAGGGTCCCCAAAAGGCTTAAAAGCTACATATATACATATATCCTTATAGAGTCTTTCTGATGTTAAAAAAAAAAAAGTCAAGTCCTCCAGACAGCAGTTCCTTATCATCGGACTTTTTTAAGGTTTTTTTTTTTTTTTTCATCAAAGGGTCCCCAAAAGGCTTAAAAGCTACATATATACATATATCCTTATAGACTCTTTCTGATGTTAAAAAAAAAAAAGTCAAGTCCGCCAGAAAGCAGTTCCTTATAATCGGACCTTTTGAACTTTTTTTTTTTTTTTTTCGTGAAAGGGTCCCCAAAAGGCTTAAAAGCTACATATATACATATATCCTTATAGACTCTTTCTGATGTTAAAGAAAATGTCAAGTCCACCAGACAGCAGTTCCTTATCATCGGTCCTTTTGAATTTTTTTTTTTTTTTGCTTGTCAAAGGGTCCCCAAAAGGCTTAAAAGCTACATATATACATATATCCTTATAGACTCTTTCTGATGTAAAAAAAAAAAAAAATAAAGTCCTCCAGAAAGCAGTTCCTTATCATCGGACCTTTTGAATTTTTTTTTTTTTCATAAAAGTGTCCCCAAATGGCTTAAAAGCTACATATATACATATATCCTTATAGAATCTTTCAGATGTTAAAAAAATAAAAAGTCAAGTCCGCCAGACAGCAGTTCCTTATCATCGGACCTTTTGAAGAATTTTTTTTTTTTCTAGTCAAAGGATCCCTAAAAGGCTTAAAAGCTACATATATAGATATATCATTTTAGACTCTTTCTGATGTAAAAAAAAAAAAACTCAACTCCTCCAGACAGCAGTTCCTTATCATCGGACCTTTTGAAGAATTTTTTTTTTTTTTTTCTCACCAAAGGTACCCCAAAAGGCTTAAAAGATACATTTATACATATATCCTCATAGACTCTTTCTGATGTAAAAGAAAAAAGTCAAGTTCGCCAGACAGCAGTTCCTTATCATCGGACCTTTTGAAGTTTTTTTTTATTTTTTTCATCAAAGGGTTCCCAAAAGGCTTAAAAGCTACATATATACATATATCCTTATAGACTCTTTCTGATGTTAAAAAAATGTCAAGTCCGCCAGACAGCAGTTCCTTATCATCGGACCTTTTGAACTTTTTTTTTTTTTTGCTTGTCAAAGGGTCCCCAAAAGGCTTAAAAGCTACATATATACATATATCCTTATAGACTCTTTCTGATGTTAAAAAAAAGTAAAGTCCTCCAGAAAGCAGTTCCTTATAATCGGACCTTTTGAATTATTTAATTTTTTTCATACAAGTGTCCCAAAAGGCTTAAAAGCTACATATATACATATATCCTTATAGACTCTTTCTGATGTAAAAAAAAAAAAGTCAAGTCCGCCAGACAGCAGTTCCTTATCAACGGACATTTTGAACTTTTTTTTTTTTTTCTCGCCAAAGGGTCCCCAAAAGGCTTAAAAGCTACATATATACATATATTCTTATAGACTCTTTCTGATCTTAAAAAAAAAAAGTAAAGTCCTCCAGAAAGCAGTTCCTTATCATCGGACCTTTTTATTTATTTATTTATTTTTTTTATAAAAGTGTCCCCAAAAGGCTTAAAAGCTACATATATACATATATCCTTATAGACTCTTTCTGATGTAAAAAAAAAAAAGTAAAGTCCTCCAGATAGCAGTTCCTTATCATCGGACTTTTTTACGTTTTTTTTTTATTTTTTTCATCAAAGGGTCCCCAAATGGCTTAAAAGCTACATATATACATATATCCTTATAGACTCTTTCTGATGTTAAAAAAAAAAAAGTCAAGTCCGCCAGAAAGCAGTTCCTTATAATCGGACCTTTTGAACTTTTTTTTTTTTTTTTCGTGAAAGGGTCCCCAAAAGGCTTAAAAGCTACATATATACATATATCCTTATAGACTCTTTCTGATTTTAAAGAAAATGTCAAGTCCACCAGACAGCAGTTCCTTATCATCGGTCCTTTTGAATTTTTTTTTTTTTTGCTTGTCAAAGGGTCCCCAAAAGGCTTAAAAGCTACATATATACATATATCCTTATAGACTCTTTCTGATGTTAAAAAAATGTCAAGTCCGCCAGACAGCAGTTCCTTATCATCGGACCTTTTGAACTTTTTTTTTTTTTTGCTTGTCAAAGGGTCCCCAAAAGGCTTAAAAGCTACATATATACATATATCCTTATAGACTCTTTCTGATGTTAAAAAAAAGTAAAGTCCTCCAGAAAGCAGTTCCTTATAATCGGACCTTTTGAATTATTTAATTTTTTTCATACAAGTGTCCCAAAAGGCTTAAAAGCTACATATATACATATATCCTTATAGACTCTTTCTGATGTAAAAAAAAAAAAGTCAAGTCCGCCAGACAGCAGTTCCTTATCAACGGACATTTTGAACTTTTTTTTTTTTTTCTCGCCAAAGGGTCCCCAAAAGGCTTAAAAGCTACATATATACATATATTCTTATAGACTCTTTCTGATCTTAAAAAAAAAAGTAAAGTCCTCCAGAAAGCAGTTCCTTATCATCGGACCTTTTTATTGATTTATTTTTTTTTTTTATAAAAGTGTCCCCAAAAGGCTTAAAAGCTACATATATACATATATCCTTATAGACTCTTTCTGATGTAAAAAAAAAAAGTAAAGTCCTCCAGATAGCAGTTCCTTATCATCGGACTTTTTTACGTTTTTTTTTTATTTTTTTCATCAAAGGGTCCCCAAATGGCTTAAAAGCTACATATATACATATATCCTTATAGACTCTTTCTGATGTTAAAAAAAAAAAAGTCAAGTCCGCCAGAAAGCAGTTCCTTATAATCGGACCTTTTGAACTTTTTTTTTTTTTTTTCGTGAAAGGGTCCCCAAAAGGCTTAAAAGCTACATATATACATATATCCTTATAGACTCTTTCTGATTTTAAAGAAAATGTCAAGTCCACCAGACAGCAGTTCCTTATCATCGGTCCTTTTGAATTTTTTTTTTTTTTGCTTGTCAAAGGGTCCCCAAAAGGCTTAAAAGCTACATATATACATATATCCTTATAGACTCTTTCTGATGTAAAAAAAAAAAAAAAGTAAAGTCCTCCAGAAAGCAGTTCCTTATCATCGGACCTTTTGAATTTTTTTTTTTTTCATAAAAGTGTCCCCAAATGGCTTAAAAGCTACATATATACATATATCCTTATAGAATCTTTCAGATGTTAAAAAAATTAAAAGTCAAGTCCGCCAGACAGCAGTTCCTTATCATCGGACCTTTTGAAGAATTTTTTTTTTTTCTAGTCAAAGGATCCCTAAAAGGCTTAAAAGCTACATATATAGATATATCCTTTTAGACTCTTTCTGATGTAAAAAAAAAAAAACTCAACTCCTCCAGACAGCAGTTCCTTATCATCGGACCTTTTGAAGAATTTTTTTTTTTTTTTCTCACCAAAGGTACCCCAAAAGGCTTAAAAGATACATTTATACATATATCCTCATAGACTCTTTCTGATGTAAAAGAAAAAAGTCAAGTTCGCCAGACAGCAGTTCCTTATCATCGGACCTTTTGAAGTTTTTTTTTATTTTTTTCATCAAAGGGTTCCCAAAAGGCTTAAAAGCTACATATATACATATATCCTTATAGACTCTTTCTGATGTTAAAAAAATGTCAAGTCCGCCAGACAGCAGTTCCTTATCATCGGACCTTTTGAACTTTTTTTTTTTTTTGCTTGTCAAAGGGTCCCCAAAAGGCTTAAAAGCTACATATATACATATATCCTTATAGACTCTTTCTGATGTTAAAAAAAAGTAAAGTCCTCCAGAAAGCAGTTCCTTATAATCGGACCTTTTGAATTATTTAATTTTTTTCATACAAGTGTCCCAAAAGGCTTAAAAGCTACATATATACATATATCCTTATAGACTCTTTCTGATGTAAAAAAAAAAAAGTCAAGTCCGCCAGACAGCAGTTCCTTATCAACGGACATTTTGAACTTTTTTTTTTTTTTCTTGCCAAAGGGTCCCCAAAAGGCTTAAAAGCTACATATATACATATATTCTTATAGACTCTTTCTGATCTTAAAAAAAAAAGTAAAGTCCTCCAGAAAGCAGTTCCTTATCATCGGACCTTTTTATTTTTTTTTATTTTTTTTTTATAAAAGTGTCCCCAAAAGGCTTAAAAGCTACATATATACATATATCCTTATAGACTCTTTCTGATGTAAAAAAAAAAAGTAAAGTCCTCCAGATAGCAGTTCCTTATCATCGGACTTTTTTACGTTTTTTTTTTATTTTTTTCATCAAAGGGTCCCCAAAAGGCTTAAAAGCTACATATATACATATATCCTTATAGAGTCTTTCTGATGTTAAAAAAAAAAAAGTCAAGTCCTCCAGACAGCAGTTCCTTATCATCGGACTTTTTTAAGGTTTTTGTTTTTTTTTTCATCAAAGGGTGCCCAAAAGGCTTAAAAGCTACATATATACATATATCCTTATAGACTCTTTCTGATGTTAAAAAAAAAAAGTCAAGTCCTCCAGACAGCAGTTCCTTATCGTCGGACCTTTTGAACCTTTTTTTTTTTTCTCGTCAAAGGGTCCACAAAAGGCTTAAAAGCTACACATATACATATATCCTTATAGACTCTTTCTGATGTTAAAAAAAAAAGTCAAGTCCGCCAGACAGCAGTTCCTTATAAACGGACCTTTTGAATTTTTTTTTTTCTCGCCAAAGGGTCCCCAAAAGGCTTAAAAGCTATATATATACATATATCCTTCTAGACTCTTTCTGATGTAAAAAAAAAAGTCAAGTCCTCCAGACAGCAGTTCCTTATAAACGGACCTTTTGAATTTTTTTTTTTCTCGCCAAAGGGTCCCCAAAAGGCTTAAAAGCTAAATATACATATATCCTTATAGACTCTTTCTGATGTTTAAAAAAAAAAGTGAAGTCCTCCAGAAAGCAGTTCCTTATCATCGGACCTTTTGAATTTTTTTTTCATCAAAGGGTCCCCAAAAGGCTTAAAAGCTACATATATACATATATCCTTATAGACTCTTTCTGATGTTAAAAAAAAAAAGTCAACTCCTCCAGACAGCAGTTCCTTATCATCGGACCGTTTGAACTTTTTTTTTTCTCGCCAAAGGGTCCCCAAAAGGCTTAACAGCTACATATATACATATATCCTTATAGACTCTTTCTGATGTAAAAAAAAGTCAAGTCCGCCATTCCTTATCATCGGACCTTTTGAACTTTTTTTTTTTCTCGTCAAAAAAAAAAAAGATCTCTGAGTGGCTGATTTAACATCAGGAGTCTACAAGTTTATATTGTTTAAAAAGTTTTGAGTTCCCTTTGACCAAAAATAAGTTCAATAGGTCAGGTATGGACTTCTATGTGGCTTATGAAGCAAAAGAAGGAGTCTATATAGAAAGATCAAGATCAAGTACTCTTGGACAAGAAGTTTGTTCAGTAGGTCAAAAAGGGACCTATGAATGGCTGATTTAACATCAGAAATATTATAAGGAAATTGACCAGAAAAAAAGTTTCGATTTGGACGCATCAGAAGAATCAGAAGTCAATCTGAATGAAAAGTAATTATTGTTCAAGAACTCTTTGTCCAGAAAAATGTTCAATAGGTCAAAAAGGGACCTATGTATGGCCGATTTAACATCAGAAAGAGTCTATAAGGATACATAGTTTTTAAACCTTTTGACCTGAAAAAAGTTCAAAAGGTCCGATATGGACTACTGTCTGGCGGACTTAACATTGGAAAGAGTCTATAAAGATATATCGTTTTTAAAACTTTTGAGGACCCTTTGAAAGGAAAAAAGTTCAAAAGGTCCGATATGGACTACTCTCTGGCAGATTTAACATCAGAAAGAGTCAATAAGGATATAAAGCTATACTTTGCTTTTAACAGAAAAAAGATCAATATGTCAGATATGGACTTCTATATGGCCTCTGAAGCATCAGAAGGAGTCTATGGTATGTATAGAAAGTTCTAGATAAAGTACTTTTGGGCCAGAAATATGTTCAGTAGATCAAATTATCTTTCTGGCTAATATAACATCATAAGAAGTTAATTTGTATATATAGTAATTTAATGTTCAAGGACTCTTTGGTCAGAAACATGTTCAGTAGGTCAAAAAGGGACCTATGTATGGCTGATTTAACATTAGAAAAAGTCTATAAGTTTATATAGTTTTTAAACCTTTTGAGGACCATTTGACAATAAAAAAGTTCAAAAGGTCCGATATGGAGAGTAGTCTGGACGACTTAACATCAGTAAAAGAGTCTGTAAGGGTAGAAAGCTATACCTTGAGGACCCTTTTAACAGAAAAAAGATCAATAGGTCATGGACCTATGTCATATGGACCTGAGTCTATAAGTTTATATAGGTTTTAAACCTTTTGAGGACCCTTTAGAATAACATATAAGCAATATGCACTTTGTTGAATTGCAACGCATTCAATAACTAACTCATTTTGTAGTGCATTAAAGAGATGGGCAATGCAATCTGCTGTTTTAATAACGTTTTGGTGTTTCATTCCATTGCATAAAGGACTAACTTTTGTGCAATGAAAAAACTAACGCTTAAAAACTGCTTTAGCATTGCACATATGATTAAGCATTAGAATGACATAAAAGCGATATGCACTTTTTTGCAATGCAAAGCATTCAAGAACTAACTCATTCCGTAGTGCATTGAAGAGATTACAATGCAATCTGCTGTTGAATTGCATTGCACATAAGATAAAGCGTTGTGCATAAGCAATATGCACTTTTTTACGGTGCAATGCACTCAAGAACTAAATCAGTTTGTAGTGCATTAAAGAGATTGGCAACGCAATCTGCTGTTTTAATAACGTTTTGTTGTTTCATTCCATTGCATAAAAGGACTAACTTATTCCTTTGTGCAATGAAAAAACTAACGCTTAAAAAACTGCTGTTGCATTGCACATATGATAAAGCGTTAGAATAACATATAAGCGATATGCACTTTTTTGCATTGCAATGCATTCAAGAACTAACTCATTCCATAGTGCATTAAAGAGATGGGCAAAGAAATCTGCTGTTTTAATAACATTTTTGTTGTTTCATTCCATTGCATAAAAGGTCTGACTTATTCCTTTGTGCAATGAAAAAACTAACCATAATCATTGGTTGAAGGAAAATCATTGCATCAGCTATTGAAAAGACAACTCTGTCAAAAGACTGTCGCTTTCCAATGCATGCAATAACTAACTATTTCCTTTGTTCAACGAAGAGATGTGCAATTCAGTGCATTTTTCACTGCATTTTTGCATTGCACAAGCGTTTTGCATGGAAGAATAACATTTTAAAAGTAATATGCACTTTGTTGCATTGCAATGCATTCAAGAACTGATGCGGTTCATTCCATTGCAACAGCGTGCTGTAGCATTAGCAAGCGTTTTGCATGGAAGAATAACATTTTAAAAGTAATATGCACTTTGTTGCATTGCAATGCATTCAAAAACTGATGCGTTTCAAACCATTGCAACAGCGTGCTGTTGCATTGCACAAGCGTTTTGCATGGAAGAATAACATTTTAAAAGTAATATGCACTTTGTTGCATTGCAATGCATTCAAAACTGATGCGTTTCAAACCATTGCAACAGCGTCCTGTTGCATTGCACAAGCGTTTTGCATGGAAGAATAACATTTTCAAAAGTAATATGAACATTGTTGCATTGCAATGCATTCAAGAACAGATGCGTTTCAATCCATTGCAACAGCGTGCTGTTGCATTGCACAAGCGTTTTGCATGGAAGAATAACATTTTAAAAGTAATATGCACTTTGTTGCATTGCAATGCATTCAAAAACTGATGCGTTTCATTCCATTGCAACAGCGTGCTGCTTTTTTTAGGTAGCCAAAGTCGTACTCTTAAACCGACATGACTTTAATTATTGCTATTGCCCTGCTAATTTAGTCAGTACTGATGTACATTCACTGATTTTAGCTTTTCTCTTTTCTGTCTCTTTCTTTTCATGTGAAATGAGTAGGCTACACATGCTTATATTCATAAATATTAACTTTATTTCAATTCAATTTTCAAAATTATTCACACAGTGTCACATGATAATGTTAAGACCGCCAGACAGCCGTCCATATGGGAGCTTTTGAAATTTATTCTGCTCAGAGGGTCCCCAGAAGGTCTAAAAGCTACATGATGTCCTCATAGACTCTTTCTGATGTCAAAAAGTCTTCAAGTGTCGCCAGACAGTAGTCCATATGGGAGCTTTTGAACTTTATTCTGTTCAGAGGGTCCCCAGAAGGTCTAAAAGCTACATGATGTCCTCATAGATTCTTTCAGATGTAAAAAAAGTCAAGTCCGCCAGACAGCAGTCCATATGGGAGCTTTTGAAATTTATTCTGCTCAGAGGGTCCCCAGAAGGTCTAAAAGCTACCTGATGTCCTCATAGATTCTTTCTGATGTAAAAAAAAGTCAAGTCCGCCAGACAGTAGTCCATATGGGAGCTTTTAAAACTTTTTTTCTGCTCACAGGGTCCCCAGAAGGTCTAAAAGCTACATGATGTCCTCACAGACTCTTTCTGATGTTAAAAAGTCAAGTCAAGTCCGCCAGACAACAGTCCATATGGGACCTCTTTTGAACTTTTTTTCTGCTCAGAGGGTCCTCAGAAGGTCTAAAAGCTACATGATGTCCTCAAAGACTCTTTCTGATGTTTAAAAGTCGTCAAGTCCGCCAGACAGTAGTCCATATGAGAGCTTTTGAACTTTATTCTGCTCAGAGGGTCCCCAGGAGATCTTAAATATCCATGATGTCCTTATAGACTCTTTTTGATCTTAAAAAGTCGAGTCAAGTCCGCCAGACAGTAGTCCATATGGGAGCTTTTGAACTTTTTTTCTGGTCAGAGGGTCCCCAGAAGGTCTAAAATCTACATGATGATGTCCTTATCGACTCTTTCAGATGTTAAAAAGTCAAGCCCGCCAGTCAGTAGTCCATATTGGGAACTTTTGAACTTTTCTTCTGGTCAGAGGATCCCCAGAATGTCTAAAAGCTACATGATGTCTTCATAGACTCTTTCTGATGTTAAAAAGTCAAGTCAAGTCCACCAGACAGTAGTCCATATGGGACCTTTTGAACATTTTCTCTGGTCAGAGGGTCCCCAGAAGGTCTAAAAGCTACATGATGATGTCCTTACAGATTCTTTCTGATGTTAAAAAGTCATCAAGTCCGCCAGACAGTAGTCCATATCGGACCTTTTGAACTTTTTTTCTGGTCAGAGGGTCCCCAGAAGGTCTAAAAGCTATATGATGTCCTTATAGAGTCTTTCGGATGTTAAAAAGTCAGGTCAGAGGGTCCCCAGAATGTTTAAAATCTGCATGATGATGTCCTTATAGACTCTTTCTGATGTTAAAACGTCAAGCCCGCCAGTCAGTAGTCCATATTGGGAACTTTTGAACTTTTCTTCTGGTCAGAGGGTCCCCAGAAGGTCTAAAAGCTACATGATGATGTCTTTATAGACTCTTTCTGATGTTAAAAAGTGAAGTCCGCCAGACAGTGGTCCATACGGGACCTTTTGAACTTTTTTTCATCATTGGACCTTTTGAACTTTTTTTTTCTCGCCAAAGGGTCCCCAAAAGGATTAAAAGCTACATATGTACATATATCCTTATAGACTCTTTCTGATGTTAAAAAAAAAAAACAGTCAACTCCTACAGACAGCAGTTCCTTATCATCGGATCTTTTGAACTTTTTTTTTTTTTTTCTCGCCAAAAGGCTTTAAAGATACATTTATACATATATCCTCATAGACTCTTTCTGATGTAAAAGAAAAAAGTCAAGTCTGCCAGACAGCAGTTCCTTATCATCGGACCTTTTGAACTTTTTTTTTTTTTTTTCGTGAAAGGGTCCACAAAAGGCTTAAAAGCTACATATATACACATATCCTAATAGACTATTTCTTATGTTAAAAAAAAAAAAAAGTCAAGTCCTCCAGACAGCAGTTCCTTATCATCGGACCTTCTGAAGTTTTTTTTTTTTTTCATCAAAGGGTCCCCAAAAGGCTAAAAAGCTACATATATACATACATCCTTATAGACTCTTTCTGATGTTAAAAAAAAAAAATTTCAAGTCCTCCAGACAGCAGTTCCTTATCATCGGACCTTTTGAACTTTTTTCTTTTATAGACTCTTTCTGATGTTAAAAAGTCAAGTCAAGTCCGCCAGACAGCAGTCCATATGGGACCTTTTGAACTTTTTTTCTGCTCAGATGGTCCCCAGAAGGTATAAAAGCTACATGATGTCCTCATAGACTCTTTCTGATTTTAAAAAGTCGTCAAGTCCGCCAGACTGTAGTCGATATGGGAGCTTTTGAACTTTTTCCTGCTCAGAGGGTCCCCAGAAGGTCTAAAAGCTACATGATGTCCTCATAGACTCTTTCTGATGTTAAAAAGTCAGGTCAGAGGGTCCCCAAAAGGTCTATAAGCTACATGATGTCCTCATAGACTCTTTCTGACATTAAAAAAATAAAAAATCAAGTCTGCCATACAGCAGTTCCTTATCATCTGACCTTTTGAATTTTTTTTTTTTTTTTTTTGTCAAAGGGTCCCCAAAAGGCTTAAAATTTACATATACATATATCCTAATAGACTATTTCTGATGTTAAAAAAAAAAAAGTCAAGTCCTCAAGACAGCAGTTCCTTATCATCGGACTTTTTTAAGGTTTTTTTTTTTTTTTCATCAAAGGGTCCCCAAAAGGCTTAAAAGCTACATATATACATATATCCTTCTAGACTCTTTCTGATGTAAAAAAAAAAAAAGTCAAGTCCGCCAGAAAGCAGTTCCTTCTCATCGGACCTTTTGAATTTTTTTTTTTTTCTCGTCAAAGGGTCCCCAAAAGGCTCAAAAGCTACATATATACAAATATCCTTATAGACTATTTCTGATGTTAAAAAAAAAGTCAAGTCCTCCAGACAGCAGTTCCTTATCATCGGACCTTTTGAAGTTTTTTTTTATTTTTTTCATCAAAGTGTCCCCAAAAGGCTTAAAAGCTACATATATACATATATCCTTATAGACTCTTTCTGATGTTAAAAAAAAAAAAAGTTAACTCCTCCAGACAGCAGTTCCTTATCATCGGACCTTTTGAATTTTTTTTTTCTCGCCAAAGGGTCCCCAAAAGGCTTAAAAGCTACATTTATACATATATCCTTATAGACTTTTTCTGATGTTAAAAAAAAAAAATTCAACCTCCAGACAGCAGTTCCTTATCATTGGACTTTTTGAACTTTTTTTTTTTTTTTTCGTCAAAGGGTCCCCAAAAGGCTTAAAAGCTACATATATACATATATCCTTATAGACTCTTTCTGATGTAAAAAAAAAAAAAAGTCAAGTCCACCAGACAGCAGTTCCTTATCAACGGACCTTTTGAACTTTTTTTTTTTCTCGCCAAAGGGTCCCCAAAAGGCTTAAAAGCTACATATATACATATATCCTTATAGACTCTTTCTGATCTTAAAAAAAAAAAGTAAAGTCCTCCAGAAAGCAGTTCCTTATCATCGGACCTTTTGAATTTTTTTTTTTTTTTTCATAAAAGTGTCCCCAAAAGGTTTAAAAAGCTACATATATACATATATCCTTATAGACTCTTTCTGATGTTAAAAAAAAAAAAGTCAAGTCCTCCAGACAGCAGGTTCTTATCATCGGACCTTTTGAACTTTTTTTTTTTTCTCGCCAAAGGGTCCCCAAAAGGCTTAAAAGCTACATATATACATATATTCTTATAGACTCTTTCTGATGTTAAAAAAAAGTCAAGTCCTCCAGACAGCAGTTCCTTATCATCGGACTTTTTTACGTTTTTTTTTATTTTTTTCATCAAAGTGTCCCCAAAAGGCTTAAAAGCTACATATATACATATATCCTTATAGACTCTTTCTGATGTTAAAAAAAAAAAGTCAAGTCCTCCAGACAGCAGTTCCTTATCATCGGACTTTTTTACGTTTTTTTTTATTTTTTTCATCAAAGGGTCCCCAAAAGGCTTAAAAGCTACATATATACATATATCCTTATAGAGTCTTTCTGATGTTAAAAAAAAAAAGTCAAGTCCTCCAGACAGCAGTTCCTTATCATCGGACTTTTTTAAGGTTTTTTTTTTTTTTCATCAAAGGGTCCCCAAAAGGCTTAAAAGCTACATATATACATATATCCTTATAGACTCTTTCTTATGTTAAAAAAAAAAAAAGTCAAGTCCTCCAGACAGCAGTTCCTTATCGTCGGACCTTTTGAACCTTTTTTTTTCTCGTCAAAGGGTCCACAAAAGGCTTAAAAGCTACACATATACATATATCCTTATAGACTCTTTTTGATGTTAAAAAAAAAAGTCAAGTCCGCCGGACAGCAGTTCCTTATAAACGGACCTTTTGAATTTTTTTTTTTTCTCGCCAAAGGGTCCCCAAAAGGCTTAAAAGCTACATATATACATATATCCTTCTAGACTCTTTCTGATGTAAAAAAAAAAAAAGTCAAGTCCGCCAGAAAGCAGTTCCTTATCATCGGACCTTTTGAATTTTTTTTTTTTTTTCTCGTCAAAGGCTCCCCAAAAGGCTCAAAAGCTACATATATACATATATCCTTATAGTCTATTTCTGATGTTAAAAAAAAAGTCAAGTCCTCCAGACAGTAGTTCCTTATCATCGGACCTTTTGAAGTTTTTTTTTTTTTTTCTCGTCAAAGGGTCCACAAAAGGCTTAAAAGCTACATATATACATATATCCCTATAGACTCTTTCTGATGTTAAAAAAAAAAAAGTCAAGTCCGCCAGACAGCAGTTCCTTATCATCGGACCTTTTTAACTTTTTTTCTTTTTTTCTCGCCAAAAGGCTTAAAAGATACATTTATACATATATCCTTCTAGACTCTTTCTGATGTAAAAGAAAAAAGTCAAGTTCGCCAGACAGCAGTTCCTTATCATCGGACCTTTTGAAGTTTTTTTAAATTTTTTTCATCAAAGGGTTCCCAAAAGGCTTAAAAGCTACATATATACATATATCCTTATAGACTCTTTCTGATGTTAAAAAAATGTTAAGTCCGCCAGACAGCAGTTCCTTATCATCGGACCTTTTGAACTTTTTTTTTTTTTTGCTTGTCAAAGGGTCCCCAAAAGGCTTAAAAGCTACATATATACATATATCCTTATAGACTCTTTCTGATGTTAAAAAAAAGTAAAGTCCTCCAGAAAGCAGTTCCTTATAATCGGACCTTTTGAATTATTTAATTTTTTTCATACAAGTGTCCCAAAAGGTTTAAAAGCTACATATATACATATATCCTTATAGACTCTTTCTGATGTAAAAAAAAAAAAAGTAAAGTCCTCCAGAAAGCAGTTCCTTATCATCGGACCTTTTTTTTATTTTTTTTTTTTTTTTTTATAAAAGTGTCCCCAAAAGGCTTAAAAGATACATATATACATATATCCTTCTAGACTCTTTCTGATGTAAAAAAAAAAAAAGTCAAGTCCGCCAGAAAGCAGTTCCTTATCATCGGACCTTTTGAATTTTTTTTTTTTTTTTCTCGTCAAAGGCTCCCCAAAAGGCTCAAAAGCTACATATATACATATATCCTTATAGACTCTTTCTGCTGTTAAAAAAAAAGTCAAGTCCGCCAGACAGCAGTTCCTTATAAACGGACCTTTTGAATTTTTTTTTTTCTCGCCAAAGGGTCCCCAAAAGGCTTAAAAGCTACATATATACATATATCCTTCTAGACTCTTTCTGATGTAAAAAAAAAAAAGTCAAGTCCGCCAGAAAGCAGTTCCTTATCATCGGACCTTTTGATTTTTTTTTTTTTTTTTTTTCGTCAAAGGCTCCCCAAAAGGCTCAAAAGCTACATATATACATATATCCTTATAGTCTATTTCTCATGTTAAAAAAAAAGTCAAGTCCTCCAGACAGTAGTTCCTTATCATCGGACCTTTTGAAGTTTTTTTTTTTTTTTCTCGTCAAAGGGTCTACAAAAGGCTTAAAAGCTACATATATACATATATCCCTATAGACTCTTTCTGATGTTAAAAAAAAGTCAAGTCCGCCAGACAGCAGTTCCTTATCATCGGACCTTTTTTTCTTTTTTTCTCGCCAAAAGGCTTAAAAGATACATTTATACATATATCCTTCTAGACTCTTTCTGAAGTAAAAAAAAAAAAGTCAAGTCCGCCAGAAAGCAGTTCCTTATAATCAAACCTTTTGAACTTTTTTTTTCGTGAAAGGGTCCCCAAAAGGCTTAAAAGCTACATATATACATATATCCTTATAGACTCTTTCTGATGTAAAAAAAAAAAAGTAAAGTCCTCCAGAAAGCAGTTCCTTATCATCGGACCTTTTGAATTTTTTTTTTTTTTCTTAAAAGTGTCCCCAAAAGGCTTAAAAGCTACATATATACATATATCCTTATAGACTCTTTCTGATGTTAAAAAAATAAAAAGTCAAGTCCGCCAGACAGCAGTTCCTTATCATCGGACCTTTTGAAGAAATTTTTTTTTTTTCTAGTCAAAGGGTCCCCAAAAGGCTTAAAAGCTACATATATAGATATATCCTTGTAGACTCTTTCTGATGTTAAAAAAAAAAACTCAACTCCTCCAGACAGCAGTTCCTTATCATCGGACCTTTTGAAGAATTTTTTTTTTTTTCTCACCAAAGGTACCCCAAAAGGCTTAAAAGATACATTTATACATATATCCTCATAGACTCTTTCTGATGTAAAAGAAAAAAGTCAAGTTCGCTAGACAGCAGTTCCTTATCGTCGGACCTTTTGAAGTTTTTTTAAATTTTTTTCATCAAAGGGTTCCCAAAAGGCTTAAAAGCTACATATATACATATATCCTTATAGACTCTTTCTGATGTTAAAAAAATGTCAAGTCCGCCAGACAGCAGTTCCTTATCATCGGACCTTTTGAACTTTTTTTTTTTTTTTGCTTGTCAAAGGGTCCCCAAAAGGCTTAAAAGCTACATATATACATATATCCTTATAGACTCTTTCTGATGTTAAAAAAAAAGTAAAGTCCTCCAGAAAGCAGTTCCTTATAATCGGACCTTTTGAATTATTTAATTTTTTTCATACAAGTGTCCCAAAAGGTTTAAAAGCTACATATATACATATATCCTTATAGACTCTTTCTGATGTAAAAAAAAAAAAAAGTAAAGTCCTCCAGAAAGCAGTTCCTTATCATCGGACCTTTTTATTTATTTATTTATTTTTTTTATAAAAGTGTCCCCAAAAGGCTTAAAAGCTACATATATACATATATCCTTATAGACTCTTTCTGATGTTAAAAAAAAAAAGTCAAGTCCTCCAGACAGCAGTTCCTTATCATCGGACTTTTTTACGTTTTTTTTTTTATTTTTTTCATCAAAGGGTCCCCAAAAGGCTTAAAAGCTACATATATACATATATCCTTATAGAGTCTTTCTGATGTTAAAAAAAAAAAGTCAAGTCCTCCAGACAGCAGTTCCTTATCATCGGACTTTTTTACGTTTTTTTTTTTTTTTTTCATCAAAGGGTCCCCAAAAGGCTTAAAAGCTACATATATACATATATCCTTATAGAGTCTTTCTGATGTTAAAAAAAAAAAGTAAAGTCCTCCAGACAGCAGTTCCTTATCTACGGACTTTTTTAAGGTTTTTTTTTTTTTTCATCAAAGGGTCCCCAAAAGGCTTAAAAGCTACATATATACATATATCCTTATAGACTCTTTCTGATGTTAAAAAAAAAAAAGTCAAGTCCTCCAGACAGCAGTTCCTTATCGTCGGACCTTTTGAACCTTTTTTTTTTTCTCGTCAAAGGGTCCACAAAAGGCTTAAAAGCTACACATATACATATATCCTTATAGACTCTTTCTGATGTTAAAAAAAAAGTCAAGTCCGCCAGACAGCAGTTCCTTATAAACGGACCTTTTGAATTTTTTTTTTTTCTCGCCAAACTGTCCCCAAAAGGCTTAAAAGCTACATATATACATATATCCTTCTAGACTCTTTCTGATGTAAAAAAAAAAAAAGTCAAGTCCGCCAGAAAGCAGTTCCTTATCATCGGACCTTTTGAATTTTTTTTTTTTTCTCGTCAAAGGCTCCCCAAAAGGCTCAAAAGCTACATATATACATATATCCTTATAGTCTATTTCTGATGTTAAAAAAAAAAGTCAAGTCCTCCAGACAGTAGTTCCTTATCATCGGACCTTTTGAAGTTTTTTTTTTTTTTTCTCGTCAAAGGGTCCACAAAAGGCTTAAAAGCTACATATATACATATATCCCTATAGACTCTTTCTGATGTTAAAAAAAAAAGTCAAGTCCGCCAGACAGCAGTTCCTTATCATTGGACCTTTTTAACTTTTTTTCTTTTTTTCTCGCCAAAAGGCTTAAAAGATACATTTATACATATATCCTTCTAGACTCTTTCTGATGTAAAAAAAAAAAGTCAAGTCCGCCAGAAAGCAGTTCCTTATAATCAAACCTTTTGAACTTTTTTTTTCGTGAAAGGGTCCCCAAAAGGCTTAAAAGCTACATATATACATATATCCTTATAGACTCTTTCTGATGTAAAAAAAAAAAAGTAAAGTCCTCCAGAAAGCAGTTCCTTATCATCGGACCTTTTGAATTTTTTTTTTTTTTTTCATAAAAGTGTCCCCAAAAGGCTTAAAAGCTACATACATACATATATCCTTATAGACTCTTTCTGATGTTAAAAAAATAAAAAGTCAAGTCCGCCAGACAGCAGTTCCTTATCATCGGACCTTTTGAAGAATTTTTTTTTTTTTCTAGTCAAAGGGTCCCCAAAAGGCTTAAAAGCTACATATATAGATATATCCTTGTAGACTCTTTCTGATGTTAAAAAAAAAAAGTCTCGGTTACGTATGTAACCCTCGTTCCCTGAGTACAGGGAACGGAGACGTGTCGTCGGGGGAGTTCCCTGACGAATTGGGATCACGCTAGGGAGCCAACTGCCTTCGAGAGAATTAAAACGAGCCAATAGACATTGGCATGCAAGGTTTGCATTCCGTGACCCGCCTACCAGCGCGGGTATAAAAGGCGGAAGTAAACATTGCGCAATGCTTTTCGCTGAGGAGCCGAACAGTGTCCAGTCCTCGCGAAGGTACAGCAACATGGCGAAGGGACGACACGTCTCCGTTCCCTGTACTCAGGGAACGAGGGTTACATACGTAACCGAGACGTTCCCTTTCGTCCTGGGAACTCCGACGTGTCGTCGGGGGAGTTCCCTGACGAATTGGGATCCCTAATAAAACGCCATGGTGCTGGCCCCTTCCAGCGCCCAGCTAAGCTACCCTGCAGCAGTTTCTTGAATAAGTTGCGGGAGCTAGCACGGGAACCACACTGCTGTTCCGCAAGACCCGCACAGTGGTTGGATAACACTGGGAAAGCGTTCCCTCAAGAGAGGAGGGAACGCTGCGGAAGCCCCAGCCTGACTGAGGAAAGCCAGGAATACACATATGTACTAGCCCGAAGGAATAGTGAAACATATGGCAGTCCCAGAGGTAGTCCCAATCCAAGGGAAGTGGGAGCGTACTCAAGGGGACGACGAACGAGTCCGTCAAGAGGAAGACATGGCTGAACTGCACATGGCATCATGGGTCACAGTAGAGACCACTGGGGCACCCAGTCTACTAACAACTCCTTACTAGAGGTAGCAGACCTGGCGCCGGGCGGTCCGCCGCGCCCAGCACCGAGGGGTGAAGGAGGAACTCATGAGGCTCACCGACGTAGGGCGCCAACGGAGCAAAAAGACGCACGTATCCGGCCGAGGCACGGAGTGGCGTGGCAAGCCGACACAACCTATTCCCTCGACCCACTGGCCGTAGCCAGAACTCGGGAGGAAACAGGTTCCACACGAAGGCTATAGAACCTAGCGAACGTGTTCGGTGTCGCCCAGCCCGCAGCTCTACAGATGTCTGTCAGCGAGGCGCCTTGAGCCAAAGCCCAGGAAGCGGCAACACCTCTAGTAGAGTGGGCACGCAACCTGGGAGGACAAGGCTCACCCAGAGATTCATACGCTCGGGTGATAGCATCCACTAACCAGTGGGCTAACCTCTGCTTGGAGACGGCCTTCCCCTTCTGCTGGCCTCCGTAACAGACAAAGAGCTGATCTGAGGTTCTGAAGCTTTGCGTTCTGTCAATATAAACCCGCAGAGCGCGGACGGGACAGAGAAAAGCTAGGGCTGGGTCTGCCTCCTCCTGGGGCAGCGCTTGCAGGTTCACTACCTGGTCCACGAAGGGAGTGGTAGGAACCTTGGGCACATATCCGAGCCGGGGTCTCAATACAACATGAGAAAGGACCGGCCCGAACTCTAGGCACGATTCGTCGACCGAAAAAGCCTGCAGATCCCCGACCCTCTTGAAAGAGGCCAAAGCTAACAAGAGCGCTGTCTTGATGGACAGGAAATTGAGCTCTACGGTCAGCAACGGCTCAAAGGGGGGGACCTTGAAGAGCTCTAAGTACCAGAGCTAGGTCCCAAGAGGGTACAGAGTGCAAAACCCGAGGTGGATTTAACCTCCTAGCACCCTTGAGGAATCTGATGACCAGGTCGTGCTTCCCCAAGGACTTACCTTCTATTGCATCGTGATGCGCGTGATGCGCGTGATTGCACCTATTGCGGCGACATACACTTTGAGGGTGGAGGGGGACAGCCTCCGCTCCAACCCATGCTGCAGGAAGGAAAGCACGACACCGATCGGGCAAGTTCGGGGGTCCTCCTGACGGGAGGAACACCAATCGACGAACAGGTTCCACTTCAAAGCGTAGAGGCGCCTCGTAGAGGGGGCTCTAGCGGAAGTGATGGTGTCTACCACTGCCTGTGGTAGACCACCTAGAACCTCCGCGTCCCGTCCAGAGACCAGACATGGAGTTTCCAGAGGTCTGGACGCGGGTGCCATAGAGTGCCCCGTCTCTGAGAAAGAAGGTCCTTCCTTAGAGGAATCGGCCAAGGAGGGGCTGTCGCGAGGAGCATGAGTTCCGTGAACCAAGTCCTGGTGGGCCAATACGGCGCCACTAGAAGGACCTGCTCCTCGTCCTCCCTGACCTTGCACAGTGTCTGTGCAAGAAGGCTCACTGGGGAAAACGCATACTTGTGTAGGTCCCGGGGCCAGCTGTGAGCCAGGGCATCCGTGCCGAGGGTTCCCTCGGTCAGGGAGAAAAACCACTGGCAATGGGTTGTGTCTGGAGACGCAAACAGATCTACCTGTGCGGCTCCAAAGACACTCCAAACCAGCTGGACCGCCTGGGGATGGAGTCGCCATTCTCCTGGCAGGGGAGGCAACTGTGAGAGCTCGTCTGCCACACGGTTGAGCTCCCCTGGAATGTGAACGGCACGAAGCGACCTCAGATGCTTCTGACTCCATAGGAGGAGGTGGGAGGCGAGTCGCGACATGCGACGGGAGCGTAGACCACCTTGATGGTTGATGTACGCAACGGTCGCAGTGCTGTCCGTACGGACCAGTACGTGCCTGTGTCTGAGAAACCCCTTGAGGCGACGCAGGGCTAGACGTACTGCTTGCAACTCTAGGCAGTTGATGTGCCAATGCAGTTGAGGCCCCGTCCACAGACCTGAAACTGCATGCCCTTTGTACGTGGCCCCCCACCCGGTGGCAGAGGCATCTGTGAAAACCACAGCATGCCTGGGAACCTGGACTAGGGGCACTCCGGCCCGTAGAAACGCAGGATCTGACCACGGGGAGAAGGTTTGGCGACAGTGCGGGGTCACTTTGACCCGGAACATGCCGCTGCGCCACGCCCACCTCGGGACTCGATCGTGAAGCCAGCGCTGAAGCGGTCTCATATGTAACAGGCCGAGCGGCGTTACTGCGGCTGCGGCTGCCATATGCCCCAGGAGCCTCTGAAATTGTTTCAGTGGAACCGCTGTCCTGCCACGAAAAGACCTGAGGCAGGTGAGCACTGACTGGACGCGTTCCTCCGTGAGGCACGCAGTCTGGGCGACCGAGTCCAGCTCCATACCGAGATAAGAGATCCTCTGCATGGGGCAGAGTTTGCTCTTGTCCCAGTTGACCTGAAGCCCCAACTGGCTGAGGTGCCGAAGCACCATGTCCCTGTGATCGCACAACACATCTCGCGAGTGGGCTAGAATGAGCCAGTCGTCGAGATAGTTGAGAATGCGAACGCCTTGTTCTCTCATGGGAACAATGGCCGCCTCCGCGACTTCCGTGAAGACACGAGGCGACAGGGCCAGCCCGAAGGGTAGGACCTTGTACTGATACGCTCGACCCTCGAAAGCAGACCGAAGAAACGGTCTGTGTCGAGGGAGAATCGAGACGTGAAAGTACGAGTCCTTCAGGTCGATCGCTGCAAACCAATCCTGGGGACGGATGCACTCGAAAATGCGCTTCTGCGTAAGCATTTTGAACGGGAGTTTGTGCAGGGCCCGATTCAAAACACGCAGGTCCAGGATTGGCCGTAACCCACCGCCTTTCTTGGGTACAATGAAGTAGGGGCTGTAAAACCCAGACCTCATCTCGGCAGGAGGGACCGGCTCGATCACGTCCTTCGCCAGCAGGACATCGATCTCTTTCCTCAAGACAGGGGCGTCCACCGACCGCACACGGGTGAAGTGGACGCCCCTGAACTTGGGAGGCCGGCGTGCACACTGAATTGCATAGCCGAACCGGACGGTGCGGATGAGCCATTGGGACGGACCCGGAAGCGTTTTTTTAGCCAGACTTCCAGATACGGTCTCAACAAACCCACCCGAACCACCGGCGTACCCGCGGAGGGGCAGCGAGGTGGAAGGCAGGGACCTGGCCCTGGTGGCACTGTAGCGACCAAGAGCGGGGTCTGGGCGTTTTAACTTGACACCAACCTGCTTCCACCTGAGGGCAGACGACAGAGAAGGCCCGTGGGCATTCTGCTGCGGGCTGCCCGGTGGCAAAGGGAGGGGGAGAGACGAAGAACGAGGCCCTGACTCCTCGTGTCCTGGTCTCTGCGCCTCCGGGCCCAGCTGCAGACCGGAGCGACGCAGCCGAGGCTGCGTCACTGCTATCTGCAAGCTGGGGAGAGGGGAACGGGAGTGGTGCAGCTAGGGGGTCGGCACGCACTGCCATTCTGACCCTCTCGGACGGAGGAAACTGGTCTTATTATACTGCCAGTCTCGACCGTGAGGGGAAACGAGGAACAAGGCCCGGGGGCATCGAGTCCTGGTTTCCCCTCACCCAGCGAGAGACGAGAGTGACAAGGCCGTAGCCCTCACTGCCATCTGAGCGCTGGGGCCCGTGAACGACTCAGAGGAATGGACTGCTCAAACTTTGGGTACCGCTGATTACTGGATAACCATAGGCGGAACAGAAGCGAAATTCTCCACCCGGCCCTCCCCCGGGGGAAGGAGTGGTGATGGCACGCACTCCCAAAGAGCAGATCGTCACATACTCTGGGTCGCTCCTCTCAGGGTTGTTTCCCTTCCCTTTGCTGGGGGGAAAACAAACTCCGAGCGGGCTGGTTGTGAGGTGCTTCTGGACCACCAGTGTGGACATCGTCTAACCGAGGGCCAGCGCTGTGACTAATCACGGTCAGTCACTAAGCACAGCTCAACCCCGAGTTAGAACTACGCACGTGCAGTGGTAGCGAGAGAGGAAAAACTTCTGCAGATTTAGGCATGTTTGGCTTGCCATATTGGCACCAAAATGCTTCCATACTGCCAAAATTCTTCACACACATCCAGGCACTTTAGAACAGCCCAGGAAAGTGTGGCTGTTAAGTCTGAATCTTCAGCATGAGAAACACCATTATAGTAGGAACTCAGCATCATTTTCAGAGTATAACAGCCCTCTCTCCGATGTAGCGATCGACATCTGTCCTCCCTGGGGCCCTGAATGAAATGCTTGGTCCCTCATGAGAAGGACCAGAATCCCATCCGAAAGCCTTGACGGCACACGGCACGCTGAGCGGCTCAAGCCTTTACGAGAAAGGGGAGGCGAACAACGTGCCGACGTGGTCATGCACTCCTGAAAGAACATGAACCACCCACGAACGCAGTCTCAACACACTGATTAGGCATGTGAAACAGTGATCGTGGCCGTCAACCAGGCATGCAAGATAGTGAACGTGGCCATCGCTTCGATGACACACGGCACGCTGGGCGCTCAAGCCTTCAGGCAAAGCGAACAACGTGCCGACGTGGTCATGCTCTCATAAGAAAGCATAAACCACCCACGAACACAGTCTCAGCATGTTTGCGATGCGCTAGAGGAGTGAGTGGTTCGTGCTCACTGAAACCCTCAGATCACCAATGTTATTCGCCAAAGTAGCCCTCTTCTGGTGCACCAGAAGAGAAACTATATCGGGGAAATAAGCAAAGGGACTCACCTCATAGAGGCACATGAGTCTTGATCTTGACCGCGCATCTTGAGCGCCGAATGACGCGCGCTGGGTTGCCGTGACAACCCGCGCTGTCAGCCGGCGCTCGACGGCACACGGCACGCTGAGCGGCTCAAGCCTTTACGAGAAAGGGGAGACGAACAACGTGCCGACGTGGTCATGCACTCCTGGGAGAACATGAACCACCCACGAACGTAGTCTCACACACTGATTAGGCATGTGAAACAATGAACGTGGCCGTCAAATAAGGACAGGAAACGATCGCATCCAGAAACACACGAGTGAAACGTCATCCTGAAAAGGACGCGATCTTCACTCGTGTTGCTCTTTTAGACAAAAAGAAATGCTCTTTTATGTGCCGAGGCACAAAGGGACCACCGCGGCAGACACAGCGGGGAAACTGCAAGCCCGTGTGCTGCACTCACCGTTACCAATACCAGCCGTTAAAACAGCTCTTTGTTTGAATAGAGAGAGAGAAACGGCCGGCAACGGGAAGCGATGGCCACTTGAAGCGCCGTCACACCAGCAGCAGAGGATTCCTTTCGCCAAAGAAGACTCGTTTTTCAATATTTCCTCGGAATACAGCAGCTCAGAGAGACACTGAATGGCTCCGAAGCAAAAAGCATTGCGCAATGTTTACTTCCGCCTTTTATACCCGCGCTGGTAGGCGGGTCACGGAATGCAAACCTTGCATGCCAATGTCTATTGGCTCGTTTTAATTCTCTCGAAGGCAGTTGGCTCCCTAGCGTGATCCCAATTCGTCAGGGAACTCCCCCGACGACACGTCGGAGTTCCCAGGACGAAAGGGAACTCAACTCCTCCAGACAGCAGTTCCTTATCATCGGACCTTTTGAAGAATTTTTTTTTTTCTCACCAAAGGTACCCCAAAAGGCTTAAAAGATACATTTATACATATATCCTCATAGACTCTTTCTGATGTAAAAGAAAAAAGTCAAGTTCGCCAGACAGCAGTTCCTTATCGTCGGACCTTTTGAAGTTTTTTTAAAAAATTTTCATCAAAGGGTTCCCAAAAGGCTTAAAAGCTACATATATACATATATCCTTATAGACTCTTTCTGATGTTAAAAAAAAGTAAAGTCCTCCAGAAAGCAGTTCCTTATAATCTGACCTTTTGAATTATTTAATTTTTTTTATAAAAGGGTCCCCAAAAGGCTTAAAAGCTACATATATACATATATCCTTATAGAGTCTTTCTGATGTTAAAAAAAAAAGTCAAGTCCTCCAGACAGCAGTTCCTTATCATCTGACTTTTTTAAGTTTTTTTTTTTTTTTCATCAAAGGGTCCCCAAAAGGCTTAAAAGCTACATATATACATATATCCTTATAGACTCTTTCTGATGTTAAAAAAAAAAGTCAAGTCCGCCAGACAGCAGTTCCTTATAAACGGACCTTTTGAAATTTTTTTTTTTTCTCGCCAAAGGGTCCTCAAAAGGCTTAAAAGCTACATATATACATATATCCTTCTAGACTCTTTCTGATGTAAAAAAAAAAAAAAAAGTCAAGTCCGCCAGAAAGCAGTTCCTTATCATCGGACCTTTTGAATTTTTTTTTTTTTTCTCGTCAAAGGCTCCCCAAAAGGCTCAAAAGCTATATATATACATATATCCTTATAGACTATTTCTGATGTTAAAAAAAAAGTCAAGTCCTCCAGACAGCAGTTCCTTTTTTTTTTTTTTCGTGAAAGGGTCCCCAAAAGGCTTAAAAGCTACATATATACATATATCCTTATAGACTCTTTCTGATGTTAAAGAAAATGTCAAGTCCACCAGACAGCAGTTCCTTATCATCGGTCCTTTTGAAATTTTTATTTTTTTTTGCTTGTCAAAGGGTCCCCAAAAGGCTTAAAAGCTACATATATACATATATCCTCATAGACTCTTTCTGATGTAAAAGGAAAAAAGTCAAGTTCGCCAGACAGCAGTTCCTTATCATCGGACTTTTTGAAGTTTTTTTTTATTTTTTTCATCAAAGGGTTCCCAAAAGGCTTAAAAGCTACATATATACATATATCCTTATAGACTCTTTCTGATGTTAAAAAAATGTCAAGTCCGCCAGACAGCAGTTCCTTATCATCGGACCTTTTGAACTTTTTTTTTTTTTTGCTTGTCAAAGGGTCCCCAAAAGGCTTAAAAGCTACATATATCCTTATAGACTCTTTCTGATGTTAAAAAAAAAGTAAAGTCCTCCAGAAAGCAGTTCCTTATAATCGGACCTTTTGAATTATTTAATTTTTTTCATACAAGTGTCCCAAAAGGCTTAAAAGCTACATATATACATATATCCTTCTAGACTCTTTCTGATGTAAAAAAAAAAAAAAGTCAAGTCAGCCAGAAAGCAGTTCCTTATCATCGGACCTTTTTTGAATTTTTTTTTTTTTTTTCTCGTCAAAGGCTCCCCAAAAGGCTCAAAAGCTATATATATATACATATATCCTTATAGACTATTTCTGATGTTAAAAAAAAAGTCAAGTCCTCCAGACAGCAGTTCCTTATCATCGGACCTTTTGAAGTTTTTTTTTTTTTTTTCTCGTCAAAGGGTCCACAAAAGGCTTAAAAGCTACATATATACATATATCCCTATAGACTCTTTCTGATGTTAAAAAAAAAAAAAGTCAAGTCTGCCAGACAGCAGTTCCTTATCATCGGACCTTTTGAACTTTTTTTCTTTTTTTCTCGCCAAAAGGCTTAAAAGATACATTTATACATATATCCTTCTAGACTCTTTCTGATGTAAAAAAAAAAAAAGTCAAGTCCGCCAGAAAGCAGTTCCTTATAATCGGACCTTTTGAACTTTTTTTTTTTTTTTTCGTGAAAGGGTCCCCAAAAGGCTTAAAAGCTACATATATATCCTTATAGACTCTTTCTGATGTTAAAGAAAATGTCAAGTCCACCAGACAGCAGTTCCTTATCATCGGTCCTTTTGAATTTTTTTTTTTTTTTGCTTGTCAAAGGGTCCCCAAAAGGCTTAAAAGCTACATATATACATATATCCTTATAGACTCTTTCTGATGTAAAAAAAAAAAAAAGTAAAGTCCTCCAGAAAGCAGTTCCTTATCATCGGACCTTTTGAATTTTTTTTTTTTTCATAAAAGTGACCCCAACTGGCTTAAAAGCTACATATATACATATATCCTTATAGACTCTTTCTGATGTTAAAAAAATAAAAAGTCAAGTCCGCCAGACAGCAGTTCCTTATCATCGGACCTTTTGAAGAATTTTTTTTTTTTTTCTAGTCAAAGGGTCCCTAAAAGGCTTAAAAGCTACATATATAGATATATCCTTGTAGACTCTTTCTGATGTTAAAAAAAAAAAACTCAACTCCTCCAGACAGCAGTTCCTTATCATCGGACCTTTTGAAGAATTTTTTTTTTTTTTCTCACCAAAGGTACCCCAAAAGGCTTAAAAGATACATTTATACATATATCCTCATAGACTCTTTCTGATGTAAAAGAAAAAAGTCATGTTCGCCAGACAGCAGTTCCTTATCATCGGACCTTTTGAAGTTTTTTTTTTTTTTTTGCTTGTCAAAGGGTCCCCAAAAGCAGTGGTGGTAAGTAACGAAGTAAAAATACTTCGTTACTTTACTTAAGTATTTTTTTCGGGGATCTGTACTTTACTTGAGTATATTTTATTTGCATCTACTTTTACTCTTACTCCACTACAATATTAAAGACAAAGTTTACTTTTTACTCCGTTACATTTCCCCATGCCCGCTCCAAGTATTTATTACACTGGCTTTCCAAACCAATGAAAAACTTGGTTTTATTTGGAAAAAAAGTACGCGCGAGTTCTTTGCCAGCATACGCTCACATAGCAGTTAGTTCGCCATTGTGGAAGATGACCGCAGAAACTGGTGAAGGTGCAGCTCTGCCCAGCAATGATCCAGAGATTCCCGCTTACCTTGTTTCTTGCACATCTTCTGTTTGATGCAGCTAATGTTATGGAACATGTCTATTGCAGAGCTGCCAACTCTCACTCATTCAGTGTGAGACTCACGCAATTGACACTTTCTGAATTGAAGCTCTCACGACACACATCCATTTTCTCACGCAGAGAAAAATCGTGAAGCATAGAGGACATTGACACCGACAGACAAGAAAGAGAAGGTTACTTTTGATATAAAACAAATTCTCAGCTCTCAGATTCTGTCCATTTTATTACGAAATTCAAACAATAAATACCGTTTTGGAGCTTTTAAATGTGACGTGACAGATAGCTAGCGCCTGCTATGGGGTGCCGTTAATCTCTTTACTACTAGTTAATTGTAAATAAACACAAATTAACAATAATAGGTAGCCTATGTTGAAAGATACAGTACAACTTCCCGAAATGTATATCGTACATAATATATATATATATATATATATATATATATATATATATATATATATAATATATAATATATATATATATATATACATAATATCAATAAATCAGTGTTTTTCAACCGCGGAAAGAGGTCAATAAAACAGCTGGAGAACAATGTCACATAACGTTACATTTACCTCAGGGAAAAAAAAAACAATTTAATGACCATAGCACGTTAGTTGGCTAAAAAAATTTGTATTTTATAATATATTTAATATTAGTATAAATTAGTATTTTGCTAAATATGTGCACTATATATTTATTATATTTTTACTTATAAGCTATCATTAAAATATTATAAAGTTGTTATAATAAAAATCACATGTTTTTTTAACATTTAATAATACCAGCTGACAGGGCTCTCTAGCCTATGTTTACAGAATTAGGTGAGATTTTCTTAATTTAAAAATTAACATGTATCTACTGTACCAAATATTTATCAAAATGAATCTATATTGAATCAAGATTGGAATCAAACCACAATAATTGAATTGAAATTGTAAAATTTGTATCAAAGAATGGCCTACCAGTCATTGCACCATAATATGCTGTCACTAAACTTAATGAAATTGTTTAAAATTGATGCAAGGTACTTCATTGTCTCTTATGATTGCAAATCTAACAAATTCTTAATTGCAGTATCTAATAATTTGTTCAATTAAAACATTGCATATCACTCCCAAAACAATTGATCTGTTTAATTATTGATATTTACAGTTTAAATATTTACTTTTTACTTTCGGTACTTAAGTACGTTTTAAATCGGATACTTTTGTACTTTTACTCAAGTGATGTTTGAATGGAGGACTTTCTACTTTTACTGGAGTCATTTTTTATTTAGGTATATATACTTTTACTCGAGTATAATTTTTGAGTACTTTTACCACCCCTGCCCAAAAGGCTTAAAAGCTACATATATCCTTATAGACTCTTTCTGATGTTAAAAAAAAGTAAAGTCCTCCAGAAAGCAGTTCCTTATAATCGGACCTTTTGAATTATTTAATTTTTTTCATACAAGTGTCCCAAAAGGCTTAAAAGCTACATATATACATATATCCTTATAGACTCTTTCTGATGTAAAAAAAAAAAAGTCAAGTCCGCCAGACAGCAGTTCCTTATCAACGGACCTTTTGAACTTTTTTTTTTTTCTCGCCAAAGGGTCCCCAAAAGGCTTAAAAGCTACATATATACATATATCCTTATAGACTCTTTCTGATCTTAAAAAAAAAAAGTAAAGTCCTCCAGAAAGCAGTTCCTTATCATCGGACCTTTTGATTTTTTTTATTTATTTTTTTATAAAAGTGTCCCCAAAAGGCTTAAAAGCTACATATATACATATATCCGTATAGACTCTTTCTGATGTTAAAAAAAAAAAGTCAAGTCCTCCAGACAGCAGTTCCTTATCATCGGACTTTTTTACGTTTTTTTTTTATTTTTTTCATCAAAGGGTCCCCAAAAGGCTTAAAAGCTACATATATACATATATCCTTATAGAGTCTTTCTGATGTTAAAAAAAAAAAAAAGTCAAGTCCTCCAGACAGCAGTTCCTTATCATCGGACTTTTTTAAGGTTTTTTTTTTTTTTTTTTCATCAAAGGGTCCCCAAAAGGCTTAAAAGCTACATATATACATATATCCTTATAGACTCTTTCTGATGTTAAAAAAAAAAAGTCAAGTCCGCCAGAAAGCAGTTCCTTATAATCGGACCTTTTGAACTTTTTTTTTTTTTTCGTGAAAGGGTCCCCAAAAGGCTTAAAAGCTACATATATACATATATCCTTATAGACTCTTTCTGATGTTAAAGAAAATGTCAAGTCCACCAGATAGCAGTTCCTTATCATCGGTCCTTTTGAAATTTTTTTTTTTTTTGCTTGTCAAAGGGTCCCCAAAAGGCTTAAAAGCTACATATATACATATATCCTTATAGACTCTTTCTGATGTAAAAAAAAAAAAGTAAAGTCCTCCAGAAAGCAGTTCCTTATCATCGGACCTTTTGAATTTTTTTTTTTTTTTCATAAAAGTGTCCCCAAATGGCTTAAAAGCTACATATATACATATATCCTTATAGACTCTTTCAGATGTTAAAAAAATAAAAAGTCAAGTCCGCCAGACAGCAGTTCCTTATCATCGGACCTTTTGAAGAATTTTTTTTTTTTCTAGTCAAAGGGTCCCTAAAAGGCTTAAAAGCTACATATATAGATATATCCTTTTAGACTCTTTCTGATGTTAAAAAAAAAAAAACTCAACTCCTCCAGACAGCAGTTCCTTATTATCGGACCTTTTGAAGAATTTTTTTTTTTTTTTCACCAAAGGTACCCCAAAAGGCTTAAAAGATACATTTATACATATATCCTCATAGACTCTTTCTGATGTAAAAGAAAAAAGTCAAGTTCGCCAGACAGCAGTTCCTTATCATCGGACCTTTTGAAGTTTTTTTTTATTTTTTTCATCAAAGGGTTCCCAAAAGGCTTAAAAGCTACATATATACATATATCCTTATAGACTCTTTCTGATGTTAAAAAAATGTCAAGTCCGCCAGACAGCAGTTCCTTATCATCGGACCTTTTGAACTTTTTTTTTTTTTTTTGCTTGTCAAAAGGTCCCCAAAAGGCTTAAAAGCTACATATATACATATATCCTTATAGACTCTTTCTGATGTTAAAAAAATGTCAAGTCCGCCAGACAGCAGTTCCTTATCATCGGACCTTTTGAACTTTTTTTTTTTTTTTGCTTGTCAAAAGGTCCCCAAAAGGCTTAAAAGCTACATATATACATATATCCTTATAGACTCTTTCTGATGTTAAAAAAATGTCAAGTCCGCCAGACAGCAGTTCCTTATCATCGGACCTTTTGAACTTTTTTTTTTTTTTTTGCTTGTCAAAAGGTCCCCAAAAGGCTTAAAAGCTACATATATACATATATCCTTATAGACTCTTTCTGATGTTAAAAAAAAAGTAAAGTCCTCCAGTAAGCAGTTCCTTATAATCGGACCTTTTGAATTATTTAATTTTTTTCATACAAGTGTCCCAAAAGGCTTAAAAGCTACATATAAACATATATCCTTATAGACTCTTTCTGATGTAAAAAAAAAAAAGTCAAGTCCGCCAGACAGCAGTTCCTTATCAACGGACCTTTTGAACTTTTTTTTTTTCTCGCCAAAGGGTCCCCAAAAGGCTTAAAAGCTACATATATACATATATCCTTATAGACTCTTTCTGATGTTAAAAAAAAAAAGTCAAGTCCGCCAGAAAGCAGTTCCTTATAATCGGACCTTTTGAACTTTTTTTTTTTTTTCGTGAAAGGGTCCCCAAAAGGCTTAAAAGCTACATATATACATATATCCTTATAGACTCTTTCTGATGTTAAAGAAAATGTCAAGTCCACCAGATAGCAGTTCCTTATCATCGGTCCTTTTGAAATTTTTTTTTTTTTTGCTTGTCAAAGGGTCCCCAAAAGGCTTAAAAGCTACATATATACATATATCCTTATAGACTCTTTCTGATGTAAAAAAAAAAAAAGTAAAGTCCTCCAGAAAGCAGTTCCTTATCATCGGACCTTTTGAATTTTTTTTTTTTTTTCATAAAAGTGTCCCCAAATGGCTTAAAAGCTACATATATACATATATCCTTATAGACTCTTTCAGATGTTAAAAAAATAAAAAGTCAAGTCCGCCAGACAGCAGTTCCTTATCATCGGACCTTTTGAAGAATTTTTTTTTTTTCTAGTCAAAGGGTCCCTAAAAGGCTTAAAAGCTACATATATAGATATATCCTTTTAGACTCTTTCTGATGTTAAAAAAAAAAAACTCAACTCCTCCAGACAGCAGTTCCTTATTATCGGACCTTTTGAAGAATTTTTTTTTTTTTTTCACCAAAGGTACCCCAAAAGGCTTAAAAGATACATTTATACATATATCCTCATAGACTCTTTCTGATGTAAAAGAAAAAAGTCAAGTTCGCCAGACAGCAGTTCCTTATCATCGGACCTTTTGAAGTTTTTTTTTATTTTTTTCATCAAAGGGTTCCCAAAAGGCTTAAAAGCTACATATATACATATATCCTTATAGACTCTTTCTGATGTTAAAAAAATGTCAAGTCCGCCAGACAGCAGTTCCTTATCATCGGACCTTTTGAACTTTTTTTTTTTTTTGCTTGTCAAAAGGTCCCCAAAAGGCTTAAAAGCTACATATATACATATATCCTTATAGACTCTTTCTGATGTTAAAAAAAAGTAAAGTCCTCCAGTAAGCAGTTCCTTATAATCGGACCTTTTGAATTATTTAATTTTTTTCATACAAGTGTCCCAAAAGGCTTAAAAGCTACATATAAACATATATCCTTATAGACTCTTTCTGATGTTAAAAAAAAAAAACTCAACTCCTCCAGACAGCAGTTCCTTATTATCGGACCTTTTGAAGAATTTTTTTTTTTTTTTCACCAAAGGTACCCCAAAAGGCTTAAAAGATACATTTATACATATATCCTCATAGACTCTTTCTGATGTAAAAGAAAAAAGTCAAGTTCGCCAGACAGCAGTTCCTTATCATCGGACCTTTTGAAGTTTTTTTTTATTTTTTTCATCAAAGGGTTCCCAAAAGGCTTAAAAGCTACATATATACATATATCCTTATAGACTCTTTCTGATGTTAAAAAAATGTCAAGTCCGCCAGACAGCAGTTCCTTATCATCGGACCTTTTGAACTTTTTTTTTTTTTTTGCTTGTCAAAAGGTCCCCAAAAGGCTTAAAAGCTACATATATACATATATCCTTATAGACTCTTTCTGATGTTAAAAAAAAGTAAAGTCCTCCAGTAAGCAGTTCCTTATAATCGGACCTTTTGAATTATTTAATTTTTTTCATACAAGTGTCCCAAAAGGCTTAAAAGCTACATATAAACATATATCCTTATAGACTCTTTCTGATGTAAAAAAAAAAAAGTCAAGTCCGCCAGACAGCAGTTCCTTATCAACGGACCTTTTGAACTTTTTTTTTTTCTCGCCAAAGGGTCCCCAAAAGGCTTAAAAGCTACATATATACATATATCCTTATAGACTCTTTCTGATCTTAAAAAAAAAAAGTAAAGTCCTCCAGAAAGCAGTTCCTTATCATCGGACCTTTTTATTTATTATTTTTTTTTATATAAAAGTGTCCCCAAAAGGCTTAAAAGCTACATATATACATATATCCTTATAGAGTCTTTCTGATGTTAAAAAAAAAAAAGTCAAGTCCTCCAGACAGCAGTTCCTTATCATCGGACTTTTTTAAGGTTTTTTTTTTTTTTCATCAAAGGGTCCCCAAAAGGCTTAAAAGCTACATATATACATATATCCTTATAGACTCTTTCTGATGTTAAAAAAAAAAGTCAAGTCCTCCAGACAGCAGTTCCTTATCGTCGGACCTTTTGAACCTTTTTTTTTTCTCGTCAAAGGGTCCACAAAAGGCTTAAAAGCTACACATATACATATATCCTTATAGACTCTTTCTGATGTTAAAAAAAAAGTCAAGTCCGCCAGACAGCAGTTCCTTATAAACGGACCTTTTGAATTTTTTTTTCTCGCCAAAGGGTCCCCAAAAGGCTTAAAAGCTACATATATACATATATCTTTCTAGACTCTTTCTGATGTAAAAAAAAAAGTCAAGTCCTCCAGACAGCAGTTCCTTATAAACGGACCTTTTGAATTTTTTTTTCATCAAAGGGTCCCCAAAAGGCTTAAAAGCTAAATATACATATATCCTTATAGACTCTTTCTGATGTTTAAAAAAAAAAGTAAAGTCCTCCAGAAAGCAGTTCCTTATCATCGGACCTTTTGAATTTTTTTTTCATCAAAGGGTCCCCAAAAGGCTTAAAAGCTACATATATACATATATCCTTATAGACTCTTTCTGATGTTAAAAAAAAAAAGTCAACTCCTCCAGACAGCAGTTCCTTATCATCGGACCGTTTGAACTTTTTTTTTTCTCGCCAAAGGGTCCCCAAAAGGCTTAACAGCTACATATATACATATATCCTTATAGACTCTTTCTGATGTAAAAAAAAAGTCAAGTCCGCCATTCCTTATAATCGGACCTTTTGAACTTTTTTTTTTTCTCGTCAAAAAAAAAAGATCTCTGAGTGGCTGATTTAACATCAGGAGTCTACAAGTTTATATTGTTTAAAAAGTTTTGAGTTCCCTTTGACCAAAAATAAGTTCAATAGGTCAGGTATGGACTTCTATGTGGCTTATGAAGCAAAAGAAGGAGTCTATATAGAAAGTTCAAGATCAAGTACTCTTGGACAAGAAGTTTGTTCAGTAGGTCAAAAAGGGACCTATGAATGGCTGATTTAACATCAGAAATATTATAAGGAAATTGACCAGAAAAAAAGTTTCGATTTGGACGCATCAGAAGAATCAGAAGTCAATCTGAATGAAAAGTAATTATTGTTCAAGAACTCTTTGTCCAGAAAAATGTTCAATAGGTCAAAAAGGGACCTATGTATGGCTGATTTAACATCAGAAAGAGTCTATAAGGATACATAGTTTTTAAACCTTTTGACCTGAAAAAAGTTCAAAAGGTCCGATATGGACTACTGTCTGGCGGACTTAACATTGGAAAGAGTCTATAAAGATATATCGTTTTTAAACCTTTTGAGGACCCTTTGAAAGGAAAAAAGTTCAAAAGGTCCGATATGGACTACTCTCTGGCAGATTTAACATCAGAAAGAGTCAATAAGGATATAAAGCTATACTTTGCTTTTAACAGAAAAAAGATCAATATGTCAGATATGGACTTCTATATGGCCTCTGAAGCATCAGAAGGAGTCTATGGTATGTATAGAAAGTTCTAGATAAAGTACTTTTGGGCCAGAAATATGTTCAGTAGATCAAATTATCTTTCTGGCTAATATAACATCATAAGAAGTTAATTTGTATATATAGTAATTTAATGTTCAAGGACTCTTTGGTCAGAAAAATGTTCAGTAGGTCAAAAAGGGACCTATGTATGGCTGATTTAACATTAGAAAAAGTCTATAAGTTTATATAGTTTTTAAACCTTTTGAGGACCATCTGACAATAAAAAAGTTCAAAAGGTCCGATATGGACAGTAGTCTGGACGACTTAACATCAGTAAAAGAGTCTGTAAGGGTAGAAAGCTATACCTTGAGGACCCTTTTAACAGAAAAAAGATCAATAGGTCATGGACCTATGTCATATGGACCTGAGTCTATAAGTTTATATAGGTTTTAAACCTTTTGAGGACCCTTTAGAATAACATATAAGCAATATGCACTTTGTTGAATTGCAACGCATTCAATAACTAACTAATTTTGTAGTGCATTAAAGAGATGGGCAATGCAATCTGCTGTTTTAATAACGTTTTGGTGTTTCATTCCATTGCATAAAGGACTAACTTTTGTGCAATGAAAAAACTAACGCTTAAAAACTGCTTTAGCATTGCACATATGATAAAACATTAGAATGACATAAAAGCGATATGCACTTTTTTGCAATGCAAAGCATTCAAGAACTAACTCATTCCGTAGTGCATTGAAGAGATTACAATGCAATCTGCTGTTGAATTGCATTGCACATAAGATAAAGCGTTGTGCATAAGCAATATGCACTTTTTTGCGGTGCAATGCACTCAAGAACTAAATCAGTTTGTAGTGCATTAAAGAGATTGGCAACGCAATCTGCTGTTTTAATAACGTTTTGTTGTTTCATTCCATTGCATAAAAGGACTAACTTATTCCTTTGTGCAATGAAAAAACTAACGCTTAAAAAACTGCTGTTGCATTGCACATATGATAAAGCGTTAGAATAACATATAAGCGATATGCACTTTTTTGCATTGCAATGCATTCAAGAACTAACTCATTCCATAGTGCATTAAAGAGATGGGCAAAGAAATCTGCTGTTTTAATAACATTTTTGTTGTTTCATTCCATTGCATAAAAGGTCTAACTTATTCCTTTGTGCAATGAAAAAACTAACCATAATCATTGGTTGAACGAAAATCATTGCATCAGCTATTGAAAAGACAACTCTGTCAAAAGACTGTCGCTTTCCAATGCATGCAATAACTAACTATTTCCTTTGTTCAACGAAGAGATGTGCAATTCAGTGCATTTTTCACTGCATTTTTGCATTGCACAAGCGTTTTGCATGGAAGAATAACATTTTAAAAGTAATATGCACTTTGTTGCATTGCAATGCATTCAAGAACTGATGCGGTTCATTCCATTGCAACAGCGTGCTGTAGCATTAGCAAGCGTTTTGCATGGAAGAATAACATTTTAAAAGTAATATGCACTTTGTTGCATTGCAATGCATTCAAAAACTGATGCGTTTCAAACCATTGCAACAGCGTGCTGTTGCATTGCACAAGCGTTTTGCATGGAAGAATAACATTTTGAAAGTAATATGCACTTTGTTGCATTGCAATGCATTCAAAACTGATGCATTTCAAACCATTGCAACAGCGTCCTGTTGCATTGCACAAGCGTTTTGCATGGAAGAATAACATTTCAAAAGTAATATGAACATTGTTGCATTGCAATGCATTCAAGAACGGATGCGTTTCAATCCATTGCAACAGCGTGCTGTTGCATTGCACAAGCGTTTTGCACGGAAGAATAACATTTTAAAAGTAATATGCACTTTGTTGCATTGCAATGCATTCAAAAACTGATGCGTTTCATTCCATTGCAACAGCGTGCTGCTTTTTTTAGGTAGCCAAAGTCGTACTCTTAAACCGACATGACTTTAATTATTGCTATTGCCCTGCTAATTTAGTCAGTACTGATGTACATTCACTGATTTTAGCTTTTCTCTTTTCTGTCTCTTTCTTTTCATGTGAAATGAGTAGGCTACACATGCTTATATTCATAAATATTAACTTTATTTCTATTCAATTTTCAAAATTATTCACACAGTGTCACATGATAAAGTTAAGACCACCAGACAGCCGTCCATATGGGAGCTTTTGAAATTTATTCTGCTCAGAGGGTCCCCAGAAGGTCTAAAAGGTACATGATGTCCTCATAGACTCTTTCTGATGTCAAAAAGTCTTCAAGTGTCGCCAGACAGTAGTCCATATGGGAGCTTTTGAACTTTATTCTGTTCAGAGGGTCCCCAGAAGGTCTAAAAGCTACATGATGTCCTCATTGATTCTTTCAGATGTAAAAAAAGTCAAGTCCGCCAGACAGCAGTCCATATGGGAGCTTTTGAAATTTATTCTGCTCAGAGGGTCCCCAGAAGGTCTAAAAGCTACCTGATGTCCTCATAGATTCTTTCTGATGTAAAAAAAAGTCAAGTCCGCCAGACAGTAGTCCATATGGGAGCTTTTAAAACTTTTTTTCTGCTCACAGGGTCCCCAGAAGGTCTAAAAGCTACATGATGTCCTCACAGACTCTTTCTGATGTTAAAAAGTCAAGTCAAGTCCGCCAGACAACAGTCCATATGGGACCTCTTTTGAACTTTTTTTCTGCTCAGAGGGTCCTCAGAAGGTCTAAAAGCTACATGATGTCCTCAAAGACTCTTTCTGATGTTTAAAAGTCGTCAAGTCCGCCAGACAGTAGTCCATATGAGAGCTTTTGAACTTTATTCTGCTCAGAGGGTCCCCAGGAGATCTTAAATATCCATGATGTCCTTATAGACTCTTTCTGATGTTAAAAAGTCGAGTCAAGTCCGCCAGACAGTAGTCCATATGGGAGCTTTTGAACTTTTTTTCTGGTCAGAGGGTCCCCAGAAGGTCTAAAAGCTATATGATGTCCTTATAGACTCTTTCGGATGTTAAAAAGTCAGGTCAGAGGGTCCCCAGAAGGTCTAAAATCTACATGATGATGTCCTTATCGACTCTTTCAGATGTTAAAAAGTCAAGCCCGCCAGTCAGTAGTCCATATTGGGAACTTTTGAACTTTTCTTCTGGTCAGAGGATCCCCAGAAGGTCTAAAAGCTACATGATGATGTCCTTATAGACTCTTTCTGATGTTAAAAAGTCGTCAAATCCGCCAGACAGTAGTCGATATTGAAGCTTTTGAACTTTTTTCTGCTCAGAGGGTCCCCAGAAGGTCTATAAGCTACATGAGGTCCTCATAGACACTTTCTGATGTTAAAAAGTCAGATCAAGTCCACCAGACCGTTGTCCATATGGGACCTTTTAACTTTTTTTCTGGTCTGAGGGTCCCCAGGAGGTCTAAAAGACCAATGATGTCCTCATAGACTCTTTCTGATGTAAAAAAAAGTCGTCAAGTCCGCCAGACAGTAGTCCATATGGGAGCTTTTGAACTTTTTTCTGCACAGAGGGTCCCTAGAAGGTCTAAAAACAACATGATGTCCTCATAGACTCTTTCTGATGTTAAAAATTCAAGTCAAGTCTGCCAGACAGCAGTCCATATGGGACCTTTTGAAATTGTTTTCTGCTTAGAGGGTTTCCAGAAGGTCTAAAAGCTACATGATGTCGTCACAGACTCATTCTGATGTAAAAAAAGTCAAGTCAAGTCCCCCAGACAGTAGTCCATATGGGAGCTTTTGAACTTTTTTTCTGCTCAGAGGGTCCCCAGAATGTCTAAAAGCTACATGATGTCTTCATAAACTCTTTCTGATGTTAAAAAGTCAAGTCAAGTCCACCAGACAGTAGTCCATATGGGACCTTTTGAACATTTTCTCTGGTCAGAGGGTCCCCAGAAGGTCTAAAAGCTACATGATGATGTCCTTACAGATTCTTTCTGATGTTAAAAAGTCATCAAGTCCGCCAGACAGTAGTCCATATGGGACCTTTTGAACTTTTTTTCTGGTCAGAGGGTCCCCAGAAGGTCTAAAAGCTATATGATGTCCTTATAGAGTCTTTCGGATGTTAAAAAGTCAGGTCAGAGGGTCCCCAGAATGTCTAAAATCTGCATGATGATGTCCTTATAGACTCTTTCTGATGTTAAAACGTCAAGCCCGCCAGTCAGTAGTCCATATTGGGAACTTTTGAACTTTTCTTCTGGTCAGAGGGTCCCCAGAAGGTCTAAAAGCTACATGATGATGTCTTTATAGACTCTTTCTGATGTTAAAAAGTGAAGTCCGCCAGACAGTGGTCCATACGGGACCTTTTGAACTTTTTTTCATCATTGGACCTTTTGAACTTTTTTTTTCTCGCCAAAGGGTCCCCAAAAGGATTAAAAGCTACATATGTACATATATCCTTATAGACTCTTTCTGATGTTAAAAAAAAAAAAACAGTCAACTCCTACAGACAGCAGTTCCTTATCATCGGATCTTTTTAACTTTTTTTTTTTTTCTCGCCAAAAGGCTTAAAAGATACATTTATACATATATCCTCATAGACTCTTTCTGATGTAAAAGAAAAAAGTCAAGTCTGCCAGACAGCAGTTCCTTATCATCGGACCTTTTGAACTTTTTTTTTTTTTTTTCGTGAAAGGGTCCACAAAAGGCTTAAAAGCTACATATATACACATATCCTAATAGACTATTTCTTATGTTAAAAAAAAAACAAAGTCAAGTCCTCCAGACAGCAGTTCCTTATCATCGGACCTTCTGAAGTTTTTTTTTTTTTTTCATCAAAGGGTCCCCAAAAGGCTAAAAAGCTACATATATACATACATCCTTATAGACTCTTTCTGATGTTAAAAAAAAAAAAAAAGTCAAGTCCTCCAGACAGCAGTTCCTTATCATCGGACCTTTTGAACTTTTTTCTTTTATAGACTCTTTCTGATGTTAAAAAGTCGTCAAATCCGCCAGACAGTAGTCGATATTGAAGCTTTTGAACTTTTTTCTGCTCAGAGGGTCCCCAGAAGGTCTATAAGCTACATGAGGTCCTCATAGACACTTTCTGATGTTAAAAAGTCAGATCAAGTCCACCAGACCGTTGTCCATATGGGACCTTTTTAACTTTTTTTCTGGTCTGAGGGTCCCCAGGAGGTCTAAAAGATCAATGATGTCCTCATAGACTCTTTCTGATGTAAAAAAAAGTCGTCAAGTCCGCCAGACAGTAGTCCATATGGGAGCTTTTGAACTTTTTTCTGCACAGAGGGTCCCTAGAAGGTCTAAAAACAACATGATGTCCTCATAGACTCTTTCTGATGTTAAAAATTCAAGTCAAGTCTGCCAGACAGCAGTCCATATGGGACCTTTTGAAATTGTTTTCTGCTTAGAGGGTTTCCAGAAGGTCTAAAAGCTACATGATGTCGTCACAGACTCATTCTGATGTAAAAAAAGTCAAGTCAAGTCCCCCAGACAGTAGTTTATATGGGAGCTTTTGAACTTTTTTTCTGCTCAGAGGGTCCCCAGAATGTCTAAAAGCTACATGATGTCTTCATAAACTCTTTCTGATGTTAAAAAGTCAAGTCAAGTCCACCAGACAGTAGTCCATATGGGACCTTTTGAACATTTTCTCTGGTCAGAGGGTCCCCAGAAGGTCTAAAAGCTACATGATGATGTCCTTACAGATTCTTTCTGATGTTAAAAAGTCATCAAGTCCGCCAGACAGTAGTCCATATGGGACCTTTTGAACTTTTTTTCTGGTCAGAGGGTCCCCAGAAGGTCTAAAAGCTATATGATGTCCTTATAGAGTCTTTCGGATGTTAAAAAGTCAGGTCAGAGGGTCCCCAGAATGTCTAAAATCTGCATGATGATGTCCTTATAGACTCTTTCTGATGTTAAAACGTCAAGCCCGCCAGTCAGTAGTCCATATTGGGAACTTTTGAACTTTTCTTCTGGTCAGAGGGTCCCCAGAAGGTCTAAAAGCTACATGATGATGTCTTTATAGACTCTTTCTGATGTTAAAAAGTGAAGTCCGCCAGACAGTGGTCCATACGGGACCTTTTGAACTTTTTTTCATCATTGGACCTTTTGAACTTTTTTTTTCTCGCCAAAGGGTCCCCAAAAGGATTAAAAGCTACATATGTACATATATCCTTATAGACTCTTTCTGATGTTAAAAAAAAAAAAACAGTCAACTCCTACAGACAGCAGTTCCTTATCATCGGATCTTTTTAACTTTTTTTTTTTTTTCTCGCCAAAAGGCTTAAAAGATACATTTATACATATATCCTCATAGACTCTTTCTGATGTAAAAGAAAAAAGTCAAGTCTGCCAGACAGCAGTTCCTTATCATCGGACCTTTTGAACTTTTTTTTTTTTTTTTCGTGAAAGGGTCCACAAAAGGCTTAAAAGCTACATATATACACATATCCTAATAGACTATTTCTTATGTTAAAAAAAAAACAAAGTCAAGTCCTCCAGACAGCAGTTCCTTATCATCGGACCTTCTGAAGTTTTTTTTTTTTTTTCATCAAAGGGTCCCCAAAAGGCTAAAAAGCTACATATATACATACATCCTTATAGACTCTTTCTGATGTTAAAAAAAAAAAAAAAGTCAAGTCCTCCAGACAGCAGTTCCTTATCATCGGACCTTTTGAACTTTTTTCTTTTATAGACTCTTTCTGATGTTAAAAAGTCAAGTCAAGTCCGCCAGACAGCAGTCCATATGGGACCTTTTGAACTTTTTTTCTGCTCAGATGGTCCCCAGAAGGTCTAAAAGCTACATGATGTCCTCATAGACTCTTTCTGATTTTAAAAAGTCGTCAAGTCCGCCAGACTGTAGTCGATATGGGAGCTTTTGAACTTTTTCCTGCTCAGAGGGTCCCCAGAAGGTCTAAAAGCTACATGATGTCCTCATAGACTCTTTCTGATGTTAAAAAGTCAGGTCAGACGGTCCCCAAAAGGTCTATAAGCTACATGATGTCCTCATAGACTCTTTCTGACATTAAAAAAATAAAAAATCAAGTCTGCCATACAGCAGTTCCTTATCATCTGACCTTTTGATTTTATTTATTTTTTTTTTGTCAAAGGGTCCCCAAAAGGCTTAAAAGCTACATATACATATATCCTAATAGACTATTTCTGATGTTAAAAAAAAAAAGTCAAGTCCTCAAGACAGCAGTTCCTTATCATCGGACCTTTTGAAGTTTTTTTTTTTTTTTTTTTTCATCAAAGGGTCCCCAAAAGGCTTAAAAGCTACATATATACATATATCCTTATAGACACTTTCTGATGTTAAAAAAAAAAGTCAAGTCCTCCAGACAGCAGTTCCTTATCATCGGAACTTTTGAAGAATTTTTTTTTTTTTTTGTTCAAGTCAAAGGGTCCCCAAAAGGCTTAAAAGCTACATATACATATATCCTAGTAGACTATTTCTGATGTTAAAAAAAAAAGTCAAGTCCTCCAGACAGCAGTTCCTTATCATCTGACCTTTTGAAGTTTTTTTTTTCTCGTCAAAAGGTCCACAAAAGGCTTAAAAGCTACATATATACATATATCCTTATAGACTCTATCTGATGTAGAAAAAAAAAAGTCAAGTCCTCCAGACAGCAGTTCCTTATCATCGGACCTTTTGAACTTTTTTTTTATAGACTCTTTCTGATGTTAAAAAGTCAAATCAAGTCCGCCAGACAGCAGTCCATACGGGACCTTTTGAACTTTTTTTCTGCTCAGATTGTCCCCAGAAGGTCTAAAAGCTACATGATGTCCTCATAGACTCTTTCTGATGTTAAAAAGTCAGGTCAGAGGGTCCCCAAAAGGTCTATAAGCTACATGATGTCCTTATAGACTCTTTCTGACGTTAAAAAAATAAACAGTCAAGTCTGCCAGACAGCAGTTCCCTATCATCGGACCTTTTGAATTTTTTTTTTTTCCTCGTCAAAGGGTCCCCAAAAGGCTTAAAGGCTACATATACATATATCCTAATAAACTATTTCTGATGTTAAAAAAAAAAGTCAAGTCCTCCAGACAGCAGTTCCTTATCATCGGACCTTTTGAAGTTTTTTTATTTTTTTCATCAAAGGGTCCCCAAAAGGCTTAAAAGCTACATACATACATATATCCTTATAGACTCTTTCTGACATAAAAAAAAAAAGTCAAGTCCTCCAGACAGCAGTTCCTTATCATCGGACCTTTTGAATTTTTTTTTTTTTCTCGTCAAAGAGTCCCCAAAAGGCTTAAAAGCGACATATACTTATATCCTAATAGACTATTTCTGATGTTAAAAAAAAAGTCAAGTCCTCCAGACAGCAGTTCCTTATCATCGGACCTTTTGAAGTTTTTTTTTTTCTTTTTCCATCAAAGGGTCCCCAAAAGGCTTAAAAGCTACATATATACATATATCCTTATAGACTCTTTCTGATGTTAAAAAGTCAAGTCAAGTCCGCCAGACAGCAGTCCATATGAGACCTTTTGAACTTTTTTTCTGCTCAGAGGGTCTCCAGAAGGTCTAAAAGCTACATGATGTCCTCATAGACTCATTCTGATGTTAAAAAGTCAGGTCAAGTCCGCCAGACAGTAGTCCATATGGGAGCTTTTTGAACTGTTTTTCTGGTCAGAGGGTCCCCAGAAGGTCTAAAAGATCCATGATGTCCTTATAGACTCTTTCTGATGTTAAAAAGTCGAGTCAAGTCCGCCAGACAGTAGTCCATATGGGAGCTTTTTAACTTTTTATATGCTCAGAGGGTCCTCAGAAGCACTAAAAGCTACATGATGTCCTCATAGACTCTTTCTGATGTTAAAAATTCGTCAAGTCCGCCAGACAGTAGTCCATATGGGGACCTTTTGAACTTTTTTTTCTGGTCAGAGGGTCCCCAGAGGGTCTAAAAGCTACATGTCCTCACAGACTCTTTCTGATGTTAAAAAGATTTAATTAATCTTACTAACTGGTAGAAATTTGAGTCTATTAAGTATCTGGTAATCCATTATTGTTTATGGCAGAACACAATCCTCGCCGAAAAGGACGTAAAACATGAGCAATTAGCAAAACTGCCGAAACTAACGATCTCGACACGCTAACAATGGCCGAAGATATGGAAGGTGAAATATCACTACAGACTCTGTGGAAGGAGATCAAAGCCAGCAAAGAGGACATTAGCAAAAAAATTGATAGGATGACCACTGACATTCAGGCCAAATTGACCCGTATCGAAACTTCTATGACAACATTATCTGAACAGATGGGCGAGGTCGAAGCTAGAGTAAGCGCCACAGAGGACGACTTGAGAGACACTCGTTCGACAGTCAGTTGCTTGGAGAAAGATGTCTCCTACCTTAAAGAAAAAGTGCAAGATCTGGAGAACAGAAGCAGGAGATCTAACATTCGTATTGTTAACTTGCCAATGTTCACTATATGGTTTCGTTTCTGGAACGCATTATTCCAGAGATCCTTGCCGCCGAAAACTTTCCATCGCCTCCGACAATTGAGAGGGCGCACAGAACGGGGAATATTTCGTCGAACAGAACGACTCCAAGGATAATCGTGGCGAAACTCCTGAACTTCAGAGAGAAGCAGAGAATCCTTCAATTGGCGAGAGAACGTAAAGAAGTATACCTTGAAAACCGGCGCATTCTTTTCTTCCCTGATTTTAGCGCGGAGCTGCAAAACGATCGGAAAGCTTACACGGAGGTGAAGCGAATGTTGAGAGATCGGGAAATCGAGTATTCCTTCGAATACCCTTCCAAACTTCGGATCCTGCACAAGGGTAAAGCTAAGATCTTCTCCACGCCATCTGAGGTTAAGAACTTTATTGATTCACAAAGCAAGGACACAGAATCTTTTACTCCTGAATGAGAATTGAGTTAGTTGCTATTCTCTAATGTCCTTCATATGAAGATCCCATGGCATGTGAGTTGAGTATAGACTTTAATTTTCTTCTTTAATATCGTTGACAGAAGGTCATTACAAATAACATCACTCAAAGTTGATAGATTACAATGTTACCTCTGTTGTGTTGACTGTTCAGTTAGTCTAGTATAATAAGTCCTTTGAATTTAAGTTTGTTAATTGATTCAATAAGTATAATGATAATAGAAGATACTGACAGATATACAATTTTATTTTATTTTTGGTGGTGAAGTGTTGATACGTCATATAGGTGAATATATGGCTCGTCAGTGTCAGCTACAAGTTCGGTAGCAAAGGATTTTAATAAGGCTATCTAGTTTGCCTTTTTTTTCTTTTTCTTTTTCTTTTTTGAGTTAAAATTTTTAGCTCGGGTACCTTGTTTATTTTTTATTTCTCACGCAACAAGATATACTATATTTCACACTATGTTAATGGAGACCTACACGGTTACTTTAAAGTTCATGTCGAGTACTTTAAATTGTGTATCATGGAAAGTCAGGGGTTTAAATAATCCAGTTAAAAGAAAGAAGGTGCTTTCATATTTGAAAAGGGTAAACACTGATATAGCTTTTATTCAGGAGACTCATCTTACAGATCAGGAACATAAAAAACTTAGGAGAGAATGGGTTGGTCAGGTCTATTACTCATCATTCTCATCTAGTGGTCGAGGTGTAGCATTATTAATTCATAAAAAAATACAATTTAACTTGATTAATACACAATCTGATAATACTGGAAGATATGTAATTGTTGAATGTGAGTTAAACAAGGAACATATAACCTTGGTAAATGTCTATGGTCCAAACCATGATGATCCAATCTTTTTTAGTAAATTACTATTAAGATTAGCTACTGTTAAGGGCAACTGTATTTTTGGAGGTGACTTTAATCTAGTTCTAGATCCTCTTAAGGATAGACCCTCAAAAAAATCTCCTAAATCAAAAGCAGCAGCTATTTTGAGTCAAGGAATGACTGACTTGGGGCTGTATGATGTATGGCGCAATCTCTATCCAGACCAAACTGATTACTCATTTTATTCAAATGTACATAATGTTTACTCAAGAATAGATTTCTGACTTTCGGTTTAACGTCTGACGTGAGGTCGTAGGATCGGAAGCTCTGCAAACTAATTGTTATATTTACTTTCTATATAAGTTATAACCCACTTAACTTACTCATCACAGCTGTTAAATTGTTTTGTGCGATATTTCTGAGCTTTGCGCCTCAATGTCAAAAGCTCCGCGACAGAAAAAGACTGAGTCGGCGAGCTCTAACGGATCTGCAGAGTTAGCAAAAGATGAAACTAGCATAACGGAGGGTGCTACAATAATGTCAGCGATTAAGTCTTTGGAAGCTGGAATTTACCAAAAGTTTGACGCGCATGCAGCGGAATTTCAGAAAGATATATCATCCCTGCGAGAAGTACATAATTCACTAACGGCGGCAACTTCAGAAGTGAAAGCGCACGAGGATAGACTAACTAGTCTGGAAAATGCTACGTCAGAGTGGACGACTAGTCTGCAGGCACTCCAGCCCACCGTGACCTCCTTACGGAACGAGATTACCGCTCTTCAGGCTAAGTACACAGATTTGGAATGCCGCTCCCGTTGAAGCAATTTGCGTCTTGTGGGTATTCCCGAGGGTATGGAAGGTACACAGCCGACAAAATTTATCTCAGAAGCACTGCAAGAAATATTCAGCCTCCATGAACCCCCGCTTCTTGCCCGAGCCCATCATACGTTGGCAGCGCAACCTGCGGAGGGTCAGAGACCGCGGGCTTCTGTCATATGCTTTCACCGATTTGACGTCAAGGAAGACATTCTGCGGATGGCCATTCAATCCAAACAGCTCAGATTCAAAGACAGACCTGTCCATATTTTTCCTGATTTCCCCCCTGAGATCGCCAAAAAGAGGGCAGCGTATTACGACGTGAAACGAGTGTTGAAGTCCAGATCGAATGTGAAATATGGACTGAGAGGTCTAACTGGCTTTCGAATCACGTATGAAGGTACTGAGCACAAGTTTGATACCCCAGCTGAAGCGATGAACTATGTGAAAAGGCACATTGTGACCCCATAAGACAAGAGGACACAATCTGTTTGGCTGAGGTAATAGAAGGGTCAGCTGGTTGAAGTAGCTGCCTGACTTTCAAAACTTATGGACTAATGTTTGCTGGAAAAAAATCATGTTATTCTTTCTACCTGCTCTATATCTGTTAATGTTATATTACCAGCTGTGTCATTTAATTTTTCTTCTCAAGAGTTATCGCATAGTTTAAAATAAAATAGGTGCTGAGGCTACCTATTATAGGCCTACATTAGCCTATTATAACAATATTTAAAATTTCAGTTTTTTGTTTCTGTCATAACCATAAATGTGGTTGTAACATGATTTAGTGGTTTGCAGAGTCATGTTCGAGTTTCGTGTTAAAGTGACGGGCGTATTGTTGGGTGTTAACCCAGGGAGGCGTACACTCAATCAAGGGTAGTGTTAGCTTTGTTCATAGGGTGGGAGGGGGGAAGGGGAGTAGTTGTGGGGATGGAGGGATGGGGGGTGTTGCGGTTTCAAAGCTGAGCTCATCTTAAAGTTCATTTATTCTTCATGGTGTTCATTTTTGGGTGTCCTTTATACACGGATGTGTTACTGTCTATTTTAGGTCTCTGTTTTTTTTTTTTTTTTTTTTTCTCGTATTTTGTGAGTTGATTTTCGTTTGTTTTCATTTTCTCCCGGAATATTTTAATTTCATTAAACACTTTAGCATGGCAAATTCTTTGAGATATGTTAGCTGGAATTGTAAGGCTGTCAACAATCCTGTTAAATGCAACCCAGTCTTAAACCATCTGAAGAGCTTAAAGGCAGACTTTGTTTTTTTTGCAAGAAACGCATCTCCGTTCTGCTGACCACTTTAGGTTAAAAAGGGATTGGGTAGGGCAGGTTTTCCATTCAATATTCCATTCTAAATCTAGAGGCTGTGCAATTTTAGTGCATAAATCTGTCCCATTTATAGTCTCTGACACTATTGTAGATCAGAAAGGGAGAAATATTATTGTATCAGGAACACTTTTCTCGACCCCCCTGACTCTTGCAAATGTTTATGCACCCAATTATGATTATCCTACGTTTATTTCTTCTTTTCTGTCTTGTATTCCTAATATTCACTCACACCCACTAATTTTGGCTGGGGACTTTAATTGCGTTATGTCTCAAGGTCTTGACAGATCTTCCAAAAAAATCATAGCTCTATCAAAATGTGCATCAGTTATCCTCACTTTTATGCAAAAGTACGGTATATGTGATGTATTCCGTCACTTGCATCCCTCTGATAGGAAGTATTCATTTTTTTCTCATGTTCACCAGACGTATTCTCGTATTGATTATTTCTTTCTGGACCATAAACTTCTTCCATATTTACAGGACTGTTCTTACCAAAATATCGTAATTTCTGATCATGCACCTATTATATTAGAGCTTAAGATTCCACACCAGCCCCCTAAATATTATCAATGGCGTCTTAATCCGGGCCTCCTATCTGACAAGGATTTTATTGAACTTGTTTCTTCCAATATATCGAGTTTTATGGATGTCACTACCACACCAGGCATGCCATACTCAACCATTTGGGAAAGCCTGAAATGTTATTTGCGTGGTCTAATAATTTCTTATTCATCCCATAAAAGTAAAGAAAGGAAAAAAAAACTAATTGAAATATCCCACTCTATAGCGCGTATTGATAGCCAGAATTCTTCTGATCCCTCCCCTGGGCTTTTTGAAGAGCGTCAGTTATTACAGGCAGAATATGATATATTATCAACCGAAGAGGCTGAAAAACTGATTCTGCGTGCTCAACTGGATTTATTCGGGATAGACATTCTTTTTCTAATATTAGGCGCCTTTTTAATATATTGTATTCTTCCCAATCAAACAATCCAGAGGTGGTTCTGTCACTCTACGCTGAAAAGGCGTTTGACCGTGTTGAATGGAATTATCTTTTTCAGATTTTAGGAAAATTCGGATTTGGCCCTACATTTGTCTCTTGGATCAAAATTTTATATGCGGCCCCTAAAGCTTCTGTACGTACTAATAATGTTCTTTCGGAATATTTCGAATTACAACGGGGCACAAGACAGGGTTGTCCTCTTTCCCCATTGCTATTTGCCATAGCCATTGAACCCCTTGCAATTGCCCTGCGGTCTAGTGCGCAGGTCTGTGGTATTACCCGTGCAGGTATAGTACACAGGGTCTCTTTATATGCAGACGACCTTCTTCTTTTTTTGTCTAACCCTCTTATTTCAATTCCTCAAGTTTTCCCATTTTGAATGTCTTTAGTAGTTTCTCTGGATACAAACTAAATTTCTGTAAAAGTGAACTGTTCCCATTGAACTCATCTTCCCTTTCAGATTTCATATTCAGATTTTCAATTTAAGGTTGTCAGAAATCGTTTTAAATACCTGGGGATTCAGGTGACTTGTAAATACTCTGACCTATTCAAAGCCAATATTAGTCCTCTTTATAATCATGTGAAGTCTCTCTTCATGTCCTGGAAATCTCTGCCTCTTTCTTTGATAGGAAGAGTGAATATCATCAAAATGAATGTACTTCCTAAATTTTTATATCTTTTTCAATGCCTCCCTATTTTTATTCCAAAATCATTTTTCACAGTTCTGCAACGGAATATTTCTTCTTTCATATGGGATAAGTCAAAACGAATTAATCAAAGTCATCTTATGAAACCAAAGTGTTTGGGTGGCCTGGGTCTGCCAAATTTTTTAAACATATTATTGGGCAGCAAACAATAGGAATCTGTTATGTTGGGTGCAGCAGGATTTGCAATTAAAGAAGTCTCAGTGGGTACTAATGGAATCTGCCTCTTGTACTCCAGCAACTTTGACATCTTTATTATGTGTACCAATTTCCTATAAGCATACTACTTTAGTAAAAAAAAACGTCCTCGGGTTACGACTGTAACCCTTGTTCCCTGAGAAGGGAACGAGAACTGCGTCGAATGACACTTTGGGGGAAACGCCCCTCAGCGTAGCGCCTCTGAAGTATGAATGAAACTGAGCCGATCTCTGATTGGTGCAACGTCATGACGTGATGTGTGACGGCACATAGGCGGAAGCTATAAAAGCAGCCGGCACACATAAGATGTCAGCTTCTGTGATGAAGCAAGCGCTCCCAGGCAGGGGAAGGCTTGGCCAAGGGACGCAGTTCTCGTTCCCTTCTCAGGGAACAAGGGTTACAGTCGTAACCCGAGGACGTTCCCTTTCGAGGGAACTCCAACTGCGTCGAATGACACTTTGGGGGAACGAGTACCCACTACGCCACAACGCGCCCTGCCTGCCCTAGTGTGAAGCTGCTCACAGGCACACTTAGGACGCGAGCACAAGAGAGCTGGGTGTAGACGGAATGTCCAAACTATAAAACCTAATAAAGGTATGAGGGGTAGCCCATCCTGCTGCATCGCAGACCTCCTGGATGGGGGCCCCCGCGAGAAGGGCTCTAGAGGACGCCATGCCTCTGGTAGAATGAGCCCTCACGGCCAAAGGTGAAGGCATACCGCGCACCTGATAGGCCGTGGAAATCGCTTGGACAATCCAGTTGCTGATGGTCTGCTTTGAGGCGGGAAGCCCCTTTCTGGGCGACCCGAAACACACCAGCAACTGGTCCGACTTCCGCCATGAAGAGGACCTCTGAATGTAAATACTCAGTGCTCTGACAGGGCAGAGCATGTGAAGTCTCTCTTCATTCGCCGTCACGTGAGGTGGAGGATGAAAAGCCTGCAGAACCGTAGGCCGTGCCGCACTGGACGGCACCTTAGGCAAATAGCCCGGCCTAGGGTGAAGAATGGCCTTAATGTTGCCTGGAGCAAACTCCAGGCACTCGTTAGATATGGAGAGCGCCTGGAGATCTCCTACCCTCCTCAGAGAAGTAATGGCCAACAAAAAGACCACCTTCAACGAAAGGTTCTTGGCCTCAGCCGACTCCAGCGGCTCGAAGGGGGCCTCGGCCAGCCCTTCGAGAACCACTGCCAGGTCCCAAGTGGGAACCCTGGTACGAGCCGCAGGTCTCATCCTCCAAGCCCCACGGAGGAAACGTACGACCAATTGGTGTCTCCCCAGAGGCCCATCACTCAGAGGAGCGTGGAAAGCCGCAATGGCAGCCACGTACACCTTGAGTGTGGACGGGGTAAGACCAGTGGAAAAGCGATCTTAGAGGAACTCCAGCACTGAAGCCACTGGGCAGTTAACTGGGTCCACCTCACGCTCCCTACACCAAACAGTGAAGACGTTCCACTTTAGGCCGTACAATTTCCTCGTGGATGGAGCTCTAGAGCTGAGTATGGTCTCCACTACTCCAGCTGATAGGCCGGCCTCTAGGTACTGTGCCCCCTCAGGGGCCAGACCCACAGTTTCCATAACTCGGGCCGAGAGTGAAATATTGAGCCCTCTGCCTGTGTCAGCAGGTCCCTCCTGATGGGAATCTCCCATGGAGGGCCGTCCAGGAGCAAAATTATGTCGGAGAACCATACTCGGGCCGGCCACAACGGGGCTACCAACAGTAGACTGATCCCGTCGCGACGGACTCTCTCTAGAACTCCCGGGAGCAGAGCGATCGGGGGAAAAGCGTACAGACGTAGCCTCGGCCACGTCTGCACCATGGCATCCAACCCCAGCGGGGCTGGATGGGTGAGGGAAAACCACAGTGGACAGTGGGTCGTCTCTCGAGACGCGAACAAGTCCACTTCCACTGGGCCGAACCTCTGAGATATTGACTCCACCACCTCGGGGTGGAGTCTCCACTCCCCGGGCCTCAGCCCCTGTCTCGACAGGATGTCTGCTCCCTGATTTTGACTCCCCGGGATGAATGTTGCTTTTAGAGACAACAACTTCCCCTGGGACCACAGGAGGATCTGATGCGCCAGTCTGCATAGAGGGCGAGACCTCAGACCCCCCTGATGGTTTATATAGGCCACTACCGACATGTTGTCTGACCTCACAAGGACATGATGACCTTTGAGGTCCGGCAGGAAGCTCCTCAGAGCTCGGAACACCGCCAACATCTCCAGGCAGTTTATGTGCCAGGAGGCATGATGGTCCTGCCATAGGCCTGTCGTAAAGCGGCCGTCCATGACCGCGCCCCAGCCCGTGAGGGAGGCGTCTGTCGAAACGGTTCTCCGGCGACATGACGCTCCCAACACTGGCCCTTGGGACAGAAACCAAGCTTTCTTCCACATAGATAGGGAACGAAGGCATCTGCGCGTAACCCTGATCATGCGGAACGGGTTTCCCCTCGGGGAGAACCCCTTGGTTTTTAACCACCACTAAGGGCCCTCATGTGCAGCAGGCCGAATGGAATGACACTGGACGCTGCTGCCATGAGCCCCAACACTCTCTGGAAGTGCTTCACAGTGATGGCTTGGCCTAGCCTTATCCTGGACACTGTGGTCAGGATGGACTCGATCCGCGCGGGAGACAATTGTGCCCGCATCGTGACCGAGTCCTAGACCACTCCCAGGAACGTAGTTCTCTGGGCTGGTGTCAACACGCTCTTTTTCGTGTTGAGTCTCAACCCCAGGCTCTGGATGTGGGCGAGGACGACATCTCGATGCCGAACCGCCAGCTCCTGTGACTGCGCTAAAATCAGCCAGTCGTCGATATAATTGAGCACCCTGATGCCCTGAAGCCTCAGCGGTGCCAGAGCTGCATCCATACATTTGGTAAATGTGCGAGGGGAGAGAGCTAGGCCGAACGGAAGAACCCGATATTGGTACGCTTCGCCCCCGAAAGCGAACCTCAGGAACTTCCTGTGAGATGGAAGGATGGATATGTGGAAGTATGCGTCCTTTAGATCTATCGTGACAAACCAATCCTCGGACTGAATTTGACTCACGATAATGGGAATAGTGAGCATCTTGAACCTGAATCTCCTCAGAGAACGGTTCAGGTGCCTGAGATCTATTATTGGACGCAACCCCCCATCCTTCTTGGGAACTATGAAGTAGCGGCTGTAAAACCCGGACTCCCTGTCCGGTGGAGGAATACGATCTATAGCCTCCTTTGCCAGCAGGGAGTTTACTTCCTGTTCCAATACCCGACCCTGCACTGGGTCGACTACAGTCCAGACCACCCCGTTGAATCTGGGTGGGCGGGAACTGAACTGCAGCCTGTACCCATTTTGAATGGTGCGCAGGGCCCAAGGAGAAATATTCGCCAGATTTTTCCATGCATCGAAATATTTTACCAAGGGAACCAGGCTCTCGAGCCTGGCTTCGGGTATTAATCGGGATTCGTTCTCGGCCCCCTGAAGCGGATTTCCGGCAGGGCTGAACCGAAAACGATTCTCGATGGGCGGACGCGAATGCTGCCTGACCGCAAGCCTGTGGGGCGGACAGTGCAGCCTGCGTTCGCTGGATACCGATGTGTCCCGAAGCGTGTTTAACGGCGGGAGAGCAACATCGATTTCCTGCGGGCTCCGTGAAGGAGACGACCTCGGTCGTTCCACCATGGGTGGGGTCGCCCGCAGAGATCCTAGAGTAGCTAGGATCTCTTTGACGAAGCCTTTTTAGCCTGCAGGACGGCCCTCAGGTCGCCCTGCTTAGGCTGAGGCTTCGCCTGAGAGCGCTGTCTATGCCCCCAAGCTCCTTGAGGGGGGGCTCTAGACGCGACGCTCTGTTTTTGAGCCTGTCTATAGGCGGAGGAGCTGGCTGATGGCTGCGGCTGCCCACTGGGGGCAGACTTCTTGGACACTGAGCAGCGAGGGAGATATTGTTTGAAGGCCGCTGATTGTCTTTTCACCTCCTGAAACCTGTCGACGACGGTATTAACGGCGTCGCCGAACAGGCCAGAAGGCGAAATCGGGGCATCAAGGAGGAAAGCCCTGTCTTTCTCCCTGATGCCCGTAAGATTTAACCATAAATGCCTCTCCGAGACCACCATAGCTGCCATGAAGCGACCGACAGCGCGGGCCGTCTCCTTGGTGACTCGGAGAGACAAATCAGCGACCTTCCTCAACTCCGCAATATCTTCCGGAGTTGGACCCTCGCCCTCATCAATGTCCTTAAGAAGGTCGGCCTGGTACGCCTGGAGCATAGCCATGGTGTGAAGACTCGCACCAGCCCGACCCGCAGCCATATAAGCCCTGCCCACTAGCGCTGATGTGTCTCTACACGGCTTAGTGGGCAGCACCGGGGCTTTAAGGGATGATGCCGACTCAGGCGATAAATAATTCGCCAAAGGCTGTTCAACGCGCGGCATCATCCCATAACCGTTCTCTCATGCCCCCATGATGTTACTATAATTAATAATAGGGGGATTGGAGACACGAGAAGAGTGTGGTTTTTTCCACGATCTACACAACTCGTTGTGCAGATCGGGAAAGAACGGCAAGCCCCGGTGATGAGGTTGTTCCCTGTGCTGCAGGAAGCGCTCATCCAGTTTGCTTTTAGTTTGCGCTTCCTGCCTCTCTTGTGGCCAGCTGATATTTAAATGAGCCACCGCACGGGAAACAACCTCAACCAGCTCCTCATACACTCACACGCCGGACACGGGGCGGCGAGTCGTCCCCGAAATCCCTGCCCCCGATGCTGAGCACGTCAACCTCCTCGGAGGCAGACAGCTCAAACATCGGATCCTCGACTCGCGCAGAAGAAGCCGCGGGGCGGGCTTCTGCGCGAGGCTTGAGGACATCAGAACTGCCCGATGAATCCCGAGAAGGTGCCTCGGCAGCCTCGAGATCCCCGGACAGATCTTTTTGCGAGCCCCATGAAGAGCGTCGCCGCGCCGCCTCAGCGGACGCGGGTCCCGCACCACGGGGCTCGCGAGGCTGACCATCTTCATCAAAGATAGCCAGCCGGGAACGCAGCACACGGATTGTCAACTTTTCACAATCCTCGCAAGCAGCCCCCTCGAGAGCTGCCTGCGCGTGCTGCATTCCCAAACAATGTGTGCACAGTTGGTGTGTGTCCCCGCCCGTGATGTAGCGAGGGCAAGGATGCACACACTTCCTGAAGCTCACACTCGCCATTTCACTCATTCAGTTCACTCAGTAACAGACAACAATAAATAGGACAAACTAAAGGACAAAATAAATAGGACAAACAATAAATATACAAACGGGATTGTTCAGTTTTTGTTGACGGGGGGGGGGGGTTTGGATGGGGCTTACATGCGCTTCATGAGGCACGCACGCACATTTGCGCACACACACCTAAGGTCCTTCTCTCCCTCTCTGCCGAGCTCTACATTGCGGGAGATTTGAACTAATTTGCGGGCATCAGGGAGCCCCTATCAAAATGCGGGAGACTCCTGGAACTTCCAGGAGACTTGGGATATCTGTGAACGCATACCTCTCTGTCCAATCATCTTTGAAAACTCTATTTTCTTCATCAACTTTTCTTTTCCTGGACAATGACATCCTCCACACCCATTCAAACGCTTACTGCGGTGAAGTGTAGCGTTGCGCCCGATTACGTCAAAAGTCATACGCTCACTGGATGTCATGGCAACTAAATCACGGAGGAAAACTTTAAATATCTCGCCTTCGTTTTAATTTCGGACCATCTCAAAAAATAAACAAATGATTTTAACATGCGTTTATCAAAGTAGGAAATCCACACTTTTAATCCCTTACACACAATTAGTGCTCTTGAAATACGAAATGGAGGCAGGTCCGGATTGAATTCCCTCCGGGTCCGGATACGGACCGGAGTACGGACTTTGAGAAGTACTGGTCTAGGGGGAGGGTCACCCAACTTTTGTATTCATGAAAACAGCAACATTTCAAAGTGGCTTGTTTGGTGAATATTTTTTCTATGTAGCTTTATGTAGCTCTCTCGGTCTCGGTCCCCCTATCAGATGGGTCTGACCCAACAAAAATCCAGTTTGGCGCTGCCGGACAGTGCGCGCGCACTTCAGTACGCGCTCAGAAAAAGTGCATCATGTACAGAACGCCAATGAAATGTTTACCCGGCATAGCTTTAAAGCACAAGCAAATAATGAACTTTTGTGATTGCGAATAAGTGCAGTGTCCTGTGAGTGTAACTCTACCGCGGCATTAACATGTGATGTGAATGTACGTTGAGTGTATTGGGACTGAGGCGCCAGAACTGCAGCTGATAGAATGTGCGCTGTACGATATACCGTTATTTTAGTTTCCATTCTTATTGTGTTTCCACAACAATGTTAGTGAGTAAATCTACTGAAATTGCCACCATAACAGTGGAGTGTGATGTGTTAGTCATAGGGATACCACATTTTTAAATTACTATTAGAATTATTTTAAGTTAACATAAAATACGCAGACCTACACCAAAAAAAAAATAGTTGAGGATAAATTCTTTAAAATTGGGCAATTCCAGCGTTATGGACGTGACATTTGCAGTCAAAACTTGAAATATAAATGATCAGAAAATGCATTTAATACTGAATCTGTTTATATATCCATATCCCTTAATGGAGTCAAGACATTAGAAAAATATCAGTCTACAGATGCGTTTTATATTTAATATGAGCGAAATACACATGTGACGTGACACAACAAATCTTTAACTTTTAGGTGGCAAAATATTTTTTAATAATTCTACAAATTAGGCTACACTGCGCAAAACAAAAGTAGGCTAATAACCGGATGAAGAAGGGTCGACTCCACAGAACATAAAATAATATTTTTTATTTTATTTTTCCTGTTCGCATTTATGAGGAAAAAAAACAATGTTACGGACGTGACAGTTCTCCATTACGGACATGACCGCTCTGAAAGAGACTTCCCAGCAAGCAATTTTGCGTCTAAAAGACGTCTAATAGCCGTCAAAACACAGCCCAGACGTCTAGGCTAAAACAAGGCTAAATTTGGGCTGTCAGTGAAAATCTGATGGACGTCTATCCATAGCCCAAGGATAGACAAGTCATTAAATAGACGGCTATTGAACGATTACATATATATATGCCTAATAGACGTCTAACCATAGCCCAAAAATAGACTAGTCATCAAATAGACGGCTATTGAACGACTACATATACACGTCTAATAGACAGTACATATGGGTCTAGGCTAAAACAAGGCTAAATTTGGGCTGTCAGTGAAAATCTAATAGACGTCTAAACATCACCCAACAATAGACTAGTCATCAATTACACAGCTATTGAAGAATCATATGTAATAACCAATAAAATGTGGCTAAAGGATCCTTTTACTTCAAAAATAGCAGATTCTCATAAATGACAATTCATCCCAAACAAATCAAATATAAGTTTTATTTACAAAAATAACATGAACAACTTAGACAATTTACAAAAAGATCCAAACATAAAAATGAGCAATTAAAATATTACAAACAATAATAAAAAAAAACCTTAAGATATTAACATAAAAAAAATTTACCAAATAAAAAATAAAATAACCTGTTAATTTATAAAACAGTAATCAATTGTTGCCCTTAATCCCATAACCACCACCCCCCCCCCCCCCCCCCTGCTCTTCCTGGTGCTTGTTTAAAATGTGCTGAAATCGCATTTCTAATTTCATATTCAGTGGCCGTTTGAAAATTGGTCATCACAACATCTGCCAAAGGAGAGAAATCAAATAATAATTGAATATCTAAATATATATTTTTTAGCCTAAAACCTGAGATAAGCTCTCTAGTCAACGTGTACCCTCGCGCACACAGACAGACATACCTTTAATGACTGAGAACAGTGCAGAGTTTTGAAAAGCCTCCTTCTGCAGAGGACCACCCCCCTTCATGTTAAATTTCGCCATGAGGGAATTTGTGAAAACACTAAAATAAAATAAAAATGAGGTTGATTAACAATTGCGGTTAAAGAATGACATTTAAGAATGAACGTTAAAGGAAGTCTTTTTTAAGTTTCAGATTTGCTTATTAAATACTTATTCAGTATTGGAAGCAGAATATTTTATAATTGTTGCACATTTTGTTGGCTTTATACTGTCTTGGAGGTTTTTTCCTCCGATTTTGCACAACTTCGCCACCTGAAAAAACAAATGCCAATGTCAGTACAGGTAGTATTACAGTATATGCATAAGTTTACAAGTATTCACCAACCTTAAAGATTGATGCCCATTGACCTGCAAGTTTTACATCACAAACCCTATAAAACTCTATTTCAGCAGATTAAATTAATTAATTTAATACTACCAGTTATTTAGTTTAATTGTTCATTATAATTTTTTTTTAATAATAATTATTGAAATTTAAAAAAAAAATTTACGTTTTATAAAAATAAAATCAATTTGAAATGTTTCAAACTCAATCAAAATCTACTTAATGTACAATGAAAAAGATATTGTTTTTTTGGTTAATAGTCTCTTCTTATGCAAAAAGCCATTGTTCAGTCATAAATTCAACATTAAAGCTGCAAGCAGCATTGAAAGGGCCCTCGCACCCGTGCCACCGCCACCCGGTGGCTTTAGGAAGACAGAGCACGGTGGGCAATGTGCATTTACGTAGGTAAATATAGGAGGAGTATGTCAAAGTCAGTTACAAAAATGTCCTTTATTATGGGGATAATAGCATGCGTTATCACTCAGATAAGTGTTGCTAGCATGTTTTAGCATGTTTAGAACTCAATGGCATATTTAATATGTTGCTAGTAGCCTACTGCATCACAGTGTAAAACATGTCACTTCCTGTCGACAGTACATGGCGCTATTACTTTAACTTAAAATTGTCATGTAGATGTGTTCAGGGCAGGACTCTTATCAAACGTGTGAAGTTTGGGGCAGATTGGACATTGCCTTCTTCAGTAACAACAACTTCCTGTTTCATTGCATTAGCATGCTTTAGCACTTAGCTAAGAATTGCTAGCATGTTTTAACATGTTTATAACTCAATGGCATATTTAATATGTTGCTAGTACTGCATCACACTGGTAAACATGTCACTTCCTGTTGCCAGTAGGTGGCGCTATTACTATGACTGAATATTCTCATGTAGATGTGTTCAGGCCATGAGTCTTATCAAACGTGTGAAGTTTGGGGCAGATTGGACATTTCCTTCTTAAGTAACAACAACTTCCTGCTTCATTGCATTAGCATGCTTTAGCACTTAGCTAAGAATTGCTAGCATGTTTTAACATGTTTATAATTCAATGGCATATTTACTTTGTTGCTAGTACTGCATCACACTGTTAAACATGTCACTTCCTGTTGCCAGTAGGTGGCGCTATTACTTTAAATGAAAATTGTCATGTAGGCGTGTTCAGGGCAGAACTCTTATCAAACGTGTGAAGTTTGGGGCAGATTGGACATTGCCTTCTTAAGTAACAACAACTTCCTGTTTCATTGCATTAGCATGCTTTAGCACTTAGCTATGAATTGCTAGCATGTTTTAACATGTTTATAACATATTTATAATTCAATGGCATATTTAATATGTTGCTAGTACTGCATCACAGTGTTAAACATGTCACTTCCTGTTGCCAGTAGGTTGTGCTATTACTATAACTGAATATTCTCATGTAGATGTGTTCAGGCCATGACTCTTATCAAACGTGTGAAGTTTGGGGAATATTTGATATTCCATGCCTGAGTTACAGCAAATTCCTATTTAATTGCAGTAATAGCATGCTTTAGCACTTAGCTAAGTGTTTGCTAGCATGTTTTAGCATGTTTCTAGTATGTTGCTAGCATGTTTAGCACTTGCTGGCACTTTTTTACATGTTATTAGGAGTCCACAACAGTGTTAAACATGTCACTTCCTGTTGCCAGTAGGTGGCGCTATGACTGTAACTGAATATGAGCATGAACATGTGTTCAGGACAGAACTCTTATCAAACGTGTGAAGTTTGGACAGATTGGACATTGTTTGCCTGAGTTACAGCAACTTCCTGTTTCATGGCGAAACATCGAAATTTGTCAGGCCGCCGAGGCCACGCCCTTCGACGAAAACTCAAGATCTTCACAATTTAAAGTCGCAAAGGCCTTAAGATTACCCTCACCAAATTTGAAGATGATCAGATTAAAACTGTAGGAGGAGTTTGTTAAAGTACGAGGCCTGAAAATGGCAAAAACTGCACAAAAATCTGAGAGGAAGTTCAAAATGGCTGACTTCCTGTTGTGTTTAGGGCTATCCTCCAGAGACTTTTTTGTAGGTATTGGGCCATTACATGTATGTACCGAATTTCGTACTCGTACGTGAAACGTAGCAGGAGGCGCACTCCGTTGAACCTTTATAGGTGGCGCTATCGAGCCATTTTGCCCCGCCCCATTCTGAAACACATATCAGATGTAAATTTTCGCCAGTTCTGACGCGTGTGCAAATTTTCGTGAGTTTTCGTGCATGTTTAGGCCCTCAAAAATGCGACTCATTGCGGAGAATAATAATAATAATAAATATAACTGCGAGCAGCGAGTACGGGCCCAAGCCGGTGGCACCGCAACCCCGGTTCCTTTAGTTACCTAAAGGCACCGGGGTGGCGGTGACGCCGGCTTTGGCCCTTCATCGCTGCTCGCAGCTATATTTTTATATATATATATATATATATATATACATATAAATAAGAAGCCGGTGGCACCGCCACCCTGGTGCCTTTAGGGTTATTGTGCACGACTTGCAAAAACGTAACCCTGCTTTGACTGTCGAAAAGGAGTGTGCTGTAGAGCTTGCATCAGTTTGGGTGCATCAAGTGCGCATCGAGGGCACATATCAACCACAAAGTATGCGCGAGCAACCTTCTGAAACCTAAAATGAAAAATGAGACACCTCATCCATGGGTTTCATGGATTTAACAGACACGTGAAATAAGTACACAAGACCGAGTATTCATATGAAGTGTGCCATTTGGGACAGGGCCTATGATCGTGAACTACAAAAGCCACATTTATGAGATAATTTAAATATAGAATAATTTTTAATTTCATAGGATGTCACAGCTCAATATGTTTTTCAGCACTTAAATGTGTAAATATAGAAGCCCAGTATTTATCTGGAGGTCTTTGTACAGGTTTATTAATGTAATTATATTTTACGCTTGTGTTCTCTAGGAGAAGTATATAAAAATTAAAAGCATGCATTTTCCAAACAACCCATAATAGCTGACTTCCTGTTGAGCTGTCGTTAAACTTAGAGCACGAAAGTTGTTCGGCCCGATGAGAGCTAAATATGTACCGAGTTTCATATTATTACATGCAAGCATGTTTGATATATGGACAAGTGTTCGAATCGCATTCCAGGGGGCGCAGTCGAGCCCCCCTGCCACGCCCGGGTACCAGCTTCAGCCCGGCCCTGATAGCCGCGGGTTCTGACCTGTGTGCAAAGTTTCAAGAGTTTGAGCACGTTAAGGGCCCCAAAACCTTGAAAAACAAAAATAAAAGCATTCTCACTCAGCAGACAAATCCCCCTCCCCCCAAACACACGGAGAGACGTAGGGTCAGAGACAGAGGAAGAGAAAATTCTCCAAAACATCCACATTCAAACCAAAATATCTGACTTCCTGTTGGTCTGAGCTAATAACTGTAAATTAGAAAGTTGTCCAGCTCGATATGAACAATATACATACTGAGTTTTAAGATTGTAGATAAAAGTATAGACCTAACTCCCCCTCTTTTGTCAAAAGGTGGCGCTACTGAGCCCCTGCACCACGCCCGTTTCTGAAACTTTGCACATGTCTACTGGCTAATAAATGTTATGTTTCTGTCGAGTTTCATGCAATTTCAAGTATGCTAAGAGTCTCAAAAGCATCAAAAAATAATCTTAAAGTTTGATGCGTTACCACGGCAACAGTATCTAAGATATCAATAATCCTTTCACAAGTCTACATCTGCCGTGTGTTTACATTATACACATAAAGTTTTAAGCAAATCGGGTAAAAATAAGAGGGTGATTCAAAAGCATTTTGAAAGTGACACACTTCCTGCTGCCAGTTGGTGGCGCTATAACTTTGACTCACAATAGTCACATCCATGTGATCGGCCTCTTACAGCAAACACACTGCTGAAGTTTCATCAAGATCAGTCAATGTATGCAGAAGTTATAACACACTTCCTGTTTCCATTATTCGCCATAAATTCTTTTCCTCGCCACGGCCAAACCGTTCGAGATATCAAAAATCCCCTGGCAATTTTTCATCCTCAATGTCTTGACTTCATGTACACCGAGTTTGGTGACGATCGGGTGAATTCCCTAGGAGAAGTGTTTCAAATTCCTTAGCACGAGTTTCCAAACAACCCATAATAGCCGACTTCCTGTTGGGCTGGCGTAAAAAGTAAGAGTACGAAGGATATATGAAACGATGAGATCTATATGTGTACCGATTTTCATATTAATTCAATGCAAGCGTGTTTGATATATGGACATGTTTTCGAATCCCGTTCCAGGGGGCGCTGTCGAGCCCCCCTGCCACGCCCGGGTACCATCTTCAGTCCGGCCCTGATGGCCGCGGGTTCTGACCCGTGTGCAAAGTTTCAAGAGTTTTTGAGCACGTTAAGGCCCCCAAAAGTGCCCAAAAGGTAGTAAAATAATAATAATAAAGAATAATAAAAATAATAAATATAAAACTAAATGGTGTATAATTACATTTTAGAAAGATATGAGACGTTTCCTGATTCTCTCTTTAATCTCTCACCATAGCAAAACCATTTGAGATATTCATTATGCGTTCACAATTTAGCATCTTTAATGTATTTTCATCATGTTGAAAAAGTTTGGTGGGAATAAAATAAACCACTTAAGAGGAGTGAGTAAAAATGTACAAGCTGGTTTTGCAAAACATCCACATTCAGACCAAAATAGCCCACTTTCTGTTGGGCTGGCTTAAAACATAGAGCACGAAAGTTGTACGGCCAGATTAGATCTATATGTGTACCAAGTGTTATATTATTATAGTACATAGTATACATGCAAGTGTGTTTGATTTATGGACCAAATTTTCAGACCAAGTTTATGGACCAAGTTAATTTAATTAATAAACTGATTATATAAAACTATTGTTAATGCACTACAATTAAACTGGTTATATGCCTTTACTTTATTAATAAAACTTATTTAAAAAATACAAGGCTTAAGACATTTATTTTCCTTTTCAATGCAGGCCAAACCACACAGCAGTGAAATGATTAATCTAGCCCCCCTCCCCTACACACACACACACGCACACACACACACACGCACGCGCACGCACGCACGCACGCACGCACGCACACACACAGTATCTTTTTAAAGATACTAGTACTTATTCATTACATACTAGTCCTTATTTATTAGATACTAGTGCATATTCATTCGTTACTAGTACTTATTCATTAGATTGTAGTTGCTATTAAATTGGTACTAGTACTTAATCATTAGATACTAGTACTTGTTCATTAGTTACTAGTACTTATTCATTAGTTACTAGTACTTATTCATTAGTTACTAGTACTTATTATTAGATACTAGTACTTATTCATTAGATAATAGTACTTATTTCAATAGTGACTAGTAACTATTCTTTTGTTACTAGTAAGACATTTTTTTTTTTGCCATTGACTTCTATGGGGATCTGTCATTTAGATATCAACTATTCAGTTCTGACTAGTATGTATTCCAATTGTGACTAGTACATATATATTACATTTTAGTAGTTATTCATTAGGTACTAGTACTTATTTTGTAGATACTAGTACCTATTAATAAATACTAGTATTTATTCAATAAACACTAGTACTAAGTCATTAGATACTAGTACCTATTAAATAGATACCAGAACTTATTCATTAGCTTCTAATACATATTCAAAAGAATATCTTAAGAATAAGCAATAGTATCTAAAGAATAGGCACTAGTACTAAAGAACAAGCACTAGTCGCTAATGAATAAGTACTAGTAACTAATTTAATAGATACTAGTATATAAAAAATAAGTACTAGTAGCATGAAAATAGAGAATAGTAGGTTAAAATGATTAAATGTTAAAACGGCTTGCCATATTGGCTCAGAGAGAGAGAGAGAAAGAGAGAGAGAGAGAGAGAGAGAGAGAGAGAGAGAGAGAGAGAGAAAATGTCCACATTCAAACTACAATATCTGACTTTCTGTTGGTCTGAGCTTATGGCTGTAAATTAGAAATTTGTTCAGCTTGAGGAGAAGAATATACACGCTGAGTTTTGTAACTGTAGGTAAAACTAACTAAGTTATAACACACTTTATATGTCCTATTTTAGTCATGGAAATTCATTTCCTCGCCGCGGCCAAACCTTCGAGATATAAAAAATCTGTCCGCAATTTAGCATCCTCAAAGTCTTGACTTCATGCACACCGAGTTTGGCGATGATAGAATGAATTGCCTAGGAGGAATACTTTAAATTCCACAGCAAACATTTTCCAAACAACCCAAAATAGCCGACTTCCTGTTGGGCTGGCGTAAAACTTGACCGGGGGAAAGATGTTCGGCCCGATGAGATCTATATGTGTACTGAGTTTCATATTAATTGATGCAAGCGTGTTTGATATATGGACCAAATAGTCGGATCCCGTTCAAGGGGGCGCTGTTGAGCCCCCCTGCCACGCCCGGGTACCAGCTTCAGCCCGGCCCTGATTGCCGTGGGTTCTGACCTGTGTGCAAAATTGCAAGAGTTTTTGAGCACGTTAAGAGCCCCAAAAGCCCCTGAAACCTTGAAATCCATTAAAAGCAATACACAAATCCCTCACACACAGAGACGGAGAGAGAGGGAGAGAAATTTCTCAGAAACATCCACATTCAAACTAAAATATCTGACTTCCTCTTGGTCTGAGCTAATGACAATTAATTAGAAAGTTGTCCAGTTTGATCTGAACAATATGCGTACCGAGTTTTATGATTGTAGGTAAAACTATAGACCTAACTCCCCCTCTTTTGTCAAAAGGTGACGCTACTGAGTCCCTGCACCACGCACGTTTCTGAAACTTTGCACATGTCTACTGGCTAATAAATGTGATCTGTCTGTCGAGTTTCATGCAATTTTAAGCAATTTCAGGCATGCTAAGAGTCTCAAAAGCATCCAAAAAGAATATTAAAGTTTGCTGCGTTGCCACGGCAACAGTATCTAAGATATCAATAATCCTTTCACAGGTCTACATCTGGCGAGTGTTTACATTATACACATCAAGTTTGAAGCAAATCGGGTAAAAATAAGAGGGTGATTTCAAAGCATTTTGAAAGTGACACACTTCCTGCTGCCAGTTGGTGGCGCTATAACTTTGACTCACAATAGTCACATCCATGTGATCGGCCTCTTACAGCGAACACACTGTTGAAGTTTCTTCAAGATCAGTTAATGTATGCAGAAGTTATAACACACTTCCTGTTTCCATTATTCGCCATAAATTCGTTTCCTCGCCACGGCCAAACCGTTCGAGATATCAAAAATCCCCTGGCAATTTTTCATCCTCAATGTCTTGATTTCATGCTGACCGAGTTTCGTGGCGATTGGTTGAATTCTCTAGGAGGAGTATATATCGAATTCCAGGGGGCATACGCTTCCAAACAACCCATAATAGCCGACTTCCTGTTGGGCTGGGGTAAAAAGTAAAAGTACAAAGGATATAATGAACCGATGAGATCTATATGTGTACCGAGTTTCATATTATTACATGCAAGCGTGTTTGATTTATGGACCAAGTTTTCGGACCCTGTTCCAGGGGGCGCTGTCAAGCCCCCCTGCAACGCCCAGATACCAGCTTCAGCCCGGCCCTGATGGCCGCGGGTTCTGACCCGTGTGCAAAGTTTCAAGAGTTTTTGAGCACGTTAAGGCCCCCAAAAGTGCCCAAAAGGTAGTAAAATAATAATAAAGAATAATAATAATAATAAATATAGCTGCGAGCAGCGATTACGGGCCCAAGCCGGTGGCACCGCAACCCCGGTGCCTTTAGTTACCTAAAGGCACCGGGGTGGCGGTACCGCCGCCTTTGGCCCGTAATCGCTGCTCGCAGCTATATTTATATTAGGGCTGCACGATTTGGGGAAAATGTCATATTGCGATTATTGAGGTCAATATTGCGATTGCGATATGCGATATAATAAACAAATGGTTTCATGAGTCAATTTGCTTGGTTCTAAAGCAAAATGCACACACAGATTAGTGATGATTCTGAAATGTGTATTTCTCAACTCAAAGAAATACAGAAATTTTTAGAAATTTAGAAATTAGGTTAGAATTTTTTTTTTTATTCAGAAATACAGGGGTCTTGTTTTACTTAGTGAATTCTCATTAATTTCTCAAATAAATGCAATTTTTCTCTGCAGGACTTTTAGAGTCAACAAATAACAATTATCAAATCACAACTTACTTTTGGGCCTATCGATTCTTGTGGAGTCCAGAGACGATGGAGTGCCTTTGTAGTCATGGAAAAACAATGTGTAATCAAATTTGAACCAGCAATGAATGAAATACCATCATGCAACTTTTGGCTATTCTGAAGGTGTCTGATGTCTTGAACTGGTATTCAATTCTCTTGTTTGTACACTACAATCATAACTACTTATACTTCCTTTAAAAGACTGAAGTATCATTATTAAATTAGAATATTGTTTTTACTTTATTCAAGAATTGGAGAGAAGACTTGTGTTGTTTGAGAACATAAAAAAAAAATTAATTGGTGGTTAAAATAAACTGTGAACTGGACTCTCGTCTAATAAATGAACCGAAACACAGCGTATAATGTACTTGCCTCACAGACTTGAGAAATATATAGAAAGCTTGATGTCTACTTTTAAACAGAACATTTAAAAACGAAAAACAGACTGCTCTCTGCTTATGTAATCCGTATGAAATCTGCATTTCTCTCTGGCGCATTACTGTGAAGATCGCGAGTCAGCATCGTCAACTTCATCTTGAAGCCGACACACTGACACAGAAAAAACTTGTTTATTAATAAACAATTAAAATCTCTCCTTGCTATATTTGACATATTCATAATCATTACTTTTGCCGGTTCTTTGTGGCAGCTTTAAGATACTTTATTGGGAGCACCACCCTTGTTACATGAACGCGTCACCACTGCATCAGCACCGAAAATCTAAATAAAAAAAATGTATGATACAAACCGAATTGTAGGTTTGGTCTATCGTTACAGCCTTATTAAGATGAGAAAGCAGGAGTTTAGTCGTTTGTCATGGTTGTAAAAAAACAATGGCTATCTGAACATCTTTGCCAAGCGCAAAGATGTCATGCCTTTTTCCAGGGGAGGGTCATGCCTTTTTTCACAATCATTTTGGAGGGTCATAGAAAAATTATTACTGGCGAAGGGAGGGTCAAGTCTTTTTTGACTACAGATTTCAAAACTCTTCCGGTGGCCCCTTAAATAAATAACGAACAGTCCCTAAGGATTTGGTCTCAATTACGTTTGGCGTTGGACCTTAAGGACCCTTGTACTACAGCGCCTGTTTTTTGTAATATATTATTTCCACCCTCTCTGATGGATGGGGCTTTTAATATCTGGAGGGAAAATGGCCTATCTACAATTGATCAACTATACATAGATAACAATTTTGCATCCTTTATGCAACTCCAAGAAAGATTTGACCTACCTAATTCACATCTATTTAGATACTTTCAGATACGGAACTTTATTCGTAAGCAGTTTTCAAACTTTCCCTCTCTGCCATCTAAAAATATACTTGATAACATATTAGATCTCCATACTTCTTTAAAGGGGGTTATATCTAAAATATTTACTATAATCAATACAAAACATTCCCCCTCAATGCGTCCGCTGAAGGCGCTCTGGGAGGAGGAACTGAATTTGACGCTGGAGGAAAATGTTTGGGATCTGATTGTTGCCCGAATACATTCATCATCTATAAATGCTAGGCACACCCTCATTCAATTTAAGGTAGTGCACAGGGTCCATTGGTCTAGAGTTAAACTAAGCAGAATATTCCCAGATCTTGACCCAACCTGCCTCCACTGTTAAACTGAACCAGCTACGTTATCACATTCTTTCTGGTCTTGTCCGAAATTGTCTAATTTTTTGGGGAAAATCTTTGGATGCTTTTCTGTTATTTTTTCTTTAACAATAGACCCCAACCCATTAACAGTACTATTTGGTATCTTGCCGGAACCTGTTCATCTAAACACATTGCAGGCTGACAGTGTAGCCTTTGGAACTCTACTGGCCAGGCGACTTATTCTTATGAATTGGAAGGCAACAGCTCCCCCTTCTTATCGCCAATGGGTTTTTGACCTTTTGTATGCTCTTAGGATGGAAAAGATTCGGTTCGCAATGAAACAAAAGCCAAAAGTCTGGGGCCCCTTTCTGGAGTACTTTAAGGAGTCAACAATTACATAATTTGTGGTGATTTGTTTTACCCCCCTTTTTTTTATTATTACTATTTTTTTTTTTTTTTTTACAAAACATAAAATTTAAATTCCTATTTGATTTTATTTGTTTGTTTTTTTTTGTTTTTTTGTGTGTGTATGTGTGCATATAATTATGTTTGTCTTTTTATTTTCATAATCTGAATTAATGTATGTTACATCATGAGTGTATATGTATCTATATTACTTACATTATATTACATGTTATTGTTACTCTCTGTCAGACCCAAGATGAAGCTAATAAAAAAAAAAGAATAGATTACTTCTTAGCATCACAATCAATAGCTTACCAAGTGAAGGATTGCGTTTTTCTTCCTGCATTCATCTCTGACCAAAACCCTGTTAAGCTTACGTGGGAACCAACAATGGCTTTACCCTACTCTAAAAACTGGAGATTTAGAATTTATATGCTGAAAGACCCAGACTTTATCCAGTTTATGACAAATCAAATTCAAATTTTTCTTAAGGCTAATGCTAATTCAGCTTCACATTCAATTATATGGGAGGCACTTAAAGCATTTATGAGAGGACATATTCTCTCATACGGGGCATATAAACAAAAAGAAAAGAGAGCTGTTTTAACATAGTTAGAAAAAGAAATAAGATCATTGGAATTAGAACATTCATTGACTAATAATGAAGATTGTTTGACACAACTTACTCAAAAACGGGTATTATACAATAACATGTGCACCCAGAAGGTTGAGTCTATTATGGCAAGAACAAAATATCACTACTACGAATTTGGAGATAAGACTAGCAGATTATTGTCATGGCAAATTAAAAAAGAAGAATCAGATCGATATATTTACATGATACAATCAAATGACGGAAGATATATAAAGGACCCTAAAGAAATTAATATTTTATTTAAGGACTTTTATGAAACTTTGTACAAAACTGATCACGGTCAGGGAAATGTTGATGCTAAATCTTTTTTAAATAAAATACAGGTACCTAAGGGTGATGAGGATAATAAACTATTGAATTCAGACATAACGTAGAATGAGGTACTTAAAGCCATTAATGCTTTGGAAAATAACAAGGCCCCTGGACCAGACGGCTTCCCGATTGAGTATTTTAAGTCGTTTTCAAATATATTATTAACTCCTTTCACAAACATGATCAAAGAATCACTTGAGAGAGGCTCACTTCCACACTCCCTGGAATTGGCAACAATAACACTACTTCCTAAACCAGGGAAAGATAGGCAAAAATGTGGGTCTTATAGGCCATTAAGTCTTCTTAATGCTGATTATAATGTTTTGACCAAATTGCTTGCCCTAAGACTAGAAACTGTTATAACAAAAGTAATACATCCAGACCAGACAGGATTCGTTAAGAATAGACAAGGATCAGATAACATTAGAAGGCTATTACATATAATTGATATTGCTCAAAAGCAGAAATTATCAATGTTTATTCTGTCTATGGATGCCGAAAAGGCTTTTGACAGAATTGAGCCTACTTTTCTTTTTGCAATCATAGAAACTATGGGCTTTGGTTCTAAGTTCATTGGATATTTAAAAGCTATTTTTATCTAGAGGTTGTCCTATATCTCCCTTATTATTTGCCCTGGCTGTTGAACCTCTCGCTATCGCAATAAGGTCCCATACTGTAATAAAGGGAATTAAAATTGGTTCTGAACCCAAATTATCCCTTTATGCTGATGACCTGTTGATATACCTGACCAATCCACAATTCTCTATTCCCCCCTTGCTACGTGTTTTTGAGGAATACAGTGATATATCTGGCTATAAATTGAATTATGACAAGAGTGAAGCATTTCCTATCAATATACCAGATGAGTTAAAATATATGGTTACACCACTAACACTGTGCACTAATGGGTTTAAATATTTAGGTATTCAGATTGATTTAACACATGTCGACATGTTCAAAAAAAATTACTCCATACTTCTGGAAAGAGTGAAAGATGATATTGTCACGTTTCAGTGTGTTTAGTTCTGTTTTGTGATCTGGTTTACCCCTGTCTTAGTGTTTTTGGTTCAGTCCTGTGTTCCAGTTTTCCCGCTCCTCGTTTGTGTTCAGTTTATTCACCTGTGTTGAGTTGATTTGCCCCGCCTGTGCCTTGTTTCCCTATTCTGTTCTCTGTGTATTTTATCCCTGTGTTCTCCCTCATTCCTGATCGGTTCTCGTTTGTGTATGGTGTGTAAAATTTATCCTGTGTTAATGAGTGTTATATTAAATCCTGTTAATTCCTATTCTCCGGCTTCCTTGTGCTTCCAACCACCACACGTACTGGTAACAGAAGAACCGACCCAAAAGATGAACGTGATGGCTGAAGACAAGCTCCTCACCATTCAGGAGAATGGCCGTTCTTTGGAGAGGTATGTTGAGGAGTTCCTGGATGTTTCCCATCTAGTGAACTGGGGTAATTCCACAATTAATGCCTGCTTCCGGATTGGACTGGATGATGATAATTTATTCCATTTCATCTCCGTTGATGATTGTTATAAGTCTGTCCCGGACTTTATTAATTATGTCCTTGAATTACATGGCTCTGATTTCCTTGTTGACTATGCAGAAGATAGTCAAAATCATCATTCAGTCCCTATCCGGAAGTATGTAGGCGATGTAGGTCCAGTTCACATCGATCCGGAACCCTCTGCATACCTCTCCAAGAGCTCCGTGTCCCCCGCTTCACCCAAGATGGCCGAGCATTCATCGCTGGTCCCATCCACCTCCGTACCAGTGGGGATCTTGGTAGTGATTGAAGAGGAGGATGCGCTTATTGACTGGGACACAGAGCTTCCGCCACTGATCCCAGCCAGCCCCGAGTCATCATCGCTGATCCAACCCAGCTCCAAGTCTTCACTGCCGGTCCCAGCCAGCTCCAAGTCTTCACTGCCGGTCCCAGCCAGCTCCAAGTCTTCACTGCCGGTCCCAGACGGCTCCAGGTCTTCACTGCTGGTCCCGTCCAGCCCAGAGCTTCCTTCGCCGCTGGTCCCGTCCAGCCCAGAGCTTCCTTCGCCGCTGGTCCCGTCCAGCCCAGAGCTTCCTTCGCCGCTGGTCCCGTCCAGCCCAGAGCTTCCTTCGCCGCTGGTCCCGTCCAGCCCAGAGCTTCCTTCGCCGCTGGTCCCGTCCAGCCCAGAGCTTCCTTCGCCGCTGGTCCCGTCCAGCCCAGAGCTTCCTTCGCCGCTGGCGCCGTCCAGCCCAGAGCTTCCCTCCCCGCTGGCGCCGTCCAGCCCAGAGCCCTCGCCGCTGGCGCCGTCCAGCCCAGAGCCCTCGCCGCTGGCGCCGTCCAGCCCAGACACTTATTCACCGCTGGTTAAGGCCAGTCCAGAGTCCTCTTCACCGCTGGTTCCGTCCAGCCCAGAGACCCCTTCACCACTGGTTCCGTCCAGCCCAGAGACTCCTTCTCGGCTGATTCCATCCAGCCCAGAACATTTTCCTGACCCAGTCACTCTCCCCATTAATTTTTTTTGGGGGGGGCCATAGACCCTTGCCGTGGACGCCCAAGGGCCCACGGCCACCAGAAGGGTCTTCAACGCCGTGGCCGCCCGAGGGGTCGTCTCCGCCATGGCCGCCCGAGGGGTCGTCTCCGCCATGGCCGCCCGAGGGGTCGTCTCCGCCATGGCCACCCGAAGGGTCTTCTCCGCCATGGCCACCCGAAGGGTCTTCTCCGCCATGGCCACCCGAGGGGTCTTCATTGCCCTGGACGCCCGAGGGTCCGACAGCTCCGCCCTGGACGCCCGAGGGTCCGACAGCTCCGCCCCCCCCCACCCCATTGATGTTATACGGCGCGAGGACGCGCCTTCAGGGTGTTTAGTTCTGTTTTGTGATCTGCTTTACCCCTGTCTTAGTGTTTTTGGTTCAGTCCTGTGTTCCAGTTTTCCCGCTCCTCGTTTGTGTTCAGTTTATTCACCTGTGTTGAGTTGATTTGCCCCACCTGTGCCTTGTTTCCCTATTCTGTTCTCTGTGTATTTTATCCCTGTGTTCTCCCTCATTCCTGGTCGGTTCTCGTTTGTGTATGGTGTGTAAAATTTATTGTTAATGAGTGTTATATTAAATCCTGTTAATTCCTATTCTCCGGCTTCCTTGTGCTTCCAACCACCCCACGTACTGGTAACAGATATGCTAAAATGGAAAGAATTACCCTTATCATTAATTGGGCAGAGTCAATGTTATAAAAATGGTAATTTTACCTAAATATATGTATGCATTTCAGTGTCTCCCCTAAGTCTTATTTTAAGGAACTAGATAAAGCGCTTTCTGTGGAAAGGCAAAAACCCTAGAGTCAAACTTCTTAAACTTCAAGCACCGTTTAAGAAAGGTGGGCTAAACCTTCCCAATTTTAGACACTACTACCTAACTTCGCAGTTTCGGCCTATATGGGTCTGGTTACATCCCGATAAGGTTGATACTAACTGGACAGTGATAGAACAGTGGGAGATGGGTTCCATCCCACTAAAGGTAATTTCTTTTTTGGGGTCAAAAAGATGTTTGTCTAAATTCACTAAAAACCTGTTAATACTTCATACGTTTTCTGCATGGATGGAATCGCATAATCTATGCAGCCTTAGTATTGCTCCACTTAGACATTCACCCCTTTGTGAAAACCCTATTATACCTCTTGGTATTGCTGATAGTACCCTAAAAACATGGGCGAGTAAAGGTTTAAAGACACTGGACGACTTGTATGCCAATAACTCTTTAATGAGCTTTGAATTGCTATCCCAGAAATATAAAATCCCCAAACATAATTTCTTCAAATATTTGCAAGTTAGGCATTGGGTCAAAGAGATCACCCCCCAGACATTTCCTAAAATTCCAACACTGTCGCCATTTGAAAATGTTATGTTTAACAAGATTGTGTCCTCCCCAAAAGGTATTGCTTCTGTAGGATACAACACATTAACAAATAACTTTAAACCATTTGACAACGTAATCTTGAACCAGAGGTGGGAAAGAGATCTTGACTGTGCATATGATCTGGTGGAGTGGGAATGTGTTATGGAAAGAATGCAGACTATTTTAATATCTACCAAACATAGACAAATCCAATTTAATATTCTGCATCGAACATATTATACTCCTCAGAAACTTTACATGTTTAATACGGACATACCTGCAAAATGTCAAAGGTGTAAGAGGGCTGAAGGCGATTTACTCCACATGGTTTGGAATTGTCCTATTTTGAATGACTTTTGGGAATATATAATTGATATTTCTTCAAAGGTTATAGGTATCCCAATTAGTAATGATCCTAGGATTTGGATATTAGGGGATACTGATTAATTAAATTCCTCTCATCATAAAAAGTATTTCACACTATTGGCAGGAACTGCGGGGAAAAAATGTATATTAGTGAACTGGTAATCGACTCATTCTCCATCAAGAAAACAATGGATCAATAAACTCATTTCATATTGCACCCCTGAGAAAATCCTTTTCAATGTTAGGAAATCACCGAAAACTTTTGGAAAGATTTGTCTTATTGCAAATAAGTCTTATTGCAAATTAATTGCAATCACATTCCTTACATTTTAGATTTTATATGATTAGTGCAGCGAAATAAGTGAGCTCTGAATTGCGTGTTTGTTTTTTTTTTGGGTGGGAGGGGGGGTTGTTATGTAGTCTGATTTTGTAAAAGAAAAATGTCACATAGTACAATATAGTATTATCATAAATGTATATATGTTTTGTTTCATGTATCATAACTGAAAATAAAACAAATTCTAAAACTAAAAAAATTCAGATCAAGTCCGCCAGACAGTAGTCCATATGGGACCTTTTGAACTTTTTTTCTGGTCAGAGGGTCCCCAGAAGGTCTAAAAGATCCATGATGTACTTATCGACTCTTTCTGATGTTAAAAAGTCAGGTCAAGTCCGCCAGAGAGTAGTCCATATGGGACTTTTTGAACTTTTTTTCTGGTCAAAGGGTCCCCAGAAGGTCTAAAAGATCCATCATGTCCTTATAGACTCTTTCTGATTTTAAAAAGTCAAGTAAAAACCGCAAGACAGTAGGCCATTTGGAACCTTTTGAACTTTTTTTCTGGTAAGAGGGTCCCCAGAAGGTCTAAAAGCTGCATGATGATATCCTTTTAGACTCTTTCTGATGTTAAAAAGTCGTCAATTCCGCCAGACAGTAGTCCATATGGGACTTTTTGAACTGTTTTTCTGGTCAGAGGGTCCCCAGATGGTCTAAAAGATCCATGATGTCCTTGTACACTCTTTTTGATGTTAAAAGGTCAAGTCAAATCCGCAAGACAGTAGTCCATATGGGACCTTCTGAACTTTTTTTCTGGTCAGAGGGTCCCCAGAAGGTCTAAAAGATCCATGATGTACTTATCGACTCTTTCTGATGTTAAAAAGTCAGGTCAAGTCCGCCAGAGAGTAGTCCATATGGGACTTTTTGAACTTTTTTTCTGGTCAAAGGGTCCCCAGAAGGTCTAAAAGATCCATCATGTCCTTATAGACTCTTTCTGATTTTAAAAAGTCAAGTAAAAACCGTAAGACAGTAGGCCATATGGAACCTTTTGAACTTTTTTTCTGGTAAGAGGGTCCCCAGAAGGTCTAAAAGCTGCATGATGATATCCTTTTAGACTCTTTCTGATGTTAAAAAGTCGTCAATTCCGCCAGACAGTAGTCCATATGGGACCTTTTGAACTTTTTTTCTGGTCAGAGGGTCCCCAGAAGGTCTAAAAGATCCATGATGTACTTTTAGACTCTTTCTAATGTTAAAAAGTCAAGTCAAATGCGCAAGACAGTAGTCCATATGGGACCTTCTGAACTTTTTTTCTGGTCAGAGGGTCCCCAGAAGGTCTAAAAGATCCATGATGTACTTTTAGACTCTTTCTGATGTTTAAAAGTCGTCAAATCCGCCAGACAGTAGTCCATATGGGAGAGGTAACTTTAAACCAAATTTGTCTTATTGCAAATAAGTCTTATTGCAAATAAGTCTTATTGCAAATTAATTGCAATCACATTTCTTACATTTTATATTTTATATGATTAGTGCAGCGAAATAAGTGAGCTCTGAATTGCGTGTTTGTTTTTTTTTGGGTGGGAGGGGGGGTTGTTATGTAGTCTGATTTTGTAAAAGAAAAATGTCACATAGTACAATATAGTATTATCATAAATGTATATATGTTTTGTTTCATGTATCATAACTGAAAATAAAACAAATTCTAAAACTAAAAAAATTCAGATCAAGTCCGCCAGACAGTAGTCCATATGGGACCTTTTGAACTTTTTTTCTGGTCAGAGGGTCCCCAGAAGGTCTAAAAGATCCATGATGTACTTATCGACTCTTTCTGATGTTAAAAAGTCAGGTCAAGTCCGCCAGAGAGTAGTCCATATGGGACTTTTTGAACTTTTTTTCTGGTCAAAGGGTCCCCAGAAGGTCTAAAAGATCCATCATGTCCTTATAGACTCTTTCTGATTTTAAAAAGTCAAGTAAAAAGCGCAAGACAGTAGGCCATATGGAACCTTTTGAACTTTTTTTCTGGTAAGAGGGTCCCCAGAAGGTCTAAAAGCTGCATGATGATATCCTTTTAGACTCTTTCTGATGTTAAAAAGTCGTCAATTCCGCCAGACAGTAGTCCATATGGGACTTTTTGAACTGTTTTTCTGGTCAGAGGGTCCCCAGATGGTCTAAAAGATCCATGATGTCCTTATAGACTCTTTTTGATGTTAAAAAGTCAGATCAAGTCCCCCAGACAGTAGTCCATATGGGACCTTTTGAACTTTTTTTCTGGTCAGAGGGTCCCCAGAAGGTCTAAAAGATCCATGATGTACTTTTAGACTCTTTCTGATGTTAAAAAGTCAAGTCAAATCCGCAAGACAGTAGTCCATATGGAACCTTTTGAACTTTTTTTCTGGTAAGAGGGTCCCCAGAAGGTCTAAAAGATCCATGATGTACTTTTAGACTCTTTCTGATGTTTAAAAGTCGTCAAGTCCGCCAGACAGTAGTCCATATGGGAGCTTTTGAACTTTTTTTCTGCTCAGAGGGTCCCCAGGTGGTCTAAAATATCCATGATGTCCTTATAGACTCATTCTGATGTTAAAAAGTCAGGTCAAGTCCGCCAGACAGTAGTCAATATGGGATCTTTTGAACTTTTTTTCTGGTCAGAGGGTCCCCAGAAGGTCTAAAAGCTACATGATGATGTCCTTATAGACTCTTTCTGATGTTAAAAAGTCAAGTCCGCCAGACAGTAGTACATATGGGACCTTTTGAACTTTTTTTCTGCTCAGAGGGTCCCCTGGAGGTCCAAAAGCTACATGATGTACTTCTAGACTCTTTCTGATGTTAAAAAGTCAGGTCAAGTCCGCCAGACAGTAGTCCATATGTGACTTTTTGAACTTTTTTCTGGTCAGAGGGTTCCCAGAAGGCCTAAAAGATCCATCATGTCCTTATAGACTCTTTCTGATGTTAAAAAGTCAAGTCAAATCCGCAAGACAGTAGTCCATATGGGACCTTTTGAACTTTTTTTCGGGTCAGAGGGTCCCCAGGAGGTCTAAAAGATCCATGATGTCCTTATAGACTCGTTCTGATGTTAAAAAGTCAAGTCAAGTCTGCCAGACAGCAGTCCATATGGGACCTTTTGAAATTGTTTTCTGCTTAGAGGGTCCCCAGAAGATCTAAAAGCTACATGATGTCGTCACAGACTCATTCTTATGTAAAAAAAAGTAAAGTCAAGTCCGCCAGACAGTAGTCCATATGGGAGCTTTTGAACTTTTTTTCTGCTCAGAGGGTCCCCAGGAGGTCTAAAAGCTACAAGATGTCTTCATAGACTCTTTTCTGATGTTAAAAAGTCAATTCAAGTCCGCCAGACAGAAGTCCATAGGGGCCTTTTGAACTTTTTTTCTGGTCAGTGGGTCCCCAGAAGGTCTAAAAGATCCATGATGTACTTATCGACTCTTTCTGATGTTAAAAAGTCTGGTCAAGTCCGCCAGAGAGTAGTCCATATGGGACTTTTTGAACTTTTTTTCTGGTCAAAGGGTCCCCAGAAGGTCTAAAAGATCCATCATGTCCTTATAGACTCTTTCTGATTTTAAAAAGTCAAGTAAAAACCACAAGACAGTAGGCCATATGGAACCTTTTGAACTTTTTTTCTGGTAAGAGGGTCCCCAGAAGGTCTAAAAGCTGCATGATGATATCCTTTTAGACTCTTTCTGATGTTAAAAAGTCGTCAATTCCGCCAGACAGTAGTCCATATGGGACTTTTTGAACTGTTTTTCTGGTCAGAGGGTCCCCAGATGGTCTAAAAGATCCATGATGTCCTTGTAGACTCTTTTTGATGTTAAAAGGTCAAGTCAAATCCGCAAGACAGTAGTCCATATGGGACCTTCTGAACTTTTTTTCTGGTCAGAGGGTCCCCAGAAGGTCTAAAAGATCCATGATGTACTTATCGACTCTTTCTAATGTTAAAAAGTCAGGTCAAGTCCGCCAGAGAGTAGTCCATATGGGACTTTTTGAACTTTTTTTCTGGTCAAAGGGTCCCCAGAAGGTCTAAAAGATCCATCATGTCCTTATAGACTCTTTCTGATTTTAAAAAGTCAAGTAAAAACCGCAAGACAGTAGGCCATATGGAACCTTTTGAACTTTTTTTCTGGTAAGAGGGTCCCCAGAAGGTCTAAAAGCTGCATGATGATATCCTTTTAGACTCTTTCTGATGTTAAAAAGTCGTCAATTCCGCCAGACAGTAGTCCATATGGGACCTTTTGAACTTTTTTTCTGGTCAGAGGGTCCCCAGAAGGTCTAAAAGATCCATGATGTACTTTTAGACTCTTTCTGATGTTAAAAAGTCAAGTCAAATCCGCAAGACAGTAGTCCATATGGGACCTTCTGAACTTTTTTTCTGGTCAGAGGGTCCCCAGAAGGTCTAAAAGATCCATGATGTACTTTTAGACTCTTTCTGATGTTTAAAAGTCGTCAAATCCGCCAGACAGTAGTCCATATGGGAGAGGTAACTTTAAACCAAATTTGTCTTATTGCAAATAAGTCTTATTGCAAATAAGTCTTATTGCAAATTAATTGCAATCACATTCCTTACATTTTATATTTTATATGATTAGTGCAGCGAAATAAGTGAGCTCTGAATTGCGTGTTTGTTTGTTTTTTGGGTGGGAGGGGGGGTTGTTATGTAGTCTGATTTTGTAAAAGAAAAATGTCACATAGTACAATATAGTATTATCATAAATGTATATATGTTTTGTTTCATGTATCATAACTGAAAATAAAACAAATTCTAAAACTAAAAAAATTCAGATCAAGTCCGCCAGACAGTAGTCCATATGGGACCTTTTGAACTTTTTTTCTGGTCAGAGGGTCCCCAGAAGGTCTAAAAGATCCATGATGTACTTATCGACTCTTTCTGATGTTAAAAAGTCAGGTCAAGTCCGCAAGACAGTAGGCCATATGGAACCTTTTGAACTTTTTTTCTGGTCTGAGGGTCCCCAGGAGGTCTAAAAGATCAATAATGTCCTCATAGACTCTTTCTGATGTAAAAAAAAGTCGTCAAGTCCGCCAGACAGTAGTCCATATGGGAGCTTTTTAACTTTTTTCTGCACAGAGGGTCCCCAGAAGGTCTAAAAGCTACATGATGTCCTCATAGACTCTTTCTGATGTTAAAAAGTCAAGTCAAGTCTGCCAGACAGCAGTCCATATGGGAGCTTTTGAAATTGTTTTCTGCTTAGAGGGTCCCCAGAAGGTCTAAAAGCTACATGGTGTCTTCATAGACTCTTTTCTGATGTTAAAAAGTCAATTCAAGTCCGCCAGACAGTAGTCCATATGGGACCTTTGGAACTTTTTCTCTGGTCAGAAGGTCCCCAGAAGGTCTAAAAGCTACATGATCCTTACAGATTCTTTCTGATTTTAAAAAGTCAAGTCTGCCAGACAGTAGTCCATATGGGACCTTTTGAACTTTTTTCTCAGAGGGTCCCCAGTATGTCTAAAAGTTACATGATGTCCTCATAGACTCTTTCTGATGTAAAAAAGTCATCGAGTCCGCCAGACAGTAGTCCATATGGGACCTTTTGATCTTTTTTTCTGGTCAGAGGGGTCCCCAGGAGGTCTAAAAGATCCATGATGTTCTTACAGACTCTTTCTTATATTAAAAAGTCAGATCAAGTCCGCCAGACCGTAGTCTATATGGGACTTTTTTAACTTTTTTTCTGGTCTGAGGGTCCCCAGGAGGTCTAAGAGATCCATGATGTTCTTATAGACTTTTTCTCATGTTAAAAAGTCAAGTCTGCCAGACAGTAGTCCATATGGGATCTTTTCAACTTTTTTTCTGGTCAGAGGGTCCACAGAAGGTGTAAAAGCTATATCATGTCCTTATAGAGTCTTTCGGATGTTAAAAAGTCAGGTCAGAGGGTCCCCAGAAGGTCTAAAATCTGCATGATGATGTCCTTATAGACTCTTTCTGTTGTTAAAACGTCAAGCCCTCCAGTCAGTAGTCCATATTGGGAACTTTTGAACTTTTCTTCTGGTCAGAGGGTCCACAGAAGGTCTAAAAGCTACATGATGATGTCTTTATAGACTCTTTCTGATGTTAGAAAGTCAAGTCCGCCAGACAGTGGTCCATACGGGACCTTTTGAACTTTTTTTCTGATCAGAGGGTGCCCAGAAGGTCTAAAAGCCACATCATGTCCTTATAGACTCTTTCTGATGTTAAAAAGTCAAGTCCTCCAGACAGTAGTCCATACGGGACCATTTGAACTTTTTTTCTGGTCAGAGGGTCCCCAGAAGGTCTAAAAGCTACATGATGTCCTCATAGACTCTTTCTGATGTTAAAAAGTCAGGTCAGAGGGTCCCCAAAAGGTCTGTAAGCTACATGATGTCCTTATAGACTCTTTCTGACGTTAAGAAAACAAAAAGAAGGGTCTGCCAGACAGCAGTTCCTTATCATCTGACCTTTTGAACTTTTTTTTTTTATGTTTCTTGTCAAAGGGTCCCCAAAAGGCTTAAAAGCTACATATATACATATATCCTTATAGACTCTTTCTGATGTAAAAAAATAAAAAGTCAAGTCCGCCAGACAGCAGTTCCTTATCATCGGACCTTTTGAAGATTTTTTTTTTTTTCGTCAAAGGGTCCCCAAAAGGCTTAAAAGCTATATATATATAGATATATCCTTGTAGACTCTTTCTGATGTTAAAAAAAAAGTCAACTCTTCCAGACAGCAGTTCCTTATCATTGAAATTTTTGAACTTTTTTTTTTTTTTTCGCCAAAAGGCTTAAAAGATAAATTTATACAAATATCCTCATAGACTCTTTCTGATGTAAAAGAAAAAAGTCAAGTCCGCCAGACAGCAGTTCCTTATCATCGGACATTTTGAATTTGTTTTTTTTCATAAAAGTGTCCCCAAAAGGCTTAAAAGCTACATATATAGATATATCCTAGAATCTTTCTGATGTAAGAAAAAAAAACTCAACTCCTCCAGACAGCAGTTCCTTATCATCGGACCTTTTGAACTTTTTTTTTTTTTTCCTCGCCAAAGGTACCCCAAAAGGCTTAAAAGATACATTTATACATATATCCTCATAGACTCTTTCTGATGTTAAAAAAAAGTCAAGTCCTCCAGACAGCAGTTCCTTATCATCGGACCTTTTGAAGTTTTTTTTATTTTTTTCATCAAAGGGTCCCCAAAAGGCCTAAAAGCTACATATATACATATATCCTTATAGACTCTTTCTGATGTTAAAAACAAAAAAGAAAAGTCCTCCAGAAAGCAGTTCCTTATCATCGGACCTTTTGAACTTTTTTTTTTTTTTTGCTTGTCAAATGGTCCCCAAAAGGCTTAAAAGCTACATATATACATATATCCTTATAGACTCTTTCTGATGTAAAAAAAAAAAAGTAAAGTCCTCCAGAAAGCAGTTCCTTATCATCGGACCTTTTGAATTTTTTTTTTTTTTTTTCATCAAAGTGTGTCCAAAAGGCTTAAAAGCTACATATATACATATACCCTTATAGACTCTTTCTGATGTAAAAAAAAAAAAAAGTCAACTCCTCCAGACAGCAGTTCCTTATCATCGGACCGTTTGAACATTTTTTTTTCTCGCCAAAGGGTCCCCAAAAGGCTTAACAGCTACATATATACATATATCCTTATAGACTCTTTCTGATGTAAAAAAAAAGTCAAGTCCGCCATTCCTTATCATCGGACCTTTTGAACTTTTTTTTGTTCTCGTCAAAAAAAAAAAAAGATCTCTGAATGGCTGATTTAACATCAGGAGTCTACAAGTTTATATTGTTTAAAAGGTTTTGATTCCCTTTGACCAAAAATAAGTTCAATAGGTCAGGTATGGACTTCTATGTGGCTTATGAAGCAAAAGAAGGAGTCTATATAGAAAGTTCAAGATCAAGTACTCTTGGACAAGAAGTTTGTTCAGCAGGTAAAAAAGGGACCTATGAATGGCTGATTTAACATCAGAAATATTATAAGGAAATTGACCAGAAAAAAAGGTCAAAAGTTCCGATTTGGACGCATCAGAAGAATCAGAAGTCAATCTGAATGAAAAGTAATTATTGTTCAAGAACTCTTTGTCCAGAAATATGTTCAGTAGGTCAAAAAGGGACCTACGTGTGGCTGATTTAACATCAGAAAGAGTCTATAAGGATACATAGTTTTTAAACCTTTTGACCTGAAAAAAGTTCAAAAGGTCCGATATGGACTACTGTCTGGCGGACTTAACATAAGAGTCTATAAAGATATATCGTTTTTAAACCTTTTGAGGACCCTTTGAAAGGAAAAAAGTTAAAAAGGTCCGATATGGACTACTCTCTGGCAGATTTAACATCAGAAAGAGTCAATAAGGATATAAAACTATACTTTGAGGACCCTTTTGACAGAAAAAAGATCAATAAGTCAGATATGGACTTCTATATGGCCTCTGAAGCATCAGAAGGTATGTATAGAAAGTTCTAGATAAAGTACTTTTGGGCCAGAAATATGTTCAGTAGATCAAATATCTTTCTGGCTAATATAACATTATAAGAAGTTAATTTGTATATATAGTAATTTAATGTTCAAGGACTCTTTGGTCAGAAACATTTTCAAAAATTTTCAAAGGTAGGTCAAAAAGGGACCTATGTGTGGCTGATTTAACATCAGAAAAAGTCTATAAGTTTATATAGGTTTTAAACCTTTTGAGGACCCTTTAGAATAACAACGCATTCAAGAACTAACTTATTTTGTAGTGCATTAAAGAGATGGGCAATGCAATCTGCTGTTTTAATAACGTTTTGGTGTTTCATTCCATTGCATCTTTATGCAATGGAATGAAACACCAAAACGTTATTAAAACGTACTTATTCCTTTTGTGCAATGAAAAAACTAACGCTTAAAAACTGCTTTAGCATTGCACATATGATAAAGCGTTAGAATGACATAAAAGCGATATGCACTTTTTTGCAATGCAAAGCATTCAAGAACTAACTCATTCCGTAGTCCATTGAAGAGATTACAATGCAATCTGCTGTTGAATTGCATTGCACATAAGATAAAGCCTTGTGCATAAGCAATATGCACTTTTTTACGGTGCAATGCACTCAAGAACTAACTCAGTTTGTAGTGCATTAAAGAGATTGGCAACGCAATCTGCTGTTTTAATAACGTTTTGTTGTTTTATTCCATTGCATAAAAGGACTAACTTATTCCTTTGTGCAATGAAAAAGCTAACGCTTAAAAAACTGTTGTTGCATTGCACATATGATAAAGCGTTAGAATAACAGATAAGCGATGTGCACTTTTTTGCATTGCAATGCATTCAAGAACTAACTCATTCCGTAGTGCATTGAAGAGATTACAATGCAATCTGCTGTTGAATTGCATTGCACATAAGATAAAGCGTTGTGCATAAGCAACATGCACTTTTTTGCGGTGCAATGCACTCAAGAACTAACTCAGTTTGTAGTGCATTAAAGAGATGGGCAAAGAAATCTTCTTTTTTAATAACATTTTTGTTGTTTCATTCAATTGCATAAAAGGTCTAACTTATTCCTTTGTGCAATGAAAAAACTAACCATAATCATTTGTGGTTGAAGGAAAATCATTGCATCAGCTATTGAAAAGACAACTCTTTCAAAAGACTGTCGCTTTCCAATGCATGCAATAACTAACTATTTCCTTTGTTCAACGAAGCGATGTGCAATTCAGTGTAGAGGGCTGCATTGGGATTGAGTCCCACCGGGTCCCGCGGGACCCAATGCAAATCTCGCGGGAGCGGGCGGTTTGAACTTTGCTGCGGGCGGGAATGGGCAGCTAAAAAAAAAAACTGCGGGATCGGGAGGTAGCCTAGCAAGTCGACATGATGGAGAGATGTCAATAAATGATGTGGAAAAGAACCTCAAACAGGTATTTACAGCACAAAACCTATAAGCAAGGCTGACATTTGGACTACTATTATTAATCTTCCTGATCAGTGCGTCAGAATACATGCAGACCAGGGAAATGAAACAAACAACCCCATGAATCTCTTTAATAAGAGCAATACAAATACGTGTTTTTTCCTGCGGGACGGGAGAAGACACAAAATCAATGCATCTCTATTATTGTGCGGGAATAAATTCTCAGAGTTTTGCGGGTGCGGGCGGGAGTGGACATGCATATTGCGGGAGCGGGCGGGAGTGTAACACATAGGTTGCGGGAGTGGGCGGTAATGGTCAGAAATTCGGCGGGCGCGGGCGGGAGCGGGATGAAGAAAACAGTCCCGCGCAGGGCTCTAATTCAGTGCATTTTTCACTGCATTTTTGCATGCACAAGCGTTTTGCATGGAAGAATAACATTTTAAAAGTAATATGCACTCTGTTGCATTGCAATGCATTTAAGAACTGATGCGTTTCATTCCATTGCAACAGCGTGCTGTTGCATTGCACAGGGGTTTTGCATGGAAGAATAACATTTTAAAAGTAATATGCACTTTGTTGCATTCCAATGCATTCAAGACCTGATGCGTTTCATTCCATTGCAACAGCGTGCTGTTGCATTGCACAGGAGTTTAGCATGGAAAAATAACATTTTAAAAGTAATATGCACTTTGTTGCATTGCAATGCATTCAAGACCTGATGCGTTTCATTCCATTGCAACAGCGTGCTGTTGCATTGCACAGGAGTTAGCATGGAAGAATAACATTTTAAAAGTAATATGCACTTTGTTGCATTGCAATGCATTCAAAAACTGATGCGTTTTATTCCATTGCAACAGCGTGCTGTTGCATTGCACAAGCATTTTGCATGGAAAAATAACATTTTAAAAGTAATATGCACTTTGTTGCATTGCAATGCATTCGAGAACTGATGCGTTTCAATCCATTGCAACAGCGTGCTGTTGCATTGCACAAGCGTTTTGCATGGAAGAATAACATTTTAAAAGTAATATGCACTTTGTTGCATTGCATTGCATTCGAGAACTGATGCGTTTCAATCCATTGCAACAGCGTGCTGTTGCATTGCACAAGCGTTTTGCATGGAAGAATAACATTTTAAAAGTAATATGCACTTTGTTGCATTGCAATGCATTTAAGAATTGATGCGTTTCATTCCATTGCAACAGCGTGCTGTTGCATTGCACAGGGGTTTTGCATGGAAGAATAACATTTTAAAAGTAATATGCACTTTGTTGCATTGCAATGCATTCAAAAACTGATGCGTTTCAATCCATTGCAACAGCGTGCTGTTGCATTGCACAAGCATTTTGCATGGAAAAATAACATTTTAAAAGTAATATGCACTTTGTTGCATTGCAATGCATTCGAGAACTGATGCGTTTCAATCCATTGCAACAGCGTGCTGTTGCATTGCACAAGCGTTTTGCATGGAAGAATAACATTTTAAAAGTAATATGCACTTTGTTGCATTGCATTGCATTCGAGAACTGATGCGTTTCAATCCATTGCAACAGCGTGCTGTTGCATTGCACAAGCGTTTTGCATGGAAGAATAACATTTTAAAAGTAATATGCACTTTGTTGCATTGCAATGCATTTAAGAATTGATGCGTTTCATTCCATTGCAACAGCGTTCTGTTGCATTGCACAGGGGTTTTGCATGGAAGAATAACATTTTAAAAGTAATATGCACTTTGTTGCATTGCAATGCATTCAAAAACTGATGCGTTTCAATCCATTGCAACAGCGTGCTGTTGCATTGCACAGGGGTTTTGCATGGAAGAATAACATTTTAAAAGTAATATGCACTTTGTTGCATTGCAATGCATTCAAAAACTGATGCGTTTCAATCCATTGCAACAGCGTGCTGTTGCATTGCACAAGCGTTTTGCATGGAAGAATAACATTTTAAAAGTAATATGCACTCTGTTGCATTGCAATGCATTTAAGAACTGATGCGTTTCATTCCATTGCAACAGCGTTCTGTTGCATTGCACTGGGGGTTTTGCATGGAAGAATAACATTTTAAAAGTAATATGCACTTTGTTGCATTGCAATGCAATCAAGACCTGATGCGTTTCATTCCCATTGCAAAAGCGTGCTGTTGCATTGCACAGGAGTTTAGCATGGAAGATTAACATCTTAAAAGTAATATGCACTTTGTTGCATTGCAATGCATTCAAGACCTGATGCGTTTCATTCCATTGCAACAGCGTGCTGTTGCATTGCACAGGAGTTAGCATGGAAGAATAACATTTTAAAAGTAATATGCACTTTGTTGCATTGCAATGCATTCAAAAACTGATGCGTTTCATTCCATTGCAACAGCGTGCTTGTTGCATTGCACAAGCGTTTTGCATGGAAAAATAACAATTTAAAAGTAATATGCACTTTGTTGCATTGCAATGCATTCAAGACCTAATGCGTTTCATTCCATTGCAACAGCGTGCTGTTGCATTAGACAGGGGTTTTGCATGGAAGAATAACATTTTAAAAGTAATATGCACTTTGTTGCATTGCAATGCATTCAAAAACTGATGCGTTTCAATCCATTGCAACAGCGTGCTCTTGCATTGCACAAGCGTTTTGCATGGAAAAATAACATTTTAAAGGTAACATCCACTTTGTTGCATTGCAATGCATTCAAGACCTGATGCGTTTCATTCCATTGCAACAGCGTACTGTTGCATTGCACAGTAGTTTAGCATGGAAGAATAACATTTTAAAAGTAATATGTACTCTGTTGCATTGCAATGCATTCAAGAACTGATGCGTTTCATTCCATTGCAACAGCGTGCTGTTGCATTGAACAGGGGTTTTGCATGGAAGAATAACATTTTAAAAGTAATATTCACTTTGTTGCATTGCAATGCATTCAAGAACTGATGCGTTTCAATCCATTGCAACAGCGTGCTGTTGCATTGCACAAGCGTTTTGCATGGAAGAATAACATTTTGAAAGTAATATGCACTTTGTTGCATTGCAATGCATTTAAGAACTGATGCGTTTCATTCCATTGCAACAGCGTGCTGTTGCATTGCACAGGGGTTTTGCATGGAAGAATAACATTTAAAAGTAATATGCACTTTGTTGCATTGCAATGCATTCAAGACCTGATGCGTTTCATTCCATTGCAACAGCGTGCTGTTGCATTGCACAGGAGTTTAGCATGGAAAAATAACATTTTAAAAGTAATATGCACTTTGTTGCATTGCAATGCATTCCAGACCTGATGCGTTTCATTCCATTGCAACAGCGTGCTGTTGCATTGCACAGGAGTTTAGCATGGAAGAATAACATTTTAAAAGTAATATGCACTTTGTTGCATTGCAATGCATTCCAGACCTGATGCGTTTCATTCCATTGCAACAGCGTGCTGTTGCATTGCACAGGATTTAGCATGGAAGAATAACATTTTAAAAGTAATATGCACTTTGTTGCATTGCAATGCATTTAAAAACTGATGCGTTTCATTCCATTACAACAGCGTGCTGTTGCATTACACAAGCGTTTTGCATGGAAAAATAACAATTTAAAAGTAATATGCACTTTGTTGCATTGCAATGCATTTAAGAATTGATGCGTTTCATTTCATTGCAACAGCGTGCTGTTGCATTGCACAGGAGTTTAGCATGGAAAAATAACATTTTAAAAGTAATATGCACTTTGTTGCATTGCAATGCTTTCCAGACCTGATGCGTTTCATTCCATTGCAACAGCGTGCTGTTGCATTGCACAGGATTTAGCATGGAAGAATAACATTTTAAAAGTAATATGCACTTTGTTGCATTGCAATGCATTCAAAAACTGATGCGTTTCATTCCATTGCAACAGCGTGCTGTTGCATTGCACAAGCGTTTTGCAGTCCCCAGAAGGTCTAAAAGATCCATGAACCTTTTGAACCTTATAGACTCTTTGTGATGTTAAAAAGTCAAGTCAAGTCCGCCAGATGTGACATTTTAACATCTTTCTGATGTTAAAAAGTCAAGTCAAGCCCGCCAGTCAGTAGTCCATATTGGGGACTTTTGAACTTTTCTTCTGGTCAGAGGGTCCCCAGAAGGTCTAAAAGCTACATGATGTCCTTATACACTCTTTCTGATGTTAAATAGTCCGCCAGACAGTAGTCCATATGGGACCTTTTGCACTTTTTTCTAGTCAGAGGGTCCCCAGAAGGTCTAAAAGCTACATGATGTCCTTATAGACTCTTTCTGATGTTAAAAAGTCAAGCCAAGTCCGCCAGACAGTAGTCCATATGGGACCTTTTTAACTTTTTTTTTTTGTCAGAGGGTCCCCAAAAAATGATGTGAGATTTTAACATCTTTCTGATGTTAAAAAGTCAAGTCAAGCCCGCCAGTCAGTAGTCCATTTGGGACCCTCTGAACTTTTTTTCTGGTCAGAGGGTCCCCAGTAGGTCTAAAAGCTACATGATGTCCTCATAGACTCTTTCTGATGTTAAAAAGTCAACCCAAGTCCGCCAGACAGTAGTCCATACGGGACCTTGTGAACTTTTTTTTTGCTAAGATGGGTCCCCAGAAGGTCTAAAAGCTACATGATGATGTCCTTATGGACTCTTTCTGATGTTAAAAAGTCAAGTGTGCGAGACAGTACTCCATATGGGAGCTTTTAAACTTTTTTCTGGTCAGAGGATCCCCAGAAGGTCTAAAAGCTACATGATGTCCTCATAGACTCTTTCTGATGTTAAAAATTCAGATCAAGTCCGCCAGACAGTAGTCCATATGGGACTTTTTGAACATTTTTTTTGGTCAGAGGGTCCCCAGAAGGTCTTAAAGCCACATGATGTCCTTATAGACTCTTTCTGATGTTAAAAAGTCAAGTCTGCCAGACAGTACTCCATATGGGATATTTTGAACTTTTTTTCGGGTCAGAGGGTCCCCAGAAAGTATAAAAGCTATATGATGTCCATGTAGACTCTTTCGGATGTTAAAAAGTCAGGTCAGAGGGTCCCCAGAAGGTCTAAAAGCTACATGATGATGTCCTTACAGACTCTTTCTGATGTTAAAAAGTCAAGTCTGTCAGACAGTAGTCCATATGGGACCTTTTGAACTTTTTTTCTCAGATGGTCCCCAGTAGGTCTAAAAGCTACATGATGTCCTCTTAGACTCTTTCTGATGTAAAAAAAGTCGTCAAGTCCGCCAGAGAATAGTCCATATGGGACTTAAACTTTTTTTCTGCTCAGAGGGTCCCCAGAAGGTCTAAAAGCTACAAGATGTCCTCATAGACTCTTTCTGATGTTAAAAAAGTCAAGTCAGGACCTCCAGACAGTGGTCCATATGGGACCTTTTGAACTTTTTTTCTCCTCAGAGGGTCCCCAGAAGGTCTAAAAGCTCCATGCTGTCCTCATAGACTCTTTCTGATGTTAAAAAGTCAAGTCAGGACCTCCAGACAGTGGTCCATATGGGACCTTTTGAACTTTTTTTCTCCTCAGAGAGTCCCAAGAAGGTCTAAAAGCTACTTGATGTCCTCATAGACTCTTTCTGATGTTAAAAAGTCAAGTTAGGTCCTCCAGACAGTGGTCCATAAAGGACTTTTTTAACTTTTTTTCTCCTCAGAGAGTCCCAAGAAGGTCTTTAAAGCTACATGATGTCCTCATAGACTCTTTCTGATGTTAAAAAGTCAAGTCAGGTCCTCCAGTCAGAGGTCCATATGGGACCTGTTGAACTTTTTTTCTTCTCAGAGGGTCCCCAGAAGGTCTAAAAGCTACATGATGTCCTCATAGACTCTTTCTGATGTTAAAAAGTCAAGTCAGGTCCTCCAGTAGTGGTCCATATGGGACCTTTTGAACTTGTTTTCTGCTCAGAGGGTCCCCAGAAGGTCTAAAAGCTACATGATGTCCTCATAGACTCTTTCTGATGTTAAAAAGTCAAGTCAGGTCCTCCAGTCAGAGGTCCATATGGGACCTGTTGAACTTTTTTTCTTCTCAGAGGGTCCCCAGAAGGTCTAAAAGCTACATGATGTCCTCATAGACTCTTTCTGATGTTAAAAAGTCAAGTCAGGTCCTCCAGTAGTGGTCCATATGGGACCTTTTGAACTTGTTTTCTGCTCAGAGGGTCCCCAGAAGGTCTAAAAGCTACATGATGTCCTCATAGACTCTTTCTGATGTTAAAAAGTCAAGTCAGGTCCTCCAGTCAGAGGTCCATATGGGACCTGTTGAACTTTTTTTCTTCTCAGAGGGTCCCCAGAAGGTCTAAAAGCTACATGATGTCCTCATAGACTCTTTCTGATGTTAAAAAGTCAAGTCAGGTCCTCCAGACAGTGGTCCATATGGGACCTTTTGAACTTGTTTTCTGCTCAGAGGGTCCCCAGAAGGTCTAAAAGCTACATGATGTCCTCATAGACTCTTTCTGATGTTAAAAAGTCAAGTCAGGACCTCCAGACAGTGGTCCATATGGGAGCTTTTGAACTTTTTTTCTCCTCAGAGGGTCCCGGGAAGGTCTAAAAGCTACATGATGTCCTCATATACTCTTTCTGATGTTAAAAAGTCAAGTTACGTCCTCCAGACAGTGGTCCATATGGGACTTTTTAAACTTTTTTTCTCCTCAGAGGGTGCCCAGAAGGTCTAAAAGCTACATGATGTCCTCATATACTCTTTCTGATGTTAAAAAGTCAAGTTACGTCCTCCAGACAGTGGTCCATATGGGACTTTTTAAACTTTTTTTCGGGTCAGAGGGTCCCCAGAAAGTATAAAAGCTATATGATGTCCATGTAGACTCTTTCGGATGTTAAAAAGTCAGGTCAAGTCCGCCAGACAGTAGTCCAAATGGGACTTTTTGAACATTTTTTTTGGTCAGAGGGTCCCCAGAAGGTCTTAAAGCCACATGATGTCCTTATAGACTCTTTCTGATGTTAAAAAGTCAAGTCTGCCAGACAGTACTCCATATGGGATATTTTGAACTTTTTTTCGGGTCAGAGGGTCCCCAGAAAGTATAAAAGCTATATGATGTCCATGTAGACTCTTTCGGATGTTAAAAAGTCAGGTCAGAGGGTCCCCAGAAGGTCTAAAAGCTACATGATGATGTCCTTACAGACTCTTTCTGATGTTAAAAAGTCAAGTCTTCCAGACAGTAGTCCATATGGGACCTTTTGAACTTTTTTTCTCAGATGGTCCCCAGTAGGTCTAAAAGCTACATGATGTCCTCTTAGACTCTTTCTGATGTAAAAAAAGTCGTCAAGTCCGCCAGAGAGTAGTCCATATGGGACTTAAACTTTTTTTCTGCTCAGAGGGGTCCCCAGGAGGTCTAAAAGATCAATGATGTCCTAATAGACTCGTTCTGATGCTAAAAGGTCAAGTAAAGTCCGACAGACAGTAGTCCATATGGGACCTATTGAACTTTTTTTATGGTCGGAGGGTCCCCAGGAGGTCTAAAAGATCCATGAACCTTTTGAACCTTATAGAGTCTTTCTGATATTAAAAAGTCAAGCCAAGTCCGCCATACAGTAGTCCATATGGGACCTTTTGAACTTTTTTTTTGGTCAGAGGGTCCCCGGAAGGTCCAAAAAAGCTACATGATGTCCTTATAGACTCTTTGTAATGTTAAATAGTCAAGTCAAGTCCGCCAGACAGTAGTCCATATCGGACCTTTTGAACTTTTTTTCTGGTCAGAGAGTCCCCAGAAGGTCTAAAAGCTACATGATGTCCTTATAGTCTCTTTCTGATGTTAAAAAGTCAAGTCAAGCCCGCCAGTCAGTAGTCCATATAGGGAACTTTTGAACTTTTCTTCTGGTCAGAGGGTCCCCAGAAGGTCTAAAAGCTACATGATGTCCTTATACACTCTTTCTGATGTTAAATAATCCGCCAGACAGTAGTCCATATGGGACCTTTTGAACTTTTTTTCTGGTCAGAGGGTCCCCAGAAGGTCTAAAAGCTACATGATGTCCTTATAGACTCTTTCTGATGTTAAAATGTCAGGTCAAGTCCACCAGACAGTAGTCCATACGGGACCTTTTGAACTTTTTTTCTGGTCAGAGGGTCCCCAGAAGGTCTAAAAGCTACATGATGATGTACTTATGGACTCTTTCTGGTGTTAAAAAGACAAATCCCCCAGACAGTAGTCCATATGGGACCTTTTGAACTTTTTTTCTGCTCAGAGGGTCCCCAGGAGGTCCAAAAGCTACATGATGTCCTTATAGACTCTTTCTGATTTTAAAAAGTCAAGTCTGCCAGACAGTAGTCCATATGGGATCTTTTGAACTTTTTTTCTGGTCAGAGGCTCCCCAGAAGGTCTAAAAGCTATATGATGTCCTCATAGACTCTTTCTGATGTTAAAAAGTCAACCCAAGTCCGCCAGACAGTAGTCCATACGGGACCTTGTGAACTTTTTTTTTGCTAAGATGGGTCCCCAGAAGGTCTAAAAGCTACATGATGATGTCCTTATGGACTCTTTCTGATGTTAAAAAGTCAAGTGTGCGAGACAGTACTCCATATGGGAGCTTTTAAACTTTTTTCTGGTCAGAGGGTCCCCAGAAGGTCTAAAAGCTACATGATGTCCTCATAGACTCTTTCTGATGTTAAAAATTCAGATCAAGTCCGCCAGACAGTAGTCCATATGGGACTTTTTGAACATTTTTTTTGGTCAGAGGGTCCCCAGAAGGTCTTAAAGCCACATGATGTCCTTATAGACTCTTTCTGATGTTAAAAAGTCAAGTCTGCCAGACAGTACTCCATATGGGATATTTTGAACTTTTTTTCGGGTCAGAGGGTCCCCAGAAAGTATAAAAGCTATATGATGTCCATGTAGACTCTTTCGGATGTTAAAAAGTCAGGTCAGAGGGTCCCCAGAAGGTCTAAAAGCTACATGATGATGTCCTTACAGACTCTTTCTGATGTTAAAAAGTCAAGTCTGCCAGACAGTAGTCCATATGGGACCTTTTGAACTTTTTTTCTCAGATGGTCCCCAGTAGGTCTAAAAGCTACATGATGTCCTCTTAGACTCTTTCTGATGTAAAAAAAGTCGTCAAGTCCGCCAGAGAGTAGTCCATATGGGACTTAAACTTTTTTTCTGCTCAGAGGGGTCCCCAGGAGGTCTAAAAGATCAATGATGTCCTAATAGACTCGTTCTGATGCTAAAAGGTCAAGTAAAGTCCGACAGACAGTAGTCCATATGGGACCTATTGAACTTTTTTTATGGTCGGAGGGTCCCCAGGAGGTCTAAAAGATCCATGAACCTTTTGAACCTTATAGAGTCTTTCTGATATTAAAAAGTCAAGCCAAGTCCGCCATACAGTAGTCCATATGGGACCTTTTGAACTTTTTTTTTGGTCAGAGGGTCCCCGGAAGGTCCAAAAAAGCTACATGATGTCCTTATAGACTCTTTGTAATGTTAAATAGTCAAGTCAAGTCCGCCAGACAGTAGTCCATATCGGACCTTTTGAACTTTTTTTCTGGTCAGAGAGTCCCCAGAAGGTCTAAAAGCTACATGATGTCCTTATAGACTCTTTCTGATGTTAAAAAGTCAAGTCAAGCCCGCCAGTCAGTAGTCCATATAGGGAACTTTTGAACTTTTCTTCTGGTCAGAGGGTCCCCAGAAGGTCTAAAAGCTACATGATGTCCTTATACACTCTTTCTGATGTTAAAAAGTCAAGTCTGCCAGACAGTAGTCCATATGGGATCTTTTGAACTTTTTTTCTGGTCAGAGGCTCCCCAGAAGGTCTAAAAGCTATATGATGTCCTTATAGACTCTTTCGGATGTTAAAAAGTCAGGTCAGACGGTCCCCAGAAGGTCTAAAAGCTACATGATGATTTCCTTACAGACTCTTTCTGATGTTAAAAAGTCAAATCTCCCAGACAGTAGTCCATATGGGACCTTTTTAACTTTTTTTCTCAGATGGTCCCCAGTAGGTCTAAAAGCTACATGATGTCCTCATAGACTATTTCTGATGTAAAAAAAAGTCAAGTCTGGACCTCCAGACAGTGGTCCATATGGGACCTTTTGAACTTTTTTTCTCTTCAGAGGGTCCCCAGAAGGTCTAAAAGCTCCATGCTGTCCTCATAGACTCTTTCTGATGTTAAAAAGTCAAGTCAGGACCTCCAGACAGTGGTCCATATGGGACCTTTTGAACTTTTTTTCTCCTCAGAGAGTCCCCAGAAGGTCTAAAAGCTACTTGATGTCCTCATAGACTCTTTCTGATGTTAAAAAGTCAAGTTAGGTCCTCCAGACAGTGGTCCATAAAGGACTTTTTTAACTTTTTTTCTCCTCAGGGGGTCCCCAGAAGGTCTTAAAGCTACATGATGTCCTCATAGACTCTTTCTGATGTTAAAAAGTCAGGTCAAGTCCACCAGACAGTAGTCCATACGGGACCTTTTGAACTTTTTTTCTGGTCAGAGGGTCCCCAGAAGGTCAAAAAGCTACATGATGTCCTTATACACTCTTTCGGATGTTAAAAAGTCAGGTCAGACGGTCCCCAGAAGGTCTAAAAGCTACATGATGATTTCCTTACAGACTCTTTCTGATGTTAAAAAGTCAAATCTGCCAGACAGTAGTCCATATGGGACCTTTTTAACTTTTTTTCTCAGATGGTCCCCAGTAGGTCTAAAAGCTACATGATGTCCTCATAGACTCTTTCTGATGTAAAAAAAAGTTGTTAAGTCCGCCAGACAGTAGTCCATATGGGACTTAAACTTTTTTTCTGCTCAGAGGGTCCCCAGAAGGTCTAAAAGCTACAAGATGTCCTCATAGACTCTTTCTGATGTTAAAAAAGTCAAGTCAGGACCTCCAGACAGTGGTCCATATGGGACCTTTTGAACTTTTTTTCTCCTCAGAGGGTCCCCAGAAGGTCTAAAAGCTCCATGCTGTCCTCATAGACTCTTTCTGATGTTAAAAAGTCAAGTCAGGACCTCCAGACAGTGGTCCATATGGGACCTTTTGAACTTTTTTTCTCCTCAGAGAGTCCCCAGAAGGTCTAAAAGCTACTTGATGTCCTCATAGACTCTTTCTGATGTTAAAAAGTCAAGTTAGGTCCTCCAGACAGTGGTCCATAAAGGACTTTTTTAACTTTTTTTCTCCTCAGGGGGTCCCCAGAAGGTCTTAAAGCTACATGATGTCCTCATAGACTCTTTCTGATGTTAAAAAGTCAAGTCAGGTCCTCCAGTCAGAGGTCCATATGGGACCTGTTGAACTTTTTTTCTTCTCAGAGGGTCCCCAGAAGGTCTAAAAGCTACATGATGTCCTCATAGACTCTTTCTGATGTTAAAAAGTCAAGTCAGGTCCTCCAGACAGTGGTCCATATGGGACCTTTTGAACTTGTTTTCTGCTCAGAGGGTCCCCAGAAGGTCTAAAAGCTACATGATGTCCTCATAGACTCTTTCTGATGTTAAAAAGTCAAGTCAGGTCCTCCAGTCAGAGGTCCATATGGGACCTGTTGAACTTTTTTTCTTCTCAGAGGGTCCCCAGAAGGTCTAAAAGCTACATGATGTCCTCATAGACTCTTTCTGATGTTAAAAAGTCAAGTCAGGTCCTCCAGACAGTGGTCCATATGGGACCTTTTGAACTTGTTTTCTGCTCAGAGGGTCCCCAGAAGGTCTAAAAGCTCCATGATGTCCTCATAGACTCTTTCTGATGTTAAAAAGTCAAGTCAGGACCTCCAGACAGTGGTCCATATGGGAGCTTTTGAACTTTTTTTCTCCTCAGAGGGTCCCCAGAAGGTCTAAAAGCTACATGATGTCCTCATATACTCTTTCTGATGTTAAAAAGTCAAGTTACGTCCTCCAGACAGTGGTCCATATGGGACTTTTTAAACTTTTTTTCTCCTCAGAGGGTGCCCAGAAGGTCTAAAAGCTACATGATGTCCTCATATACTCTTTCTGATGTTAAAAAGTCAAGTTATGTCCTCCAGACAGTGGTCCATATGGGACTTTTTAAACTTTTTTTCGGGTCAGAGGGTCCCCAGAAAGTATAAAAGCTATATGATGTCCATGTAGACTCTTTCGGATGTTAAAAAGTCAGGTCAGAGGGTCCCCAGAAGGTCTAAAAGCTACATGATGATGTCCTTACAGACTCTTTCTGATGTTAAAAAGTCAAGTCTTCCAGACAGTAGTCCATATGGGACCTTTTGAACTTTTTTTCTCAGATGGTCCCCAGTAGGTCTAAAAGCTACATGATGTCCTCTTAGACTCTTTCTGATGTAAAAAAAGTCGTCAAGTCCGCCAGAGAGTAGTCCATATGGGACTTAAACATTTTTTCTGCTCAGAGGGGTCTCCAGGAGGTCTAAAAGATCAATGATGTCCTAATAGACTCGTTCTGATGCTAAAAGGTCAAGTAAAGTCCGACAGACAGTAGTCCATATGGGACCTATTGAACTTTTTTTATGGTCGGAGGGTCCCCAGGAGGTCTAAAAGATCCATGAACCTTTTGAACCTTATAGAGTCTTTCTGATATTAAAAAGTCAAGCCAAGTCCGCCATACAGTAGTCCATATGGGACCTTTTGAACTTTTTTTTTGGTCAGAGGGTCCCCGGAAGGTCCAAAAAAGCTACATGATGTCCTTATAGACTCTTTTTGATGTTAAAAAGTCAAGTCAGGTCCTCCAGACAGTGGTCCATATGGGACCTTTTGAACTTTTTTTCTGGTCAGAGAGTCCCCAGAAGGTCTAAAAGCTACATGATGTCCTTATAGTCTCTTTCTGATGTTAAAAAGTCAAGTCAAGCCCGCCAGTCAGTAGTCCATATAGGGAACTTTTGAACTTTTCTTCTGGTCAGAGGGTCCCCAGAAGGTCTAAAAGCTACATGATGTCCTTATACACTCTTTCTGATGTTAAATAGTCCGCCAGACAGTAGTCCAATATGGGACCTTTTGAACTTTTTTTCTGGTCAGAGGGTCCCCAGAAGGTCTAAAAGCTACATGATGTCCTTATAGACTCTTTCTGATGTTAAAAAGTCAGGTCAAGTCCACCAGACAGTAGTCCATACGGGACCTTTTGAACTTTTTTTCTGGTCAGAGGGTCCCCAGAAGGTCTAAAAGCTACATGATGATGTACTTATGGACTCTTTCTGGTGTTAAAAAGACAAATCCCCCAGACAGTAGTCCATATGGGACCTTTTGAACTTTTTTTCTGCTCAGAGGGTCCCCAGGAGGTCCAAAAGCTACATGATGTCCTTATAGACTCTTTCTGATTTTAAAAAGTCAAGTCTGCCAGACAGTAGTCCATATGGGATCTTTTGAACTTTTTTTCTGGTCAGAGGCTCCCCAGAAGGTCTAAAAGCTATATGATGTCCTTATAGACTCTTTCGGATGTTAAAAAGTCAGGTCAGACGGTCCCCAGAAGGTCTAAAAGCTACATGATGATTTCCTTACAGACTCTTTCTGATGTTAAAAAGTCAAATCTGCCAGACAGTAGTCCATATGGGACCTTTTTAACTTTTTTTCTCAGATGGTCCCCAGTAGGTCTAAAAGCTACATGATGTCCTCATAGACTCTTTCTGATGTAAAAAAAAGTTGTTAAGTCCGCCATACAGTAGTCCATATGGGACTTAAACTTTTTTTCTGCTCAGAGGGTCCCCAGATAGTCTAAAAGCTACAAGATGTCCTCATAGACTCTTTCTGATGGGCAATGCAATCTGTTGTTTTAATAACATTTTTGATGTTTCATTCCATTGCATAAAAGGACTAACTTATTCCTTTGTGCAATGAAGCTACATGTTGTCCTCATAGACTCTTTCTGATGTTAAAAAGTCAAGTCAGGTCCTCCAGACAGTGGTCCATATGGTACCTTTTGAACTTTTTTTCTGCTCAGAGGGTCCCCAGAAGGTCTAAAAGCTACATGATGTCCTCATAGGACTTTTTGAACTTTCAAAAAAAGACGTTTTGAACTTTTTTCTAAGAGGGTCCCCAGAAGGTCTAAAAGCTACATGATGTCCTCATAGACTCTTTCTGATGTTAAAAAGTCAAGTCAGGTCCTCCAGACACTGGTCCATATGGGACCTTTTGAACTTTTTTACTCCTCAGAGGGTCCCCAGAAGGTCTAAAAGCTACATGATGTCCTCATAGACTCTTTCTGATGTTAAAAAGTCAAGTCAGGACCTCCAGGCAGTGGTCCATATGGGACCTTTTGAACTTATTTTCTCCTCAGAGGGTGCCCAGAAGGTCTAAAAGCTACATGAAGTAGTCAAGTCAGGACCTCCAGACACTAGTCCATATGGGACCTTTTTAACTTTTTTTCTCCTCAGAGGGTCCCCAGAAGGTCTAAAAGCTACATGATGTCCTCATAGACTCTTTCTTATGTTAAAAAGTCAAGTCAGGTCCTCCAGACAGTTTTCCATATCGGACCTTTTGAACTTTTTTTCTCCTCAGAGCGTCCCCAGAAGGTCTAAAAGCTACATGATGTCCTCATAGACTCTTTCTGATGTTAAAAAGTCAAGTCAGGTCCTCCAGACACTGGTCCATATGGGACCTTTTGAACTTTTTTACTCCTCAGAGGGTCCCCAGAAGGTCTAAAAGCTACATGATGTCCTCATAGACTCTTTCTGATGTTAAAAAGTCAAGTCAGGACCTCCAGGCAGTGGTCCATATGGGACCTTTTGAACTTATTTTCTCCTCAGAGGGTGCCCAGAAGATCTAAAAGCTACATGAAGTCCTCATAGACTCTTTCTGATGTTAAAAAGTCAAGTCAGGTCCTCCAGACAGTTTTCCATATCGGACCTTTTGAACTTTTTTTCTCCTCAGAGGGTCCCCAGAAGGTCTAAAAGCTACATGATGTCCTCATAGACTCTTTCTGATGTTAAAAAGTCAAGTCAGGTCCTCCAGACACTGGTCCATATGGGACCTTTTGAACTTTTTTACTCCTCAGAGGGTCCCCAGAAGGTCTAAAAGCTACATGATGTCCTCATAGACTCTTTCTGATGTTAAAAAGTCAAGTCAGGACCTCCAGGCAGTGGTCCATATGGGACCTTTTGAACTTATTTTCTCCTCAGAGGGTGCCCAGAAGGTCTAAAAGCTACATGAAGTCCTCATAGACTATTTCTGATGTTAAAAAGTCAAGTCAGGTCCTCCAGACACTAGTCCATATGGGACCTTTTTAACTTTTTTTCTCCTCAGAGGGTCCCCAGAAGGTCTAAAAGCTACATGATGTCCTCATAGACTCTTTCTGATGTTAAAAAAATCAAAAGGCATTGTTGAATTGCAATGCATTCAAGAACTAACTCATTTGGTAGTGCATTAATGAGATGGGCAATGCAATCTGTTGTTTTAGTAACATTTTTGATGTTTCATTCCATTGCATAAAAGGACTAACTTATTCCTTTGTGCAATGAAAAAAACTAACGCTTAAAAACTGCTTTTGCATTGCACATATGATAAAGCAGTAGAATAACATATGAGCGATATGCACTTTTTTGCATTGCAAAGCATTCAAGAATAACTCATTCAGTAGTGCATTGAAGAGATTGAATTGCATTGCACATAAGTTAAGAGCGTTGTGCATAAGCAATATGCACTTTTTTTGCAATGCACTCAAGAACTAACTCTTTTTGTAGTGCATTAAAGAGATGGGCAACGCAATCTGCGGTTTTAAAAACGTTTTGTTGTTTCATTCCATTGCATAAAAGGACTAACTTATTCCTTTGTGCAATGAAAAAAACTAACCTTTAAAAACACTGCTGTTGCATTGCACATATGATAAAGCGTTAGAATGACATATAGGCGATATGCACTTTTTTGCATTGCAATGCGTTCAAGAACTAACTCGTTCCGTGGTGCATTAAGAGATCTGCAATGCAGTCTGCTGTTGGATTGCACATACGATCAAGCGTAACGAAGAATACCAACGAAAAGCATCGAAGAATGACCTATAAGCAATATGCACTTTATTGCATTGCAGTGCATTCATTGTTTTAATACAATTTTTGTTGTTTCATTCTATTGCATAAAAGGTCTAACTTATTCCTTTGTGCAATGAACAAACTAACCATAATCATTTGTGTATGAAGGAAAATCATTGCATCAGCTGTTGAAAAGACAACTCACAGCATATTGTTTTCCGCATTGCATACAGCTCATTAATTTGTGTACTCAAGAGAAAACATCACAAAGCTGTCGCTTTCCAATGCATGCAATAACTAACTATTTCCATTGTTCAACGAAGAGATGTGCAATGCAGCGTGCTGTTGCATTACACAAGCGTTTTGCATGAAAGAATAACATTTAAAAGTAAAATGCACTTTTGTTGCATTGCAAATGCATTCAAGAACTAATGCGATTCATTCCATTGCAACAGCGTGCTGGTGCATTGCACAAGCGTTTTGCATGGAAGAATAACATTTAAAAGTAGTATGCACTTTGTTGCATTGCAATTGCATTCAAGAACTGATGCGATTCATTCTATTGCAACAGCGTGCTGTTGCAATGCACAAGCGTTTTGCATGGAAGAATAACATTTAAAAGTAATATGCACTCTGTTGCATTGCAATGCATTCAAGAACTGATGCGATTCATTCAATTGCAACAGCGTGCTGTTGCAATGCACAAGCGTTTTGCATGGAAGAATAACATTTAAAAGTAATATGCACTCTGTTGCATTGCAATGCATTCAAGAACTGATGCGATTCATTCAATTGCAACAGCGTGCTGTTGCAATGCACAAGCGTTTTGCATGGAAGAATAACATTTAAAAGTAATATGCACTCTGTTGCATTGCAATGCATTCAAGAACTGATGCGTTTCATTCCATTGCAACAGCGTGCTGTTGCATTGCACAAGCGTTTTGCATGGAAGAATAACATTTTAAAAGTAATATGCACTTTTATGCGATTTGTTGCATTGCAATGCATTTAAAAACTGATGCGTTGTATTCCATTGCAACAGCGTGCTGTTGCATTGCACAAGCGTTTTGCATGGAAGAATAACATTTTAAAAGTAATATGCACTTTTATGCAATTTGTTGCATTGCAATGCATTTAAAAACTGATGCGTTTCATTCCATTGCAACAGCGTGCTGTTGCATTGCACAAGAGTTTTGCATGGAAGAACTAACCTTTAAAAACACTGCTGTTGCATTGCACATATGATAAAGCGTTAGAATGACATATAAGCGATATGCACTTTTTTGCATTGCAATGCGTTCAAGAACTAACTCGTTCCGTAGTGCATTAAGAGATCTGCAATGCAATCTGCTGTTGGATTGCACATACGATCAAGCGTAACGAAGAATACCAACGAAAAGCATCGAAGAATGACCTATAAGCAATATGCACTTTATTGCATTGCAGTGCATTCAAGAACTAGCTCATTCCGTTGTGCATTAAAGAGATGGGCAAAGCAATCTGCTGTTTTAATACAATTTTTGTTGTTTCATTCCATTGCATAAAAGGTCTAACTTATTCCTTTGTGCAATGAACAAACTAACCATAATCATTTGTGTATGAAGGAAAATCATTGCATCAGCTGTTGAAAAGACAACTCACAGCATATTGTTTTCCGCATTGCATACAGCTCATTAATTTGTGTACTCAAGAGAAAACATCACAAAGCTGTCGCTTTCCAATGCATGCAATAACTAACTATTTCTATTGTTCAACGAAGAGATGTGCAATGCAGCGTGCTGTTACATTACACAAGCGTTTTGCATGAAAGAATAACATTTAAAAGTAATATGCACTTTTGTTGCATTGCAAATGCATTCAAGAACTAATGCGATTCATTCCATTGCAACAGCGTGCTGTTGCATTGCACAAGCGTTTTGCATGGAAGAATAACATTTTAAAAGTAATATGCACTTTTATGCGATTTGTTGCATTGCAATGCGTTTAAAAACTGATGCGTTTCATTCCATTGCAACAGCGTGCTGTTGCATTGCACAAGCGTTTTGCATGGAAGAATAACATTTTAAAAGTAATATGCACTTTTATGCGATTTGTTGCATTGCAATGCATTTAAAAACTGATGCGTTTCATTCCATTGCAACAGCGTGCTGTTGCATTGCACAAGCGTTTTGCATGGAAGAATAACATTTTAAAAGTAATATGCACTTTTATGCAATTTGTTGCATTGCAATGCATTTAAAAACTGATGCGTTTCATTCCATTGCAACAGCGTGCTGTTGCATTGCACAAGAGTTTTGCATGGAAGAATAACATTTTAAAAGTATTATGCACTTTTTTGCATTTCAATGCATTCAAAAACTGATGCGTTTCAAACCATTGCAACAACGTGCTGTTGCATTGCACAAGCGTTTTGCATGGAAGAATAACATTTTAAAAGTAATATGCACTTTTATGCAATTTGTTGCATTGCAATGCATTTAAAAACTGATGCGTTTCATTCCATTGCAACAGCGTGCTGTTGCATTGCACAAGAGTTTTGCATGGAAGAATAACATTTTAAAAGTATTATGCACTTTTTTGCATTTCAATGCATTCAAAAACTGATGCGTTTCATTCCATTGCAACAGCGTGCTGTTGCATTGCACAAGCGTTTTGCATGGAAGAATAACATTTAAAAGTAATATGCACTCTGTTTCATTGCAATGCATTTAAGATCTAATGCGTTTCATTACATTGCAACAGCGTGCTGTTGCATTGCACAAGTTTTTCAAAACTATTTAGGTTTAAAAGCTACAAGATGTCCTCAAAGTCTAATTCTGATGTTAAAAAGTCAAGTCAAGTCCGCCATACAGTAATCCATATGGGAGTTTTGGAACTTTGTTTCTCCTCAGAGGGTGCCCAGAAGGTCTCAAAGCTACATTGATGTCCTCATAGACTCTATCTGATGTTAAAAAGTCAAGTCAGGTCCTCCAGACAGTGGTCCATATGGGACCTTTTGAACTTTTTTCTACTCAGAGGGTCCCCAGATGGTCTAAAAGCTACATGATGTCCTTATTGACTCTTTCTGATGTTAAAAGGTCAAGTCAAGTCCGCCATACAGTAGTCCATATAGGACATATTGAACTTTTTTTAGTCTCAGAGGGTCCCCAGAAGGTCTAAAAGCTACCTGATGTCCTCATAGACTCTTTCTGATGTTAAAAAGTCAAGTCAGGCCCTCCAGACAGTAGTCCATATAGGACTTTTTGAACTTTCTTTCTCCTCAGAGGGTCCCCAGAAGGTCTAAAAGCTACATGATGTCCTCATAGTCTCTTTCTGATGTTTAAAATTCAAGTCAGGTAATCCAGACAGTAGTCCATATGGGACCTTTTGAACTTTTTTCTCCTCAGAGGGTCCCCAGAAGGTCTAAAAGCTACAGGATGTCCTCACAGACTCTTTCTGATGTTATAAAGTCAAGTCAGGTCCTACAATCAGTGGTCCATATGGTACCTTTTGAACTTTTTTTCTGATAAGAGGGTCCCCAGAAGGTCTAAAAGCTATATGATGTCCTCATAGACTCTTTCTGATGTTAAAAAGTCAAGTAAGGTCCTCCAGACAGTGGTCCATATGGGACCTTTTGAACTTTTTTTCTGCTCATAGGGGCCCCAGAAGGTCTAAAAGCTACCTGATGTCCTCATAGACTCTTTCTGATGTTAAAAAGTCGTAAGGACCTCAAGACAGTTGTCCATATGGGACCTTTTGAACTTTTTTTCTGCTCAGAGGGTCCCCAGAAGGTCTAAAAGCTACCTGATGTCCACATAGACTCTTTCTGATGTTAAAAAGTCAAGTCAGGACCTCCAGACAGTGGTCCATATGGGACCTTTTGAACTTTTTTTCTGCTCAGAGGGTCCCCAGAAGATCTTAAAGCTACATGATGTCCTCATAGACTCTTTCTCATGTTAAAAAGTCAAGTTAGGACCCCCAGATAGTGGTCCATATGGGACCTTTTGAACTTTTTGTCTCCTCAGAGGGTCCCCAGAAGGTCTAAAGCTACATGATGTCCTCATAGACTCTTTCTGATGTTAAAAAGTCAAGTCAGGACCTCCAGACAGTGGTCCATATGGGACCTTTTGAACTTTTTGTCTCCTCAGAGGGTCCCCAGAAGGTCTAAAAGCTACATGATGTCCTCATAGACTCTTTCTCATGTTAAAAAGTCAAGTCAGGACCTCCAGACAGTGGTCCATATGGGACCTTTTGAACTTTTTTTCTCCTCAGAGGGTCCCCAGAAGGTCTAAAAGCTACATGATGTCCTCATAGACTCTTTCTGATGTTAAAAATTCAACTCAGGTCCTCCAGACAGTGGTCCATATGGGACCTTTTGAACTTTTTTTCTGCTCAGAGGGTGCAGAGAAGGTCTAAAAGCTACATGATGTCCTCATAGACTCTTTCTGATGTTAAAAAGTCAATTCAGGTCCTCCAGACAGTGGTCCATGTTGGACCTTTTTAACTTTTTTTCTGCTTAGAGGGTCCCCAGAAGGTCTAAAAGCTACCTGATGTCCTCATAGACTCTTTCTGATGTTAAAAAGTCAAGTCAAGGCAGCCATACATCCATATCGGACCTTTTGAACTTTTTTTCTGATCAGAGGGTCCAGATAATGTCTAAAAGCTACATGATGTCCTTATAGAATTTTTCTTATGTTAAAAAGTCAAGTCAAGTCCTCCAGACAGTGGTCCATATGGGACCTTTTGAACTTTCTTTCTGCTCAGAGGGTCCCCAGAAGGTCTAAAAGCTACATGATGTCCTCATAGACTCTTTCTGATATTAAAAAGTCAAGTCAGGTCCTCCTGACAATAGTCCATATGGGACGTTTTGAACTTTTTTTCTGCTCAGAGGGTCCCCTGAAGGTCTAAAAGCTACATGATGTCCTCATAGACTCTTTCTGATGTTAAAAAGTCAAGTCAGGTCCTCCAGTCAGTGGTCCATATGGGACCTTTTGAACTTTTTTTCTCCTCAGAGGGTTCCCAGAAGGTCTAAAAGCTACATGATGTCTTCATAGACTCTTTCTCATGTTAAAAAGTCAAGTCAAGTCCTCCAGACAGTGGTCCATATGGGACCTTTTGAACTTTTTTTCTCCTCAGAGGGTCCCCAGAAGGACTAAAAGCTACAAGATGTCCTCATAGACTCTTTCTGATGTTAAAAAGTCAAGTCAGGTCCTCCAAACAGTGGTCCATATGGGACCTTTTGAACTTTGTTTCTGCTCAGAGGGTCCCCAGAAGGTCTTAAAGCTACATGATGTCCTCATAGACTCTTTCTCATGTTAAAAAGTCAAGTTAGGACCCCCAGATAGTGGTCCATATGGGACCTTTTGAACTTTTTGTCTCCTCAGAGGGTCCCCAGAAGGTCTAAAAGCTACATGATGTCCTCATAGACTCTTTCTGATGTTAAAAAGTCAAGTCAGGACCTCCAGACAGTGGTCCATATGGGACCTTTTGAACTTTTTTCTCCTCAGAGGGTCCCCAGAAGGTCTAAAAGCTACAGGATGTCCTCACAGACTCTTTCTGATGTTATAAAGTCAAGTCAGGTCCTACAATCAGTGGTCCATATGGTACCTTTTGAACTTTTTTACTGATAAGAGGGTCCCCAGAAGGTCTAAAAGCTATATGATGTCCTCATAGACTCTTTCTGATGTTAAAAAGTCAAGTCAGGTCCTCCAGACATTGGTCCATATGGGACCTTTTGAACTTTTTTTCTGCTCAGAGGGTCCCCAGAAGGTCTAAAAGCTACCTGATGTCCACAGAGACTCTTTCTGATGTTAAAAAGTCAAGTCAGGACCTCCAGACAGTGGTCCATATGGGACCTTTTGAACTTTTTTTCTCCTCAGAGGGTCCCCAGAAGGTCTAAAAGCTACATGATGTCCTCATAGTCTCTTTCTGATGTTTAAAATTCAAGTCAGGTAATCCAGACAGTAGTCCATATGGGACCTTTTGAACTTTTTTCTCCTCAGTTTTGAACTTTTTTTCTTCTCAGAGGGTCCCCAGAAGGTCTAAAAGCTCCATGCTGTCCTCATAGACTCTTTTTGATGTTAAAAAGTCAAGTCAGGTCCTCCAGACAGTGGTCCATATGGGACCTTTTGAACTTTTTTTCTGATAAGAGGGTGCCCAGAAGGTCTTAAAGCTACATGATGTAATCATAGACTATTTCTGATGTTAAATAGGCAAGTCAGGTTCTCCAGACAGTGGTCCATATGGGACCTTTTGAACTTTTTTTCTGCTCAGAGGGTTCCCAGAAGGTCTAAAAGCTACCTGATGTCCACATAGACTCTTTCTGATGTTAAAAAGTCAAGTCAGGACCTCCAGACAGTGGTCCATATGGGACCTTTTGAACTTTTTTTCTCCTCAGAGGTTCCCCAGAAGGTCTAAAAGCTACATGATGTCCTCATAGGCTCTTTCTGTTTTAAAAAATTCAACTCAGGTCCTCCAGACAGTGGTCCATATGGGACCTTTTGAACTTTTTTTCTGCTCAGAAGGTCCAGAGAAGGTCTAAAAGCTACATGATGTCCTCATAGACTCTTTCTGATGTTAAAAAGTCAAGTCAGGTCCTCCAGTCAGTGGTCCATATGGGACCTTTTGAACTTTTTTTCTCCTCACAGGGTCCCCAGAAGGCCTAAAAGCTACATGATGTCCTCATAGACTCTTTCTGATGTTAAAAAGTCAAGTCAGGTCCTCCAGTCAGTGGGACCTTTTGAACTTTTTTTCTCCTCAGAGGGTCCCCAGAAAGTCTAAAAGCTACATGATGTCCTCATAGACTCTTTTTGATGTTAAAAAGTCAAGTCAGGTCCTCCAGACAGTGGTCCATATGGGACCTTTTGAACTTTTTTTCTCCTCACAGGGTCCCCAGAAGGCCTAAAAGCTACATGATGTCCTCATAGACTCTTTCTCATGTTAAAAAGTCAAGTCAGGTCCTCCAGACAGTGGTCCATATGGGACCTTTTGAACTTTTTTTCTTCTCAGAGGGTCCCCAGAAGGTCTAAAAGCTACATGATGTCCTCAAAGACTCTTTCTGATGTTAAAAAGTCAAGTCAGGTCCTCCAGTCAGTGGTCCATATGGGGACCTGTTGAACTTTTTTTCTCCTCAGAGGGTGCCAAGAAGGTCTAAAAGCTACATGATGTCCTCATAGACTCTTTCTGATGTTAAAAAGTCAATTCAGGTCCTCCAGACAGTGGTCCATATTGGACCTTTTGAACTTTTTTTCTGCTGGAGGGTCCCCAGAAGGTCTAAAAGCTACCTTATATCCTCATAGACGCTTTCTGATGTTAAAAAGTCAAGTCAGGTCCTCCAGACAGTGGTCCATATGGGACCTTTTGAACTTTTTTTCTCCTCAGAGGGTCCCCAGAAGGTCTAAAAGCTACATGATGTCCTCATAGACTCTTTCTGATGTTAAAAAGTCAAGTCAGGACCTCCAGACAGTGGTCCATATGGGACCTTTTGAACTTTATTTCTCCTCAGAGGGTCCCCAGAAGGTCTAAAAGCTACATGATGTCCTCATAGACTCTTTCTCATGTTAAAAAGTCAAGTTAGGACCCCCAGATAGTGGTCCATATGGGACCTTTTGAACTTTTTGTCTCCTCAGAGGGTCCCCAGAAGGTCTAAAGCTACATGATGTCCTCATAGACTCTTTCTGATGTTAAAAAGTCAAGTCAGGACCTCCACACAGTGGTCCATATGGGACCTTTTGAACTTTTTGTCTCCTCAGAGGGTCCCCAGAAGGTCTAAAAGCTACATGATGTCCTCATAGACTCTTTCTCATGTTAAAAAGTCAAGTCAGGACCTCCAGACAGTGGTCCATATGGGACCTTTTGAACTTTTTTTCTCCTCAGAGGGTCCCCAGAAGGTCTAAAAGCTACATGATGTCCTCATAGACTCTTTCTGATGTTAAAAATTCAACTCAGGTCCTCCAGACAGTGGTCCATATGGGACCTTTTGAACTTTTTTTCTGCTCAGAGGGTGCAGAGAAGGTCTAAAAGCTACATTATGTCCTCATAGACTCTTTCTGATGTTAAAAAGTCAATTCAGGTCCTCCAGACAGTGGTCCATGTTGGACCTTTTTAACTTTTTTTCTGCTTAGAGGGTCCCCAGAAGGTCTAAAAGCTACCTGATGTCCTCATAGACTCTTTCTGATGTTAAAAAGTCAAGTCAAGGCAGCCATACATCCATATCGGACCTTTTGAACTTTTTTTCTGATCAGAGGGTCCAGATAATGTCTAAAAGCTACATGATGTCCTTATAGAATTTTTCTTATGTTAAAAAGTCAAGTCAAGTCCTCCAGACAGTGGTCCATATGGGACCTTTTGAACTTTCTTTCTGCTCAGAGGGTCCCCAGAAGGTCTAAAAGCTACATGATGTCCTCATAGACTCTTTCTGATATTAAAAAGTCAAGTCAGGTCCTCCTGACAATAGTCCATATGGGACGTTTTGAACTTTTTTTCTGCTCAGAGGGTCCCCTGAAGGTCTAAAAGCTACATGATGTCCTCATAGACTCTTTCTAATGTTAAAAAGTCAAATCAGGTCCTCCAGTCAGTGGTCCATATGGGACCTTTTGAACTTTTTTTCTCCTCAGAGGGTTCCCAGAAGGTCTAAAAGCTACATGATGTCCTCATAGACTCTTTCTCATGTTAAAAAGTCAAGTCAAGTCCTCCAGACAGTGGTCCATATGGGACCTTTTGAACTTTTTTTCTCCTCAGAGGGTCCCCAGAAGGACTAAAAGCTACAAGATGTCCTCATAGACTCTTTCTGATGTTAAAAAGTCAAGTCAGGTCCTCCAAACAGTGGTCCATATGGGACCTTTTGAACTTTGTTTCTGCTCAGAGGGTCCCCAGAAGGTCTTAAAGCTACATGATGTCCTCATAGACTCTTTCTCATGTTAAAAAGTCAAGTTAGGACCCCCAGATAGTGGTCCATATGGGACCTTTTGAACTTTTTGTCTCCTCAGAGGGTCCCCAGAAGGTCTAAAGCTACATGATGTCCTCATAGACTCTTTCTGATGTTAAAAAGTCAAGTCAGGACCTCCAGACAGTGGTCCATATGGGACCTTTTGAACTTTTTTCTCCTCAGAGGGTCCCCAGAAGGTCTAAAAGCTACAGGATGTCCTCACAGACTCTTTCTGATGTTATAAAGTCAAGTCAGGTCCTACAATCAGTGGTCCATATGGTACCTTTTGAACTTTTTTTCTGATAAGAGGGTCCCCAGAAGGTCTAAAAGCTATATGATGTCCTCATAGACTCTTTCTGATGTTAAAAAGTCAAGTCAGGTCCTCCAGACATTGGTCCATATGGGACCTTTTGAACTTTTTTTCTGCTCAGAGGGTCCCCAGAAGGTCTAAAAGCTACCTGATGTCCACAGAGACTCTTTCTGATGTTAAAAAGTCAAGTCAGGACCTCCAGACAGTGGTCCATATGGGACCTTTTGAACTTTTTTTCTCCTCAGAGGGTCCCCAGAAGGTCTAAAAGCTACATGATGTCCTCATAGTCTCTTTCTGATGTTTAAAATTCAAGTCAGGTAATCCAGACAGTAGTCCATATGGGACCTTTTGAACTTTTTTCTCCTCAGTTTTGAACTTTTTTTCTTCTCAGAGGGTCCCCAGAAGGTCTAAAAGCTCCATGCTGTCCTCATAGACTCTTTTTGATGTTAAAAAGTCAAGTCAGGTCCTCCAGACAGTGGTCCATATGGGACCTTTTGAACTTTTTTTCTGATAAGAGGGTGCCCAGAAGGTCTTAAAGCTACATGATGTAATCATAGACTATTTCTGATGTTAAATAGGCAAGTCAGGTTCTCCAGACAGTGGTCCATATGGGACCTTTTGACCTTTTTTTCTGCTCAGAGGGTTCCCAGAAGGTCTAAAAGCTACCTGATGTCCACATAGACTCTTTCTGATGTTAAAAAGTCAAGTCAGGACCTCCAGACAGTGGTCCATATGGGACCTTTTGAACTTTTTTTCTCCTCAGAGGTTCCCCAGAAGGTCTAAAAGCTACATGATGTCCTCATAGGCTCTTTCTGTTTTAAAAAATTCAACTCAGGTCCTCCAGACAGTGGTCCATATCGGACCTTTTGAACTTTTTTTCTGCTCAGAAGGTCCAGAGAAGGTCTAAAAGCTACATGATGTCCTCATAGACTCTTTCTGATGTTAAAAAGTCAAGTCAGGTCCTCCAGTCAGTGGTCCATATGGGACCTTTTGAAATTTTTTTCTCCTCACAGGGTCCCCAGAAGGCCTAAAAGCTACATGATGTCCTCATAGACTCTTTCTGATGTTAAAAAGTCAAGTCAGGTCCTCCAGTCAGTGGGACCTTTTGAACTTTTTTTCTCCTCAGAGGGTCCCCAGAAAGTCTAAAAGCTACATGATGTCCTCATAGACTCTTTTTGATGTTAAAAAGTCAAGTCAGGTCCTCCAGACAGTGGTCCATATGGGACCTTTTGAACTTTTTTTCTCCTCACAGGGTCCATATGGGACCTTTTGAACTTTTTTTCTTCTCAGAGGGTCCCCAGAAGGTCTAAAAGCTACATGATGTCCTCAAAGACTCTTTCTGATGTTAAAAAGTCAAGTCAGGTCCTCCAGTCAGTGGTCCATATGGGGACCTGTTGAACTTTTTTTCTCCTCAGAGGGTGCCAAGAAGGTCTAAAAGCTACATGATGTCCTCATAGACTCTTTCTGATGTTAAAAAGTCAATTCAGGTCCTCCAGACAGTGGTCCATATTGGACCTTTTGAACTTTTTTTCTGCTGGAGGGTCCCCAGAAGGTCTAAAAGCTACCTTATATCCTCATAGACGCTTTCTGATGTTAAAAAGTCAAGTCAGGTCCTCCAGACAGTGGTCCATATGGGACCTTTTGAACTTTTTTTCTCCTCAGAGGGTCCCCAGAAGGTCTAAAAGCTACATGATGTCCTCATAGACTATTTCTGATGTTAAAAAGTCAAGTCAGGACCTCCAGACAGTGGTCCATATGGGACCTTTTGAACTTTATTTCTCCTCAGAGGGTCCCCAGAAGGTCTAAAAGCTACATGATGTCCTCATAGACTCTTTTTTATATTAAAAAGTCAAGTCAGGTCCTCCAGACAGTGGTCCATACAGAACCTTTTGAACTTTTTTTCTCCTCACAGGGTCCCCAGAAGGTCTAAAAGCTACATGATGTCCTCATAGACTCTTTCTGATGTTAAAAAGTCAAGTCAGGTCCTCCAGACATTGGTCCATATGGGACCTTTTGAACTTTTTTTCTGCTCGAAGCGGCCCCAGAAGGTCTAAAAGCTACCTGATGTCCTCAGAGACTCTTTCTGATGTTAAAAAGTCAAGTCAGGACTTCCAGACAGTGGTCCATATGGGACCTTTTGAACTTTTATTCTGCTAAGAGGGTCCCCAGAAGGTCTAAAAGCTACCTGATATCCACATAGACTCTTTCTGATGTTAAAAATTCAAGTCAGGACCTCCAGACAGTGGTCCAAATGGGACCTTTTGAACTTTTTTTCTCCTCAGAGGGTCCCCAGAAGGTCTAAAAGCTACATGATGTCCTCATAGACTCTTTCTCATGTTAAAAAGTCAAGTCAGGTCCTCCAGACAGTGGTCCATATGGGACCTTTTGAACTTTTTTTTCTTCTCAGAGGGTCCCCAGAAGGTCTAAAAGCTACATGATGTCCTCATAGACTCTTTCTGATGTTAAAAAGTCAATTCAGGTCCTCCAGACAGTGGTCCATATTGGACCTTTTGAACTTTTTTTCTGTTCAGAGGGTCCCCAGAAGGTCTGAAAGCTACCTTATGTCCTCATAGACTCTTTCTGATGTTAAAAAGTCAAGTCAGGTCCTCCAGACAGTGGTCCATATGGGACCTTTTGAACTTTTTTTCTCCTCAGAGGGTCCCCAGAAGGTCTAAAAGCTACATGATGTCCTCATAGACTCTTTCTGATGTTAAAAAGTCAAGTCAGGTCCTCCAGACATTGGTCCATATGGGACCTTTTGAACTTTATCTGATAAGAGGGTCCCCAGAAGGTCTAAAAGCTACATGATGTCCTCATAGAATCTTTCTGATGTTAAAAAGTCAAGTCAGATCGTCCAGACAGTGGTCCATATGGGACCTTTTGAACTTTTTTTCTGCTCAGAGCGTCCAGAGAAGGTCTAAAAGCTACATGATGTCCTCATAGAATCTTTCTGATGTTAAAAAGTCAAGTCAGGTCCTCCAGTCAGTGGTCGATATGGGACCTTTTGAACTTTTTTTCTCCTCACAGGGTCCCCAGAAGGCCTAAAAGCTACATGATGTCCTCATAGACTCTTTCTGATGTTAAAAAGTCAAGTCAGGTCCTCCAGTCAGTGGGACCTTTTGAACTTTTTTTCTCCTCAGAGGGTCCCCAGAAAGTCTAAAAGCTACATGATGTCCTCATAGACTCTTTTTGATGTTAAAAAGTCAAGTCAGGTCCTCCAGACATTGGTCCATATGGGATCTTTTGAACTTTTTTTCTACTCAGAGGGTCCCCAGAAGGTCTTAAAGCTACATGATGTCATCATAGACTCTTTCTGATGTTAAAAAGTCAAGTTAGGTCCTCCAGATAGTGGTCCATATGGGACCTTTTGAACTTTTTTTCTGATAAGAGGGTCCCCAGAAGGTCTAAAAGCTACATGATGTCCTCATAGACTCTTTCTGATGTTAAAAAGTCAAGTCAGGTCCTCCAAACATTGGTCAATATGGGACCTTTTGAACTTTTTTTCTTCTCAGAGGGTCCCCAGAAGGTCTAAAAGCTCCATGCTGTCCTCATAGACTCTTTCTGATGTTAAAAAGTCAAGTCAGGTCCTCCAGACAGTGGTCCATATGGGACCTTTTGAACTTTTTTTCTACTCAGAGGGTCCCCAGAAGGTCTAAAAGCTACATGATGTCCTTATAGAAACTTTCTGATGTTAAAAAGTCAAGTCAAGTTCGCCAGACGGGGACCTTTTGAACTTTTTTTCTCCTCAGAGGGTCCCCAGAAGGTATAAAAGCTACATGATGTCCTCATAGACTCTTTCTGATGTTAAAAAGTCAAGTCAGGTCCTCTCAGACAGTTGTCCATATGGGACCTTTTGAACTTTTTTTCTGATAAGAGGGTCCCCAGAAGGTCTAAAAGCTACCTAATGTCCTCATAGACTCTTTCTGATGTAAAAAGTCAAGTCAGGTCCTCCAGACAGTGGTCCATGTGGGACCTTTTGAACTATTTTTCTCCTCAGAGGGTGCCCAGAAGGTCTTAAAGCTACATGATGTAATCATAGACTCTTTATGATGTTAAAAAGTCAAGTCAGGTCCTCCAGACAGTGGTCCATATGGTACCTTTTAAAATTTTTTTCTGATAAGAGGGTCCCCAGAAGGTCTAAAAGCTACATGATGTCCTCATAGACTCTTTCTGATGTTAAAAAGTCAAGTCAGGTCCTCCAAACATTGGTCAATATGGGACCTTTTGAACTTTTTTTCTTCTCAGAGGGTCCCCAGAAGGTCTAAAAGCTCCATGCTGTCCTCATAGACTCTTTCTGATGTTAAAAAGTCAAGTCAGGTCCTCCAGACAGTGGTCCATATGGGACCTTTTGAACTTTTTTTCTGCTCAGAGGGTACCCAGAAGGTCTAAAAGCTACATGATGTCCTCATAGACTCTTTCTGATGTTAAAAAGTCTAAAAGCTACATGATGTCCTCATAGACTCTTTCTGATGTTAAAAAGTCAAGTCAGGTCCTCCAAACATTGGTCAATATGGGACCTTTTGAACTTTTTTTCTTCTCAGAGGGTCCCCAGAAGGTCTAAAAGCTACATGATGTCCTCATAGACTCTTTCTGATGTTAAAAAAAATCAAAAGGCATTGTTGAATTGCAATGCATTCAAGAACTAACTCATTTGGTAGTGCATTAAAGAGATGGGCAATGCAATCTGTTGTTTTAATAACATTTTTGATGTTTCATTCCATTGCATAAAAGGACTAACTTATTCCTTTGTGCAATGAAAAAAACTAACGCTTAAAAACTGCTTTTGCATTGCACATATGATAAAGCAGTAGAATAACATATGAGCGATATGCACTTTTTTGCATTGCAAAGCATTCAAGAATAACTCATTCAGTAGTGCATTGAAGAGATTGAATTGCATTGCACATAAGTTAAGAGCGTTGTGCATAAGCAATATGCACTTTTTTTGCAATGCACTCAAGAACTAACTCTTTTTGTAGTGCATTAAAGAGATGGGCAACGCAATCTGCGGTTTTAAAAACGTTTTGTTGTTTCATTCCATTGCATAAAAGGACTAACTTATTCCTTTGTGCAATGAAAAAAACTAACCTTTAAAAACACTGCTGTTGCATTGCACATATGATAAAGCGTTAGAATGACATATAGGCGATATGCACTTTTTTGCATTGCAATGCGTTCAAGAACTAACTCGTTCCGTGGTGCATTAAGAGATCTGCAATGCAATCTGCTGTTGGATTGCACATACGATCAAGCGTAACGAAGAATACCAACGAAAAGCATCGAAGAATGACCTATAAGCAATATGCACTTTATTGCATTGCAGTGCATTCAAGAACTAGCTCATTCCGTTGTGCATTAAAGAGATGGGCAAAGCAATCTGGTGTTTTAATACAATTTTTGTTGTTTCATTCTATTGCATAAAAGGTCTAACTTATTCCTTTGTGCAATGAACAAACTAACCATAATCATTTGTGTATGAAGGAAAATCATTGCATCAGCTGTTGAAAAGACAACTCACAGCATATTGTTTTCCGCATTGCATACAGCTCATTAATTTGTGTACTCAAGAGAAAACATCACAAAGCTGTCGCTTTCCAATGCATGCAATAACTAACTATTTCCATTGTTCAACGAAGAGATGTGCAATGCAGCGTGCTGTTGCATTACTCAAGCGTTTTGCATGAAAGAATAACATTTAAAAGTAATATGCACTTTTGTTGCATTGCAAATGCATTCAAGAACTAATGTGATTCATTCCATTGCAACAGCGTGCTGGTGCATTGCACAAGCGTTTTGCATGGAAGAATAACATTTAAAAGTAGTATGCACTTTGTTGCATTGCAATTGCATTCAAGAACTGATGCGATTCATTCTATTGCAACAGCGTGCTGTTGCAATGCACAAGCGTTTTGCATGGAAGAATAACATTTAAAAGTAATATGCACTCTGTTGCATTGCAATGCATTCAAGAACTGATGCGATTCATTCAATTGCAACAGCGTGCTGTTGCAATGCACAAGCGTTTTGCATGGAAGAATAACATTTAAAAGTAATATGCACTCTGTTGCATTGCAATGCATTCAAGAACTGATGCGATTCATTCAATTGCAACAGCGTGCTGTTGCAATGCACAAGCGTTTTGCATGGAAGAATAACATTTAAAAGTAATATGCACTCTGTTGCATTGCAATGCATTCAAGAACTGATGCGTTTCATTCCATTGCAACAGCGTGCTGTTGCATTGCACAAGCGTTTTGCATGGAAGAATAACATTTTAAAAGTAATATGCACTTTTATGCGATTTGTTGCATTGCAATGCATTTAAAAACTGATGCGTTGTATTCCATTGCAACAGCGTGCTGTTGCATTGCACAAGCGTTTTGCATGGAAGAATAACATTTTAAAAGTAATATGCACTTTTATGCAATTTGTTGCATTGCAATGCATTTAAAAACTGATGCGTTTCATTCCATTGCAACAGCGTGCTGTTGCATTGCACAAGAGTTTTGCATGGAAGAACTAACCTTTAAAAACACTGCTGTTGCATTGCACATATGATAAAGCGTTAGAATGACATATAAGCGATATGCACTTTTTTGCATTGCAATGCGTTCAAGAACTAACTCGTTCCGTAGTGCATTAAGAGATCTGCAATGCAATCTGCTGTTGGATTGCACATACGATCAAGCGTAACGAAGAATACCAACGAAAAGCATCGAAGAATGACCTATAAGCAATATGCACTTTATTGCATTGCAGTGCATTCAAGAACTAGCTCATTCCGTTGTGCATTAAAGAGATGGGCAAAGCAATCTGCTGTTTTAATACAATTTTTGTTGTTTCATTCCATTGCATAAAAGGTCTAACTTATTCCTTTGTGCAATGAACAAACTAACCATAATCATTTGTGTATGAAGGAAAATCATTGCATCAGCTGTTGAAAAGACAACTCACAGCATATTGTTTTCCGCATTGCATACAGCTCATTAATTTGTGTACTCAAGAGAAAACATCACAAAGCTGTCGCTTTCCAATGCATGCAATAACTAACTATTTCTATTGTTCAACGAAGAGATGTGCAATGCAGCGTGCTGTTACATTACACAAGCGTTTTGCATGAAACAATAACATTTAAAAGTAATATGCACTTTTGTTGCATTGCAAATGCATTCAAGAACTAATGCGATTCATTCCATTGCAACAGCGTGCTGTTGCATTGCACAAGCGTTTTGCATGGAAGAATAACATTTTAAAAGTAATATGCACTTTTATGCGATTTGTTGCATTGCAATGCATTTAAAAACTGATGCGTTTCATTCCATTGCAACAGCGTGCTGTTGCATTGCACAAGCGTTTTGCATGGAAGAATAACATTTTAAAAGTAATATGCACTCTGTTGCATTGCAATGCATTCAAGAACTGATGCGATTCATTCAATTGCAACAGCGTGCTGTTGCAATGCACAAGCGTTTTGCATGGAAGAATAACATTTAAAAGTAATATGCACTCTGTTGCATTGCAATGCATTCAAGAACTGATGCGTTTCATTCCATTGCAACAGCGTGCTGTTGCATTGCACAAGCGTTTTGCATGGAAGAATAACATTTTAAAAGTAATATGCACTTTTATGCGATTTGTTGCATTGCAATGCATTTAAAAACTGATGCGTTGTATTCCATTGCAACAGCGTGCTGTTGCATTGCACAAGCGTTTTGCATGGAAGAATAACATTTTAAAAGTAATATGCACTTTTATGCAATTTGTTGCATTGCAATGCATTTAAAAACTGATGCGTTTCATTCCATTGCAACAGCGTGCTGTTGCATTGCACAAGAGTTTTGCATGGAAGAACTAACCTTTAAAAACACTGCTGTTGCATTGCACATATGATAAAGCGTTAGAATGACATATAAGCGATATGCACTTTTTTGCATTGCAATGCGTTCAAGAACTAACTCGTTCCGTAGTGCATTAAGAGATCTGCAATGCAATCTGCTGTTGGATTGCACATACGATCAAGCGTAACGAAGAATACCAACGAAAAGCATCGAAGAATGACCTATAAGCAATATGCACTTTATTGCATTGCAGTGCATTCAAGAACTAGCTCATTCCGTTGTGCATTAAAGAGATGGGCAAAGCAATCTGCTGTTTTAATACAATTTTTGTTGTTTCATTCCATTGCATAAAAGGTCTAACTTATTCCTTTGTGCAATGAACAAACTAACCATAATCATTTGTGTATGAAGGAAAATCATTGCATCAGCTGTTGAAAAGACAACTCACAGCATATTGTTTTCCGCATTGCATACAGCTCATTAATTTGTGTACTCAAGAGAAAACATCACAAAGCTGTCGCTTTCCAATGCATGCAATAACTAACTATTTCTATTGTTCAACGAAGAGATGTGCAATGCAGCGTGCTGTTACATTACACAAGCGTTTTGCATGAAACAATAACATTTAAAAGTAATATGCACTTTTGTTGCATTGCAAATGCATTCAAGAACTAATGCGATTCATTCCATTGCAACAGCGTGCTGTTGCATTGCACAAGCGTTTTGCATGGAAGAATAACATTTTAAAAGTAATATGCACTTTTATGCGATTTGTTGCATTGCAATGCATTTAAAAACTGATGCGTTTCATTCCATTGCAACAGCGTGCTGTTGCATTGCACAAGCGTTTTGCATGGAAGAATAACATTTTAAAAGTAATATGCACTTTTATGCGATTTGTTGCATTGCAATGCATTTAAAAACTGATGCGTTTCATTCCATTGCAACAGCGTGCTGTTGCATTGCACAAGCGTTTTGCATGGAAGAATAACATTTTAAAAGTAATATGCACTTTTATGCAATTTGTTGCATTGCAATGCATTTAAAAACTGATGCGTTTCATTCCATTGCAACAGCGTGCTGTTGCATTGCACAAGAGTTTTGCATGGAAGAATAACATTTTAAAAGTATTATGCACTTTTTTGCATTTCAATGCATTCAAAAACTGATGCGTTTCAAACCATTGCAACAACGTGCTGTTGCATTGCACAAGCGTTTTGCATGGAAGAATAACATTTTAAAAGTAATATGCACTTTTATGCAATTTGTTGCATTACAATGCATTTAAAAACTGATGCGTTTCATTCCATTGCAACAGCGTGCTGTTGCATTGCACAAGAGTTTTGCATGGAAGAATAACATTTTAAAAGTATTATGCACTTTTTTGCATTTCAATGCATTCAAAAACTGATGCGTTTCATTCCATTGCAACAGCGTGCTGTTGCATTGCACAAGCGTTTTGCATGGAAGAATAACATTTAAAAGTAATATGCACTCTGTTTCATTGCAATGCATTTAAGATCTAATGCGTTTCATTACATTGCAACAGCGTGCTGTTGCATTGCACAAGTTTTTCAAAACTATTTAGGTCTAAAAGCTACAAGATGTCCTCAAAGTCTAATTCTGATGTTAAAAAGTCAAGTCAAGTCCGCCATACAGTAATCCATATGGGAGTTTTGGAACTTTGTTTCTCCTCAGAGGGTGCCCAGAAGGTCTCAAAGCTACATGATGTCCTCATAGACTCTATCTGATGTTAAAAAGTCAAGTCAGGTCCTCCAGACAGTGGTCCATATGGGACCTTTTGAACTTTTTTCTACTCAGAGGGTCCCCAGATGGTCTAAAAGCTACATGATGTCCTTATTGACTCTTTCTGATGTTAAAAGGTCAAGTCAAGTCCGCCATACAGTAGTCCATATAGGACATATTGAACTTTTTTTAGTCTCAGAGGGTCCCCAGAAGGTCTAAAAGCTACCTGATGTCCTCATAGACTCTTTCTGATGTTAAAAAGTCAAGTCAGGCCCTCCAGACAGTAGTCCATATAGGACTTTTTGAACTTTCTTTCTCCTCAGAGGGTCCCCAGAAGGTCTAAAAGCTACATGATGTCCTCATAGTCTCTTTCTGATGTTTAAAATTCAAGTCAGGTAATCCAGACAGTAGTCCATATGGGACCTTTTGAACTTTTTTCTCCTCAGAGGGTCCCCAGAAGGTCTAAAAGCTACAGGATGTCCTCACAGACTCTTTCTGATGTTATAAAGTCAAGTCAGGTCCTACAATCAGTGGTCCATATGGTACCTTTTGAACTTTTTTTCTGATAAGAGGGTCCCCAGAAGGTCTAAAAGCTATATGATGTCCTCATAGACTCTTTCTGATGTTAAAAAGTCAAGTAAGGTCCTCCAGACAGTGGTCCATATGGGACCTTTTGAACTTTTTGTCTGCTCATAGGGGCCCCAGAAGGTCTAAAAGCTACCTGATGTCCTCATAGACTCTTTCTGATGTTAAAAATTCAACTCAGGTCCTCCAGACAGTGGTCCATATGGGACCTTTTGAACTTTTTTTCTGCTCAGAGGGTGCAGAGAAGGTCTAAAAGCTACATGATGTCCTCATAGACTCTTTCTGATGTTAAAAAGTCAATTCAGGTCCTCCAGACAGTGGTCCATGTTGGACCTTTTTAACTTTTTTTCTGCTTAGAGGGTCCCCAGAAGGTCTAAAAGCTACCTGATGTCCTCATAGACTCTTTCTGATGTTAAAAAGTCAAGTCAAGTCAGCCATACATCCATATCGGACCTTTTTAACTTTTTTTCTGATCAGAGGGTCCAGATAATGTCTAAAAGCTACATGATGTCCTTATAGAATTTTTCTTATGTTAAAAAGTCAAGTCAAGTCCTCCAGACAGTGGTCCATATGGGACCTTTTGAACTTTCTTTCTGCTCAGAGGGTCCCCAGAAGGTCTAAAAGCTACATGATGTCCACATAGACTCTTTCTGATGTTAAAAAGTCAAGTCAGGACCTCCAGACAGTGGTCCATATGGGACCTTTTGAACTTTTTTTCTGCTCAGAGGGTCCCCAGAAGGTCTTAAAGCTACATGATGTCCTCATAGACTCTTTCTCATGTTAAAAAGTCAAGTTAGGACCCCCAGATAGTGGTCCATATGGGACCTTTTGAACTTTTTTTCTCCTCAGAGGGTCCCCAGAAGGTCTAAAGCTACATGATGTCCTCATAGACTCTTTCTGATGTTAAAAAGTCAAGTCAGGACCTCCAGACAGTGGTCCATATGGGACCTTTTGAACTTTTTGTCTCCTCAGAGGGTCCCCAGAAGGTCTAAAAGCTACATGATGTCCTCATAGACTCTTTCTCATGTTAAAAAGTCAAGTCAGGACCTCCAGACAGTGGTCCATATGGGACCTTTTGAACTTTTTTTCTCCTCAGAGGGTCCCCAGAAGGTCTAAAAGCTACATGATGTCCTCATAGACTCTTTCTGATGTTAAAAATTCAACTCAGGTCCTCCAGACAGTGGTCCATATGGGACCTTTTGAACTTTTTTTCTGCTCAGAGGGTGCAGAGAAGGTCTAAAAGCTACATGATGTCCTCATAGACTCTTTCTGATGTTAAAAAGTCAATTCAGGTCCTCCAGACAGTGGTCCATGTTGGACCTTTTTAACTTTTTTTCTGCTTAGAGGGTCCCCAGAAGGTCTAAAAGCTACCTGATGTCCTCATAGACTCTTTCTGATGTTAAAAAGTCAAGTCAAGTCAGCCATACATCCATATCGGACCTTTTGAACTTTTTTTCTGATCAGAGGGTCCAGATAATGTCTAATAGCTACATGATGTCCTTATAGAATTTTTCTTATGTTAAAAAGTCAAGTCAAGTCCTCCAGACAGTGGTCCATATGGGACCTTTTGAACTTTCTTTCTGCTCAGAGGGTCCCCAGAAGGTCTAAAAGCTACATGATGTCCTCATAGACTCTTTCTGATATTAAAAAGTCAAGTCAGGTCCTCCTGACAATAGTCCATATGGGACGTTTTGAACTTTTTTTCTGCTCAGAGGGTCCCCTGAAGGTCTAAAAGCTACATGATGTCCTCATAGACTCTTTCTGATGTTAAAAAGTCAAGTCAGGTCCTCCAGTCAGTGGTCCATATGGGACCTTTTGAACTTTTTTTCTCCTCAGAGGGTTCCCAGAAGGTCTAAAAGCTACATGATGTCCTCATAGACTCTTTCTGATGTTAAAAAGTCAAGTCAGGACCTCCAGACAGTGGTCCATATGGGACCTTTTGAACTTTTTTCTCCTCAGAGGGTCCCCAGAAGGTCTAAAAGCTACATGATGTAATCATAGACTATTTCTGATGTTAAATAGGCAAGTCAGGTTCTCCAGACAGTGGTCCATATGGGACCTTTTGAACTTTTTTTCTCCTCAGAGGGTCCCCAGAAGGTCTAAAAGCTACATGATGTCCTCATAGACTCTTTCTGATGTTAAAAAGTCAAGTCAGGTCCTCCATACAGTTGTCCATATGGGACCTTTTGAACTGTTTTCTGATAAGAGGGTCCCCAGAAGGTCTAAAAGCTACATGATGTCCTCATAGACTCTTTCTGATGTTAAAAGTCAAGTAGGGTCCTCCAGAAGGTGGTCCATATGGGACCTTTTGAACTTTTTTTCTGCTCAGAGGGTCCCCAGAAGGTCTAAAAGCTACATGATGTCCTCATAGACTCTTTCTGATGTTAAAAAGTCAAGTCAGGTCCTCTCAGACAGTTGTCCATATGGGACCTTTTGAACTTTTTTTCTGATAAGTGGGTCCCCAGAAGGTCTAAAAGCTACATAATGTCCTCATAGACTCTTTCTGATGTAAAAAGTCAAGTCAGGTCCTCCAGAAAGTGGTCCATATGGGACCTTTTGAACTTTTTTTCTCCTTAGAGGGTGCCCAGAAGGTCTTAAAGCTACATGATGTAATCATAGACTATTTCTGATGTTAATTAGGCAAGTCAGGTTCTCCAGACAGTGGTCCATATGGGACCTTTTGAACTTTTTTTCTCCTCAGAGGTTCCCCAGAAGGTCTAAAAGCTACATGATGTCCTCATAGGCTCTTTCTGTTTTAAAAAATTCAACTCAGGTCCTCCAGACAGTGGTCCATATGGGACCTTTTGAACTTTTTTTCTGCTCAGAAGGTCCAGAGAAGGTCTAAAAGCTACATGATGTCCTCATAGACTCTTTCTGATGTTAAAAAGTCAAGTCAGGTCCTCCAGTCAGTGGTCCATATGGGACCTTTTGAACTTTTTTTCTCCTCACAGGGTCCCCAGAAGGCCTAAAAGCTACATGATGTCCTCATAGACACTTTTTGATGTTAAAAAGTCAAGTCAGGTCCTCCAGTCAGTGGTCCATATGGGGACCTTTTGAACTTTTTTTCTCCTCAGAGGGTGCCAAGAAGGTCTAAAAGCTACATGATGTCCTCATAGACTCTTTCTGATGTTAAAAAGTCAATTCAGGTCCTCCAGACAGTGGTCCATATTGGACCTTTTGAACTTTTTTTCTGCTGGAGGGTCCCCAGAAGGTCTAAAAGCTACCTTATATCCTCATAGACTCTTTCTGATGTTAAAAAGTCAAGTCAGGTCCTCCAGACAGTGGTCCATATGGGACCTTTTGAACTTTTTTTCTCCTCAGAGGGTCCCCAGAAGGTCTAAAAGCTACATGATGTCCTCATAGACTCTTTCTGATGTTAAAAAGTCAAGTCAGGACCTCCAGACAGTGGTCCATATGGGACCTTTTGAACTTTATTTCTCCTCAGAGGGTCCCCAGAAGGTCTAAAAGCTACATGATGTCCTCATAGACTCTTTTTTATATTAAAAAGTCAAGTCAGGTCCTCCAGACAGTGGTCCATACAGAACCTTTTGAACTTTTTTTCTCCTCACAGGGTCCCCAGAAGGTCTAAAAGCTACATGATGTCCTCATAGACTCTTTCTGATGTTAAAAAGTCAAGTCAGGTCCTCCAGACATTGGTCCATATGGGACCTTTTGAACTTTTTTTCTGCTCGAAGCGGCCCCAGAAGGTCTAAAAGCTACCTGATGTCCTCAGAGACTCTTTCTGATGTTAAAAAGTCAAGTCAGGACTTCCAGACAGTGGTCCATATGGGACCTTTTGAACTTTTTTTCTGCTCAGAGGGTCCCCAGAAGGTCTAAAAGCTACCTGATGTCCACATAGACTCTTTCTGATGTTAAAAAGTCAAGTCAGGACCTCCAGACAGTGGTCCATATGGGACCTTTTGAACTTTTTTTCTCCTCAGAGGGTCCCCAGAAGGTCTAAAAGCTACATGATGTCCTCATAGACTCTTTCTCATGTTAAAAAGTCAAGTCAGGTCCTCCAGACAGTGGTCCATATGGGACCTTTTGAACTTTTTTTTCTTCTCAGAGGGTCCCCAGAAGGTCTAAAAGCTACAGGATGTCCTCACAGACTCTTTCTGATGTTATAAAGTCAAGTCAGGTCCTACAATCAGTGGTCCATATGGTACCTTTTGAACTTTTTTTCTGATAAGAGGGTCCCCAGAAGGTCTAAAAGCTATATGATGTCCTCATAGACTCTTTCTGATGTTAAAAAGTCAAGTAAGGTCCTCCAGACAGTGGTCCATATGGGACCTTTTGAACTTTTTTTCTGCTCATAGGGGCCCCAGAAGGTCTAAAAGCTACCTGATGTCCTCATAGACTCTTTCTGATGTTAAAAATTCAACTCAGGTCCTCCAGACAGTGGTCCATATGGGACCTTTTGAACTTTTTTTCTGCTCAGAGGGTGCAGAGAAGGTCTAAAAGCTACATGATGTCCTCATAGACTCTTTCTGATGTTAAAAAGTCAATTCAGGTCCTCCAGACAGTGGTCCATGTTGGACCTTTTTAACTTTTTTTCTGCTTAGAGGGTCCCCAGAAGGTCTAAAAGCTACCTGATGTCCTCATAGACTCTTTCTGATGTTAAAAAGTCAAGTCAAGTCAGCCATACATCCATATCGGACCTTTTGAACTTTTTTTCTGATCAGAGGGTCCAGATAATGTCTAAAAGCTACATGATGTCCTTATAGAATTTTTCTTATGTTAAAAAGTCAAGTCAAGTCCTCCAGACAGTGGTCCATATGGGACCTTTTGAACTTTCTTTCTGCTCAGAGGGTCCCCAGAAGGTCTAAAAGCTACATGATGTCCACATAGACTCTTTCTGATGTTAAAAAGTCAAGTCAGGACCTCCAGACAGTGGTCCATATGGGACCTTTTGAACTTTTTTTCTGCTCAGAGGGTCCCCAGAAGGTCTTAAAGCTACATGATGTCCTCATAGACTCTTTCTCATGTTAAAAAGTCAAGTTAGGACCCCCAGATAGTGGTCCATATGGGACCTTTTGAACTTTTTGTCTCCTCAGAGGGTCCCCAGAAGGTCTAAAGCTACATGATGTCCTCATAGACTCTTTCTGATGTTAAAAAGTCAAATCAGGACCCTTAGACAGTGGTCCATATGGGACCTTTTGAACTTTTTGTCTCCTCAGAGGGTCCCCAGAAGGTCTAAAAGCTACATGATGTCCTCATAGACTCTTTCTCATGTTAAAAAGTCAAGTCAGGACCTCCAGACAGTGGTCCATATGGGACCTTTTGAACTTTTTTTCTCCTCAGAGGGTCCCCAGAAGGTCTAAAAGCTACATGATGTCCTCATAGACTCTTTCTGATGTTAAAAAGTCAAGTCAGGACCCTTAGACAGTGGTCCATATGGGACCTTTTGAACTTTTTGTCTCCTCAGAGGGTCCCCAGAAGGTCTAAAAGCTACATGATGTCCTCATAGACTCTTTCTCATGTTAAAAAGTCAAGTCAGGACCTCCAGACAGTGGTCCATATGGGACCTTTTGAACTTTTTTTCTCCTCAGAGGGTCCCCAGAAGGTCTAAAAGCTACATGATGTCCTCATAGACTCTTTCTGATGTTAAAAATTCAACTCAGGTCCTCCAGACAGTGGTCCATATGGGACCTTTTGAACTTTTTTTCTGCTCAGAGGGTGCAGAGAAGGTCTAAAAGCTACATGATGTCCTCATAGACTCTTTCTGATGTTAAAAAGTCAATTCAGGTCCTCCAGACAGTGGTCCATGTTGGACCTTTTTAACTTTTTTTCTGCTTAGAGGGTCCCCAGAAGGTCTAAAAGCTACCTGATGTCCTCATAGACTCTTTCTGATGTTAAAAAGTCAAGTCAAGTCAGCCATACATCCATATCGGACCTTTTGAACTTTTTTTCTGATCAGAGGGTCCAGATAATGTCTAAAAGCTACATGATGTCCTTATAGAATTTTTCTTATGTTAAAAAGTCAAGTCAAGTCCTCCAGACAGTGGTCCATATGGGACCTTTTGAACTTTCTTTCTGCTCAGAGGGTCCCCAGAAGGTCTAAAAGCTACATGATGTCCTCATAGACTCTTTCTGATATTAAAAAGTCAAGTCAGGTCCTCCTGACAATAGTCCATATGGGACGTTTTGAACTTTTTTTCTGCTCAGAGGGTCCCCTGAAGGTCTAAAAGCTACATGATGTCCTCATAGACTCTTTCTGATGTTAAAAAGTCAAGTCAGGTCCTCCAGTCAGTGGTCCATATGGGACCTTTTGAACTTTTTTTCTCCTCAGAGGGTTCCCAGAAGGTCTAAAAGCTACATGATGTCCTCATAGACTCTTTCTGATGTTAAAAAGTCAAGTCAGGACCTCCAGACAGTGGTCCATATGGGACCTTTTGAACTTTTTTCTCCTCAGAGGGTCCCCAGAAGGTCTAAAAGCTACATGATGTAATCATAGACTATTTCTGATGTTAAATAGGCAAGTCAGGTTCTCCAGACAGTGGTCCATATGGGACCTTTTGAACTTTTTTTCTCCTCAGAGGGTCCCCAGAAGGTCTAAAAGCTACATGATGTCCTCATAGACTCTTTCTGATGTTAAAAAGTCAAGTCAGGTCCTCCATACAGTTGTCCATATGGGACCTTTTGAACTGTTTTCTGATAAGAGGGTCCCCAGAAGGTCTAAAAGCTACATGATGTCCTCATAGACTCTTTCTGATGTTAAAAGTCAAGTAGGGTCCTCCAGAAGGTGGTCCATATGGGACCTTTTGAACTTTTTTTCTGCTCAGAGGGTCCCCAGAAGGTCTAAAAGCTACATGATGTCCTCATAGACTCTTTCTGATGTTAAAAAGTCAAGTCAGGTCCTCTCAGACAGTTGTCCATATGGGACCTTTTGAACTTTTTTTCTGATAAGAGGGTCCCCAGAAGGTCTAAAAGCTACATAATGTCCTCATAGACTCTTTCTGATGTAAAAAGTCAAGTCAGGTCCTCCAGAAAGTGGTCCATATGGGACCTTTTGAACTTTTTTTCTCCTCAGAGGGTGCCCAGAAGGTCTTAAAGCTACATGATGTAATCATAGACTATTTCTGATGTTAAATAGGCAAGTCAGGTTCTCCAGACAGTGGTCCATATGGGACCTTTTGAACTTTTTTTCTCCTCAGAGGTTCCCCAGAAGGTCTAAAAGCTACATGATGTCCTCATAGGCTCTTTCTGTTTTAAAAAATTCAACTCAGGTCCTCCAGACAGTGGTCCATATGGGACCTTTTGAACTTTTTTTCTGCTCAGAAGGTCCAGAGAAGGTCTAAAAGCTACATGATGTCCTCATAGACTCTTTCTGATGTTAAAAAGTCAAGTCAGGTCCTCCAGTCAGTGGTCCATATGGGACCTTTTGAACTTTTTTTCTCCTCACAGGGTCCCCAGAAGGCCTAAAAGCTACATGATGTCCTCATAGACACTTTCTGATGTTAAAAAGTCAAGTCAGGTCCTCCAGTCAGTGGGACCTTTTGAACTTTTTTTCTCCTCAGAGGGTCCCCAGAAAGTCTAAAAGCTACATGATGTCCTCATAGACTCTTTTTGATGTTAAAAAGTCAAGTCAGGTCCTCCAGACAGTGGTCCATATGGGACCTTTTGAACTTTTTTTCTCCTCACAGGGTCCCCAGAAGGCCTAAAAGCTACATGATGTCCTCATAGACTCTTTCTCATGTTAAAAAGTCAAGTCAGGTCCTCCAGACAGTGGTCCATATGGGACCTTTTGAACTTTTTTTCTTCTCAGAGGGTCCCCAGAAGGTCTAAAAGCTACATGATGTCCTCAAAGACTCTTTCTGATGTTAAAAAGTCAAGTCAGGTCCTCCAGTCAGTGGTCCATATGGGGACCTTTTGAACTTTTTTTCTCCTCAGAGGGTGCCAAGAAGGTCTAAAAGCTACATGATGTCCTCATAGACTCTTTCTGATGTTAAAAAGTCAATTCAGGTCCTCCAGACAGTGGTCCATATTGGACCTTTTGAACTTTTTTTCTGCTGGAGGGTCCCCAGAAGGTCTAAAAGCTACCTTATATCCTCATAGACTCTTTCTGATGTTAAAAAGTCAAGTCAGGTCCTCCAGACAGTGGTCCATATGGGACCTTTTGAACTTTTTTTCTCCTCAGAGGGTCCCCAGAAGGTCTAAAAGCTACATGATGTCCTCATAGACTCTTTCTGATGTTAAAAAGTCAAGTCAGGACCTCCAGACAGTGGTCCATATGGGACCTTTTGAACTTTATTTCTCCTCAGAGGGTCCCCAGAAGGTCTAAAAGCTACATGATGTCCTCATAGACTCTTTTTTATATTAAAAAGTCAAGTCAGGTCCTCCAGACAGTGGTCCATACAGAACCTTTTGAACTTTTTTTCTCCTCACAGGGTCCCCAGAAGGTCTAAAAGCTACATGATGTCCTCATAGACTCTTTCTGATGTTAAAAAGTCAAGTCAGGTCCTCCAGACATTGGTCCATATGGGACCTTTTGAACTTTTTTTCTGCTCGAAGCGGCCCCAGAAGGTCTAAAAGCTACCTGATGTCCTCAGAGACTCTTTCTGATGTTAAAAAGTCAAGTCAGGACTTCCAGACAGTGGTCCATATGGGACCTTTTGAACTTTTTTTCTGCTCAGAGGGTCCCCAGAAGGTCTAAAAGCTACCTGATGTCCACATAGACTCTTTCTGATGTTAAAAAGTCAAGTCAGGACCTCCAGACAGTGGTCCATATGGGACCTTTTGAACTTTTTTTCTCCTCAGAGGGTCCCCAGAAGGTCTAAAAGCTACATGATGTCCTCATAGACTCTTTCTCATGTTAAAAAGTCAAGTCAGGTCCTCCAGACAGTGGTCCATATGGGACCTTTTGAACTTTTTTTTCTTCTCAGAGGGTCCCCAGAAGGTCTAAAAGCTACATGATGTCCTCAAAGACTCTTTCTGATGTTAAAAAGTCAAGTCAGGTCCTCCAGTCAGTGGTCCATATGGGACCTGGTAAACTTTTTTTCTCCTCAGAGGGTGCAAAGAAGGTCTAAAAGCTACAAGATGTCCTCATAGACTCTTTCTGATGTTAAAAAGTCAATTCAGGTCCTCCAGACAGTGGTCCATATTGGACCTTTTGAACTTTTTTTCTGCTCAGAGGGTCCCCAGAAGGTCTGAAAGCTACCTTATGTCCTCATAGACTCTTTCTGATGTTAAAAAGTCAAGTCAGGTCCTCCAGACAGTGGTCCATATGGGACCTTTTGAACTTTTTTTCTCCTCAGAGGGTCCCCAGAAGGTCTAAAAGCTACATGATGTCCTCATAGACTCTTTCTGATGTTAAAAAGTCAAGTCAGGTCCTCCAGACTTTGGTCCATATGGGACCTTTTGAACTTTTTTTCTGCTCAGAGCGTCCAGAGAAGGTCTAAAAGCTACATGATGTCCTCATAGAATCTTTCTGATGTTAAAAAGTCAAGTCCGGTCGTCCAGACAGTGGTCCATATGGGACCTTTTGAACTTTTTTTCTGCTCAGAGGGTCCAGACAAGGTCTAAAAGATACATGATGTCCTCATAGACTCTTTCTGATGTTAAAAAGTCAAGTCAGGTCCTCCAGTCAGTGGTCCATATGGGACCTTTTGAACTTTTTTTCTCCTCACAGGGTCCCCAGAAGGCCTAAAAGCTACATGATGTCCTCATAGACTCTTTCTGATGTTAAAAAGTCAAGTCAGGTCCTCCAGTCAGTGGGACCTTTTGAACTTTTTTTCTCCTCAGAGGGTCCCCAGAAAGTCTAAAAGCTACATGATGTCCTCATAGACTCTTTTTGATGTTAAAAAGTCAAGTCAGGTCCTCCAGACAGTGGTCCATATGGTACCTTTTGAATTTTTATTCTGCTCAGAGGGTCCCCAGAAGGTCTAAAAGCTACCTGATGTCCTCATAGACTCTTTCTGATGTTAAAAAGTCAAGTCAGGTCCTCCAGACAGTGGTCCATATGGGACCTTTTGAACTTTTTTTCTGCTCAGAGGGTCCCCAGAAGGTCTAAAAGCTACATGATGTCCTTATAGAAACTTTCTGATGTTAAAAAGTCAAGTCAAGATCGCCAGACGGGGACCTTTTGAACTTTTTTTCTCCTCAGAGGGTCCCCAGAAGGTCTAAAAGCTACATGATGTCCTCATAGACTCTTTTTAATGTTAAAAAGTCAAGTCATGTCCTCCAGACGGTGGTCCATATGGGACCTTTTGAACTTTTTTTCTCCTCAGAGGGTCCCCAGAAGGTCTAAAAGCTACATGATGTCCTCATAGACTCTTTCTGATGTTAAAAAGTCAAGTCAGGTCCTCCATACAGTTGTCCATATGGGACCTTTTGAACTTTTTTCTGATAAGAGGGTCCCCAGAAGGTCTAAAAGCTACATGATGTCCTCATAGACTGTTTCTGATGTTAAAAGTCAAGTAGGGTCCTCCAGACAGTGGTCCATATGGGACCTTTTGAACTTTTTTTATGCTCAGAGGGTCCCCAGAAGGTCTAAAAGCTACATGATGTCCTCATAGACTCTTTCTGATGTTAAAAAGTCAAGTCAGGTCCTCTCAGACAGTTGACCATATGGGAGCTTTTGAACTTTTTTTCCTGATAACAGGGTCCCCAGAAGGTCTAAAAGCTACATAATGTCCTCATAGACTATTTCTGATGTTAAATAGGCAAGTCAGGTTCTCCAGACAGTGGTCCATATGGGACCTTTTGAACTTTTTTTCTGCTCAGAGGGTCCCCAGAAGGTCTAAAAGCTACCTGATGTCCACATTGACTCTTTCTGATGTTAAAAAGTCAAGTCAGGACCTCCAGACAGTGGTCCATATGGGACCTTTTGAACTTTTTTTTTCCTCAGAGGGTCCCCAGAAGGTCTAAAAGCTACATGATGTCCTCATAGACTCTTTCTGATGTTAAAAAGTCAATTCAGGTCCTCCAGACAGTGGTCCATATTGGACCTTTTGAACTTTTTTTCTGCTCATAAGGTCCCCAGAAGATCTAAAAGCTACCTGATGTCCTCATAGACTCTTTCTGATGTTAAAAAGTCAAGTCAGGACCTCCAGACAGTGGTCCATATGGGACCTTTTTGAACTTTATTTCTCTTCAGAGGGTCCCCAGAAGGTCTAAAAGCTACATGATGTCCTCATAGACTCTTTCTGATAAAAAAAGTCAAGTCAGGTCCTCCAGACATTGGTCCATATGGGACCTTTTGAACTTTTTTCTGATAAGAGGGTCCCCAGAAGGTCTAAAAGCTACATGATGTCCTCATAGAATCTTTCTGATGTTAAAAAGTCAAGTCAGGTCGTCCAAACAGTGGTCCAAATGGGACCTTTTGAACTTTTTTTCTTCTCAGAGGGTCCCCAGAAGGTCTAAAAGCTCCATGATGTCCTCATAGACTCTTTCTGATGTGAAAAGTCAAATCAGGTCCTACAGACAGTGGTCCATATGGGACCTTTTGAACTTTTTTCTGATAAGAGGGTCCCCAGAAGGTCTAAAAGCTACATGATGTCCTCATAGACTCTTTCTGATGTTAAAAGTCAAGTAGGGTCCTCTAGACAGTGGTCCATATGGGACCTTTTGAACTTTTTTTCTGCTCAGAGGGTCCCCAGAAGGTCTAAAAGCTACATGATGTCCTCATAGACTCTTTCTGATGTTAAAAAGTCAAGTCAGGACCTCCAGACAGTGGTCCACATGGGACCTTTTGAACTTTTTTTCTTCTCAGAGGGTCCCCAGAAGGTCTAAAAGCTCCATAATGTCCTCATAGACTCTTTCTGATGTTAAAAAGTCAAGTCAGGACCTCCAGACAGTGGTCCATATGGGATCTCCTCAGTGGGTCCCCAGAATGTCTAAAAGCCACATGATGTCCTCATAGACTCTTTCTGATGTTAAAAAGTGAAGTCAGGACCTCCAGACAGTGGTCCATATGGGACCTTTTGAACTTTTTTTCTCCTCAGAGGGTCCCCAGAAGGTCTAAAAGCTACATGATGTCCTCATATACTCTTTCTGATGTTAAAAAGTCAAGTCAGGTCCTCCATACAGTTGTCCATATGGGACCTTTTGAACTTTTTTCTGATAAGAGGGTCCCCAGAAGGTCTAAAAGCTACATGATGTCCTCATAGACTCTTTCTGATGTTAAAAGTCAAGTAGGGTCCTCTAGACAGTGGTCCATATGGGAAATTTTGAACTTTTTTTCTGCTCAGAGGGTCCCCAGAAGGTCTAAAAGCTACATGATGTCATCATAGACTCTTTCTGATGTTAAAAAGTCAAGTGAGGTCCTCCAGACAGTGGTCCATATGGGACCTTTTGAACTTTTTTCTGATAAGAGGGTCCCCAGAAGGTCTAAAAGCTACATGATGTCCTTATAGAATCTTTCTGATGTTAAAAAGTCAAGTCAGGTCGTCCAGACAGTGGTCCATATGGGACCTTTTGAACTTTTTTTCTGCTCAGAGGGTCCAGAGAAGGTCTAAAAGCTACATGATGTCCTTATAGAAACTTTCTGATGTTAAAAAGTCAAGTCAAGTTCGCCAGACTGGGACCTTTTGAACTTTTTTCTGCTCAGAGGGCCCCCAGAAGGTTTAAAAGCTACATGATGTCATCATAGACTCTTTCTGATGTTAAAAACCCAAGTTAGGTCCTCCAGATAGTGGTCCATATGGGACCTTTTGAACTTTTTTTCTGATAAGAGGGTCCCAGGAAGGTTTAAAAGCTACATGATGTCCTCATAGACTCTTTCTGATGTTAAAAAGTCAAGTCAGGTCCTCCAAACAGTGGTCCATATGGTACCTTTTGAATTTTTTTTCTGCTCAGAGGGTCCCCAGAAGGTCTAAAAGCTACAAGATGTCCTCATAGAATCTTTCTGATGTTAAAAAGTCAAGTCAGGTCGTCCAGACAGTGGTCCATATGGGACCTTTTGAACTTTTTTTCTTCTCAGAGGGTCCCCAGAAGGTCTAAAAGCTCCATGCTGTCCTCATAGACTCTTTCTGATGTTAAAAAGTCAAGTCAGGTCCTCCAGACAGTGGTCCATATGGGACCTTTTTAACTTTTTTTCTGCTCAGAGGGTCCCCAGAAGGTCTAAAAGCTACATGATGTCCTTATAGAAACTTTCTGATGTTAAAAAGTCAAGTCAAGTTCGCCAGACGGGGACCTTTAGAACTTTTTTTCTCCTCAGAGGGTCCCCAGAAGGTCTAAAAGCTACATGATGTCCTCATAGACTCTTTCTGATGTTAAAAAGTCAAGTCAGGTCCTCTCAGACAGTTGTCCATATGGGACTTTTTGAACTTTTTTTCTGATAAGAGGGTCCCCAGAAGGTCTAAAAGCTACATAATGTCCTCATAGACTCCTTCTGATGTTAAAAAGTCAAGTCAGGTCCTCCAGTCATTGGTCCATATGGTACCTTTTGAATTTTTTTTCTGCTCAGAGGGTCCCCAGAAGGTCTAAAAATTACATGATGTCATCATAGACTCTTTCTGATGTTAAAAAGTCAAGTGAGGTCCTCCAGACAGTGGTCCATATGGGACCTTTTGAACTTTTTTCTGATAAGAGGGTCCCCAGAAGGTCTAAAAGCTACATGATGTCCTCATAGAATCTTTCTGATGTTAAAAAGTCAAGTCAGGTCGTCCAGACAGTGGTCCATATGGGACCTTTTGAACTTTTTTTCTTCTCAGAGGGTCCCCAGAAGGTCTAAAAGCTCCATGCTGTCCTCATAGACTCTTTCTGATGTTAAAAAGTCAAGTCAGGTCCTCCAGACAGTGGTCCATATGGGACCTTTTGAACTTTTTTTCTTCTCAGAGGGTCCCCAGAAGGTCTAAAAGCTACATGATGTCCTTATAGAAACTTTCTGATGTTAAAAAGTCAAGTCAAGTTCGCCAGACGGGGACCTTTAGAACTTTTTTTCTGCTCAGAGGGTCCCCAGAAGGTCTAAAAGCTACATGATGTCCTCATAGACTCTTTCTGATGTTAAAAAGTCAAGTCAGGTCCTCTCAGACAGTTGTACATATGGGACCTTTTGAACTTTTTTTCTGATAAGAGGGTCCCCAGAAGGTCTAAAAGCTACATAATGTCCTCATAGACTCTTTCTGATGTTAAAAAGTCAAGTCAGGTCCTCCAGTCATTGGTCCATATGGGACCTTTTGAACTTTTTTTCTCCTCACAGGGTCCCCAGAAGGCCTAAAAGCTACATGATGTCCTCATAGACTCTTTCTGATGTTAAAAAGTCAAGTCAGGTCCTCCAGACAGTGGTCCATATGGGATCTTTTGAACTTTTTTTCTACTCAGAGGGTCCCCAGAAGGTCTAAAAGCTACATGATGTCCTCATAGACTCTTTATGATGTTAAAAAGTCAAGTCAGGTCCTCCAGACAGTGGTCCATATGGTACCTTTTGAATTTTTATTCTGCTCAGAGGGTCCCCAGAAGGTCTAAAAGCTACCTGATGTCCTCATAGACTCTTTCTGATGTTAAAAAGTCAAGTCAGGTCCTCCAGACAGTGGTCCATATGGGACCTTTTGAACTTTTTTTCTGCTCAGAGGGTCCCCAGAAGGTCTAAAAGCTACATGATGTCCTTATAGAAACTTTCTGATGTTAAAAAGTCGTCAAGTTCGCCAGACGGGGACCTTTTGAACTTTTTTTCTCCTCAGAGGGTCCCCAGAAGGTCTAAAAGCTACATGATGTCCTCATAGACTCTTTTTAATGTTAAAAAGTCAAGTCATGTCCTCCAGACGGTGGTCCATATGGGACCTTTTGAACTTTTTTTCTCCTCAGAGGGTCCCCAGAAGGTCTAAAAGCTACATGATGTCCTCATAGACTCTTTCTGATGTTAAAAAGTCAAGTCAGGTCCTCCATACAGTTGTCCATATGGGACCTTTTGAACTTTTTTCTGATAAGAGGGTCCCCAGAAGGTCTAAAAGCTACATGATGTCCTCATAGACTCTTTCTGATGTTAAAAGTCAAGTAGGGTCCTCCAGACAGTGGTCCATATGGGACCTTTTGAACTTTTTTTCTGCTCAGAGGGTCCCCAGAAGGTCTAAAAGCTACATGATGTCCTCATAGACTCTTTCTGATGTTAAAAAGTCAAGTCAGGTCCTCTCAGACAGTTGTCCATATGGGAGCTTTTGAACTTTTTTTCTGATAACAGGGTCCCCAGAAGGTCTAAAAGCTACATAATGTCCTCATAGACTCTTTCTGATGTAAAAAGTCAAGTCAGGTCCTCCAGACAGTGGTCCATATGGGACCTTTTGAACTTTTTTTCTCCTCAGAGGGCGCCCAGAAGGTCTTAAAGCTACATGATGTCCTCATAGACTATTTCTGATGTTAAATAGGCAAGTCAGGTTCTCCAGACAGTGGTCCATATGGGACCTTTTGAACTTTTTTTCTGCTCATAAGGTCCCCAGAAGATCTAAAAGCTACCTGATGTCCTCATAGACTCTTTCTGATGTTAAAAAGTCAAGTCAGGACCTCCAGACAGTGGTCCATATGGGACCTTTTTGAACTTTATTTCACTTCAGAGGGTCCCCAGAAGGTCTAAAAGCTACATGATGTCCTCATAGAATCTTTCTGATAAAGAAAGTCAAGTCAGGTCCTCCAGACATTGGTCCATATGGGACCTTTTGAACTTTTTTCTGATAAGAGGGTCCCCAGAAGGTCTAAAAGCTACATGATGTCCTCATAGAATCTTTCTGATGTTAAAAAGTCAAGTCAGGTCGTCCAAACAGTGGTCCAAATGGGACCTTTTGAACTTTTTTTCTGATAAGAGGGTCCCCAGAACGTCTAAAAGCTACATGATGTCCTCATAGACTCTTTCTGATGTTAAAAGTCAAGTAGGGTCCTCTAGACAGTGGTCCATATGGGACCTTTTGAACTTTTTTTCTGCTCAGAGGGTCCCCAGAAGGTCTAAAAGCTACATGATGTCCTCATAGACTCTTTCTGATGTTAAAAAGTCAAGTCAGGACCTCCAGACAGTGGTCCACATGGGACCTTTTGAACTTTTTTTCTTCTCAGAGGGTCCCCAGAAGGTCTAAAAGCTCCATAATGTCCTCATAGACTCTTTCTGATGTTAAAAAGTCAAGTCAGGACCTCCAGACAGTGGTCCATATGGGATCTCCTCAGTGGGTCCCCAGAAGGTCTAAAAGCCACATGATGTCCTCATAGACTCTTTCTGATGTAAAAAGTCAAATCAGGTCCTACAGACAGTTGTCCATATGGGACACTTTGAACTTTTTTCTGCTCAGAGGGTCCCCAGAAGATCTAAAAGCTACATGTTGTCCTCATAGACTCGTTTTGATGTTAAAAAGTGAAGTCAGGACCTCCAGACAGTGGTCCATATGGGACCTTTTGAACTTTTTTTCTCCTCAGAGGGTCCCCAGAAGGTCTAAAAGCTACATGATGTCCTCATAGACTCTTTCTGATGTTAAAAAGTCAAGTCAGGTCCTCCATACAGTTGTCCATATGGGACCTTTTGAACTTTTTTCTGATAAGAGGGTCCCCAGAAGGTCTAAAAGCTACATGATGTCCTCATAGACTCTTTCTGATGTTAAAAGTCAAGTAGGGTCCTCTAGACAGTGGTCCATATGGGAAATTTTGAACTTTTTTTCTGCTCAGAGGGTCCCCAGAAGGTCTAAAAGCAACATGATGTCATCATAGACTCTTTCTGATGTTAAAAAGTCAAGTGAGGTCCTCCAGACAGTGGTCCATATGGGACCTTTTGAACTTTTTTCTGATAAGAGGGTCCCCAGAAGGTCTAAAAGCTACATGATGTCCTTATAGAATCTTTCTGATGTTAAAAAGTCAAGTCAGGTCGTCCAGACAGTGGTCCATATGGGACCTTTTGAACTTTTTTTCTGCTCAGAGGGTCCAGAGAAGGTCTAAAAGCTACATGATGTCCTTATAGAAACTTTCTGATGTTAAAAAGTCAAGTCAAGTTCGCCAGACTGGGACCTTTTGAACTTTTTTCTGCTCAGAGGGCCCCCAGAAGGTTTAAAAGCTACATGATGTCATCATAGACTCTTTCTGATGTTAAAAACCCAAGTTAGGTCCTCCAGATAGTGGTCCATAAGGGAAGGACATCATGGAGCTTTTAGACCTTCTGGGGACCCTCTGAGAAGAAAAAAAGTTCAAAAGGTCCCATATGGACCACTGTCTAGAGGACCCTACTTGACTTTTAACATCAGAAAGAGTCTATGAGGACATCATGTAGCTTTTAGACCTTCTGGGGACCCTCTTATCAGAAAAAAGTTCAAAAGGTCCCATATGGACCACTGTCTGTAGGACCTGATTTGACTTTTCACATCAGAAAGAGTCTATGAGGACATCATGTAGCTTTTAGACCTTCTGGGGACCCACTGAGGAAATCCCATATGGACCACTGTCTGGAGGTCCTGACTTGACTTTTTAACATCAGAAAGAGTCTATGAGGACAGCATGGAGCTTTTAGACCTTCTGGGGACCCTCTGAGAAGAAAAAAAGTTCAAAAGGTCCCATATTGACCAATGTTTGGAGGACCTGGCTTGACTTTTTAACATCAGAAAGAGTCTATGAGGATATCATGTAGCTTTTAGACGTTCTGGGGACCCTCTTATCAGAAAAAAAGTTCAAAAGGTCCCATTTGGACCACTGTTTGGACGACCTGACTTGACTTTTTAACATCAGAAAGATTCTATGAGGACATCATGTAGCTTTTAGACCTTCTGGGGTCCCTCTTATCAGAAAAAAGTTCAAAAGGTCCCATATGGACCACTGTCTGTAGGACCTGACTTGACTTTTTTTATCAGAAAGAGTCTATGAGGACATCATGTAGCTTTTAGACCTTCTGGGGACCCTCTGAAGAGAAATAAAGTTCAAAAAGGTCCCATATGGACCACTGTCTGGAGGTCCTGACTTCACTTTTTAACATCAGAAAGAGTCTATGAGGACATCATTTAGCTTTTAGACCTTCTGGGGACCCTCTGAGGAGAAAAAAAGTTCAAAAGGTCCCATATGGACCACTGTCTGGAGGACCTGACTGTCTAGAGGACCGTCATGATGACTTTTTAACATCAGAAAGAGTCTATGAGGACATCATGTAGCTTTTAGACCTTCTGGGGACCCTCTGAGGAGAAAAAAAGTTCAAAAGGTCCCATATGGACCACTGTCTGGAGGACCTGACTTGACTTTTTAACATCAGAAAGAGTCTATGAGGACATAAGGTAGCTTTTAGACCTTCTGGGGACCCTCTGAGCAGAAAAAAAGTTCAAAAGGTCCAATATGGACCACTGTCTGGAGGACCTGAATTGACTTTTTAACATCAGAAAGAGTCTATGAGGACATCATGTAGCTTTTAGACCTTCTTGGCACCCTCTGAGGAGAAAAAAAGTTCAACAGGTCCCATATGGACCACTGACTGGAGGACCTGACTTGACTTTTTAACATCAGAAAGAGTCTTTGAGGACATCATGTAGCTTTTAGACCTTCTGGGGACCCCCTGAGGCGAAAAAAAGTTCAAAAGGTCCCATATGGACTAGTGGCTGGAGGACCTGACTTGACTTTTTAACATCAGAAAGAGTCTATGAGGACATCATGTAGCTTTTAGACCTTCTGGGGACCCCCTGAGGCGAAAAAAAGTTCAAAATGTCCCATATGGACCAATGTCTGGAGGACCTGACTTGACTTTTTTTATCAGAAAGAGTCTATGAGGACATCATGTAGCTTTTAGACCTTCTGGACACCCTCTGAAGAGAAATAAAGTTCAAAAAGGTCCCATATGGACCACTGTCTGGAGGTCCTGACTTGACTTTTTAACATCAGAAAGAGTCTATGAGGACATCAGGTAGCTTTTAGATCTTCTGGGGACCTTATGAGCAGAAAAAAAGTTCAAAAGGTCCAATATGGACCACTGTCTGGAGGACCTGAATTGACTTTTTAACATCAGAAAGAGTCTATGAGGACATCATGTAGCTTTTAGACCTTCTGGGGACCCTCTGAGGAGAAAAAAAGTTCAAAAGGTCCCATATGGACCACTGTCTGGAGAACCTGACTTGCCTATTTAACATCAGAAATAGTCTATGAGGACATCATGTAGCTTTAAGACCTTCTGGGCGCCCTCTGAGGAGAAAAAAAGTTCAAAAGGTCCCATATGGACCACTGTCTGGAGGACCTGACTTGACTTTTTACATCAGAAAGAGTCTATGAGGACATTATGTAGCTTTTAGACCTTCTGGGGACCCTGTTATCAGAAAAAAAGTTCAAAAGCTCCCATATGGACAACTGTCTGAGAGGACCTGACTTGACTTTTTAACATCAGAAAGAGTCTATGAGGACATCATGTAGCTTTTAGACCTTCTGGGGACCCTCTGAGCAGAAAAAAAGTTCAAAAGGTCCCATATGGACCACTGTCTGGAGGACCCTACTTGACTTTTAACATCAGAAAGAGTCTATGAGGACATCATGTAGCTTTTAGACCTTCTGGGGACGCTCTTATCAGAAAAAAGTTCAAAAGGTCCCATATGGACAACTGTATGGAGGACCTGACTTGACTTTTTAACATCAGAAAGAGTCTATGAGGACATCATGTAGCTTTTAGACCTTCTGGGGACCCTCTGAGGAGAAAAAAAGTTCAAAAGGTCCCATATGGACCACCGTCTGGAGGACATGACTTGACTTTTTAACATTAAAAAGAGTCTATGAGGACATCATGTAGCTTTTAGACCTTCTGGGGACCCTCTGAGGAGAAAAAAAGTTCAAAAGGTCCCCGTCTGGCGAACTTGACTTGACTTTTTAACATCAGAAAGTTTCTATAAGGACATCATGTAGCTTTTAGACCTTCTGGGGACCCTCTGAGCAGAAAAAAAGTTCAAAAGGTCCCATATGGACCACTGTCTGGAGGACCTGACTTGACTTTTTAACATCAGAAAGAGTCTATGAGGATATCAGGTAGCTTTTAGACCTTCTGGGGACCCTCTGAGCAGAATAAAAATTCAAAAGGTACCATATGGACCACTGTCTGGAGGACCTGACTTGACTTTTTAACATCATAAAGAGTCTATGAGGACATCATGTAGCTTTTAGACCTTCTGGGGACCCTCTGAGTCGAAAAAAAGTTCAAAAGATCCCATATGGACCACTGTCTGGAGGACATGACTTGACTTTTTAACATTAAAAAGAGTCTATGAGGACATCATGTAGCTTTTAGACCTTCTGGGGACCCTCTGAGGAGAAAAAAAGTTCAAAAGGTCCCCGTCTGGCGAACTTGACTTGACTTTTTTACATCAGAAAGTTTCTATAAGGACATCATGTAGCTTTTAGACCTTCTGGGGACCCTCTGAGCAGAAAAAAAGTTCAAAAGGTCCCATATGGACCACTGTCTGGAGGACCTGACTTGACTTTTTAACATCAGAAAGAGTCTATGAGGATATCAGGTAGCTTTTAGACCTTCTGGGGACCCTCTGAGCAGAATAAAAATTCAAAAGGTACCATATGGACCACTGTCTGGAGGACCTGACTTGACTTTTTAACATCATAAAGAGTCTATGAGGACATCATGTAGCTTTTAGACCTTCTGGGGACCCTCTGAGTCGAAAAAAAGTTCAAAAGATCCCATATGGACCACTGTCTGGAGGACCTGACTTGACTTTTTAACATCAGAAAGAGTCTATGAGGACATCATGTAGCTTTTAGGCCTTCTGGGGACCCTGTGAGGAGAAAAAAAGTTCAAAAGGTCCCATATGGACCAATGACTGGAGGACCTGACTTGACTTTTTAACATCAGAAAGAGTCTATGAGGACATTATGTAGCTTTTAGACCTTCTGGGGACCCTCTTATCAGAAAAAAAGTTCAAAAGGTCCCATATGGACAACTGTCTGAGAGGACCTGACTTGACTTTTTAACATCAGAAAGAGTCTATGAGGACATCATGTAGCTTTTAGACCTTCTGGGGACCCTCTGAGGAGAAAAAAAGTTCTAAAGGTCCCCGTCTGGCGAACTTGACTTGACTTTTTAACATCAGAAAGTTTCTATAAGGACATCATGTAGCTTTTAGACCTTCTGGGGACCCTCTGAGAAGAAAAAAAGTTCAAAAGGTCCCATATGGACCACTGTCTGGAGGACCTGACTTGACTTTTTAACATCAGAAAGAGTCTATGAGGACAGCATGGAGCTTTTAGACCTTCTGGGGACCCTCTGAGAAGAAAAAAAGTTCAAAAGGTCCCATATGTACCACTGTCTGGACGACCTGACTTGACTTTTTAACATCAGAAAGATTCTATGAGGACATCATGTAGCTTTTAGACCTTCTGGGGACCCTCTTATCAGAAAAAAGTTCAAAAGGTCCCATATGGACCACTGTCTGGAGGACCTCACTTGACTTTTTAACATCAGAAAGAGTCTATGATGACATCATGTAACTTTTAGACCTTCTGGGGACCCTCTGAGCAGAAAAAAAATTCAAAAGGTACCATATGGACCACTGTTTGGAGGACCTGACTTGACTTTTTAACATCAGAAAGAGTCTATGAGGACATCATGTAGCTTTTAGACCTTCCTGGGACCCTCTTATCAGAAAAAAAGTTCAAAAGGTCCCATATGGACCACTATCTGGAGGACCTAACTTGGGTTTTTAACATCAGAAAGAGTCTATGATTACATCATGTAGCTTTTAAACCTTCTGGGGGCTCTCTGAGCAGAAAAAAGTTCAAAAGGTCCCAGTCTGGCGAACTTGACTTGACTTTTTAACATCAGAAAGTTCCTATAAGGACATCATGTAGCTTTTAGACCTTCTGGGGACCCTCTTATCAGAAAAAAGTTCAAAAGGTCCCATATGGACCACTGTCTGGAGGACCTCACTTGACTTTTTAACATCAGAAAGAGTCTATGATGACATCATGTAGCTTTTAGACCTTCTGGGGACCCTCTGAGCAGAAAAAAAAGTTCAAAATTTCCCATATGGACCACTGTCTAGAGGACCCTACTTGACTTTTAACATCAGAAAGAGTCTATGAGGACATCATGTAGCTTTTAGACCTTCTGGGGACCCTCTTATCAGAAAAAAGTTCAAAAGGTCCCATATGGACCACTATCTGGAGGACCTAACTTGGGTTTTTAACATCAGAAAGAGTCTATGATGACATTATGTAGCTTTTAGGCCTTATGGGGACCCTGTGAGGAGAAAAAAAGTTCAAAAGGTCCCATATGGACCACTGTCTGGAGGACCTGACTTGACTTTTTACATCAGAAAGAGTCTATGAGGACATTATGTAGCTTTTAGACCTTCTGGGGACCCTGTTATCAGAAAAAAAGTTCAAAAGCTCCCATATGGACAACTGTCTGAGAGGACCTGACTTGACTTTTTAACATCAGAAAGAGTCTATGAGGACATCATGTAGCTTTTAGACCTTCTGGGGACCCTCTGAGCAGAAAAAAAGTTCAAAAGGTCCCATATGGACCACAGTCTGGAGGACCTGACTTGACTTTTTAACATCAGAAAGAGTCTATGAGGACAGCATGGAGCTTTTAGACCTTCTGGGGACCCTCTGAGCAGAAAAAAAGTTCAAAAGGTCCCATATTGACCAATGTTTGGAGGACCTGACTTGACTTTTTAACATCAGAAAGAGTCTATGAGGACATCATGTAGCTTTTAGACCTTCTGGGGACCCTCTTATCAGAAAAAAAGTTCAAAAGGTCCCATATGGACCACTATCTGGAGGACCTAACTTGACTTTTTAACATCAGAAAGAGTCTATGATGACATCATGTAGCTTTTAAACCTTCTGGGCGCCCTCTGAGCAGAAAAAAGTTCAAAAGGTCCCAGTCTGGCGAACTTGACTTGCCTTTTTAACATCAGAAAGTTTCTATAAGGACATCATGTAGCTTTTAGACCTTCTCTGGATGTTCTGAGCAGAAAAAAAGTTCAAAAGGTCCCATATGGACCACTGTCTGGACGACCTGACTTGACTTTTTAACATCAGAAAGATTCTATGAGGACATCATGTAGCTTTTAGACCTTCTGGGGACCCTCTTATCAGAAAAAAGTTCAAAAGGTCCCATATGGACCACTGTCTGGAGGACCTCACTTGACTTTTTAACATCAGAAAGAGTCTATGAGGACATCAGGTAGCTTTTAGACCTTCTGGGGACCCTCTGAGCAGAATAAAAATTCAAAAGGTACCATATGGACCACTGTCTGGAGGACCTGACTTGACTTTTTAACATCATAAAGAGTCTTTTATGATAACATCATAAAAGCATCATGTAGCTTTTAGACCTTCTGGGGACTCTCTGAGTAGAAAAAAAGTTCAAAAGATCCCATATGGACCACTGTCTGGAGGACCTGACTTGACTTTTTAACATCAGAAAGAGTCTATGAGGACATCATGTAGCTTTTAGGCCTTCTGGGGACCCTGTGAGGAGAAATAAAGTTCAAAAGGTCCCATATGGACAAATGACTGGAGGACCTGACTTGACTTTTTAACATCAGAAAGAGTCTATGAGGACATTATGTAGCTTTTAGACCTTCTGGGGACCCTCTTATCAGAAAAAAAGTTCAAAAGGTCCCATATGGACAACTGTTTGAGAGGACCTAACTTGACTTTTTAACATCAGAAAGAGTCTATGATGATATCATGTAGCTTTTAAACCTTCTGGGCGCCCTCTGAGCAGAAAAAAGTTCAAAAGGTCCCAGTCTGGCGAACTTGACTTGCCTTTTTAACATCAGAAAGTTTCTATAAGGACATCATGTAGCTTTTAGACCTTCTCTGGACGTTCTGAGCAGAAAAAAAGTTCAAAAGGTCCCATATGGACCACTGTCTGGACGACCTGACTTGACTTTTTAACATCAGAAAGAGTCTATGTGGACATCATGTAGCTTTAAGACCTTCTAGGGACCCTCTGAGCAGAAAAAAAGTTCAAAAGGTACTATATGGACCACTGTCTGGAGGTCCTGACTTGATCTTTTAACATCAAAAAGAGTCAATGAGGACATCATGTAGCTTTTAGACCTTCTGGGGACCCTCTGAGGAGAAAAAAAGTTCAAAAGGTCCCATATGAACCAAAGTCTGGAGGTCCTGACTTGACTTTTTAACATCAGAAAGAGTCTATGAGGACATCATGTAGCTTTTAGACCTTCTTGGCACCCTCTGAGGAGAAAAAAAGTTCAACAGGTCCCATATGGACCACTGTCTGGAGGTCCTGACTTGACTTTTTAACATCAGAAAGAGTCTATGAGGACATCTTGTAGCTTTTAGACCTTCTTGGCACCCTCTGAGGAGAAAAAAGTTCAACAGGTCCAATATGGAATACTGACTGGAGGACCTAACTTGACTTTTTAACATCAGAAAAAGTCTATGAGGACATCATGTAGCTTTTAGACCTTCTGGGGACCCTCTGAGCAGAAAAAAAGTTCAAAAGGTCCAACATGGACCACTGTCTGGAGGACCTGAATTGAATTTTTAATATCAGAAAGAGTCTATGAGGACATCATGTAGCTTTTAGACCTTCTGGGGACCCTCTGAGCAGAAAAAAAGTTCAAAAGGTCCCATATTGACCACTGTCTGGAGGACCTGACTTGACTTTTTAACATCAGAAAGAGTCTATGAGGACATCATGTAGCTTTTAGACCTTCTGGGGACCCTCTGAGCAGAAAAAAAGTTCAAAAGGTCCCAGTCTGGCGGACTTGACTTGACTTTTTAACATCAGAAAGTTTCTATAAGGACATGATGTAGCTTTTAGACATTCTCTGGACCCTCTGATCAGAAAAAAAGTTCAAAAGGTCCGATATGGACGTATGGCGGACTTGACTTGACTTTTTAACATCAGAAAGAGTCTATGAGGACATCATATAGCTTTGAGACCTTCTAGGGACCCTCTGAGAAGAAAAAAAGTTTAAAACGTCCCATATGGACTATTGTCAGGAGGACCTGACATGACTTTTTAATATCAGAAAGAGTCTACGAGGACATCATGTAGCTTTTAGACCTTCTGGGGACCCTCTGAGCAGAAAAAAAGTTCAAAAGGTCCCATATGGACCACTGTCTGGAGGACCTGACTTGACTTTTTAACATCAGAAAGAGTCTATGAGGACATCATGTAGCTTTTAGACCTTCTGGGGACCCTCTGAGCAGAAAAAAATTAAAAAGGTCCCATATGGACCAATGTCTGGAGGACCTGACTTGACTTTTTAACATCAGAAAGAGTCTATGAGGACATCATGTAGCTATGAGAGTCTATGAGGACATCATGTAGCTTTTAGACCTTCTTGGGGACCCTCTGAGGAGAAAGAAAGTTCAAAAAGTCCCATATGGACTACTGTCTGGAGGGCCTGACTTGACTTTTTAACATCAGAAAGAGTCTATGAGGACATCATGTAGCTTTTAGACCTTCTGGGGACCCTCTGAGGAGAAAAAAAGTTCAAAAGGTACCATATGGACCACTGTCTGGAGGACCTGACTTGACTTTTTAACATCAGAAAGAGTCTATGAGGACATCATGTATCTTTTAGACCTTGTCTGGACCCTCTGAGCAGAAAAAAAGTTCAAAAGGTCCCATATGGACCACTGTCTGGACGACCGGACTTGACTTTTTAACATCAGAAAGATTCTATGAGGACATCATGTAGCTTTTAGACCTTCTCTGGACGCTCTGAGCAGAAAAAAAGTTCAAAAGGTACCATATGGACCACTGTCTGGAGGACCTGACTTGACTTTTTAACATCAGAAAGAGTCTATGAGGACATCCTGTAGCTTTTAGACCTTCTGGGGACCCTCTGAGGAGAAAAAAAGTTCAAAAGGTCCCATATGGACTACTGTATGGCGGACTTGACTTGACCTTTTAACATCAGAAAGAGTCAATAAGGACATCATGTAGCTTTTAGACCTTCTGGGGACCCTCTGAGTAGAAAAAATTTCAAAAGGTCCCATATGGACCACTGTCTGGATTACCTGAATTGACTTTTTAACATCAGAAAGAGTCTATGAGGACAGTAGCTTTGAGACCTTCTGGGCACCCTCTGAGGAGAAACAAAGTTCCAAAACTCCCATATGGATTACTGTATGGTGGACTTGACTTGACTTTTTAACATCAGAAAGAGTCTTTGAGGACATCTTGTAGCTTTTAGACCTTCTGTCGGAACCTCTGAGCAGAAAAAAGATCAAAAGCTCCCATATGGACTACTGTCTGGCGGACTTAACATCATTATGTGACACATGTATAAATAGTTTTGAAAAATTTAATAGAAATAAAGTTTATATTTATGAATGTAAGCATGTGTATCCTACTCATTTCACATGAAAAGAAAGAGACAGAAAGGAGAAAAGCTAGAATCAGTGAACGTACATCAATACTGACTAAATTAGCAGGGCAATAGCAATGATTAAAATCAAGTCGGTACGACATAGGCTACCTTAAAAAATGTTTTTAGTTTTATTATTAAAAAAACGGAATGAGTTTTATTTCTTGAATCTTGAATGCATTGCAATCAACAAAGTGCATATTACTTTTAAAATGTTATTCTTCCATGCAAAACGCTTGTGCAATGCAACAGCACGCTGTTGCAATGGAATGAAACGCATCAGTTTTTGAATGCATTGCAATGCAACAAAGTGCATAAAAGTGCATATTACTTTTAAAATGTTATTCTTCCATGCAAAACACTTGTGCAATGCAACAGCACGTTGTTGCAATGGTTTGAAACGCATCAGTTTTTGAATGCATTGCAATGCAAAAAAGTGCATAATACTTTTAAAATGTTATTCTTCAATGCAAAACGCTTGTGCAATGCAACAGCACGCTGTTGCAATGGAAAGAAACGCATCAGTTTTTAAATGCATTGCAATGCTACAAATTGCATAAAAGTGCATATTACTTTTAAAATGTTATTCTTCCATGCAAAACGCTTGTGCAATGCAACAGCACGCTGTTGCAATGGAATGAAATGCATCAGTTTTTGAAATGCATTGCAATGCAACAAATTGCATAAAAGTGCATATTACTTTTAAAATGTTATTCTTCCATGCAAAACGCTTGTGCAATGCAACAGCACGCTGTTGCAATGGAATGAATCGCATCAGTTCTTGAATGCATTGCAATGCAACAGAGTGCATATTACTTTTAAATGTTATTCTTCCATGCAAAACGCTTGTGCATTGCAATAGCACGCTGTTGCAATAGAATGAATCGCATCAGTTCTTGAATGCATTTGAAATGCAACAAAGTGCATATTACTTTTAAATGTTATTCTTCCATGCAAAACGCTTGTGTAATCCAATAATAGCACGCTTTATTGCATATCTCTTCGTAAAACAATGGAAATAGTTAGTTATTGCATGCATTGGGAAGCGACAGCTTTGTGATGTTTTCTCGTGAGTACACAAATCAATGAGCTGTATGCAATGCGGAAAACAATATGCTGTGAGTTGTCTTTTCAACAGCTGATGCAATGATTTTCCTTCATACACAAATGATTATGGTTAGTTTTTTCATTGCACAAAGGAATAAGTTAGACCTTTTATGCAATGGAATGAAACAACAAAAATTGTATTAAAACAGCAGATTGCTTTGCCCATCTCTTTAATGCACTACGGAATGAGCTAGTTCTTGAATGCATTGCAATGCAATGAAGTGCATATTGCTTATAGGTCATTCTTCGATGCTTTTCGTTGGTATTCTTCGTTACGCTTGATCGTATGTGCAATGCAACAGCAGATTGCATTGCAGATCTCTTAATGCACTACGGAATGAGTTAGTTCTTGAACGCATTGCAATGCAAAAAAGTGCATATCGCTTATATGTCATTCTAACGCTTTATCATATGTGGAATGCAACAGCAGTTTTTTTAAGCGTTAGTTTTTTTCATTGCACAAAGGAATAAGTTAGTCCTTTCATGCAATGGAATGAAACAACAAAACGTTTTTAAAACCGCAGATTGCGTTGTCCATCTCTTTAATGCACTACAAAAAGAGTTAGTTCTTGAGTGCATTGCAAAAAAAGTGCATATTGCTTATGCACCACGCTTTAACTTATGTGCAATGCAATTCAATCTCTTCAATGCACTACTGAATGAGTTAGTTCTTGAATGCTTTGCAATGCAAAAAAGTGCATATCGCTTATACGTTATTCTACTGCTTTATCATATGTGCAATGCAAAAGCAGTTTTTAAGCGTTAGTTTTTTTCATTGCACAAAGGAATAAGTTAGTCCTTTTATGCAATGGAATGAAACAACAGAAATGTTATTAAAAAAACATTGCATTGCCCATTTCTTTAATGCACTACAAAATGAGTTAGTTCTTGAATGCATTGCAATTCAACAATGCCTTTTGACTTTTTAACATCAGAAAGAGTCTATGAGGACATCACGTAGCTTTTAGACCTTCTGGGGACTCTCTGAGCAGAAAAAAAGTTCAAAAGGTCCCATATGGACCACTGACTGGAGGACCTGACTTGACTTTTTACATCAGAAAGAGTCTATGAGGACATCACGTAGCTTTTAGACCTTCTGGGGACCCTCTGAGCAGAAAAAAGTTCAAAAGGTCCCATATGGACCAGTGTCTGGAGGACCTGACTTGACTTTTTAACATCAGAAAGAGTCTATGAGGACATCATGTAGCTTTTAGACCTTCTGGGGACCCTCTGAGGAGAAAAAAAGTTCAAAAGGTCCAATGTGGACTAGTCTCTGGAGGACCTTACTTGACTTTTTAACATCAAAAATAGTCTATGAGGACATCATGTAGCTTTTAGACCTTCTGGGCACCCACTGAGGAGAAAAAAAGTTCAACAGGTCCCATATGGACCACTGACTGGAGGACCTGACTTGACTTTTTACATCAGAAAGAGTCTATGAGGACATCATGTAGCTTTTAGACCTTCTTGGAACCGTCTGAGGAGAAAAAAACTTCAACAGGTCCCACATGGACCACTGTCTGGAGGACCTGACTTGACTTTTTACATCAGAAAGAGTCTATGAGGACATCATGTAGCTTTTAGACCTTCTGGGGACCCTCTGAGCAGAAAAAAAGTTCAAAAGGTACCATATGGACCACTGTCTGGAGGACCTGACTTGACTTTTTAACATCAGAAAGAGTCTATGAGGACATCATGTAGCTTTTAGACCTTCTGGGGACCCTCTGAGGAGAAAACAAGTTCAAAATGTCCCATATGGACCACTGTGTGGAGGTCCTGACTTGACTTTTTAACATCAGAAAGAGTCTATGAGGACATCAGGTAGCTTTTAGATCTTCTGGGGACCCTCTGAGGAGAAAAAAAGTTCAAAAGGTCCCATGTGGACTAGTCTCTGGAGGACCTTACTTGACTTTTTAACATCAAAAATAGTCTATGAGGACATCATGTAGCTTTTAGACCTTCTGGGCACCCTCTGAGGAGAAAAAAAGTTCAACAGGTCCCATATGGACCACTGACTGGAGGACCTGACTTGACTTTTTACATCAGAAAGAGTCTATGAGGACATCATGTAGCTTTTAGACCTTCTTGGCACCGTCTGAGGAGAAAAAAACTTCAACAGGTCCCACATGGACCACTGTCTGGAGGACCTGACTTGACTTTTTACATCAGAAAGAGTCTATGAGGACATCATGTAGCTTTTAGACCTTCTGGGGACCCTCTGAGCAGAAAAAAAGTTCAAAAGGTACCATATGGACCACTGTCTGGAGGACCTGACTTGACTTTTTAACATCAGAAAGAGTCTATGAGGACATCATGTAGCTTTTAGACCTTCTGGGGACCCTCTGAGGAGAAAAAAAGTTCAAAATGTCCCATATGGACCACTGTGTGGAGGTCCTGACTTGACTTTTTAACATCAGAAAGAGTCTATGAGGACATCAGGTAGCTTTTAGATCTTCTGGGGACCCTCTGAGCAGAAAAAAAGTTCAAAAGGTCCAACATGGACCACTGTCTCGAGGACCTGAATTGACTTTTTAACATCAGAAAGAGTCTCTGAGGACATCATGTAGCTTTTAGACCTTCTGGGGACCCTCTGAGGAGAAAAAAAGTTCAAAAGGTCCCATATGGACCACTGTCTGGAGGTCCTGACTTGACTTTTTAACATCAGAAAGAGTCTATGAGGACATCAGGTGGCTTTTAGACCTTCTGGGGACCCTCTGAGCAGAAAAAAAGTTCAAAAGGTCCCATATGGACCACTGTCTGAAGAACCTGACTTGCCTATTTAACATCAGAAATAGTCTATGAGGACATCATGTAGCTTTAAGACCTTCTGGGCACCCTCTGAGGAGAAAAAAAGTTCAACAGGTCCCATATGGACCACTGACTGGAGGACCTGACTTGACTTTTTAACTTCAGAAAGAGTCTATGAGGACATCATGTAGCTTTTAGACCTTCTGGGGACCCCCTGAGGAGAAAAAAAGTTGAAAAGGTCCCATATGGACCACTGTCTGGAGGACCTGACTTGACTTTTTAACATCAGAAAGAGTCTATGAGGACATCATGTAGCTTTTATACCTTCTGGGGACCCTCTGAGGAGACAAAAAGTTCAAAAGGTCCCATATGGACCACTATCTTGAGGTCCTAACTTGACATTTTAACATCAGAAAGAGTCTATGAGGACATCATGTAGCTTTTAGACCTTCTGGGGACCCTAAGAGCAGAAAAAAAGTTCAAAAGGTCCCATATGGACCACTGTCTGGAGGTCATGACGACTTTTTAACATCAGAAAGAGTCTATGAGGACATCATGTAGCTTTTAGACCTTCTGGGGACCATCTGAGGAGAAAAAAAGTTCAAAAGGTCCCATATGGACCACTGTCTGGAGGACCTGACTTGACTTTTAACATCAGAAAGAGTCTATGAGGACAGCATGTAGCTTTTAGACGTTCTGGGGACCCTCTTATCAGAAAAAAGTTCAAAAGGTCCCATATGGACAACTGTCTGGAGGACCTGACTTGACTTTTTAACATCAGCAAGAGTCTATGAGGACATCATGTAGCTTTTAGACCTTCTGGGGACCCTCTTATCAGAAAAAAGTTTAAAAAGTCCCATATGGACCAATGTCTGGAGGACCTGACTTGACTTTTTAACATCAGAAAGAGTCTATGAGGACATCATGTAGCTTTTAGACCTTCTGGGGACCCTCTGAGCAGAAAAAAAGTTCAAAAGGTCCCATATGGACCACTGTCTGGAGGTCCTGACTTGACTTTTTGACATCAGAAAGAGTCTATGAGGACATCATGTAGCGTTTAGACCTTCTGGGGACCCTCTGAGGAGAAAAAAAGTTCAAAAAGTCCCATATGGACCACTGTCTGGAGGTCCTGACTTGACTTTTTAACATCAAAACGAGCCTAAGAGGACATCATGTAGCTTTTAGACCTTCTGGGGACCCTCTGAGCAGAAAAAAAGTTCAAAAGGTCCTATATGGACCACTGTCTGCAGGACCTGACTAGACTTCTTACATCACAAAGAGTCTATGAGGACATCATGTAGCTTTTAGACCTTATGGGGACCCTCTGAGGAGAAAAAAAGTTCAAAAGGTCCCATATGGACTAGTGTCTGGAGGACCTGACTTGACTTTTTAACATCAGAAATAGTCTATGATGACATCATGTAGCTTTTAGACCTTCTAGGGACCCTCTGAGGAGAAAAAAAGTTCAAAAGGTCCCATGTGGACTAGTCTCTGGAGGACCTTACTTGACTTTTTAACATCAAAAATAGTCTATGAGGACATCATGTAGCTTTTAGACCTTCTGGGCACCCTCTGAGGAGAAAAAAAGTTCAACAGGTCCCATATGGACCACTGACTGGAGGACCTGACTTGACTTTTTACATCAGAAAGAGTCTATGAGGACATCATGTAGCTTTTAGACCTTCTTGGAACCGTCTGAGGAGAAAAAAACTTCAACAGGTCCCACATGGACCACTGTCTGGAGGACCTGACTTGACTTTTTACATCAGAAAGAGTCTATGAGGACATCATGTAGCTTTTAGACCTTCTGGGGACCCTCTGAGCAGAAAAAAAGTTCAAAAGGTACCATATGGACCACTGTCTGGAGGACCTGACTTGACTTTTTAACATCAGAAAGAGTCTATGAGGACATCATGTAGCTTTTAGACCTTCTGGGGACCCTCTGAGGAGAAAAAAAGTTCAAAATGTCCCATATGGACCACTGTGTGGAGGTCCTGACTTGACTTTTTAACATCAGAAAGAGTCTATGAGGACATCAGGTAGCTTTTAGATCTTCTGGGGACCCTCTGAGGAGAAAAAAAGTTCAAAAGGTCCCATGTGGACTAGTCTCTGGAGGACCTTACTTGACTTTTTAACATGAAAAATAGTCTATGAGGACATCATGTAGCTTTTAGACCTTCTGGGCACCCTCTGAGGAGAAAAAAAGTTCAACAGGTCCCATATGGACCACTGACTGGAGGACCTGACTTGACTTTTTACATCAGAAAGAGTCTATGAGGACATCATGTAGCTTTTAGACCTTCTTGGCACCGTCTGAGGAGAAAAAAACTTCAACAGGTCCCACATGGACCACTGTCTGGAGGACCTGACTTGACTTTTTACATCAGAAAGAGTCTATGAGGACATCATGTAGCTTTTAGACCTTCTGGGGACCCTCTGAGCAGAAAAAAAGTTCAAAAGGTACCATGTGGACCACTGTCTGGAGGACCTGACTTGACTTTTTAACATCAGAAAGAGTCTATGAGGACATCATGTAGCTTTTAGACCTTCTGGGGACCCTCTGAGGAGAAAAAAAGTTCAAAAAGTCCCATATGGACCACTGTGTGGAGGTCCTGACTTGACTTTTTAACATCAGAAAGAGTCTATGAGGACATCAGGTAGCTTTTAGATCTTCTGGGGACCCTCTGAGCAGAAAAAAAGTTCAAAAGGTCCAACATGGACCACTGTCTGGAGGACCTGAATTGACTTTTTAACATCAGAAAGAGTCTCTGAGGACATCATGTAGCTTTTAGACCTTCTGGGGACCCTCTGAGGAGAAAAAAAGTTCAAAAGGTCCCATATGGACCACTGTCTGGAGGTCCTGACTTGACTTTTTAACATCAGAAAGAGTCTATGTGGACATCAGGTGGCTTTTAGACCTTCTGGGGACCCTCTGAGCAGAAAAAAAGTTCAAAAGGTCCCATATGGACCACTGTCTGAAGGACCTGACTTGCCTATTTAACATCAGAAATAGTCTATGAGGACATCATGTAGCTTTAAGATCTTCTGGGCACCCTCTGAGGAGAAAAAAAGTTCAACAGGTCCCATATGGACCACTGACTGGAGGACCTGACTTGACTTTTTAACTTCAGAAAGAGTCTATGAGGACATCATGTAGCTTTTAGACCTTCTGGGGACCCCCTGAGGAGAAAAAAAGTTCAAAAGGTCCCATATGGACCACTGTCTGGAGGACCTGACTTGACTTTTTAACATCAGAAAGAGTCTATGAGGACATCATGTAGCTTTTAGACCTTCTGGGGACCCTCTGAGGAGACAAAAAGTTCCAAAGGTCCCATATGGACCACTATCTTGAGGTCCTAACTTGACATTTTAACATCAGAAAGAGTCTATGAGGACATCATGTAGCTTTTAGACCTTCTGGGGACCCTAAGAGCAGAAAAAAAGTTCAAAAGGTCCCATATGGACCACTGTCTGGAGGTCATGACGACTTTTTAACATCAGAAAGAGTCTATGAGGACATCATGTAGCTTTTAGACCTTCTGGGGACCATCTGAGGAGAAAAAAAGTTCAAAAGGTCCCATATGGACCACTGTCTGGAGGACCTGACTTGACTTTTAACATCAGAAAGAGTCTATGAGGACAGCATGTAGCTTTTAGACGTTCTGGGGACCCTCTTATCAGAAAAAAGTTCAAAAGGTCCCATATGGACAACTGTCTGGAGGACCTGACTTGACTTTTTAACATCAGCAAGAGTCTATGAGGACATCATGTAGCTTTTAGACCTTCTGGGGACCCTCTTATCAGAAAAAAGTTTAAAAAGTCCCATATGGACCACTGTCTGGAGGTCCTGACTTGACTTTTTAACATGAGAAAGAGTCTATGAGGACATCATGTAGCTTTTAGACCTTCTGGGGACCCTCTGAGGAGAAAAAAAGTTCAAAAGGTCCCATATGGACCACGGTCTGGAGGACCTGACTTGACTTTTTAACATCAGAAAGAGTCTTTGAGGACATCATGTAGCTTTTAGATCTTCTGGGGACCCTCTGAGGAGAAAAAAAGTTCAAAAGGTCCCATATGGACCACTGTCTGGAGGTCCTGACTTGACTTTTTAACAAGAGAAAGAGTCTATGAGGACAGCATGTAGCTTTTAGACCTTCTTGGGACCCTCTGAGGAGAAAAAAAGTTCAAAAGGTCCCATATGGACCACTGTCTGGAGGTCCTGACTTGACTTTTTAACATCAGAAAGAGTCTATGAGGACATCTTGTAGCTTTTAGACCTTCTTGGCACCCTCTGAGGATAAAAAAAGTTCAACAGGTCCCATATGGACCACTGACTGGAGGACCTAACTTGACTTTTTAACATCAGAAAAAGTCTATGAGGACATCATGTAGCTTTTAGACCTTCTGGGGACCCTCTGAGAAGAAAAAAAGTTCAAAAGGTCCCATATGGACCACTGTCTGGAGGACCTGACTTGACTTTTTAACATCAGAAAGAGTCTATGAGGACATCATGTAGCTTTTAGACCTTCTGGGGACCCTCTGAGCAGAAAAAAAGTTCAAAAGGTACCATATGGACCAATGTCTGGAGGACCTGACTTGACTTTTTAACATCAGAAAGAGTCTTTGAGGACATCATGTAGCTTTTAAACCTTCTGGGGACCCTCTGAGCAGAAAAAAAGTTCAAAAGGTCCCAGTCTGGCGAACTTGACTTGACTTTTTAACATCAGAAAGTTTCTATAAGGACATCATGTAGCTTTTAGACCTTCTCTAAACGCTCTGAGCAGAAAAAAAGTTCAAAAGGTCCCATATGGACCAATGTCTGGAGGACCTGACTTGACTTTTTAACATCAGAAAGAGTCTATGAGGACATCATGTAGCTTTTAGACCTTCTGGGGACCCTCTGATGAGAAAGAAAGTTAAAAAAGTCCCATATGGACTACTGTCTGGAGGGCCTGACTTGACATTTTAACATCAGAAAGAGTCTATGAGGACATCATGTAGCTTTTAGACGTTCTGGGGACCCTCTGAGCAGAAAAAAAGTTCAAAATGTACCATATGGACCACTGTCTGGAGGACCTGACTTGACTTTTTAACATCAGAAAGAGTCTATGAGGACATCATGTAGCTTTTAGACCTTCTGGGGACCCTCTGAGCAGAAAAAAAGTTCAAAAGGTACCATATGGACCACTGTCTGGAGGACCTGACTTGACTTTTTAACATCAGAAAGAGTCTATGAGGACATCATGTAGCTTTTAGACCTTATGGGGACCCTCTGAGGAGAAAAAAAAGTTCAAAAGGTCCCATATGGACTAGTGTCTGGAGGACCTGACTTGACTTTTTAACATCAGAAATAGTCTATGAGGACATCATGTAGCTTTTAGACCTTCTTGGCACCCTCTGAGGAGAAAAAAAGTTCAACAGGTCCCATATGGACCACTGACTGGAGGACCTGACTTGACTTTTTAACATCAGAAAGAGTCTATGAGGACATCATGTAGCTTTTAGACCTTCTGGGGACCCCCTGAGGAGATCCCATATGGACCACTGTCTGGAGGTCCTGACTTGACTTTTTAACATCAGAAAGAGTCTATGAGGACAGCATGGAGCTTTTAGACCTTCTGGGGACCCTCTGAGCAGAAAAAAAGTTCAAAAGGTCCCATATGGACCACTGTCTGGAGGTCCTGACTTGACTTTTTAACATCAGAAAGAGTCTATGAGGACATCAGGTAGTTTTTAGATCTTCTGGGGACCCTCTGAGGAGAAAAAAAGTTCAAAAGGTCCCATGTGGACTAGTCTCTGGAGGACCTTACTTGACTTTTTAACATCAAAAATAGTCTATGAGGACATCATGTAGCTTTTAGACCTTCTGGGCACCCTCTGAGGAGAAAAAAAGTTCAACAGGTCCCATATGGACCACTGACTGGAGTACCTGACTTGACTTTTTAACATCAGAAAGAGTCTATGAGGACAGCATGGAGCTTTTAGACCTTCTGGGGACCCGCTGAGAAGAAAAAAAGTTCAAAAGGTCCCATATTGACCAATGTTTGGAGGACCTGACTTGACTTTTTAACATCAGAAAGATTCTATGAGGACATCATGTAGCTTTTAGACCTTCTGGGGACCCTCTTATCAGAAAAAAGTTCAAAAGGTCCCATATGGACCAATGTCTGGAGGACCTAACTTGACTTTTTAACATCAGAAAGATTCTATGAGGACATCATGTAGCTTTTAGACCTTCTGGGGACCCTCTTATCAGAAAAAAGTTCAAAAGGTCCCACATGGACCAATGTCTGGAGGACCTGACTTGACTTTTTAACATCAGAAAGAGTCTATGAGGACATCATGTAGCTTTTAGACCTTCTGGGGACCCTCTGAGAATAAAAAAAGTTCAAAAGGTCCCATATGGACCACTGTCTGGAGGTCCTGACTTGACTTTTTAACATCAGAAAGAGTCTATGTGGACATCAGGTAGCTTTTAGACCTTCTGGGGACCCTCTGAGCAGAAAAAAGTTCAAAAGCTCCCATATGGACCACTGTCTGGAGGTCCTGACGACTTTTTAACATCAGAAAGAGTCTATGAGGACATCAGGTAGCTTTTAGACCATCTTGGGCCCCTCTGAGCAGAAAAAAAGTTCAAAAGGTCCCATATGGACCAATGTCTGGAGGACCTGACTTGACTTTTTAACATCAGAAAGAGTCTATGAGGACATCAGGTAGCTTTTAGACCATCTTGGGCCCCTCTGAGCAGAAAAAAAGTTCAAAAGGTCCCATATGGACCAATGTCTGGAGGTCCTGAATTGAATTTTTAACATCAGAAAGAGTGTATGAGGACATCATGTAGCTTTTAGACCTTCTGGGGACCCTGTGAGGAGAAAAAAGTTCAAAAGGTCCCATATGGACCACTGTCTGGAGGACCTGACTTGACTTTTTAACATCAGAAAGAGTCTAGGTGGACATCATGTAGCTTTTAGAGCTTCTGAGCACCATCTGAGGAGAAAAAAAGTTCAAAAGGTCCCATATGGACCACTGCCTGGAGGACCTGACTTGACTTTTTAACATCAGAAAGAGTCTATGAGGACATCATGTAGATTTTAGACCTTCTCTGGACCCTCTGAGCAGAAAAAAAGTTCAAAATGTCCCATATGGACTACTGTATGGTGGACTTGACTTGACCTTTTAACATCAGAAAGAGTCAATAAGGACATCATGTAGCTTTTAGACAATCTGGGGACCCTCTGAGTAGAAAAAAAGTTCAAAGGGTCCCATATGGACCACTGTCTGGAGGACCTGACTTGACTTTTTAACATCAGAAAGAGTCTATGAGGACATCATGTAGCTTTGAGACCTTCTGGGCACCCTCTGAGGAGAAACAAAGTTCCAAAACTCCCATATGGATTGTTTTGTGGCGGACTTTACTTGACTTTTTAACATCAGAAAGAGTCTTTGAGAACATCATGTAGCTTTAAGACCTTCTGGGGCCCTCTGAGCAGAAAAAAGATCAAAAGCTCCCATGTGGACTACTGTCTGGCGGACTTGACGACTTTTTAACATCAGAAAGAGTCTATGAGGTCATCATGTAGCTTTTAGGCCTTCTGGGGACCCTCTGAGGAGAAAAAAAGTTCAAAAGTTTTATATGGACTACTGTCTGGCGGTCTTAACATATTTATGTGACAAATGTATAAATAGTTTTGAAAAACTTAATAGAAATAAAGTTTATATTTATGAATGTAAGCATGTGTATCCTACTCATTTCACATGAAAAGAAAGAGACAGAAATGAGAGAAGCTAGAATCAGTGAACGTACATCAATACTGACTAAATTAGCAGGGCAATAGCAATGATTAAAATCATGTCTGTTTAAGAGTACGACATAGGCTACCTTAAAAATTTTTTTTAGTTTTATTATTAAAAAAACGGAATGAGTTTTATTTCTTGAATCTTGAATGCATTGCAATCAACAAAGTGCATATTACTTTCAAATGTTATTCTTCCATGCAAAACGCTTGTGCAATGTAATGAAACGCATTAGTTCTTGAATGCATTGCAATTCAACAGAGTGCATCTTACTTTTAAATGTTATTCTTCCATGCAAAACGCTTGTGCAATGCAACAGCACGCTGTTGCAATGTAATGAAACGAATTAGTTCTTAAATGCATTGCAATGCAACAGAGTGCATATTACTTTTAAATGTTATTCTTCCATGCAAAACGCTTGTGCAATGCAACAGCACGCTGTTGCAATGTAATGAAACGCATTAGTTCTTAAATGCATTGCAATGCAAGAGTGCATATTACTTTTAAATGTTATTCTTCCATGCAAAACGCTTGTGCAATGCAACAGCACGCTGTTGCAATGTAATGAAACGCATTAGTTCTTAAATGCATTGCAATGAAACAGAGTGCATATTACTTTTAAATGTTATTCTTCCATGCAAAACGCTTGTGCAATGCAACAGCACGCTGTTGCAATGGAATGAAACGCATCAGTTTTTAAATGCATTGCAATGCAACAAATTGCATAAAAGTGCATATTACTTTTAAAATGTTATTCTTCCATGCAAAACGCTTGTGCAATGCAACAGCACGCTGTTGCAATGGAATGAAACGCATCAGTTTTTAAATGCATTGCAATGCAACAAATTGCATAAAAGGGCATATTACTTTTAAAATGTTATTCTTCCATGCAAAACGCTTGTACAATGCAACAGCACGCTGTTGCAATGGAATGAAACGCATCAGTTCTTGAATGCATTGCAATGCAACAGAGTGCATATTACTTTTAAATGTTATTCTTCCATGCAAAACGCTTGTGCATTGCAACAGCACGATGAGCTAGTTCTTGAATGCATTGCAATGCAATAAAGTGCATATTAATTATAGGTCATTCTTCGATGCTTTTCGTTGGTATTCTTCTTTACGCTTGATCGTATGTGCAATGCAACAGCAGATTGCATTGCAGATCTCTTAATGCACTACGGAATGAGTTAGTTCTTGAACGCATTGCAATGCAAAAAAGTGAATATCGCTTATATGTCATTCTAACGCTTTATCATATGTGCAATGCAACAGCAGTTTTTTTAAGCGTTAGTTTTTTTCATTGCACAAAGGAATATGTTAGTCCTTTTATGCAATGAAATGAAACAACAAAACGTTTTTAAAACCACAGATTGCGTTGCCCATCTCTTTAATGCACTACAAAAAGAGTTAGTTCTTGAGTGCATTGCAAAAAAAGTGCATATTGCTTATGCACAACGCTTTAACTTATGTGCAATGCAATTCAATCTCTTCAATGCACTACTGAATGAGTTAGTTCTTGAATGCTTTGCAATGCAAAAAAGTGCATATCGCTTATATGTTATTCTACTGCTTTATCATATGTGCAATGCAAAAGCAGTTTTTAAGCGTTAGTTTTTTTCATTGCACAAAGGAATAAGTTAGTCCTTTTATGCAATGGAATGAAACAACAAAAATGTTATTAAAACAAAAGATTGCATTGCCCATCTCTTTAATGCACTACAAAATGAGTTAGTTCTTGAATGCATTGCAATTCAACAATGGCTTTTGACTTTTTAACATCAGAAAGAGTCTATGATGTAATCATGTAGCTTTTAGACCTTCTGGAAACCCTCTGAGAAGAAAAAAAGTTAAAAAGGTCCCATATGGACTAGTGTCTGGAGGACCTGACTTGACTTTTTAACATCAAAAAGAGTCTTTGAGGACATCATGTAGCTTTTAGACCTTCTGGGGACCCTCTGAGGAGAAAAAAAGTTCAAAATGTCCCATATGGACCACTGACTGGAGGACCTGACTTGACTTTTTAACATCAGAAAGAGTCTATGAGGACATCATGTAGCTTTTAGACCTTCTGGGGACCCCCTGAGGAGAAAAAAAGTTCAAAAGGTCCCATATGGACCACTTTCTGGATGTCCTGACTTGACTTTTTAACATCAGAAAGATTCTATGAGGACATCATGTAGCTTTTAGACCTTCTGGGGACCCTCTTATCAGAAAAAAGTTCAAAAGGTCCCATATGGACCAATATCTGGAGGACTTGACTTGACTTTTTAACATCAGAAAGAGTCTATGAGGACATCATGTAGCTTTTAGACCTTCTGGGGACCATCTTATCAGAAAAAAGTTCAACAGGTCCCATATGGACCACTGTCTGGAGGACCCTACTTGACTTTTAACATCAGAAAGAGTCTATGAGGACATCATGTAGCTTTTAGACCTTCTGGGGACCCTCTTATCAGAAAAAAGTTCAAAAGGTCCCATATGGACAACTGTATGGAGGACCTGACTTGACTTTTTAACATCAGAAAGAGTCTTTGAGGACATCATGTAGCTTTTACACCTTCTGGGGACCCTCTGAGGAGAAAAAAAGTTCAAAAGGTCCCATATGGACCACCGTCTGGAGGACATGACTTGACTTTTTAACATTAAAAAGAGTCTATGAGGACATCATGTAGCTTTTAGACCTTCTGGGGACCCTCTGAGGAGAAAAAAAGTTCAAAAGGTCCCCGTCTGGCGAACTTGACTTGACTTTTTAACATCAGAAAGTTTCTATAAGGACATCATGTAGCTTTTAGACCTTCTGGGGACCCTCTGAGCAGAAAAAAAGTTCAAAAGGTCCCATATGGACCACTGTCTGGAGGACCTGACTTGACTTTTTAACATCAGAAAGAGTCTATGAGGACAGCATGGAGCTTTTAGACCTCTGGGGACCCTCTGAGAAGAAAAAAGTTCAAAATTTCCCATATGGACCACTGTCTGGAGGACCTCACTTGACTTTTTAACATCAAAAAGAGTCTATGAGGACATCAGGTAGCTTTTAGACCTTCTGGGGACCCTCTGAGCAGAATAAAAATTCAAAAGGTACCATATGGACCACTGTCTGGAGGACCTGACTTGACTTTTTAACATCATAAAGAGTCTATGAGGACATCATGTAGCTTTTAGACCTTCTGGGGACCCTCTGAGTAGAAAAAAAGTTCAAAAGATCCCATATGGACCACTGTCTGGAGGACCTGACTTGACTTTTTAACATCAGAAAGAGTCTATGAGGACATCATGTAGCTTTTAGGCCTTCTGGGGACCCTGTGAGGAGAAAAAAAGTTCAAAAGGTCCCATATGGACCAATGACTGGAGGACCTGACTTGACTTTTTAACATCAGAAGGAGTCTATGAGGACATTATGTAGCTTTTAGACCTTCTGGGGACCCTCTTATCAGAAAAAAAGTTCAAAAGGTCCCATATGGACAACTGTCTGAGAGGACCTGACTTGACTTTTTAACATCAGAAAGAGTCTATGAGGACATCATGTAGCTTTTAGACCTTCTGGGGACCCTCTGAGGAGAAAAAAAGTTCTAAAGGTCCCCGTCTGGCGAACTTGACTTGACTTTTTAACATCAGAAAGTTTCTATAAGGACATCATGTAGCTTTTAGACCTTCTGGGGACCCTCTGAGCAGAAAAAAAGTTCAAAAGGTCCCATATGGACCACTGTCTGGAGGACCTGACTTGACTTTTTAACATCAGAAAGAGTCTATGAGGACAGCATGGAGCTTTTAGACCTTCTGGGGACCCTCTGAGAAGAAAAAAAGTTCAAAAGGTCCCATATGGACCACTGTCTGGACGACCTGACTTGACTTTTTAACATCAGAAAGATTCTATGAGGACATCATGTAGCTTTTAGACCTTCTGGGGACCCTCTTATCAGAAAAAAGTTCAAAAGGTCCCATATGGACCACTGTCTGGAGGACCTCACTTGACTTTTTAACATCAGAAAGAGTCTATGATGACATCATGTAGCTTTTAGACCTTCTGGGGACCCTCTGAGCAGAAAAAAAATTCAAAAGGTACCATATGGACCACTGTTTGGAGGACCTGACTTGACTTTTTAACATCAGAAAGAGTCTATGAGGACATCATGTAGCTTTTAGACCTTCCTGGGACCCTCTTATCAGAAAAAAAGTTCAAAAGGTCCCATATGGACCACTATCTGGAGGACCTAACTTGGGTTTTTAACATCAGAAAGAGTCTATGATGACATCATGTAGCTTTTAAACCTTCTGGACCTGACTTGACTTTTTAACATCAGAAAGAGTCTATGAGGACATCATGTAGCTTTTAGACCTTCTGGGGACCCTCTTATCAGAAAAAAGTTCAAAAGGTCCCATATGGACCACTGTCTGGAGGACCTCACTTGACTTTTCAACATCAGAAAGAGTCTATGATGACATCATGTAGCTTTTAGACCTTCTGGGGACCCTCTGAGCAGAAAAAAAGTTCAAAATTTCCCATATGGACCACTGTCTAGAGGACCCTACTTGACTTTTAACATCAGAAAGAGTCTATGAGGACATCATGTAGCTTTTAGACCTTCTGGGGACCCTCTTATCAGAAAAAAGTTCAAAAGGTCCCATATGGACAACTGTATGGAAGACCTTACTTGACTTTTTAACATCAGAAAGAGTCTATGAGGACATCATGTAGCTTTTAGACCTTCTGGGGACCCTCTGAGGAGAAAAAAAGTTCAAAAGGTCCCATATGGACCACTGTCTGGAGGTCCTGACTTCACTTTTTAACATCAAAACGAGTCTATGAGGACAACATGTAGCTTTTAGATCTTCTGGGGACCCTCTGAGCAGAAAAAAAGTTCAAAATGTCCCATATGGACAACTGTCTGTAGGACCTGATTTGACTTTTTACATCAGAAAGAGTCTATGAGGACATCATGTAGCTTTTAGACCTTCTGGGGACCCACTGAGGAGATCCCATATGGACCACTGTCTGGAGGTCCTGACTTGACTTTTTAACATCAGAAAGAGTCTATGAGGACATTATGGAGCTTTTAGACCTTCTGGGGACCCTCTGAGAAGAAAAAAAGTTCAAAAGGTCCCAAGTGGACCACTGTCTGGAGGTCCTGACTTGACTTTTTAACATCAGAAAGAGTCTATGAGGACATCATGTAGCTTTTAGACCTTCTGGGGACCCTCTGAGCAGAAAAAAAGTTCAAAAGGTCCCATATGGACCACTGTCTAGAGGACCCTACTTGACTTTTAACATCAGAAAGAGTCTATGAGGACATCATGTAGCTTTTAGACCTTCTGGGGACCCTCTTATCAGAAAAAAGTTCAAGAGGTCCCATATGGACCACTGTCTGTAGGACCTGATTTGACTTTTCACATCAGAAAGAGTCTATGAGGACATCATGTAGCTTTTAGACCTTCTGGGGACCCACTGAGGAAATCCCATATGGACCACTGTCTGGAGGTCCTGACTTGACTTTTTAACATCAGAAAGAGTCTATGAGGACATCATGGAGCTTTTAGACCTTCTGGGGACCCTCTGAGAAGAAAAAAAGTTCAAAAGGTCCCATATTGACCAATGTTTGGAGGACCTGGCTTGACTTTTTAACATCAGAAAGAGTCTATGAGGATATCATGTAGCTTTTAGACGTTCTGGGGACCCTCTTATCAGAAAAAAAGTTCAAAAGGTCCCATTTGGACCACTGTTTGGACGACCTGACTTGACTTTTTAACATCAGAAAGATTCTATGAGGACATCATGTAGCTTTTAGACCTTCTGGGGACCCTCTTATCACAAAAAAGTTCAAAAGGTCCCATATGGACCAATGTCTGGAGGACCTGACTTGACTTTTTTTATCAGAAAGAGTCTATGAGGACATCATGTAGCTTTTAGACCTTCTGGGGACCCTCTGAAGAGAAATAAAGTTCAAAAAGGTCCCATATGGACCACTGTCTGGAGGTCCTGACTTGACTTTTTAACATCAGAAAGAGTCTATGAGGACATCAGGTAGCTTTTAGATCTTCTGGGGACCTTATGAGCAGAAAAAAAGTTCAAAAGGTCCAATATGGACCACTGTCTGGAGGACCTGAATCGACTTTTTAACATCAGAAAGAGTCTATGAGGACATCATGTAGCTTTTAGACCTTCTGGGGACCCTCTGAGGAGAAAAAAAGTTCAAAAGGTCCCATATGGACCACTGTCTGGAGGTCCTGACTTGACTTTTTAACATCAGAAAGAGTCAATGTGGACATCAGGTAGCTTTTAGACCTTCTGGGGACCCTCTGAGCAGAAAAAAAGTTCAAAAGGTCCCATATGGACCACTGTCTGGAGAACCTGACTTGCCTATTTAACATCAGAAATAGTCTATGAGGACATCATGTAGCTTTAAGACCTTCTGGGCGCCCTCTGAGGAGAAAAAAAGTTCAAAAGGTCCCATATGGACAACTGTCTGGAGGACCTGACTTGACTTTTTAACATCAGAAAGAGTCTATGAGGACAGCATGGAGCTTTTAGACCTTCTGGGGACCCTGTTATCAGAAAAAAAGTTCAAAAGCTCCCATATGGACAACTGTCTGAGAGGACCTGACTTGACTTTTTAACATCAGAAAGAGTCTATGAGGACATCATGTAGCTTTTAGACCTTCTGGGGACCCTCTGAGCAGAAAAAAAGTTCAAAAGGTCCCATATGGACCACTGTCTGGAGGACCCTACTTGACTTTTAACATCAGAAAGAGTCTATGAGGACATCATGTAGCTTTTAGACCTTCTGGGGACCCTCTTATCAGAAAAAAGTTCAAAAGGTCCCATATGGACAACTGTATGGAGGACCTGACTTGACTTTTTAACATCAGAAAGAGTCTATGAGGACATCATGTAGCTTTTAGACCTTCTGGGGACCCTCTGAAGAGAAAAAAAGTTCAAAAGGTCCCATATGGACCACTGACTGGAGGACCTGACTTGACTTTTTAACATCAGAAAGAGTCTATGAGGACATCATGTAGCTTTTAGACCTTCTCTGGACCCTCTGAGCAGAAAAAAAGTTCAAAAGGTCCCATATGGACCACTGTCTGGAGGACCTGAGTTGAATTTTTAACATCAGAAAGAGTCTATGTGGACATCAGGTAGCTTTTAGACCTTCTGGGGACCCTCTGAGGAGAAAAAAAGTTCAAAAGGTCCCATATGGACCACTATCTGGAGGACATGACTTGACTTTTTAACATTAAAAAGAGTCTATGAGGACATCATGTAGCTTTTAGACCTTCTGGGGACCCTCTGAGGAGAAAAAAAGTTCAAAAGGTCCCCGTCTGGCGAACTTGACTTGACTTTTTAACATCAGAAAGTTTCTATAAGGACATCATGTAGCTTTTAGACCTTCTGGGGACCCTCTGAGCAGAAATAAAGTTCAAAAGGTCCCATATGGACCACTGTCTGGAGGACCTGACTTGACTTTTTAACATCAGAAAGAGTCTATGAGGACAGCATGGAGCTTTTAGACCTTCTGGGGACCCGCTGAGAAGAAAAAAAGTTCAAAAGGTCCCATATTGACCAATGTTTGGAGGACCTGACTTGACTTTTTAACATCAGAAAGATTCTATGAGGACATCATGTAGCTTTTAGACCTTCTGGGGACCCTCTTATCAGAAAAAAGTTCAAAAGGTCCCATATGGACCAATGTCTGGAGGACCTAACTTGACTTTTTAACATCAGAAAGATTCTATGAGGACATCATGTAGCTTTTAGACCTTCTGGGGACCCTCTTATCAGAAAAAAGTTCAAAAGGTCCCACATGGACCAATGTCTGGAGGACCTGACTTGACTTTTTAACATCAGAAAGAGTCTATGAGGACATCATGTAGCTTTTAGACCTTCTGGGGACCCTCTGAGAATAAAAAAAGTTCAAAAGGTCCCATATGGACCACTGTCTGGAGGTCCTGACTTGACTTTTTAACATCAGAAAGAGTCTATGTGGACATCAGGTAGCTTTTAGACCTTCTGGGGACCCTCTGAGCAGAAAAAAGTTCAAAAGCTCCCATATGGACCACTGTCTGGAGGTCCTGACGACTTTTTAACATCAGAAAGAGTCTATGAGGACATCAGGTAGCTTTTAGACCATCTTGGGCCCCTCTGAGCAGAAAAAAAGTTCAAAAGGTCCCATATGGACCAATGTCTGGAGGACCTGACTTGACTTTTTAACATCAGAAAGAGTCTATGAGGACATCAGGTAGCTTTTAGACCATCTTGGGCCCCTCTGAGCAGAAAAAAAGTTCAAAAGGTCCCATATGGACCAATGTCTGGAGGTCCTGAATTGAATTTTTAACATCAGAAAGAGTGTATGAGGACATCATGTAGCTTTTAGACCTTCTGGGGACCCTGTGAGGAGAAAAAAGTTCAAAAGGTCCCATATGGACCACTGTCTGAGAGGACCTGACTTGACTTTTTAACATCAGAAAGAGTCTATGAGGACATCATGTAGCTTTTAGACCTTCTGGGGACCCTCTGAGCAGAAAAAAAGTTCAAAAGGTCCCATATGGACCACTGTCTGGAGGACCCTACTTGACTTTTAACATCAGAAAGAGTCTATGAGGACATCATGTAGCTTTTAGACCTTCTGGGGACCCTCTTATCAGAAAAAAGTTCAAAAGGTCCCATATGGACAACTGAATGGAGGACCTGACTTGACTTTTTAACATCAGAAAGAGTCTATGAGGACAGCATGGAGCTTTTAGACCTTCTGGGGACCCGCTGAGAAGAAAAAAAGTTCAAAAGGTCCCATATTGACCAATGTTTGGAGGACCTGACTTGACTTTTTAACATCAGAAAGATTCTATGAGGACATCATGTAGCTTTTAGACCTTCTGGGGACCCTCTTATCAGAAAAAAGTTCAAAAGGTCCCATATGGACCAATGTCTGGAGGACCTAACTTGACTTTTTAACATCAGAAAGATTCTATGAGGACATCATGTAGCTTTTAGACCTTCTGGGGACCCTCTTATCAGAAAAAAGTTCAAAAGGTCCCACATGGACCAATGTCTGGAGGACCTGACTTGACTTTTTAACATCAGAAAGAGTCTATGAGGACATCATGTAGCTTTTAGACCTTCTGGGGACCCTCTGAGAATAAAAAAAGTTCAAAAGGTCCCATATGGACAACTGTCTGGAGGTCCTGACTTGACTTTTTAACATCAGAAAGAGTCTTTGTGGACATCAGGTAGCTTTTAGACCTTCTGGGGACCCTCTGAGCAGAAAAAAGTTCAAAAGCTCCCATGTGGACCACTGTCTGGAGGTCCTGACGACTTTTTAACATCAGAAAGAGTCTATGAGGACATCAGGTAGCTTTTAGACCATCTTGGGCCCCTCTGAGCAGAAAAAAAGTTCAAAAGGTCCCATATGGACCAATGTCTGGAGGACCTGACTTGACTTTTTAACATCAGAAAGAGTCTATGAGGACATCAGTTAGCTTTTAGACCATCTTGGGCCCCTCTGAGCAGAAAAAAAGTTCAAAAGGTCCCATATGGACCAATGTCTGGAGGTCCTGAATTGAATTTTTAACATCAGAAAGAGTGTATGAGGACATCATGTAGCTTTTAGACCTTCTGGGGACCCTGTGAGGAGAAAAAAGTTCAAAAGGTCCCATATGGACCACTGTCTGAGAGGACCTGACTTGACTTTTTAACATCAGAAAGAGTCTATGAGGACATCATGTAGCTTTTAGACCTTCTGGGGACCCTCTGAGCAGAAAAAAAGTTCAAAAGGTCCCATATGGACCACTGTCTGGAGGACCCTACTTGACTTTTAACATCAGAAAGAGTCTATGAGGACATCATGTAGCTTTTAGACCTTCTGGGGACCCTCTTATCAGAAAAAAGTTCAAAAGGTCCCATATGGACAACTGAATGGAGGACCTGACTTGACTTTTTAACATCAGAAAGAGTCTATGAGGACAGCATGGAGCTTTTAGACCTTCTGGGGACCCGCTGAGAAGAAAAAAAGTTCAAAAGGTCCCATATTGACCAATGTTTGGAGGACCTGACTTGACTTTTTAACATCAGAAAGATTCTATGAGGACATCATGTAGCTTTTAGACCTTCTGGGGACCCTCTTATCAGAAAAAAGTTCAAAAGGTCCCATATGGACCAATGTCTGGAGGACCTAACTTGACTTTTTAACATCAGAAAGATTCTATGAGGACATCATGTAGCTTTTAGACCTTCTGGGGACCCTCTTATCAGAAAAAAGTTCAAAAGGTCCCACATGGACCAATGTCTGGAGGACCTGACTTGACTTTTTAACATCAGAAAGAGTCTATGAGGACATCATGTAGCTTTTAGACCTTCTGGGGACCCTCTGAGAATAAAAAAAGTTCAAAAGGTCCCATATGGACAACTGTCTGGAGGTCCTGACTTGACTTTTTAACATCAGAAAGAGTCTTTGTGGACATCAGGTAGCTTTTAGACCTTCTGGGGACCCTCTGAGCAGAAAAAAGTTCAAAAGCTCCCATATGGACCACTGTCTGGAGGTCCTGACGACTTTTTAACATCAGAAAGAGTCTATGAGGACATCAGGTAGCTTTTAGACCATCTTGGGCCCCTCTGAGCAGAAAAAAAGTTCAAAAGGTCCCATATGGACCAATGTCTGGAGGACCTGACTTGACTTTTTAACATCAGAAAGAGTCTATGAGGACATCAGGTAGCTTTTAGACCATCTTGGGCCCCTCTGAGCAGAAAAAAAGTTCAAAAGGTCCCATATGGACCAATGTCTGGAGGTCCTGAATTGAATTTTTAACATCAGAAAGAGTGTATGAGGACATCATGTAGCTTTTAGACCTTCTGGGGACCCTGTGAGGAGAAAAAAGTTCAAAAGGTCCCATATGGACCACTGTCTGAGAGGACCTGACTTGACTTTTTAACATCAGAAAGAGTCTATGAGGACATCATGTAGCTTTTAGACCTTCTGGGGACCCTCTGAGCAGAAAAAAAAGTTCAAAAGGTCCCATATGGACCACTGTCTGGAGGACCCTACTTGACTTTTAACATCAGAAAGAGTCTATGAGGACATCATGTAGCTTTTAGACCTTCTGGGGACCCTCTTATCAGAAAAAAGTTCAAAAGGTCCCATATGGACAACTGAATGGAGGACCTGACTTGACTTTTTAACATCAGAAAGAGTCTATGAGGACAGCATGGAGCTTTTAGACCTTCTGGGGACCCGCTGAGAAGAAAAAAAGTTCAAAAGGTCCCATATTGACCAATGTTTGGAGGACCTGACTTGACTTTTTAACATCAGAAAGATTCTATGAGGACATCATGTAGCTTTTAGACCTTCTGGGGACCCTCTTATCAGAAAAAAGTTCAAAAGGTCCCATATGGACCAATGTCTGGAGGACCTAACTTGACTTTTTAACATCAGAAAGATTCTATGAGGACATCATGTAGCTTTTAGACCTTCTGGGGACCCTCTTATCAGAAAAAAGTTCAAAAGGTCCCACATGGACCAATGTCTGGAGGACCTGACTTGACTTTTTAACATCAGAAAGAGTCTATGAGGACATCATGTAGCTTTTAGACCTTCTGGGGACCCTCTGAGAATAAAAAAAGTTCAAAAGGTCCCATATGGACCACTGTCTGGAGGTTCTGACTTGACTTTTTAACATCAGAAAGAGTCTATGTGGACATCAGGTAGCTTTTAGACCTTCTGGGGACCCTCTGAGCAGAAAAAAGTTCAAAAGCTCCCATATGGACCACTGTCTGGAGGTCCTGACGACTTTTTAACATCAGAAAGAGTCTATGAGGACATCAGGTAGCTTTTAGACCATCTTGGGCCCCTCTGAGCAGAAAAAAAGTTCAAAAGGTCCCATATGGACCAATGTCTGGAGGACCTGACTTGACTTTTTAACATCAGAAAGAGTGTATGAGGACATCATGTAGCTTTTAGACCTTCTGGGGACCCTGTGAGGAGAAAAAAGTTCAAAAGGTCCCATATGGACCACTGTCTGAGAGGACCTGACTTGACTTTTTAACATCAGAAAGAGTCTATGAGGACATCATGTAGCTTTTAGACCTTCTGGGGACCCTCTGAGCAGAAAAAAAGTTCAAAAGGTCCCATATGGACCACTGTCTGGAGGACCCTACTTGACTTTTAACATCAGAAAGAGTCTATGAGGACATCATGTAGCTTTTAGACCTTCTGGGGACCCTCTTATCAGAAAAAAGTTCAAAAGGTCCCATATGGACAACTGTATGGAGGACCTGACTTGACTTTTTAACATCAGAAAGAGTCTATGAGGACATCATGTAGCTTTTAGACCTTCTGGGGACCCTCTGAAGAGAAAAAAAGTTCAAAAGGTCCCATATGGACCACTGACTGGAGGACCTGACTTGACTTTTTAACATCAGAAAGAGTCTATGAGGACATCATGTAGCTTTTAGACCTTCTCTGGACCCTCTGAGCAGAAAAAAAGTTCAAAAGGTCCCATATGGACCACTGTCTGGAGGACCTGAGTTGAATTTTTAACATCAGAAAGAGTCTATGTGGACATCAGGTAGCTTTTAGACCTTCTGGGGACCCTCTGAGGAGAAAAAAAGTTCAAAAGGTCCCATATGGACCACTATCTGGAGGACATGACTTGACTTTTTAACATTAAAAAGAGTCTATGAGGACATCATGTAGCTTTTAGACCTTCTGGGGACCCTCTGAGCAGAAAAAAAGTTCAAAAGGTCCCATATGGACCACTGTCTGGAGGACCTGACTTGACTTTTTAACATCAGAAAGAGTCTATGAGGACAGCATGGAGCTTTTAGACCTTCTGGGGACCCGCTGAGAAGAAAAAAAGTTCAAAAGGTCCCATATTGACCAATGTTTGGAGGACCTGACTTGACTTTTTAACATCAGAAAGATTCTATGAGGACATCATGTAGCTTTTAGACCTTCTGGGGACCCTCTTATCAGAAAAAAGTTCAAAAGGTCCCATATGGACCAATGTCTGGAGGACCTAACTTGACTTTTTAACATCAGAAAGATTCTATGAGGACATCATGTAGCTTTTAGACCTTCTGGGGACCCTCTTATCAGAAAAAAGTTCAAAAGGTCCCACATGGACCAATGTCTGGAGGACCTGACTTGACTTTTTAACATCAGAAAGAGTCTATGAGGACATCATGTAGCTTTTAGACCTTCTGGGGACCCTCTGAGAATAAAAAAAGTTCAAAAGGTCCCATATGGACCACTGTCTGGAGGTCCTGACTTGACTTTTTAACATCAGAAAGAGTCTATGTGGACATCAGGTAGCTTTTAGACCTTCTGGGGACCCTCTGAGCAGAAAAAAGTTCAAAAGCTCCCATATGGACCACTGTCTGGAGGTCCTGACGACTTTTTAACATCAAAAAGAGTCTATGAGGACATCAGGTAGCTTTTAGACCATCTTGGGCCCCTCTGAGCAGAAAAAAAGTTCAAAAGGTCCCATATGGACCAATGTCTGGAGGACCTGACTTGACTTTTTAACATCAGAAAGAGTCTATGAGGACATCAGGTAGCTTTTAGACCATCTTGGGCCCCTCTGAGCAGAAAAAAAGTTCAAAAGGTCCCATATGGACCAATGTCTGGAGGTCCTGAATTGAATTTTTAACATCAGAAAGAGTGTATGAGGACATCATGTAGCTTTTAGACCTTCTGGGGACCCTGTGAGGAGAAAAAAGTTCAAAAGGTCCCATATGGACCACTGTCTGAGAGGACCTGACTTGACTTTTTAACATCAGAAAGAGTCTATGAGGACATCATGTAGCTTTTAGACCTTCTGGGGACCCTCTGAGCAGAAAAAAAGTTCAAAAGGTCCCATATGGACCACTGTCTGGAGGACCCTACTTGACTTTTAACATCAGAAAGAGTCTATGAGGACATCATGTAGCTTTTAGACCTTCTGGGGACCCTCTTATCAGAAAAAAGTTCAAAAGGTCCCATATGGACAACTGAATGGAGGACCTGACTTGACTTTTTAACATCAGAAAGAGTCTATGAGGACAGCATGGAGCTTTTAGACCTTCTGGGGACCCGCTGAGAAGAAAAAAAGTTCAAAAGGTCCCATATTGACCAATGTATGGAGGACCTGACTTGACTTTTTAACATCAGAAAGATTCTATGAGGACATCATGTAGCTTTTAGACCTTCTGGGGACCCTCTTATCAGAAAAAAGTTCAAAAGGTCCCATATGGACCAATGTCTGGAGGACCTAACTTGACTTTTTAACATCAGAAAGATTCTATGAGGACATCATGTAGCTTTTAGACCTTCTGGGGACCCTCTTATCAGAAAAAAGTTCAAAAGGTCCCACATGGACCAATGTCTGGAGGACCTGACTTGACTTTTTAACATCAGAAAGAGTCTATGAGGACATCATGTAGCTTTTAGACCTTCTGGGGACCCTCTGAGAATAAAAAAAGTTCAAAAGGTCCCATATGGACCACTGTCTGGAGGTCCTGACTTGACTTTTTAACATCAGAAAGAGTCTATGTGGACATCAGGTAGCTTTTAGACCTTCTGGGGACCCTCTGAGCAGAAAAAAGTTCAAAAGCTCCCATATGGACCACTGTCTGGAGGTCCTGACGACTTTTTAACATCAGAAAGAGTCTATGAGGACATCAGGTAGCTTTTAGACCATCTTGGGCCCCTCTGAGCAGAAAAAAAGTTCAAAAGGTCCCATATGGACCAATGTCTGGAGGACCTGACTTGACTTTTTAACATCAGAAAGAGTCTATGAGGACATCAGGTAGCTTTTAGACCATCTTGGGCCCCTCTGAGCAGAAAAAAAGTTCAAAAGGTCCCATATGGACCAATGTCTGGAGGTCCTGAATTGAATTTTTAACATCAGAAAGAGTGTATGAGGACATCATGTAGCTTTTAGACCTTCTGGGGACCCTGTGAGGAGAAAAAAGTTCAAAAGGTCCCATATGGACCACTGTCTGAGAGGACCTGACTTGACTTTTTAACATCAGAAAGAGTCTATGAGGACATCATGTAGCTTTTAGACCTTCTGGGGACCCTCTGAGCAGAAAAAAAGTTCAAAAGGTCCCATATGGACCACTGTCTGGAGGACCCTACTTGACTTTTAACATCAGAAAGAGTCTATGAGGACATCATGTAGCTTTTAGACCTTCTGGGGACCCTCTTATCAGAAAAAAGTTCAAAAGGTCCCATATGGACAACTGAATGGAGGACCTGACTTGACTTTTTAACATCAGAAAGAGTCTATGAGGACATCATGTAGCTTTTAGACCTTCTGGGGACCCTCTGAGGAGAAAAAAAGTTCAAAAGGTCCCATATGGACCACTGTCTGGAGGACCTGAATTGAATTTTTAACATCAGAAAGAGTGTATGAGGACATCATGTAGCTTTTAGACCTTCTGGGGACCCTGTGAGGAGAAAAAAGTTCAAAAGGTCCCATATGGACCACTGTCTGAGAGGACCTGACTTGACTTTTTAACATCAGAAAGAGTCTATGAGGACATCATGTAGCTTTTAGACCTTCTGGGGACCCTCTGAGCAGAAAAAAAGTTCAAAAGGTCCCATATGGACCACTGTCTGGAGGACCCTACTTGACTTTTAACATCAGAAAGAGTCTATGAGGACATCATGTAGCTTTTAGACCTTCTGGGGACCCTCTTATCAGAAAAAAGTTCAAAAGGTCCCATATGGACCACTGACTGGAGGACCTGACTTGACTTTTTAACATCAGAAAGAGTCTATGAGGACATCATGTAGCTTTTAGACCTTCTCTGGACCCTCTGAGCAGAAAAAAAGTTCAAAAGGTCCCATATGGACCACTGTCTGGAGGACCTGAGTTGAATTTTTAACATCAGAAAGAGTCTATGTGGACATCAGGTAGCTTTTAGACCTTCTGGGGACCCTCTGAGGAGAAAAAAAGTTCAAAAGGTCCCATATGGACCACTATCTGGAGGACATGACTTGACTTTTTAACATTAAAAAGAGTCTATGAGGACATCATGTAGCTTTTAGACCTTCTGGGGACCCTCTGAGGAGAAAAAAAGTTCAAAAGGTCCCCGTCTGGCGAACTTGACTTGACTTTTTAACATCAGAAAGTTTCTATAAGGACATCATGTAGCTTTTAGACCTTCTGGGGACCCTCTGAGCAGAAATAAAGTTCAAAAGGTCCCATATGGACCACTGTCTGGAGGACCTGACTTGACTTTTTAACATCAGAAAGAGTCTATGAGGACAGCATGGAGCTTTTAGACCTTCTGGGGACCCGCTGAGAAGAAAAAAAGTTCAAAAGGTCCCATTTTGACCAATGTTTGGAGGACCTGACTTGACTTTTTAACATCAGAAAGATTCTATGAGGACATCATGTAGCTTTTAGACCTTCTGGGGACCCTCTTATCAGAAAAAAGTTCAAAAGGTCCCATATGGACCAATGTCTGGAGGACCTAACTTGACTTTTTAACATCAGAAAGATTCTATGAGGACATCATGTAGCTTTTAGACCTTCTGAGCACCCTCTGAGGAGAAATAAAGTTCCAAAACTCCCATATGGATTGTTTTGTGGCGGACTTTACTTGACTTTTTAACATCAGAAAGAGTCTTTGAGGACATCATGTAGCTTTAAGACCTTCTGGGGCCCTCTGAGCAGAAAAAAGATCAAAAGCTCCCATGTGGACTACTGTCTGGCGGACTTGACGACTTTTTAACATCAGAAAGAGTCTATGAGGTCATCATGTAGCTTTTAGGCCTTCTGGGGACCCTCTGAGGAGAAAAAAAGTTCAATAGTTTTATATGGACTACTGTCTGGCGGTCTTAACATATTTATGTGACAAATGTATAAATAGTTTTGAAAAACTTAATAGAAATAAAGTTTATATTTATGAATGTAAGCATGTGTATCCTACTCATTTCACATGAAAAGAAAGAGACAGAAATGAGAGAAGCTAGAATCAGTGAACGTACATCAATACTGACTAAATTAGCAGGGCAATAGCAATGATTAAAATCATGTCGGTTTAAGAGTACGACATAGGCTACCTTAAAAAATGTTTTTAGTTTTATTATTAAAAAAACGGAATGAGTTTTATTTCTTGAATCTTGAATGCATTGCAATCAACAAAGTGCATATTACTTTCAAATGTTATTCTTCCATGCAAAACGCTTGTGCAATGTAATGAAACGCATTAGTTCTTGAATGCATTGCAATTCAACAGAGTGCATCTTACTTTTAAATGTTATTCTTCCATGCAAAACGCTTGTGCAATGCAACAGCACGCTGTTGCAATGTAATGAAACGAATTAGTTCTTAAATGCATTGCAATGCAACAAAGTGCATATTACTTTTAAATGTTATTCTTCCATGCAAAACGCTTGTGCAATGCAACAGCACGCTGTTGCAATGTAATGAAACGCATTAGTTCTTAAATGCATTGCAATGCAAGAGTGCATATTACTTTTAAATGTTATTCTTCCATGCAAAACGCTTGTGCAATGCAACAGCACGCTGTTGCAATGTAATGAAACGCATTAGTTCTTAAATGCATTGCAATGAAACAGAGTGCATATTACTTTTAAATGTTATTCTTCCATGCAAAACGCTTGTGCAATGCAACAGCACGCTGTTGCAATGGAATGAAACGCATCAGTTTTTAAATGCATTGCAATGCAACAAATTGCATAAAAGTGCATATTACTTTTAAAATGTTATTCTTCCATGCAAAACGCTTGTGCAATGCAACAGCACGCTGTTGCAATGGAATGAAACGCATCAGTTTTTAAATGCATTGTAATGCAACAAATTGCATAAAAGGGCATATTACTTTTAAAATGTTATTCTTCCATGCAAAACGCTTGTACAATGCAACAGCACGCTGTTGCAATGGAATGAAACGCATCAGTTCTTGAATGCATTGCAATGCAACAGAGTGCATATTACTTTTAAATGTTATTCTTCCATGCAAAACGCTTGTGCATTGCAACAGCACGATGAGCTAGTTCTTGAATGCATTGCAATGCAATAAAGTGCATATTAATTATAGGTCATTCTTCGATGCTTTTCGTTGGTATTCTTCTTTACGCTTGATCGTATGTGCAATGCAACAGCAGATTGCATTGCAGATCTCTTAATGCACTACGGAATGAGTTAGTTCTTGAACGCATTGCAATGCAAAAAATTGAATATCGCTTATATGTCATTCTAACGCTTTATCATATGTGCAATGCAACAGCAGTTTTTTTTAAGCGTTAGTTTTTTTCATTGCACAAAGGAATATGTTAGTCCTTTTATGCAATGAAATGAAACAACAAAACGTTTTTAAAACCACAGATTGCGTTGCCCATCTCTTTAATGCACTACAAAAAGAGTTAGTTCTTGAGTGCATTGCAAAAAAAGTGCATATTGCTTATGCACAACGCTTTAACTTATGTGCAATGCAATTCAATCTCTTCAATGCACTACTGAATGAGTTAGTTCTTGAATGCTTTGCAATGCAAAAAAGTGCATATCGCTTATAATTTATTCTACTGCTTTATCATATGTGCAATGCAAAAGCAGTTTTTAAGCGTTAGTTTTTTTCATTGCACAAAGGAATAAGTTAGTCCTTTTATGCAATGGAATGAAACAACAAAAATGTTATTAAAACAAAAGATTGCATTGCCCATCTCTTTAATGCACTACAAAATGAGTTAGTTCTTGAATGCATTGCAATTCAACAATGCCTTTTGACTTTTTAACATCAGAAAGAGTCTATGATGTAATCATGTAGCTTTTAGACCTTCTGGAAACCCTCTGAGAAGAAAAAAAGTTAAAAAGGTCCCATATGGACTAGTGTCTGGAGGACCTGACTTGACTTTTTAACATCAGAAAGAGTCTATGAGGACATCATGTAGCTTTTAGACCTTCTGGGGACCTTCTGAGAAAAAAAGTTCAAAAGGTCCCATATGGACTAGTGTCTGGAGGACCTGACTTGACTTTTTAACATCAAAAAGAGTCTTTGAGGACATCATGTAGCTTTTAGACCTTCTGGGGACCCTCTGAGGAGAAAAAAAGTTCAAAATGTCCCATATGGACCACTGACTGGAGGACCTGACTTGACTTTTTAACATCAGAAAGAGTCTATGAGGACATCATGTAGCTTTTAGACCTTCTGGGGACCCCCTGAGGAGAAAAAAAGTTCAAAAGGTCCCATATGGACCACTGACTGGATGTCCTGACTTGACTTTTTAACATCAGAAAGATTCTATGAGGACCTCATGTAGCTTTTAGACCTTCTGGGGACCCTCTTATCAGAAAAAAGTTCAAAAGGTCCCATATGGACCAATATCTGGAGGACTTGACTTGACTTTTTAACATCAGAAAGAGTCTATGAGGACATCATGTAGCTTTTAGACCTTCTGGGGACCATCTTATCAGAAAAAAGTTCAACAGGTCCCATATGGACCAATGTCTGGAGGACCTGACTTGACTTTTTAACATCAGAAAGAGTCTTTGAGGACATCATGTAGCTTTTAGACCTTTTGGGGACCCTCTGAGGAGAAAGAAAGTTACAAAAGTCCCATATGGACTACTGTCTGGAGGGCCTGACTTGTCTTTTTAACATCAGAAAGAGTCTATGAGGACATCATGTAGCTTTTAGACCTTCTGGGGACCCTCTGAGTAGAAAAAAAGTTCAAAAGGTCCCATATGGACCACTGTCTGGAGGACCTGACTTGACTTTTTAACATCAGAAAGAGTCTTTGAGGACATCATGTAGCTTTTAGACCTTCTGGGGACCCTCTGAGCAGAAAAAAAGTTACAAAAGGTACCATATGGACCACTGTCTGGAGTACCTGACTTGACTTTTTAACATCAGAAATAGTCTATGAGGACATCATGTAGCTTTTAGACCTTCTGGGGACCCTCTGAGTAGAAAAAAAGTTCAAAAGGTCCCATATGGACCACTGTCTGGAGAACCTGACTTGCCTATTTAACATCAGAAATAGTCTATGAGGACATCATGTAGCTTTAAGACCTTCTGGGCGCCCTCTGAGGAGAAAAAAAGTTCAAAAGGTCCCATATGGACCACTGTCTGGAGGACCTGACTTGACTTTTTACATCAGAAAGAGTCTATGAGGACATTATGTAGCTTTTAGACCTTCTGGGGACCCTGTTATCAGAAAAAAAGTTCAAAAGCTCCCATATGGACAACTGTCTGAGAGGACCTGACTTGACTTTTTAACATCAGAAAGAGTCTATGAGGACATCATGTAGCTTTTAGACCTTCTGGGGACCCTCTGAGCAGAAAAAAAGTTCAAAAGGTCCCATATGGACCACTGTCTGGAGGACCCTACTTGACTTTTAACATCAGAAAGAGTCTATGAGGACATTATGTAGCTTTTAGACCTTCTGGGGACCCTCTTATCAGAAAAAAGTTCAAAAGGTCCCATATGGACAACTGTATGGAGGACCTGACTTGACTTTTTAACATCAGAAAGAGTCTATGAGGACATCATGTAGCTTTTACACCTTCTGGGGACCCTCTGAGGAGAAAAAAAGTTCAAAAGGTCCCATATGGACCACCGTCTGGAGGACATGACTTGACTTTTTAACATTAAAAAGAGTCTATGAGGACATCATGTAGCTTTTACACCTTCTGGGGACCCTCTGAGGAGAAAAAAAGTTCAAAAGGTCCCCGTCTGGCGAACTTGACTTGACTTTTTAACATCAGAAAGTTTCTATAAGGACATCATGTAGCTTTTAGACCTTCTGGGGACCCTCTGAGCAGCAAAAAAGTTCAAAAGGTCCCATATGGACCACTGTCTGGAGGACCTGACTTGACTTTTTAACATCAGAAAGAGTCTATGAGGACAGCATGGAGCTTTTAGACCTTCTGGGGACCCTCTGAGAAGAAAAAAGTTCAAAAGGTCCCATATGGACCACTGTCTGGAGGACCTCACTTGACTTTTTAACATCAGAAAGAGTCTATGAGGACATCAGGCAGCTTTTAGACCTTCTGGGGACCCTCTGAGCAGAATAAAAATTCAAAAGGTACCATATGGACCACTGTCTGGAGGACCTGACTTGACTTTTTAACATCATAAAGAGTCTATGAGGACATCATGTAGCTTTTAGACCTTCTGGGGACCCTCTGAGTAGAAAAAAAGTTCAAAAGATCCCATATGGACCACTGTCTGGAGGACCTGACTTGACTTTTTAACATCAGAAAGAGTCTATGAGGACATCATGTAGCTTTTAGGCCTTCTGGGGACCCTGTGAGGAGAAAAAAAGTTCAAAAGGTCCCATATGGACCAATGACTGGAGGACCTGACTTGACTTTTTAACATCAGAAGGAGTCTATGAGGACATTATGTAGCTTTTAGACCTTCTGGGAACCCTCTTATCAGAAAAAAAGTTCAAAAGGTCCCATATGGACAACTGTCTGAGAGGACCTGACTTGACTTTTTAACATCAGAAAGAGTCTATGAGGACATCATGTAGCTTTTAGACCTTCTGGGGACCCTCTGAGGAGAAAAAAAGTTCTAAAGGTCCCCGTCTGGCGAACTTGACTTGACTTTTTAACATCAGAAAGTTTCTATAAGGACATCATGTAGCTTTTAGACCTTCTGGGGACCCTCTGAGCAGAAAAAAAGTTCAAAAGGTCCCATATGGACCACTGTCTGGAGGACCTGACTTGAGTTTTTAACATCAGAAAGAGTCTATGAGGACAGCATGGAGCTTTTAGACCTTCTGGGGACCCTCTGAGAAGAAAAAAAGTTCAAAAGGTCCCATATGGACCACTGTCTGGACGACCTGACTTGACTTTTTAACATCAGAAAGATTCTATGAGGACATCATGTAGCTTTTAGACCTTCTGGGGACCCTCTTATCAGAAAAAAGTTCAAAAGGTCCCATATGGACCACTGTCTGGAGGACCTCACTTGACTTTTTAACATCAGAAAGAGTCTATCATCATGTAGCTTTTAGACCTTCTGGGGACCCTCTGAGCAGAAAAAAAATTTGGAGGACCTGTTTGGAGGACCTGACTTGACTTTTTAACATCAGAAAGAGTCTATGAGGACATCATGTAGCTTTTAGACCTTCCTGGGACCCTCTTATCAGAAAAAAAGTTCAAAAGGTCCCATATGGACCACTATCTGGAGGACCTAACTTGGGTTTTTAACATCAGAAAGAGTCTATGATGACATCATGTAGCTTTTAGACCTTCTGGGGACCCTCTTATCAGAAAAAAGTTCAAAAGGTCCCATATGGACCACTGTCTGGAGGACCTCACTTGACTTTTTAACATCAGAAAGAGTCTATGATGACATCATGTAGCTTTTAGACCTTCTGGGGACCCTCTGAGCAGAAAAAAAGTTCAAAATTTCCCATATGGACCACTGTCTAGAGGACCCTACTTGACTTTTAACATCAGAAAGAGTCTATATGGACCACTGTCTGGACGACCTGACTTGACTTTTTAACATCAGAAAGATTCTATAAGGACATCATGTAGCTTTTAGACCTTCTGGGGACCCTCTTATCAGAAAAAAGTTCAAAAGGTCCCATATGGACCACTGTCTGGAGGACCTCACTTGACTTTTTAACATCAGAAAGAGTCTATGATGACATCATGTAGCTTTTAGACCTTCTGGGGACCCTCTGAGCAGAAAAAAAGTTCAAAATTTCCCATATGGACCACTGTCTAGAGGACCCTACTTGACTTTTAACATCAGAAAGAGTCTATGAGGACATCATGTAGCTTTTAGACCTTCTGGGGACCCTCTTATCAGAAAAAAGTTCAAAAGGTCCCATATGGACAACTGTATGGAGGACCTGACTTGACTTTTTAACATCAGAAAGAGTCTATGAGGACATCATGTAGCTTTTAGACCTTCTGGGGACCCTCTGAGGAGAAAAAAAGTTCAAAAGGTCCCATATGGACCACTGTCTGGAGGTCCTGACTTCACTTTTTAACATCAAAACGAGTCTATGAGGACAACATGTAGCTTTTAGATCTTCTGGGGACCCTCTGAGCAGAAAAAAAATTAAAAATGTCCCATATGGACAACTGTCTGTAGGACCTGATTTGACTTTTTACATCAGAAAGAGTCTATGAGGACATCATGTAGCTTTTAGACCTTTTGGGGACCCACTGAGGAGATCCCATATGGACCACTGTCTGGAGGTCCTGACTCGACTTTTTAACATCAGAAAGAGTCTATGAGGACATTATGGAGCTTTTAGACCTTCTGGGGACCCTCTGAGAAGAAAAAAAGTTCAAAAGGTCCCATGTGGACCACTGTCTGGAGGTCCTGACTTGACTTTTTAACATCAGAAAGAGTCTATGAGGACATCATGTAGCTTTTAGACCTTCTGGGGACCCTCTGAGCAGAAAAAAAGTTCAAAAGGTCCCATATGGACCACTGTCTAGAGGACCCTACTTGACTTTTAACATCAGAAAGAGTCTATGAGGACATCATGTAGCTTTTAGACCTTCTGGGGACCCTCTTATCAGAAAAAAGTTCAAAAGGTCCCATATGGACCACTGTCTGTAGGACCTGATTTGACTTTTCACATCAGAAAGAGTCTATGAGAACATCATGTAGCTTTTAGACCTTCTGGGGACCCACTGAGGAAATGCCATATGGACCACTGTCTGGAGGTCCTGACTTGACTTTTTAACATCAGAAAGAGTCTATGAGGACAGCATGGAGCTTTTAGACCTTCTGGGGACCCTCTGAGAAGAAAAAAAGTTCAAAAGGTCCCATATTGACCAATGTTTGGAGGACCTGGCTTGACTTTTTAACATCAGAAAGAGTCTATGAGGATATCATGTAGCTTTTAGACGTTCTGGGGACCCTCTTATCAGAAAAAAAGTTCAAAAGGTCCCATTTGGACCACTGTTTGGACGACCTGACTTGACTTTTTAACATCAGAAAGATTCTATGAGGACATCATGTAGCTTTTAGACCTTCTGGGGACCCTCTTATCAGAAAAAAGTTCAAAAGGTCCCATATGGACCAATGTCTGGAGGACCTGACTTGACTTTTTTTATCAGAAAGAGTCTATGAGGACATCATGTAGCTTTTAGACCTTCTGGGGACCCTCTGAAGAGAAATAAAGTTCAAAAAGGTCCCATATGGACCACTGTCTGGAGGTCCTGACTTGACTTTTTAACATCAGAAAGAGTCTATGAGGACATCAGGTAGCTTTTAGATCTTCTGGGGACCTTATGAGCAGAAAAAAAGTTCAAAAGGTCCAATATGGACCACTGTCTGGAGGACCTGAATTGACTTTTTAACATCAGAAAGAGTCTATGAGGACATCATGTAGCTTTTAGACCTTCTGGGGACCCTCTGAGGAGAAAAAAAGTTCAAAAGGTCCCATATGGACCACTGTCTGGAGGTCCTGACTTGACTTTTTAACATCAGAAAGAGTCAATGTGGACATCAGGTAGCTTTTAGACCTTCTGGGGACCCTCTGAGCAGAAAAAAAGTTCAAAAGGTCCCATATGGACCACTGTCTGGAGAACCTGACTTGCCTATTTAACATCAGAAATAGTCTATGAGGACATCATGTAGCTTTAAGACCTTCTGGGCGCCCTCTGAGGAGAAAAAAAGTTCAAAAGGTCCCATATGGACCACTGTCTGGAGGACCTGACTTGACTTTTTACATCAGAAAGAGTCTATGAGGACATTATGTAGCTTTTAGACCTTCTGGGGACCCTGTTATCAGAAAAAAAGTTCAAAAGCTCCCATATGGACAACTGTCTGAGAGGACCTGACTTGACTTTTTAACATCAGAAAGAGTCTATGAGGACATCATGTAGCTTTTAGACCTTCTGGGGACCCTCTGAGCAGAAAAAAAGTTCAAAAGGTCCCATATGGACCACTGTCTGGAGGACCCTACTTGACTTTTAACATCAGAAAGAGTCTATGAGGACATCATGTAGCTTTTAGACCTTCTGGGGACCCTCTTATCAGAAAAAAGTTCAAAAGGTCCCATATGGACAACTGTATGGAGGACCTGACTTGACTTTTTAACATCAGAAAGAGTCTATGAGGACATCATGTAGCTTTTAGACCTTCTGGGGACCCTCTGAGGAGAAAAAAAGTTCAAAAGGTCCCATATGGACCACCGTCTGGAGGACATGACTTGACTTTTTAACATTAAAAAGAGTCAATGAGGACATCATGTAGCTTTTACACCTTCTGGGGAACCCCTGAGGAGAAAAAAAGTTCAAAATTCCCCGTCTGGCGAACTTGACTTGACTTTTTAACATCAGAAAGTTTCTATAAGGACATCATGTAGGTTTTAGACCTTCTGGGGACCCTCTGAGCAGAAAAAAAGTTCAAAAGGTCCCATATGGACCACTGTCTGGAGGACCTGACTTGACTTTTTAACATCAGAAAGAGTCTATGAGGACAGCATGGAGCTTTTAGACCTTCTGGGGACCCTCTGAGAAGAAAAAAAGTTCAAAAGGTCCCATATTGACCAATGTTTGGAGGACCTGACTTGACTTTTTAACATCAGAAAGAGTCTATGAGGACATCATGTAGCTTTTAGACCTTCTGGGGACCCTCTTATCAGAAAAAAAGTTCAAAAGGTCCCATATGGACCACTATCTGGAGGACCTAACTTGACTTTTTAACATCAGAAAGAGTCTATGATGACATCATGTAGCTTTTAAACCTTCTGGGCGCCCTCTGAGCAGAAAAAAGTTCAAAAGGTCCCAGTCTGGCGAACTTGACTTGCCTTTTTAACATCAGAAAGTTTCTATAAGGACATCATGTAGCTTTTAGACCTTCTCTGGACGTTCTGAGCAGAAAAAAAGTTCAAAAGCTCCCATATGGACAACTGTCTGAGAGGACCTGACTTGACTTTTTAACATCAGAAAGAGTCTATGAGGACATTATGTAGCTTTTAGACCTTCTGGGGACCCTCTTATCAGAAAAAAAGTTCAAAAGGTCCCATATGGACAACTGTTTTAGAGGACCTGACTTGACTTTTTAACATCAGAAAGAGTCTATGAGGACATCATGTAGCTTTTAGACCTTCTGGGGACCCTCTGAGGAGAAAAAAAGTTCAAAAGGTCCCCGTCTGGCGAACTTGACTTGACTTTTTAACATAAGAAAGTTTCTATAAGGACATCATGTAGCTTTTAGACCTTCTGGGGACCCTCTGAGCAGAAAAAAAGTTCAAAAGGTCCCATATGGACCACTGTCTGGAGGACCTGACTTGACTTTTTAACATCAGAAAGAGTCTATGAGGACAGCATGGAGCTTTTAGACCTTCTGGGGACCCTCTGAGAAGAAAAAAAGTTCAAAAGGTCCCATATTGACCAATGTTTGGAGGACCTGACTTGACTTTTTAACATCAGAAAGAGTCTATGAGGACATCATGTAGCTTTTAGACCTTCCTGGGACCCTCTTATCAGAAAAAAAGTTCAAAAGGTCCCATATGGACCACTATCTGGAGGACCTAACTTGACTTTTTAACATCAGAAAGAGTCTATGATGACATCATGTAGCTTTTAAACCTTCTGGGGGCCCTCTGAGCAGAAAAAAGTTCAAAAGGTCCCAGTCTGGCGAACTTGACTTGACTTTTTAACATCAGAAAGTTTCTATAAGGACATCATGTAGCTTTTAGACCTTCTCTGGACCCTCTGAGCAGAAAAAAAGTTCAAAAGGTCCCATATGGACCACTGTCTGGACGACCTGACTTGACTTTTTAACATCAGAAAGATTCTATGAGGACATCATGTAGCTTTTAGACCTTCTGGGGACCCTCTTATCAGAAGAAAGTTCAAAAGGTCCCATATGGACCACTGTCTGGAGGACCTCACTTGACTTTTTAACATCAGAAAGAGTCTATGAGGACATCAGGTAGCTTTTAGACCTTCTGGGGACCCTCTGAGCAGAATAAAAATTCAAAAGGTACCATATGGACCACTGTCTGGAGGACCTGACTTGACTTTTTAACATCATAAAGAGTCTATGAGGACATCATGTAGCTTTTAGACCTTCTGGGGACCCTCTTATCAGAAAAAAAGTTCAAAAGGTCCCATATGGACAACTGTTTTAGAGGACCTGACTTGACTTTTTAACATCAGAAAGAGTCTATGAGGACATCATGTAGCTTTTAGACCTTCTGGGGACCCTCTGAGGAGAAAAAAAGTTCAAAAGGTCCCCGTCTGGCGAACTTGACTTGACTTTTTAACATCAGAAAGTTTCTATAAGGACATCATGTAGCTTTTAGACCTTCTGGGGACCCTCTGAGCAGAAAAAAAGTTCAAAAGGTCCCATATGGACCACTGTCTGGAGGACCTGACTTGACTTTTTAACATCAGAAAGAGTCTATGAGGACAGCATGGAGCTTTTAGACCTTCTGGGGACCCTCTGAGAAGAAAAAAAGTTCAAAAGGTCCCATATTGACCAATGTTTGGAGGACCTGACTTGACTTTTTAACATCAGAAAGAGTCTATGAGGACATCATGTAGCTTTTAGACCTTCCTGGGACCCTCTTATCAGAAAAAAAGTTCAAAAGGTCCCATATGGACCACTATCTGGAGGACCTAACTTGACTTTTTAACATCAGAAAGAGTCTATGATGACATCATGTAGCTTTTAAACCTTCTGGGGGCCCTCTGAGCAGAAAAAAGTTCAAAAGGTCCCAGTCTGGCAAACTTGACTTGACTTTTTAACATCAGAAAGTTTCTATAAGGACATCATGTAGCTTTTAGACCTTCTCTGGACCCTCTGAGCAGAAAAAAAGTTCAAAAGGTCCCATATGGACCACTGTCTGGACGACCTGACTTGACTTTTTAACATCAGAAAGATTCTATGAGGACATCATGTAGCTTTTAGACCTTCTGGGGACCCTCTTATCAGAAAAAAGTTCAAAAGGTCCCATATGGACCACTGTCTGGAGGACCTCACTTGACTTTTTAACATCAGAAAGAGTCTATGATGACATCATGTAGCTTTTAGACCTTCTGGGGACCCTCTGAGCAGAAAAAAATTCAAAAGATACCATATGGACCACTGTTTGGAGGACCTGACTTGACTTTTTAACATCAGAAAGAGTCTATGAGGACATCATGTAGCTTTTAGACCTTCCTGGGACCCTCTTATCAGAAAAAAAGTTCAAAAGGTCCCATATGGACCACTATCTGGAGGACCTAACTTGACTTTTTAACATCAGAAAGAGTCTATGATGACATCATGTAGCTTTTAAACCTTCTGGGGGCCCTCTGAGCAGAAAAAAGTTCAAAAGGTCCCAGTCTGGCGAACTTGACTTGACTTTTTAACATCAGAAAGTTTCTATAAGGACATCATGTAGCTTTTAGACTTTCTGGGGACCCTCTGAGGAGAAAAAAGTTCAAAAGGTTCCACTGACTGGAGGACCTGACTTGACTTTTTAACATCAGAAAGAGTCTATGAGGACATCATGTAGCTTTTAGGCCTTCTGGGGACCCTGTGAGGAGAAAAAAAGTTCAAAAGGTCCCATATGGACCACTGACTGGAGGACCTGACTTGACTTTTTAAAATCAGAAAGAGTCTATGAGGACATCATGTAGCTTTTAGACCTTCTCTGGACCCTCTGAGCAGAAAAAAAGTTCAAAAGGTCCCATATGGACCACTGTCTGGAGGACCTGAGTTGAATTTTTAACATCAGAAAGAGTCTATGTGGACATCAGGTAGCTTTTAGACCTTCTGGGGACCCTCTGAGGAGAAAAAAAGTTCAAAAGGTCCCATATGGACCACTATCTGGAGGACATGACTTGACTTTTTAACATTAAAAAGAGTCTATGAGGACATCATGTAGCTTTTAGACCTTCTGGGGACCCTCTGAGGAGAAAAAAAGTTCAAAAGGTCCCCGTCTGGCGAACTTGACTTGACTTTTTAAAAGTAAGATGCACTCTGTTGAATTGCAATGCATTCAAGAACTAATTCGTTTCATTACATTGCACAAGCGTTTTGCATGGAAGAATAACATTTGAAAGTAATATGCACTTTGTTGATTGCAATGCATTCAAGATTCAAGAAATAAAACTCATTCCGTTTTTTTAATAATAAAACTAAAAACATTTTTTAAGGTAGCCTATGTCGTACTCTTAAACCGACATGATTTTAATCATTGCTATTGCCCTGCTAATTTAGTCAGTATTGATGTACGTTCACTGATTCTAGCTTCTCTCATTTCTGTCTCTTTCTTTTCATGTGAAATGAGTAGGATACACATGCTTACATTCATAAATATAAACTTTATTTCTATTAAGTTTTTCAAAACTATTTATACATTTGTCACATAAATATGTTAAGACCGCCAGACAGTAGTCCATATAAAACTTTTGAACTTTTTTTCTCCTCAGAGGGTCCCCAGAAGGCCTAAAAGCTACATGATGACCTCATAGACTCTTTCTGATGTTAAAAAGTCGTCAAGTCCGCCAGACAGTAGTCCACATGGGAGCTTTTGATCTTTTTTCTGCTCAGAGGGCCCCAGAAGGTCTTAAAGCTACATGATGTCCTCAAAGACTCTTTCTGATGTTAAAAAGTCAAGTAAAGTCCGCCACAAAACAATCCATATGGGAGTTTTGGAACTTTGTTTCTCCTCAGAGGGTGCCCAGAAGGTCTCAAAGCTACATGATGTCCTCATAGACTCTTTCTGATGTTAAAAAGTCAAGTCAGGTCCTCCAGACAGAGGTCCATATGGGACCCTTTGAACTTTTTTTCTACTCAGAGGGTCCCCAGATTGTCTAAAAGCTACATGATGTCCTTATTGACTCTTTCTGATGTTAAAAGGTCAAGTCAAGTCCACCATACAGTAGTCCATATGGGACATTTTGAACTTTTTTTCTGCTCAGAGGGTCCAGAGAAGGTCTAAAATCTACATGATGTCCTCATAGACTCTTTCTAATGTTAAAAAGTCAAGTCAGGTCCTCCAGGCAGTGGTCCATATGGGACCTTTTGAACTTTTTTTCTCCTCAGATGGTGCTCAGAAGGTCTAAAAGCTAAATGATGTCCTCCTAGACTCTTTCTGATGTTAAAAAGTCAAGTCAGGTCCTCCATACAGTGGTCCATATGGGACCTTTTGAACTTTTTTCTCCTCACAGGGTCCCCAGAAGGTCTAAAAGCTACATGATGTCCTCATACACTCTTTCTGATGTTAAAAATTCAATTCAGGACCTCCAGACATTGGTCCATATTGGACCTTTTGAACTTTTTTTCTGCTCAGAGGGGCCCAAGATGGTCTAAAAGCTACCTGATGTCCTCATAGACTCTTTCTGATGTTAAAAAGTCAAGTCAGGTCCTCCAGACATTGGTCCATATGGGACCTTTTGAACTTTTTTTCTGCTCAGAGGGGCCCAAGATGGTCTAAAAGCTACCTGATGTCCTCATAGACTCTTTCTGATGTTAAAAAGTCGTCAGGACCTCCAGACAGTGGTCCATATGGGAGCTTTTGAACTTTTTTCTGCTCAGAGGGTCCCCAGAAGGTCTAAAAGCTACCTGATGTCCACATAGACTCTTTCTGATGTTAAAAAGTCAAGTCAGGACCTCCAGACAGTGGTCCATATGGGACCTTTTGAACTTTTTTTATTCTCAGAGGGTCCCCAGAAGGTCTAAAAGCTACATGATGTCCTCATAGACTCTTTCTGATGTTAAAAAGTCAAGTCAGGTCCTCCAGACATTGGTCCATGTGGGACCTTTTGAACTTTTTTCTGATAAGAGGGTCCCCAGAAGGTCTAAAAGCTACATGATGTCCTCATAGAATCTTTCTGATGTTAAAAAGTCAAGTTAGGTCCTCCAGACATTGGTCCATATGGGACCTTTTGAACTTTTTTCTGATAAGAGGGTCCCCAGAAGGTCTAAAAGCTACATGATGTCCTTATAGAATCTTTCTGATGTTAAAAAGTCAAGTCAGGTCCTCCAAACATTGGTCAATATGGGACCTTTTGAACTTTTTTTCTTCTCAGCGGGTCCCCAGAAGGTCTAAAAGCTCCATGCTGTCCTCATAGACTCTTTCTGATGTTAAAAAGTCAAGTCAGGTCCTCCAGACAGTGGTCCATATGGGACCTTTTGAACTTTATTTCTGCTCAGAGGGTCCCCAGAAGGTCTAAAAGCTACATGATGTCCTTATAGAAACTTTCTGATGTTAAAAAGTCAAGTTCGCCAGACGGGGACCTTTTGAACTTTTTTTCTCCTCAGAGGGTCCCCAGAAGGTCTAAAAGCTACATGATGTCCTCATAGACTCTTTTTAATGTTAAAAAGTCAAGTCATGTCCTCCAGATAGTGGTCCATATGGGACCTTTTGAACTTTTTTTCTCCTCAGAGGGTCCCCAGAAGGTCTAAAAGCTACCTGATGTCCACATAGACTCTTTCTGATGTTAAAAATTCAACTCAGGTCCTCCAGACAGTGGTCCATATGGGACCTTTTGAACTTTTTTTCTGCTCAGAGGGTCCAGAGAAGGTCTAAAAGCTACATGATGTCCTCATAGACTCTTTCTGATGTTAAAAAGTCAAGTCAGGTCCTCCAGTCAGTGGTCCATATGGGACCTTTTGAACTTTTTTTCTCCTCAGAGGGTCCCCAGAAGGTCTAAAAGCTACATGATGTCCTCATAGACTCTTTCTGATGTTAAAAAGTCAAGTCAGGTCCTCCATACAGTTGTCCATATGGGACCTTTTGAACTTTTTTCTGATAAGAGGGTCCCCAGAAGGTCTAAAAGCTACATGATGTCCTCATAGACTCTTTCTGATGTTAAAAGTCAAGTAGGGTCCTCCAGACAGTGGTCCATATGGGACCTTTTGAACTTTTTTTCTGCTCAGAGGGTCCCCAGAAGGTCTAAAAGCTACATGATGTCCTCATAGACTCTTTCTGATGTTAAAAAGTCAAGTCAGGTCCTCTCAGACAGTGGTCCATATGGGACCTTTTGAACTTTTTTCTCCTCACAGGGTCCCCAGAAGGTCTAAAAGCTACATGATGTCCTCATACACTCTTTCTGATGTTAAAAATTCAATTCAGGACCTCCAGACATTGGTCCATATGGGACCTTTTGAACTTTTTTTCTGCTCAGAGGGGCCCAAGATGGTCTAAAAGCTACCTGATGTCCTCATAGACTCTTTCTAATGTTAAAAAGTCAAGTCAGGTCCTCCAGACATTGGTCCATATGGGACCTTTTGAACTTTTTTTCTGCTCAGAGGGGCCCAAGATGGTCTAAAAGCTACCTTATGTCCTCATAGACTCTTTCTGATGTTAAAAAGTCGTCAGGACCTCCAGACAGTGGTCCATATGGGAGCTTTTGAACTTTTTTCTGCTCAGAGGGTCCCCAGAAGGTCTAAAAGCTACCTGATGTCCACATAGACTCTTTCTGATGTTAAAAAGTCAAGTCAGGACCTCCAGACAGTGGTCCATATGGGACCTTTTGAACTTTTTTTATTCTCAGAGGGTCCCCAGAAGGTCTAAAAGCTACATGATGTCCTCATAGACTCTTTCTGATGTTAAAAAGTCAAGTCAGGTCCTCCAGACATTGGTCCATGTGGGACCTTTTGAACTTTTTTCTGATAAGAGGGTCCCCAGAAGGTCTAAAAGCTACATGATGTCCTCATAGAATCTTTCTGATGTTAAAAAGTCAAGTTAGGTCCTCCAGACATTGGTCCATATGGGACCTTTTGAACTTTTTTCTGATAAGAGGGTCCCCAGAAGGTCTAAAAGCTACATGATGTCCTCTTAGAATCTTTCTGATGTTAAAAAGTCAAGTCAGGTCCTCCAAACATTGGTCAATATGGGACCTTTTGAACTTTTTTTCTTCTCAGCGGGTCCCCAGAAGGTCTAAAAGCTCCATGCTGTCCTCATAGACTCTTTCTGATGTTAAAAAGTCAAGTCAGGTCCTCCAGACAGTGGTCCATATGGGACCTTTTGAACTTTATTTCTGCTCAGAGGGTCCCCAGAAGGTCTAAAAGCTACATGATGTCCTTATAGAAACTTTCTGATGTTAAAAAGTCAAGTCAAGTTCGCCAGACGGGGACCTTTTGAACTTTTTTTCTCCTCAGAGGGTCCCCAGAAGGTCTAAAAGCTACATGATGTCCTCATAGACTCTTTTTAATGTTAAAAAGTCAAGTCATGTCCTCCAGATAGTGGTCCATATGGGACCTTTTGAACTTTTTTTCTCCTCAGAGGGTCCCCAGAAGGTCTAAAAGCTACCTGATGTCCACATAGACTCTTTCTGATGTTAAAAATCTAACTCAGGTCCTCCAGACAGTGGTCCATATGGGACCTTTTGAACTTTTTTTCTTCTCAGAGGGTCCCCAGAAGGTCTAAAAGCTCCATGCTGTCCTCATAGACTCTTTCTGATGTTAAAAAGTCAAGTCAGGTCCTCCAGACAGTGGTCCATATGGGACCTTTTGAACTTTTTTTCTGCTCAGAGGGTCCCCAGAAGGTCTAAAAGCTACATGATGTCCTTATAGAAACTTTCTGATGTTAAAAAGTCAAGTCAAGTTCGCCAGACGGGGACCTTTAGAACTTTTTTTCTCCTCAGAGGGTCCCCAGAAGGTCTAAAAGCTACATGATGTCCTCATAGACTCTTTCTGATGTTAAAAAGTCAAGTCAGGTCCTCTCAGACAGTTGTCCATATGGGACCTTTTGAACTTTTTTTCTGATAAGAGGGTCCCCAGAAGGTCTAAAAGCTACATAATGTCCTCATAGACTCCTTCTGATGTTAAAAAGTCAAGTCAGGTCCTCCAGTCATTGGTCCATATGGGACCTTTTGAACTTTTTTTCTCCTCACAGGGTCCCCAGAAGGCCTAAAAGCTACATGATGTCCTCATAGACTCTTTCTGATGTTAAAAAGTCAAGTCAGGTCCTCCAGACAGTGGTCCATATGGGATCTTTTGAACTTTTTTTCTACTCAGAGGGTCCCCAGAAGGTCTAAAAGCTACATGATGTCCTCATAGACTCTTTATGATGTTAAAAAGTCAAGTCAGGTCCTCCAGACAGTGGTCCATATGGTACCTTTTGAATTTTTATTCTGCTCAGAGGGTCCCCAGAAGGTCTAAAAGCTACCTGATGTCCTCATAGACTCTTTCTGATGTTAAAAAGTCAAGTGAGGTCCTCCAGACAGTGGTCCATATGGGACCTTTTGAACTTTTTTCTTCTCAGAGGGTCCCCAGAAGGTCTAAAAGCTCCATGCTGTCCTCATAGACTCTTTCTGATGTTAAAAAGTCAAGTCAGGACCTCCAGACAGTGGTCCATATGGGACTTTTTAAACTTTTTTCTGATAAGAGGGTCCCCAGAAGGTCTAAAAGCTACATGATGTCCTCATAGACTCTTGCTGATGTTAAAAAGTCAAGTCAGGTCCTCCAGACAGTTGTCCATATGGGACCTTTTGAACTTTTTTCTGATAAGAGGGTCCCCAGAACGTCTAAAAGCTACATGCTGTCCTCATAGACTCCTTCTGATGTTAAAAGTCAAGTCAGGTCCTCCAGACAGTGGTCCATATGGGACCTTTTGAACTTTTTTTCTCCTCAGAGGGCGCCCAGAAGGTCTTAAAGCTACATGATGTCCTCATAGACTATTTCTGATGTTAAATAGGCAAGTCAGGTTCTCCAGACAGTGGTCCATATGGGACCTTTTGAACTTTTTTTCTGCTCAGAGGGTCCCCAGAAGGTCTAAAAGCTACCTGATGTCCACATTGACTCTTTCTGATGTTAAAAAGTCAAGTCAGGACCTCCAGACAGTGGTCCATATGGGACCTTTTGAACTTTTTTTCTCCTCAGAGGGTCCCCAGAAGGTCTAAAAGCTACATGATGTCCTCATAGACTCTTTCTGATGTTAAAAAGTCAATTCAGGTCCTCCAGACAGTGGTCCATATTGGACCTTTTGAACTTTTTTTCTGCTCATAAGGTCCCCAGAAGATCTAAAAGCTACCTGATGTCCTCATAGACTCTTTCTGATGTTAAAAAGTCAAGTCAGGACCTCCAGACAGTGGTCCATATGGGACCTTTTTGAACTTTATTTCTCTTCAGAGGGTCCCCAGAAGGTCTAAAAGCTACATGATGTCCTCATAGACTCTTTCTGATAAAAAAAGTCAAGTCAGGTCCTCCAGACATTGGTCCATATGGGACCTTTTGAACTTTTTTCTGATAAGAGGGTCCCCAGAAGGTCTAAAAGCTACATGATGTCCTCATAGAATCTTTCTGATGTTAAAAAGTCAAGTCAGGTCGTCCAAACAGTGGTCCAAATGGGACCTTTTGAACTTTTTTTCTGATAAGAGGGTCCCCAGAACGTCTAAAAGCTACATGATATCCTCATAGACTCTTTCTGATGTTAAAAAGTCAAGCCAGGTCCTCCAAACATTGGTCAATATGGGACCTTTTGAACTTTTTTTCTTCTCAGAGGGTCCCCAGAAGGTCTAAAAGCTCCATGCTGTCCTCATAGACTCTTTCTGATGTTAAAAAGTCAAGTCAGGACCTCCAGACAGTGGTCCATATGGGATTTCCTCAGTGGGTCCCCAGAAGGTCTAAAAGCTACATGATGTCCTCATAGACTCTTTCTGATGTGAAAAGTCAAATCAGGTCCTACAGACAGTGGTCCATATGGGACCTTTTGAACTTTTTTCTGATAAGAGGGTCCCCAGAAGGTCTAAAAGCTATATGATGTCCTCAGAGACTCTTTCTGATGTTAAAAGTCAAGTAGGGTCCTCTAGACAGTGGTCCATATGGGACCTTTTGAACTTTTTTTCTGCTCAGAGGGTCCCCAGAAGGTCTAAAAGCTACATGATGTCCTCATAGACTCTTTCTGATGTTAAAAAGTCAAGTCAGGACCTCCAGACAGTGGTCCACATGGGACCTTTTGAACTTTTTTTCTTCTCAGAGGGTCCCCAGAAGGTCTAAAAGCTACATGATGTCCTCATAGACTCTTTCTGATGTTAAAAAGTCAAGTCAGGTCCTCCATACAGTTGTCCATATGGGACCTTTTGAACTTTTTTCTGATAAGAGGGTCCCCAGAAGGTCTAAAAGCTACATGATGTCCTCATAGACTCTTTCTGATGTTAAAAGTCAAGTAGGGTCCTCTAGACAGTGGTCCATATGGGAAATTTTGAACTTTTTTTCTGCTCAGAGGGTCCCCAGAAGGTCTAAAAGCTACATGATGTCATCATAGACTCTTTCTGATGTTGAAAAGTCAAGTGAGGTCCTCCAGACAGTGGTCCATATGGGACCTTTTGAACTTTTTTCTGATAAGAGGGTCCCCAAAAGGTCTAAAAGCTACATGATGTCCTTATAGAATCTTTCTGATGTTAAAAAGTCAAGTCAGGTCGTCCAGACAGTGGTCCATATGGGACCTTTTGAACTTTTTTTCTGCTCAGAGGGTCCAGAGAAGGTCTAAAAGCTACATGATGTCCTTATAGAAACTTTCTGATGTTAAAAAGTCAAGTCAAGTTCGCCAGACTGGGACCTTTTGAACTTTTTTCTGCTCAGAGGGCCCCCAGAAGGTTTAAAAGCTACATGATGTCATCATAGACTCTTTCTGATGTTAAAAACCCAAGTTAGGTCCTCCAGATAGTGGTCCATATGGGACCTTTTGAACTTTTTTTCTGATAAGAGGGTCCCAGGAAGGTCTAAAAGCCACATGATGTCCTCATAGACTCTTTCTGATGTTAAAAAGTCAAGTCAGGTCCTCCAAACAGTGGTCCATATGGTACCTTTTGAATTTTTTTTCTGCTCAGAGGGTCCCCAGAAGGTCTAAAAGCTACATGATGTCATCATAGACTCTTTCTGATGTTAAAAAGTCAAGTGAGGTCCTCCAGACAGTGGTCCATATGGGACCTTTTGAACTTTTTTCTGATAAGAGGGTCCCCAGAAGGTCTAAAAGCTACATGATGTCCTCATAGAATCTTTCTGATGTTAAAAAGTGAAGTCAGGTCGTCCAGACAGTGGTCCATATGGGACCTTTTGAACTTTTTTTCTTCTCAGAGGGTCCCCAGAAGGTCTAAAAGCTCCATGCTGTCCTCATAGACTCTTTCTGATGTTAAAAAGTCAAGTCAGGTCCTCCAGACAGTGGTCCATATGGGACCTTTTGAACTTTTTTTCTGCTCAGAGGGTCCCCAGAAGGTCTAAAAGCTACATGATGTCCTTATAGAAACTTTCTGATGTTAAAAAGTCAAGTCAAGTTCGCCAGACGGGGACCTTTAGAACTTTTTTTCTCCTCAGAGGGTCCCCAGAAGGTCTAAAAGCTACATGATGTCCTCATAGACTCTTTCTGATGTTAAAAAGTCAAGTCAGGTCCTCTCAGACAGTTGTCCATATGGGACCTTTTGAACTTTTTTTCTGATAAGAGGGTCCCCAGAAGGTCTAAAAGCTACATAATGTCCTCATAGACTCCTTCTGATGTTAAAAAGTCAAGTCAGGTCCTCCAGTCATTGGTCCATATGGGACCTTTTGAACTTTTTTTCTCCTCACAGGGTCCCCAGAAGGCCTAAAAGCTACATGATGTCCTCATAGACTCTTTCTGATGTTAAAAAGTCAAGTCAGGTCCTCCAGACAGTGGTCCATATGGGATCTTTTGAACTTTTTTTCTACTCAGAGGGTCCCCAGAAGGTCTAAAAGCTACATGATGTCCTCATAGACTCTTTATGATGTTAAAAAGTCAAGTCAGGTCCTCCAGACAGTGGTCCATATGGTACCTTTTGAATTTTTATTCTGCTCAGAGGGTCCCCAGAAGGTCTAAAAGCTACCTGATGTCCTCATAGACTCTTTCTGATGTTAAAAAGTCAAGTCAGGTCCTCCAGACAGTGGTCCATATGGGACCTTTTGAACTTTTTTTCTCCTCAGAGGGTCCCCAGAAGGTGTAAAAGCTACATGATGTCCTCATAGACTCTTTCTGATGTTAAAAAGTCAAGTCAGGTCCTCCATACAGTTGTCCATATGGGACCTTTTGAACTTTTTTCTGATAAGAGGGTCCCCAGAAGATCTAAAAGCTACATGATGTCCTCATAGACTCTTTCTGATGTTAAAAGTCAAGTAGGGTCCTCCAGACAGTGGTCCATATGGGACCTTTTGAACTTTTTTTCTGCTCAGAGGGTCCCCAGAAGGTCTAAAAGCTACATGATGTCCTCATAGACTCTTTCTGATGTTAAAAAGTCAAGTCAGGTCCTCCATACAGTTGTCCATATGGGACCTTTTGAACTTTTTTCTGATAAGAGGGTCCCCAGAAGGTCTAAAAGCTACATGATGTCCTCATAGACTCTTTCTGATGTTAAAAGTCAAGTAGGGTCCTCTAGACAGTGGTCCATATGGGAAATTTTGAACTTTTTTTCTGCTCAGAGGGTCCCCAGAAGGTCTAAAAGCTACATGATGTCATCATAGACTCTTTCTGATGTTGAAAAGTCAAGTGAGGTCCTCCAGACAGTGGTCCATATGGGACCTTTTGAACTTTTTTCTGATAAGAGGGTCCCCAGAAGGTCTAAAAGCTACATGATGTCCTTATAGAATCTTTCTGATGTTAAAAAGTCAAGTCAGGTCGTCCAGACAGTGGTCCATATGGGACCTTTTGAACTTTTTTTCTGCTCAGAGGGTCCAGAGAAGGTCTAAAAGCTACATGATGTCCTTATAGAAACTTTCTGATGTTAAAAAGTCAAGTCAAGTTCGCCAGACTGGGACCTTTTGAACTTTTTTCTGCTCAGAGGGCCCCCAGAAGGTTTAAAAGCTACATGATGTCATCATAGACTCTTTCTGATGTTAAAAACCCAAGTTAGGTCCTCCAGATAGTGGTCCATATGGGACCTTTTGAACTTTTTTTCTGATAAGAGGGTCCCAGGAAGGTCTAAAAGCTACATGATGTCCTCATAGACTCTTTCTGATGTTAAAAAGTCAAGTCAGGTCCTCCAAACAGTGGTCCATATGGTACCTTTTGAATTTTTTTTCTGCTCAGAGGGTCCCCAGAAGGTCTAAAAGCTACATGATGTCATCATAGACTCTTTCTGATGTTAAAAAGTCAAGTGAGGTCCTCCAGACAGTGGTCCATATGGGACCTTTTGAACTTTTTTCTGATAAGAGGGTCCCCAGAAGGTCTAAAAGCTACATGATGTCCTCATAGAATCTTTCTGATGTTAAAAAGTGAAGTCAGGTCGTCCAGACAGTGGTCCATATGGGACCTTTTGAACTTTTTTTCTTCTCAGAGGGTCCCCAGAAGGTCTAAAAGCTCCATGCTGTCCTCATAGACTCTTTCTGATGTTAAAAAGTCAAGTCAGGTCCTCCAGACAGTGGTCCATATGGGACCTTTTGAACTTTTTTTCTGCTCAGAGGGTCCCCAGAAGGTCTAAAAGCTACATGATGTCCTTATAGAAACTTTCTGATGTTAAAAAGTCAAGTCAAGTTCGCCAGACGGGGACCTTTAGAACTTTTTTTCTCCTCAGAGGGTCCCCAGAAGGTCTAAAAGCTACATGATGTCCTCATAGACTCTTTCTGATGTTAAAAAGTCAAGTCAGGTCCTCTCAGACAGTTGTCCATATGGGACCTTTTGAACTTTTTTTCTGATAAGAGGGTCCCCAGAAGGTCTAAAAGCTACATAATGTCCTCATAGACTCCTTCTGATGTTAAAAAGTCAAGTCAGGTCCTCCAGTCATTGGTCCATATGGGACCTTTTGAACTTTTTTTCTCCTCACAGGGTCCCCAGAAGGCCTAAAAGCTACATGATGTCCTCATAGACTCTTTCTGATGTTAAAAAGTCAAGTCAGGTCCTCCAGACAGTGGTCCATATGGGATCTTTTGAACTTTTTTTCTACTCAGAGGGTCCCCAGAAGGTCTAAAAGCTACATGATGTCCTCATAGACTCTTTATGATGTTAAAAAGTCAAGTCAGGTCCTCCAGACAGTGGTCCATATGGTACTTTTTGAATTTTTATTCTGCTCAGAGGGTCCCCAGAAGGTCTAAAAGCTACCTGATGTCCTCATAGACTCTTTCTGATGTTAAAAAGTCAAGTGAGGTCCTCCAGACAGTGGTCCATATGGGACCTTTTGAACTTTTTTCTTCTCAGAGGGTCCCCAGAAGGTCTAAAAGCTCCATGCTGTCCTCATAGACTCTTTCTGATGTTAAAAAGTCAAGTCAGGTCCTCCAGACAGTGGTCCATATGGGACCTTTTGAACTTTTTTTCTCCTCAGAGGGTCCCCAGAAGGTGTAAAAGCTACATGATGTCCTCATAGACTCTTTCTGATGTTAAAAAGTCAAGTCAGGTCCTCCATACAGTTGTCCATATGGGACCTTTTGAACTTTTTTCTGATAAGAGGGTCCCCAGAAGATCTAAAAGCTACATGATGTCCTCATAGACTCTTTCTGATGTTAAAAGTCAAGTAGGGTCCTCCAGACAGTGGTCCATATGGGACCTTTTGAACTTTTTTTCTGCTCAGAGGGTCCCCAGAAGGTCTAAAAGCTACATGATGTCCTCATAGACTCTTTCTGATGTTAAAAAGTCAAGTCAGGTCCTCTCAGACAGTTGTCCATATGGGAGCTTTTGAACTTTTTTTCTGATAACAGGGTCCCCAGAAGGTCTAAAAGCTACATAATGTCCTCATAGACTCTTTCTGATGTAAAAAGTCAAGTCAGGTCCTCCAGACAGTGGTCCATATGGGACCTTTTGAACTTTTTTTCTCCTCAGAGGGCGCCCAGAAGGTCTTAAAGCTACATGATGTCCTCATAGACTATTTCTGATGTTAAATAGGCAAGTCAGGTTCTCCAGACAGTGGTCCATATGGGACCTTTTGAACTTTTTTTCTACTCAGAGGGTCCCCAGAAGGTCTAAAAGCTACATGATGTCCTCATAGACTATTTCTGATGTTAAAAAGTCAAGTCAGGTACTCCAGACAGTGGTCCATATGGTACATTTTGAACTTTTTTTCTGCTCAGAGGGTCCCCAGAAGGTCTAAAAGCTACATGATGTCCTCATAGACTATTTCTGATGTTAAAAAGACAAGTCAGGCCCTCCAGACAGTAGTCCATATGGGACTTTTGTAACTTTCTTTCTCCTCAGAGGGTCCCCAAAAGGTCTAAAAGCTACATGATGTCCTCAAAGACTCTTTCTGATGTTAAAAAGTCAAGTCATGTCCTCCAGATAGTAGTCCATATGGGACCTTTTGAACTTTTTTTCTCCTCAGAGGGTCCCCAGAAGGTCTAAAAGCTACCTGATGTCCACATAGACTCTTTCTGATGTTAAAAATTCAACTCAGGTCCTCCAGACAGTGGTCCATATGGGACCTTTTGAACTTTTTTTCTGCTCAGAGGGTCCAGAGAAGGTCTAAAAGCTACATGATGTCCTCATAGACTCTTTCTGATGTTAAAAAGTCAAGTCAGGTCCTCCAGTCAGTGGTCCATATGGGACCTTTTGAACTTTTTTTCTCCTCAGAGGGTCCCCAGAAGGTCTAAAAGCTACATGATGTCCTCATAGACTCTTTCTGATGTTAAAAAGTCAAGTCAGGTCCTCCATACAGTTGTCCATATGGGACCTTTTGAACTTTTTTCTGATAAGAGAGTCCCCAGAAGGTCTAAAAGCTACATGATGTCCTCATAGACTCTTTCTGATGTTAAAAGTCAAGTAGGGTCCTCCAGACAGTGGTCCATATGGGACCTTTTGAACTTTTTTTCTGCTCAGAGGGTCCCCAGAAGGTCTAAAAGCTACATGATGTCCTCATAGACTCTTTCTGATGTTAAAAAGTCAAGTCAGGTCCTCTCAGACAGTTGTCCATATGGGAGCTTTTGAACTTTTTTTCTGATAACAGGGTCCCCAGAAGGTCTAAAAGCTACATAATGTCCTTATAGACTCTTTCTGATGTAAAAAGTCAAGTCAGGTCCTCCAGACAGTGGTCCATATGGGACCTTTTGAACTTTTTTTCTCCTCAGAGGGCGCCCAGAAGGTCTTAAAGCTACATGATGTCCTCATAGACTATTTCTGATGTTAAATAGGCAAGTCAGGTTCTCCAGACAGTGGTCCATATGGGACCTTTTGAACTTTTTTTCTGCTCAGAGGGTCCCCAGAAGGTCTAAAAGCTACCTGATGTCCACATTGACTCTTTCTGATGTTAAAAAGTCAAGTCAGGACCTCCAGACAGTGGTCCATATGGGACCTTTTGAACTTTTTTTTTCCTCAGAGGGTCCCCAGAAGGTCTAAAAGCTACATGATGTCCTCATAGACTCTTTCTGATGTTAAAAAGTCAATTCAGGTCCTCCAGACAGTGGTCCATATTGGACCTTTTGAACTTTTTTTCTTCTCATAAGGTCCCCAGAAGATCTAAAAGCTACCTGATGTCCTCATAGACTCTTTCTGATGTTAAAAAGTCAAGTCAGGACCTCCAGACAGTTGTCCATATGGGACCTTTTTGAACTTTATTTCTCTTCAGAGGGTCCCCAGAAGGTCTAAAAGCTACATGATGTCCTCATAGACTCTTTCTGATAAAAAAAGTCAAGTCAGGTCCTCCAGACATTGGTCCATATGGGACCTTTTGAACTTTTTTCTGATAAGAGGGTCCCCAGAAGGTCTAAAAGCTACATGATGTCCTCATAGAATCTTTCTGATGTTAAAAAGTCAAGTCAGGTCGTCCAAACAGTGGTCCAAATGGGACCTTTTGAACTTTTTTTCTGATAAGAGGGTCCCCAGAACGTCTGAAAGCTACATGATATCCTCATAGACTCTTTCTGATGTTAAAAAGTCAAGCCAGGTCCTCCAAACATTGGTCAATATGGGACCTTTTGAACTTTTTTTCTTCTCAGAGGGTCCCCAGAAGGTCTAAAAGCTCCATGCTGTCCTCATAGACTCTTTCTGATGTTAAAAAGTCAAGTCAGGACCTCCAGACAGTGGTCCATATGGGATTTCCTCAGTGGGTCCCCAGAAGGTCTAAAAGCTACATGATGTCCTCATAGACTCTTTCTGATGTGAAAAGTCAAATCAGGTCCTACAGACAGTGGTCCATATTGGACCTTTTGAACTTTTTTCTGATAAGAGGGTCCCCAGAAGGTCTAAAAGCTATATGATGTCCTCATAGACTCTTTCTGATGTTAAAAGTCAAGTAGGGTCCTCTAGACAGTGGTCCATATGGGACCTTTTGAACTTTTTTTCTGCTCAGAGGGTCCCCAGAAGGTCTAAAAGCTACATGATGTCCTCATAGACTCTTTCTGATGTTAAAAAGTCAAGTCAGGACCTCCAGACAGTGGTCCACATGGGACCTTTTGAACTTTTTTTCTTCTCAGAGGGTCCCCAGAAGATCTAAAAGCTCCATAATGTCCTCATAGACTCTTTCTGATGTTAAAAAGTCAAGTCAGGACCTCCAGACAGTGGTCCATATGGGATCTCCTCAGTGGGTCCCCAGAAGGTCTAAAAGCTACATGATGTCCTCATAGACTCTTTCTGATGTAAAAAGTCAAATCAGGTCCTACAGACAGTTGTCCATATGGGACATTTTGAACTTTTTTTCTGCTCAGAGGGTCCCCAGAAGATCTAAAAGCTACATGTTGTCCTCATAGACTCGTTTTGATGTTAAAAAGTGAAGTCAGGACCTCCAGACAGTGGTCCATATGGGACCTTTTGAACTTTTTTTCTCCTCAGAGGGTCCCCAGAAGGTCTAAAAGCTACATGATGTCCTCATAAACTCTTTCTGATGTTAAAAAGTCAAGTCAGGTCCTCCATACAGTTGTCCATATGGGACCTTTTGAACTTTTTTCTGATAAGAGGGTCCCCAGAAGGTCTAAAAGCTACATGATGTCCTCATAGACTCTTTCTGATGTTAAAAGTCAAGTAGGGTCCTCTAGACAGTGGTCCATATGGGAAATTTTGAACTTTTTTTCTGCTCAGAGGGTCCCCAGAAGGTCTAAAACCTACATGATGTCATCATAGACTCTTTCTGATGTTGAAAAGTCAAGTGAGGTCCTCCAGACAGTGGTCCATATGGGACCTTTTGAACTTTTTTCTGATAAGAGGGTCCCCAGAAGGTCTAAAAGCTACATGATGTCCTTATAGAATCTTTCTGATGTTAAAAAGTCAAGTCAGGTCGTCCAGACAGTGGTCCATATGGGACCTTTTGAACTTTTTTTCTGCTCAGAGGGTCCAGAGAAGGTCTAAAAGCTACATGATGTCCTTATAGAAACTTTCTGATGTTAAAAAGTCGTCAAGTTCGCCAGACTGGGACCTTTTGAACTTTTTTCTGCTCAGAGGGCCCCCAGAAGGTTTAAAAGCTACATGATGTCATCATAGACTCTTTCTGATGTTAAAAACCCAAGTTAGGTCCTCCAGATAGTGGTCCATATGGGACCTTTTGAACTTTTTTTCTGATAAGAGGGTCCCAGGAAGGTCTAAAAGCTACATGATGTCCTCATAGACTCTTTCTGATGTTAAAAAGTCAAGTCAGGTCCTCCAAACAGTTGTCCATATGGTACCTTTTGAATTTTTTTTCTGCTCAGAGGGTCCCCAGAAGGTCTAAAAGCTACATGATGTCATCATAGACTCTTTCTGATGTTAAAAAGTCAAGTGAGGTCCTCCAGACAGTGGTCCATATGGGACCTTTTGAACTTTTTTCTGATAAGAGGGTCCCCAGAAGGTCTAAAAGCTACATGATGTCCTCATAGAATCTTTCTGATGTTAAAAAGTCAAGTCAGGTCGTCCAGACAGTGGTCCATATGGGACCTTTTGAACTTTTTTTCTTCTCAGAGGGTCCCCAGAAGGTCTAAAAGCTCCATGCTGTCCTCATAGACTCTTTCTGATGTTAAAAAGTCAAGTCAGGTCCTCCAGACAGTGGTCCATATGGGACCTTTTGAACTTTTTTTCTGCTCAGAGGGTCCCCAGAAGGTCTAAAAGCTACATGATGTCCTTATAGAAACTTTCTGATGTTAAAAAGTCAAGTCAAGTTCGCCAGACGGGGACCTTTAGAACTTTTTTTCTCCTCAGAGGGTCCCCAGAAGGTCTAAAAGCTACATGATGTCCTCATAGACTCTTTCTGATGTTAAAAAGTCAAGTCAGGTCCTCTCAGACAGTTGTCCATATGGGACCTTTTGAACTTTTTTTCTCCTCACAGGGTCCCCAGAAGGCCTAAAAGCTACATGATGTCCTCATAGACTCTTTCTGATGTTAAAAAGTCAAGTCAGGTCCTCCAGACAGTGGTCCATATGGGATCTTTTGAACTTTTTTTCTACTCAGAGGGTCCCCAGAAGGTCTAAAAGCTACATGATGTCCTCATAGACTCTTTATGATGTTAAAAAGTCAAGTCAGGTCCTCCAGACAGTGGTCCATATGGTACCTTTTGAATTTTTATTCTGCTCAGAGGGTCCCCAGAAGGTCTAAAAGCTACCTGATGTCCTCATAGACTCTTTCTGATGTTAAAAAGTCAAGTGAGGTCCTCCAGACAGTGGTCCATATGGGACCTTTTGAACTTTTTTCTTCTAGGGGGTCCCCAGAAGGTCTAAAAGCTCCATGCTGTCCTCATAGACTCTTTCTGATGTTAAAAAGTCAAGTCAGGTCCTCCAGACAGTGGTCCATATGGGACCTTTTGAACTTTTTTTCTGCTCAGAGGGTCCCCAGAAGGTCTAAAAGCTACATGATGTCCTTATAGAAACTTTCTGATGTTAAAAAGTCAAGTCAAGTTCGCCAGACGGGGACCTTTTGAACTTTTTTTCTCCTCAGAGGGTCCCCAGAAGGTCTAAAAGCTACATGATGTCCTCATAGACTCTTTTTAATGTTAAAAAGTCAAGTCATGTCCTCCAGACGGTGGTCCATATGGGACCTTTTGAACTTTTTTTCTCCTCAGAGGGTCCCCAGAAGGTGTAAAAGCTACATGATGTCCTCATAGACTCTTTCTGATGTTAAAAAGTCAAGTCAGGTCCTCCATACAGTTGTCCATATGGGACCTTTTGAACTTTTTTCTGATAAGAGGGTCCCCAGAAGGTCTAAAAGCTACATGATGTCCTCATAGACTCTTTCTGATGTTAAAAGTCAAGTAGGGTCCTCCAGACAGTGGTCCATATGGGACCTTTTGAACTTTTTTTCTGCTCAGAGGGTCCCCAGAAGGTCTAAAAGCTACATGATGTCCTCATAGACTCTTTCTGATGTTAAAAAGTCAAGTCAGGTCCTCTCAGACAGTTGTCCATATGGGAGCTTTTGAACTTTTTTTCTGATAACAGGGTCCCCAGAAGGTCTAAAAGCTACATAATGTCCTCATAGACTCTTTCTGATGTAAAAAGTCAAGTCAGGTCCTCCAGACAGTGGTCCATATGGGACCTTTTGAACTTTTTTTCTCCTCAGAGGGCGCCCAAAAGGTCTTAAAGCTACATGATGTCCTCATAGACTATTTCTGATGTTAAATAGGCAAGTCAGGTTCTCCAGACAGTGGTCCATATGGGACCTTTTGAACTTTTTTTCTACTCAGAGGGTCCCCAGAAGGTCTAAAAGCTACATGATGTCCTCATAGACTATTTCTGATGTTAAAAAGTCAAGTCAGGTACTCCAGACAGTGGTCCATATGGTACCTTTTGGACTTTTTTTCTGCTCAGAGGGTCCCCAGAAGGTCTAAAAGCTACATGATGTCCTCATAGACTCTTTCTGATGTTAAAAAGACAAGTCAGGCCCTCCAGACAGTAGTCCATATGGGACTTTTGTAACTTTCTTTCTCCTCAGAGGGTCCCCAAAAGGTCTAAAAGCTACATGATGTCCTCAAAGACTCTTTCTGATGTTAAAAAGTCAAGTCAGGTCCTCCAGACATTGGTCCATATGGGACCTGTTGAACTTTTTTCTGATAAGATGGTCCCCAGAAGGTCTAAAAGCTACATGATGTCCTCATAGACTCTTTCTGATGTTAAAAAGTCAAGTCAAGTCCTCCAGATATTGGTCCATATGGGACCTTTTGAACTTTTTTCTGATAAGAGGGTCCCCAGAAGGTCTAAAAGCTACATGATGTCATCATATAATCTTTCTGATGTTAAAAAGTCAAGTCAGGACATCCAGACAGTGGTCCATATGGGACCTTTTGAACTTTTTTTCTCCTCAGGGGGTCCCCAGAAGGTCTAAAAGCTACATGATGTCCTCATAGACTCTTTCTGATGTTAAAAAGTCAAGTCAGGTCCTCCAGTCAGTGGTCCATATGGGACCTTTTGAACTTTTTTTCTCCTCAGAGGGTCCCCAGAAGGTCTAAAAGCTACATGATGTCCTCAAAGACTCTTTTTGATGTTAAAAAGTCAAGTCAGGTCCTCCAGACACTAGTCCATATGGGACCTTTTTAACTTTTTTTCTTCTCAGAGGGTTTCCAGAAGGTCTAAAAGCTACATGATTACATCATAGACTCTTTCTGATGTTAAAAAGTCAAAAGGCATTGTTGAATTGCAATGCATTCAAGAACTAACTCATTTTGTAGTGCATTAAAGAGATGGGCAATGCAATCTTTTGTTTTAATAACATTTTTGTTGTTTCATTCCATTCCATAAAAGGACTAACTTATTCCTTTGTCCAATGAAAAAAACTAACGCTTAAAAACTGCTTTTGCATTGCACATATGATAAAGCAGTAGAATAACATATAAGCGATATGCACTTTTTTGCATTGCAAAGCATTCAAGAACTAACTCATTCAGTAGTGCATTGAAGAGATTGAATTGCATTGCACATAAGTTAAAGCGTTGTGCATAAGCAATATGCACTTTTTTTGCAATGCACTCAAGAACTAACTCTTTTTGTAGTGCATTAAAGAGATGGGCAACGCAATCTGTGGTTTTAAAAACGTTTTGTTGTTTCATTTCATTGCATAAAAGGACTAACATATTCCTTTGTGCAATGAAAAAAACTAACGCTTAAAAAAACTGCTGTTGCATTGCACATATGATAAAGCGTTAGAATGACATATAAGCGATATTCACTTTTTTGCATTGCAATGCGTTCAAGAACTAACTCATTCCGTAGTGCATTAAGAGATCTGCAATGCAATCTGCTGTTGCATTGCACATACGATCAAGCGTAAAGAAGAATACCAACGAAAAGCATCGAAGAATGACCTATAATTAATATGCACTTTATTGCATTGCAATGCATTCAAGAACTAGCTCATCGTGCTGTTGCAATGCACAAGCGTTTTGCATGGAAGAATAACATTTAAAAGTAATATGCACTCTGTTGCATTGCAATGCATTCAAGAACTGATGCGTTTCATTCCATTGCAACAGCGTGCTGTTGCATTGTACAAGCGTTTTGCATGGAAGAATAACATTTTAAAAGTAATATGCACTTTTATGCAATTTGTTGCATTGCAATGCATTTAAAAACTGATGCGTTTCATTCCATTGCTACAGCGTGCTGTTGCATTGCACAAGCGTTTTGCATGGAAGAATAACATTTAAAAGTAATATGCCCTTTTATGCAATTTGTTGCATTGCAATGCATTTAAAAACTGATGCGTTTCATTCCATTGCAACAGCGTGCTGTTGAATTGCACAAGCGTTTTGCATGGAAGAATAACATTTTAAAAGTAATATGCACTTTTATGCAATTTGTTGCATTGCAATGCATTTAAAAACTGATGCGTTTCATTCCATTGCAACAGCGTGCTGTTGCATTGCACAAGCGTTTTGCATGGAAGAATAACATTTAAAAGTAATATGCACTCTGTTTCATTGCAATGCATTTAAGAACTAATGCGTTTCATTACATTGCAACAGCGTGCTGTTGCATTGCACAAGCGTTTTGCATGGAAGAATAACATTTAAAAGTAATATGCACTCTTGCATTGCAATGCATTTAAGAACTAATGCGTTTCATTACATTGCAACAGCGTGCTGTTGCATTGCACAAGCGTTTTGCATGGAAGAATAACATTTAAAAGTAATATGCACTCTGTTGCATTGCAATGCATTTAAGAACTAATTCGTTTCATTACATTGCAACAGCGTGCTGTTGCATTGCACAAGCGTTTTGCATGGAAGAATAACATTTAAAAGTAAGATGCACTCTGTTGAATTGCAATGCATTCAAGAACTAATGCGTTTCATTACATTGCACAAGCGTTTTGCATGGAAGAATAACATTTGAAAGTAATATGCACTTTGTTGATTGCAATGCATTCAAGATTCAAGAAATAAAACTCATTCCGTTTTTTTAATAATAAAACTAAAAACATTTTTTAAGGTAGCCTATGTCGTACTCTTAAACAGACATGATTTTAATCATTGCTATTGCCCTGCTAATTTAGTCAGTATTGATGTACGTTCACTGATTCTAGCTTCTCTCATTTCTGTCTCTTTCTTTTCATGTGAAATGAGTAGGATACACATGCTTACATTCATAAATATAAACTTTATTTCTATTAAGTTTTTCAAAACTATTTATACATTTGTCACATAAATATGTTAAGACCGCCAGACAGTAGTCCATATAAAACTTTTGAACTTTTTTTCTCCTCAGAGGGTCCCCAGAAGGCCTAAAAGCTACATGATGACCTCATAGACTCTTTCTGATGTTAAAAAGTCGTCAAGTCCGCCAGACAGTAGTCCACATGGGAGCTTTTGATCTTTTTTCTGCTCAGAGGGCCCCAGAAGGTCTTAAAGCTACATGATGTCCTCAAAGACTCTTTCTGATGTTAAAAAGTCAAGTAAAGTCCGCCACAAAACAATCCATATGGGAGTTTTGGAACTTTGTTTCTCCTCAGAGGGTGCCCAGAAGGTCTCAAAGCTACATGATGTCCTCATAGACTCTTTCTGATGTTAAAAAGTCAAGTCAGGTCCTCCAGACAGTGGTCCATATGGGACCCTTTGAACTTTTTTTCTACTCAGAGGGTCCCCAGATTGTCTAAAAGCTACATGATGTCCTTATTGACTCTTTCTGATGTTAAAAGGTCAAGTCAAGTCCACCATACAGTAGTCCATATGGGACATTTTGAACTTTTTTTCTGCTCAGAGGGTCCAGAGAAGGTCTAAAATCTACATGATGTCCTCATAGACTCTTTCTGATGTTAAAAAGTCAAGTCAGGTCCTCCAGGCAGTGGTCCATATGGGACCTTTTGAACTTTTTTTCTCCTCAGATGGTGCTCAGAAGGTCTAAAAGCTACATGATGTCCTCCTAGACTCTTTCTGATGTTAAAAAGTCAAGTCAGGTCCTCCAGACAGTGGTCCATATGGGACCTTTTGAACTTTTTTCTCCTCACAGGGTCCCCAGAAGGTCTAAAAGCTACATGATGTCCTCATACACTCTTTCTGATGTTAAAAATTCAATTCAGGACCTCCAGACATTGGTCCATATGGGACCTTTTGTACTTTTTTTCTGCTCATAGGGGCCCAAGATGGTCTAAAAGCTACCTGATGTCCTCATAGACTCTTTCTGATGTTAAAAAGTCAAGTCAGGTCCTCCAGACATTGGTCCATATGGGACCTTTTGAACTTTTTTTCTGCTCAGAGGTGCCCAAGATGGTCTAAAAGCTACCTGATGTCCTCATAGACTCTTTCTGATGTTAAAAAGTCGTCAGGACCTCCAGACAGTGGTCAATATGGGAGCTTTTGAACTTTTTTCTGCTCAGAGGGTCCCCAGAAGGTCTAAAAGCTACCTGATGTCCACATAGACTCTTTCTGATGTTAAAAAGTCAAGTCAGGACCTCCAGACAGTGGTCCATATGGGACCTTTTAAACTTTTTTTATTCTCAGAGGGTCCCCAGAAGGTCTAAAAGCTACCTGATGTCCTCATAGACTCTTTCTGATGTTAAAAAGTCAAGTCAGGTCCTCCAGACATTGGTCCATATGGGACCTTTTGAACTTTTTTTCTGCTCAGAGGTGCCCAAGATGGTCTAAAAGCTACCTGATGTCCTCATAGACTCTTTCTGATGTTAAAAAGTCGTCAGGACCTCCAGACAGTGGTCCATATGGGACCTTTTGAACTTTTTTCTGATAAGAGGGTCCCCAGAAGGTCTAAAAGCTACATGATGTCCTCATAGAATCTTTCTGATGTTAAAAAGTCAAGTTAGGTCCTCCAGACATTGGTCCATATGGGACCTTTTGAACTTTTTTCTGATAAGAGGGTCCCCAGAAGGTCTAAAAGCTACATGATGTCCTCATAGAATCTTTCTGATGTTAAAAAGTCAAGTCAGGTCCTCCAAACATTGGTCAATATGGGACCTTTTGAACTTTTTTTCTTCTCAGCGGGTCCCCAGAAGGTCTAAAAGCTACATGATGTCCTTATAGAAACTTTCTGATGTTAAAAAGTCAAGTCAAGTTCGCCAGACGGGGACCTTTTGAACTTTTTTTCTCCTCAGAGGGTCCCCAGAAGGTCTAAAAGCTACATGATGTCCTCATAGACTCTTTTTAATGTTAAAAAGTCAAGTCATGTCCTCCAGATAGTGGTCCATATGGGACCTTTTGAACTTTTTTTCTCCTCAGAGGGTCCCCAGAAGGTCTAAAAGCTACCTGATGTCCACATAGACTCTTTCTGATGTTAAAAATTCAACTCAGGTCCTCCAGACAGTGGTCCATATGGGACCTTTTGAACTTTTTTTCTGCTCAGAGGGTCCAGAGAAGGTCTAAAAGCTACATGATGTCCTCATAGACTCTTTCTGATGTTAAAAAGTCAAGTCAGGTCCTCCAGTCAGTGGTCCATATGGGACCTTTTGAACTTTTTTTCTCCTCACAGGGTCCCCAGAAGGCCTAAAAGCTACATGATGTCCTCATAGACTCTTTCTGATGTTAAAAAGTCAAGTCAGGTCCTCCTGTCAGTGGGACCTTTTGAACTTTTTTTCTCCTCAGAGGGTCCCCAGAAAGTCTAAAAGCTACATGATGTCCTCATAGACTCTTTTTGATGTTAAAAATTCAAGTCAGGACCTCCAGACATTGGTCCATATGGGACCTTTTGAACTTTTTTTCTGCTCAGAGGGGCCCAAGATGGTCTAAAAGCTACCTGATGTCCTCATAGACTCTTTCTGATGTTAAAAAGTCAAGTCAGGTCCTCCAGACATTGGTCCATATGGGACCTTTTGAACTTTTTTTCTGCTCAGAGGGGCCCAAGATGGTCTAAAAGCTACCTGATGTCCTCATAGACTCTTTCTGATGTTAAAACTCAGGGGGTCCCCAGAAGGTCTAAAAGCTACATGATGTCCTCATAGACTCTTTCTGAAGTTAAAAAGTCAAGTCAGGTCCTCCAGTCAGTGGTCCATATGGGACCTGTTGAACTTTTTTTCTCCTCAGAGGGTCCCCAGAAAGTCTAAAAGCTACATGATGTCCTCATAGACTCTTTTTGATGTTAAAAATTCAAGTCAGGACCTCCAGACATTGGTCCATATGGGACCTTTTGAACTTTTTTTCTGCTCAGAGGGGCCCAAGATGGTCTAAAAGCTACCTGATGTCCTCATAGACTCTTTCTGATGTTAAAAAGTCAAGTCAGGTCCTCCAGACATTGGTCCATATGGGACCTTTTGAACTTTTTTTCTGCTCAGAGGGGCCCAAGATGGTCTAAAAGCTACCTGATGTCCTCATAGACTCTTTCTGATGTTAAAACTCAGGGGGTCCCCAGAAGGTCTAAAAGCTACATGATGTCCTCATAGACTCTTTCTGAAGTTAAAAAGTCAAGTCAGGTCCTCCAGTCAGTGGTCCATATGGGACCTGTTGAACTTTTTTTCTCCTCAGAGGGTGGCCAGAAGGTCTTAAAGCTACATGATGTCCTCATAGACTATTTCTGATGTTAAATAGGCAAGTCAGGTTCTTCAGACAGTGGTCCATATGGGACCTTTTGAACTTTTTTTCTGCTCAGAGGGTCCCCAGAAGGTCTAAAAGCCACCTGATGTCCACATAGACTCTTTCTGATGTTAAAAAGTCAAGGTAGGACCTCCAGACAGTGGTCCATATGGGACCTTTTGAACTTTTTTTCTCCTCAGAGGGTCCCCAGAAGGTCTAAAAGCTATATGATGTCCTCAGAGACTCTTTCTGATGTTAAAAAGTCAATTCAGGTCCTCCAGACAGTGGTCCATGTTGGACCTTTTGAACTTTTTTTCTGCTCAGAGGGTCCCCAGAAGATCTAAAAGCTACCTGATGTCCTCATAGACTCTTTCTGATGTTAAAAAGTCAAGTCAGGACCTCCACACAGTGGTCCATATGGGACATTTTGAACTTTTTTTCTCCTCAGAGGGTCCCCAGAAGGTCTAAAAGCTACATGATGTCCTCATAGACTCTTTCTGATGTTAAAAATTCAAATCAGGACCTCCAGACATTGGTCCATATGGGACCTTTTGAACTTTTTTTCTGCTCAGAGGGGCCCAAGATGGTCTAAAAGCTACCTGATGTCCTCATAGACTCTTTCTGATGTTAAAAAGTCAAGTCAGGTCCTCCAGACATTGGTCCATATGGGACCTTTTGAACTTTTTTTCTGCTCAGAGGGGCCCAAGATGGTTTAAAAGCTACCTGATGTCCTCATAGACTCTTTCTGATGTTAAAAAGTCGTCAGGACCTCCAGACAGTGGTCCATATGGGAGCTTTTGAACTTTTTTCTGCTCAGAGGGTCCCCAGAAGGTCTAAAAGCTACCTGATGTCCACATAGACTCTTTCTGATGTTAAAAAGTCAAGTCAGGACCTCCAGACAGTGGTCCATATGGGACCTTTTGAACTTTTTTTATTCTCAGAGGGTCCCCAGAAGGTCTAAAAGCTACATGATGTCCTCATAGACTCTTTCTGATGTTAAAAAGTCAAGTCAGGTCCTCCAGACATTGGTCCATGTGGGACCTTTTGAACTTTTTTCTGATAAGAGGGTCCCCAGAAGGTCTAAAAGCTACATGATGTCCTCATAGAATCTTTCTGATGTTAAAAAGTCAAGTTAGGTCCTCCAGACATTGGTCCATATGGGACCTTTTGAACTTTTTTCTGATAAGAGGGTCCCCAGAAGGTCTAAAAGCTACATGATGTCCTCATAGAATCTTTCTGATGTTAAAAAGTCAAGTCAGGTCCTCCAAACATTGGTCAATATGGGACCTTTTGAACTTTTTTTCTTCTCAGCGGGTCCCCAGAAGGTCTAAAAGCTCCATGCTGTCCTCATAGACTCTTTCTGATGTTAAAAAGTCAAGTCAGGTCCTCCAGACAGTGGTCCATATGGGACCTTTTGAACTTTATTTCTGCTCAGAGGGTCCCCAGAAGGTCTAAAAGCTACATGATGTCCTTATAGAAACTTTCTGATGTTAAAAAGTCAAGTCAAGTTCGCCAGACGGGGACCTTTTGAACTTTTTTTCTCCTCAGAGGGTCCCCAGAAGGTCTAAAAGCTACATGATGTCCTCATAGACTCTTTTTAATGTTAAAAAGTCAAGTCATGTCCTCCAGATAGTGGTCCATATGGGACCTTTTGAACTTTTTTTCTCCTCAGAGGGTCCCCAGAAGGTCTAAAAGCTACCTGATGTCCACATAGACTCTTTCTGATGTTAAAAATTCAACTCAGGTCCTCCAGACAGTGGTCCATATGGGACCTTTTGAACTTTTTTTCTGCTCAGAGGGTCCAGAGAAGGTCTAAAAGCTACATGATGTCCTCATAGACTCTTTCTGATGTTAAAAAGTCAAGTCAGGTCCTCCAGTCAGTGGTCCATATGGGACCTTTTGAACTTTTTTTCTCCTCACAGGGTCCCCAGAAGGCCTAAAAGCTACATGATGTCCTCATAGACTCTTTCTGATGTTAAAAAGTCAAGTCAGGTCCTCCTGTCAGTGGGACCTTTTGAACTTTTTTTCTCCTCAGAGGGTCCCCAGAGAGTCTAAAAGCTACATGATGTCCTCATAGACTCTTTTTGATGTTAAAAATTCAAGTCAGGACCTCCAGACATTGGTCCATATGGGACCTTTTGAACTTTTTTTCTGCTCAGAGGGGCTCAAGATGGTCTAAAAGCTACCTGATGTCCTCATAGACTCTTTCTGATGTTAAAAAGTCAAGTCAGGTCCTCCAGACATTGGTCCATATGGGACCTTTTGAACTTTTTTTCTGCTCAGAGGGGCCCAAGATGGTCTAAAAGCTACCTGATGTCCTCATAGACTCTTTCTGATGTTAAAACTCAGGGGGTCCCCAGAAGGTCTAAAAGCTACATGATGTCCTCATAGACTCTTTCTGAAGTTAAAAAGTCAAGTCAGGTCCTCCAGTCAGTGGTCCATATGGGACCTGTTGAAATTTTTCTCCTCAGAGGGTGCCCAGAAGGTCTTAAAGCTACATGATGTCCTCATAGACTATTTCTGATGTTAAATAGGCAAGTCAGGTTCTTCAGACAGTGGTCCATATGGGACCTTTTGAACTTTTTTTCTGCTCAGAGAGTCCCCAGAAGGTCTAAAAGCCACCTGATGTCCACATAGACTCTTTCTGAAGTTAAAAAGTCAAGGTAGGACCTCCAGACAGTGGTCCATATGGGACCTTTTGAACTTTTTTTCTCCTCAGAGGGTCCCCAGAAGGTCTAAAAGCTATATGATGTCCTCAGAGACTCTTTCTGATGTTAAAAAGTCAATTCAGGACCTCCACACAGTGGTCCATATGGGACATTTTGAACTTTTTTTCTCCTCAGAGGGTCCCCAGAAGGTCTAAAAGCTACATGATGTCCTCATAGACTCTTTCTGATGTTAAAAAGTCAAGTCAGGTCCTCCAGACAGTGGTCCATATGGTACCTTTTGAACTTTTTTTCTGCTCAGAGGGTCCCCAGAAGGTCTAAAAGCTACATGATGTCCTCATAGACTCTTTCTGATGTAAAAAGTCAAGTCAGGTCCTCCAGACAGTGGTCCATGTGGGACCTGTTGAACTTTTTTTCTCCTCAGAGGGTGCCCAGAAGGTCTAAAAGCTACATGATGTCCTCATATACTATTTTTGATGTTAAAAAGTCAAGTAAGGTCCTCCAGAGACTAGTCCACATGGGACCTTTTGAACTTTTTTTCTCCTCAGAGGGTCCCCAGAAGATCTAAAAGCTACCTGATGTCCTCATAGACTCTTTCTGATGTTAAAAAGTCAAGTCAGGACCTCCAGACAGTGGTCCATATGGGACCTTTTGAACTTTTTTTCTGCTCAGAGGGTCCCCAGAAGGTCTAAAAGCTCCATGCTGTCCTCATAGACTCTTTCTGATGTTAAAAAGTCAAGTCAGGACCTCCAGACAGTGGTCCATATGGGATCTCCTCAGGGGGTCCCCAGAAGGTCTAAAAGCTACATGATGTCCTCATAGACTCTTTCTGATGTTAAAAAGTCAAGTCAGGTCCTCCAGTCAGTGGTCCATATGGGACCTGTTGAACTTTTTTTCTCCTCAGAGGGTGCCAAGAAGGTCTAAAAGCTACATGATGTCCTCATAGACTATTTCTGATGTTAAAAAGTCAAGTCAGGTCCTCCAGACACTAGTCCATATGGGACCTTTTGAACTTTTTTTCTCCTCAGAGGGTCCCCATAAGGTCTAAAAGCTACATGATGTCCTCATAGACTCTTTCTGATGTTAAAAAGTCAAGTCAGGTCCTCCAGACAGTGGTCCATATGGTACCTTTTGAACTTTTTTTCTGCTCAGAGGGTCCCCAGAAGGTCTAAAAGCTACATGATGTCCTCATAGACTCTTTCTGATGTTAAAAAGTCAAGTCAGGTCCTCCAGACAGTGGTCCATATGGTACATTTTGAACTTTTTTTCTGCTCAGAGGGTCCCCAGAACGTCTAAAAGCTACATGATGTCCTCATAGACTCTTTCTGATGTTAAAAAGTCAAGTCAGGTCCTCCAGACATTGGTCCATCTGGGACGTTTTGAACTTTTTTTTTTGCACAGAGGGTCCCCAGAAGGTCTAAAAGCTACCTGATGTCCTCATAGACTCTTTCTGATGTTAAAAAGTCAAGTCAGGTCCTCCAGACAGTGGTCCATATGGTACCTTTTGAACTTTTTTTCTGCTCAGAGCGTTTAGAGAAGGTCTAAAAGCTACATGATGTCCTTATAGAAACTTTCTGATGTTAAAAAGTCAAGTCAAGTTCGCCAGACTGGGACCTTTTGAACTTTTTTTCTGCTCAGAGGGTCCCCAGAAGGTTTAAAAGCTACATGATGTCCTCAAAGACTCTTTCTGATGTTAAAAAGTCAAGTCAGGTCCTCCAGACATTGGTCCATCTGGGACGTTTTGAACTTTTTTTTTTGCACAGAGGGTCCCCAGAAGGTCTAAAAGCTACCTGATGTCCTCATAGACTCTTTCTGATGTTAAAAAGTCAAGTCAGGTCCTCCAGACAGTGGTCCATATGGTACCTTTTGAACTTTTTTTCTGCTCAGAGGGTCCCCAGAAGGTCTAAATGCTACATGATGTCCTCATAGACTCTTTCTGATGTTAAAAAGTCAAGTCAGGTCCTCCAGACAGTGGTCCATATGGGACCTTTTGAACTTTTTTTCTTCTCAGAGGGTCCCCAGAAGGTCTAAAAGCTACAGGATGTCCTCATAGACTTTTTCTGATGTTAAAAAGTCAAGTTAGGTCCTCCAGTCAGTGGTCCATATGGGACCTGTTGAACTTTTTTTCTCCTCAGAGGGTGCCAAGAAGGTCTAAAAGCTACAAGATGTCCTCATAGACTCTTTCTGATGTTAAAAAGTCAAGTCAGGACCTCCAGACAGTGGTCCATATGGGACCTTTTGAACTTTTTTTCTCCTCAGAGGGTCCCCAGAAGGTCTAAAAGCTACATGCTGTCCTCATAGACTCTTTCTCATGTTAAAAAGTCAAGTCAGGACCTCCAGACAGTGGTCCATATGGGACTTTTTAAACTTTTTTCTGATAAGAGGGTCCCCAGAAGGTCTAAAAGCTACATGATGTCCTCATAGACTCTTGCTGATGTTAAAAATTCAAGTCAGGTCCTCCAGACAGTTGTCCATATGGGACCTTTTGAACTTTTTTCTGATAAGAGGGTCCCCAGAACGTCTAAAAGCTACATGCTGTCCTCATAGACTCTTTCTGATGTTAAAAGTCAAGTCAGGTCCTCCAGACAGTGGTCCATATGGGACCTTTTGAACTTTTTTTCTCCTCAGATGGTCCCCAGAAGGTCTAAAAGCTACATGATGTCCTCATAGACTCTTTCTGATGTTAAAAAGTCAAGTCAGGTCCTCCAAACATTGGTCAATATGGGACCTTTTGAACTTTTTTTCTGATAAGAGGGTCCCCAGAAGGTCTAAAAGCTACCTGATGTCCACATAGACTCTTTCTGATGTTAAAAAGTCGTCATGACCTCCAGACAGTGGTCCATATGGGACCTTTTGAACTTTTTTTCTGCTCTTAGGGTCCCCAGAAGGTCTAAAAGCTACATGATGTCCTCATAGACTCTTTCTGATGTTAAAATGTCAAGTTAGGACCTCAAGATAGTGGTCCATATGGGACCTTTGGAACTTTTTGTCTCCTCAGAGGGTCCCCAGAAGGTCTAAAAGCTACATGATGTCCTCATAGACTCTTTCTGATGTTAAAAAGTCAAGTCAGGTCCTCCAGACAGTGGTCCATATGGGACCTTTTGAACTTTTTTTCTCCTCAGGGGGTCCCCAGAAGGTCTAAAAGCTACATGATGTCCTCATAGACTCTTTCTGAAGTTAAAAAGTCAAGTCAGGTCCTCCAGTCAGTGGTCCATATGGGACCTGTTGAACTTTTTTTCTCCTCAGAGGGTGCCCAGAAGGTCTTAAAGCTACATGATGTCCTCATAGACTATTTCTGATGTTAAATAGGCAAGTCAGGTCCTTCAGACAGTGGTCCATATGGGACCTTTTGAACTTTTTTTCTGCTCAGAGGGTCCCCAGAAGGTCTAAAAGCCACCTGATGTCCACATAGACTCTTTCTGATGTTAAAAAGTCAAGTCAGGACCTCCAGACAGTGGTCCATATGGGACCTTTTGAACTTTTTTTCTCCTCAGAGGGTCCCCAGAAGGTCTAAAAGCTACATGATGTCCTCAGAGACTCTTTCTGATGTTAAAAAGTCAATTCAGGTCCTCCAGACAGTGGTCCATGTTGGACCTTTTGAACTTTTTTTCTGCTCAGAGGGTCCCCAGAAGATCTAAAAGCTACCTGATGTCCTCATAGACTCTTTCTGATGTTAAAAAGTCAAGTCAGGACCTCCACACAGTGGTCCATATGGGACTTTTTGAACTTTTTTTCTCCTCAGAGGGTCCCCAGAAGGTCTAAAAGCTACATGATGTCCTCATAGACTCTTTCTGATGTTAAAAAGTCAAGTCAGGTCCTCCAAACAGTGGTCCATATGGTACCTTTTGAACTTTTTTTCTGCTCAGAGGGTCCCCAGAAGGTCTAAAAGCTACATGATGTCCTCATAGACTCTTTCTGATGTAAAAAGTCAAGTCAGGTCCTCCAGAAGTGGTCCATGTGGGACCTGTTGAAGTTTTTTTCTCCTCAGACGGTGCCAAGAAGGTCTAAAAGCTACATGATGTCCTCATAGACTCTTTCTGATGTAAAAAGTCAAGTCAGGTCCTCCAGTCAGTGGTCCATATGGGACCTGTTGAACTTTTTTTCTCCTCAGAGGGTGCCCAGAAGGTCTAAAAGCTACATGATGTCCTCATAGACTATTTTTGATGTTAAAAAGTCAAGTAAGGTCCTCCAGAGACTAGTCCACATGGGACCTTTTGAACTTTTTTTCTCCTCAGAGGGTCCCCAGAAGATCTAAAAGCTACCTGATGTCCTCATAGACTCTTTCTGATGTTAAAAAGTCAAGTCAGGACCTCCACACAGTGGTCCATATGGGACATTTTGAACTTTTTTTCTCCTCAGAGGGTCCCCAGAAGGTCTAAAAGCTACATGATGTCCTCATAGACTCTTTCTGATGTTAAAAAGTCAAGTCAGGTCCTCCAGACAGTGGTCCATATGGTACCTTTTGAACTTTTTTTCTGCTCAGAGGGTCCCCAGAAGGTCTAAAAGCTACATGATGTCCTCATAGACTCTTTCTGATGTAAAAAGTCAAGTTAGGTCCTCCAGACAGTGGTCCATGTGGGACCTGTTGAACTTTTTTTCTCCTCAGAGGGTCCCAAGAAGGTCTAAAAGCTACATGCTGTCCTCATAGACTCTTTCTCTTGTTAAAAAGTCAAGTCAGGACCTCCAGACAGTGGTCCATATGGGACCTTTTGAACTTTTTTTCTCCTCAGAGGGTCCCCAGAAGATCTAAAAGCTACATGATGTCCTCAAAGACTCTTTCTGATGTTAAAAAGTCAAGTCAGGTCCTTCAGACCGTGGTCCATATGGGACCTTTTGAACTTTTTTTCTCCTCAGAGGGTCCCCAGAAGGTCTAAAAGCTACATGCTGTCCTCATAGACTCTTTCTCATGTTAAAAAGTCAAGTCAGGACCTCCAGACAGTGGTCCATATGGGACTTTTTAAACTTTTTTCTGATAAGAGGGTCCCCAGAAGGTCTAAAAGCTACATGATGTCCTCATAGACTCTTGCTGATGTTAAAAAGTCAAGTCAGGTCCTCCAGACAGTTGTCCATATGGGACCTTTTGAACTTTTTTCTGATAAGAGGGTCCCCAGAACGTCTAAAAGCTACATGCTGTCCTCATAGACTCTTTCTGATGTTAAAAGTCAAGTCAGGTCCTCCAGACAGTGGTCCATATGGGACCTTTTGAACTTTTTTTCTCCTCAGATGGTCCCCAGAAGGTCTAAAAGCTACATGATGTCCTCATAGACTCTTTCTGATGTTAAAAAGTCAAGTCAGGTCCTCCAAACATTGGTCAATATGGGACCTTTTGAACTTTTTTTCTGATAAGAGGGTCCCCAGAAGGTCTAAAAGCTACCTGATGTCCACATAGACTCTTTCTGATGTTAAAAAGTCGTCATGACCTCCAGACAGTGGTCCATATGGGACCTTTTGAACTTTTTTTCTGCTCTTAGGGTCCCCAGAAGGTCTAAAAGCTACATGATGTCCTCATAGACTCTTTCTGATGTTAAAATGTCAAGTTAGGACCTCAAGATAGTGGTCCATATGGGACCTTTGGAACTTTTTGTCTCCTCAGAGGGTCCCCAGAAGGTCTAAAAGCTACATGATGTCCTCATAGACTCTTTCTGATGTTAAAAAGTCAAGTCAGGTCCTCCAGACAGTGGTCCATATGGGACCTTTTGAACTTTTTTTTCCTCAGGGGGTCCCCAGAAGGTCTAAAAGCTACATGATGTCCTCATAGACTCTTTCTGAAGTTAAAAAGTCAAGTCAGGTCCTCCAGTCAGTGGTCCATATGGGACCTGTTGAACTTTTTTTCTCCTCAGAGGGTGCCCAGAAGGTCTTAAAGCTACATGATGTCCTCATAGACTATTTCTGATGTTAAATAGGCAAGTCAGGTCCTTCAGACAGTGGTCCATATGGGACCTTTTGAACTTTTTTTCTGCTCAGAGGGTCCCCAGAAGGTCTAAAAGCCACCTGATGTCCACATAGACTCTTTCTGATGTTAAAAAGTCAAGTCAGGACCTCCAGACAGTGGTCCATATGGGACCTTTTGAACTTTTTTTCTCCTCAGAGGGTCCCCAGAAGGTCTAAAAGCTACATGATGTCCTCAGAGACTCTTTCTGATGTTAAAAAGTCAATTCAGGTCCTCCAGACAGTGGTCCATGTTGGACCTTTTGAACTTTTTTTCTGCTCAGAGGGTCCCCAGAAGATCTAAAAGCTACCTGATGTCCTCATAGACTCTTTCTGATGTTAAAAAGTCAAGTCAGGACCTCCACACAGTGGTCCATATGGGACTTTTTGAACTTTTTTTCTCCTCAGAGGGTCCCCAGAAGGTCTAAAAGCTACATGATGTCCTCATAGACTCTTTCTGATGTTAAAAAGTCAAGTCAGGTCCTCCAAACAGTGGTCCATATGGTACCTTTTGAACTTTTTTTCTGCTCAGAGGGTCCCCAGAAGGTCTAAAAGCTACATGATGTCCTCATAGACTCTTTCTGATGTAAAAAGTCAAGTCAGGTCCTCCAGAAGTGGTCCATGTGGGACCTGTTGAAGTTTTTTTCTCCTCAGACGGTGCCAAGAAGGTCTAAAAGCTACATGATGTCCTCATAGACTCTTTCTGATGTAAAAAGTCAAGTCAGGTCCTCCAGTCAGTGGTCCATATGGGACCTGTTGAACTTTTTTTCTCCTCAGAGGGTGCCCAGAAGGTCTAAAAGCTACATGATGTCCTCATAGACTATTTTTGATGTTAAAAAGTCAAGTAAGGTCCTCCAGAGACTAGTCCACATGGGACCTTTTGAACTTTTTTTCTCCTCAGAGGGTCCCCAGAAGATCTAAAAGCTACCTGATGTCCTCATAGACTCTTTCTGATGTTAAAAAGACAAGTCAGGACCTCCACACAGTGGTCCATATGGGACATTTTGAACTTTTTTTCTCCTCAGAGGGTCCCCAGAAGGTCTAAAAGCTACATGATGTCCTCATAGACTCTTTCTGATGTTAAAAAGTCAAGTCAGGTCCTCCAGACAGTGGTCCATATGGTACCTTTTGAACTTTTTTTCTGCTCAGAGGGTCCCCAGAAGGTCTAAAAGCTACATGATGTCCTCATAGACTCTTTCTGATGTAAAAAGTCAAGTCAGGTCCTCCAGACAGTGGTCCATGTGGGACCTGTTGAAGTTTTTTTCTCCTCAGACGGTTCCAAGAAGGTCTAAAAGCTACATGATGTCCTCATAGACTCTTTCTGATGTAAAAAGTCAAGTCAGGTCCTGCAGTCAGTGGTCCATATGGGACCTGTTGAACTTTTTTTCTCCTCAGAGGGTGCCCAGAAGGTCTAAAAGCTACATGATGCCCTCATAGACTATTTTTGATGTTAAAAAGTCAAGTAAGGTCCTCCAGAGACTAGTCCACATGGGACCTTTTGAACTTTTTTTCTCCTCAGAGGGTCCCCAGAAGGTCTAAAAGCTATATGATGTCATCATAGACTATTTCTGATGTTAAAAAGTCAAGTCAGGTCCTCCAGACACTAGTCCATATGGGACCTTTTGAACTTTTTTTCTCCTCAGAGGGTCCCCATAAGGTCTAAAAGCTACATGATGTCCTCATAGACTCTTTGTGATGTAAGAAGTCTAGTCAGGTCCTGCAGACAGTGGTCCATATAGGACCTTTTGAACTTTTTTTCTGCTCAGAGTGTCCCCAGAAGGTCTAAAAGCTACATGATGTCCTCATAGGCTCGTTTTGATGTTAAAAAGTCAAGTCAGGACCTCCAGACAGTGGTCCATATGGGACTTTTTGAACTTTTTTTCTCCTCAGAGGGTCCCCAGAAGGTCTAAACGCTACATGATGTCCTCATAGACTCTTTCTGATGTCAAAAAGTCAAGTCAGGACCTCCAGACAGTGGTCCATATGGGACCTTTTGAACTTTTTTTCTGCTCAGAGGGTCCCCAGAAGGTCTAAAAGCTACATGATGTCCTCATAGACTCTTTCTGATGTTAAAAAGTCAAGTCAGGTCCTCCAGACATTGGTCCATATGGGACTTTTTAAACTTTTTTCTGATAAGAGGGTCCCCAGAAGGTCTAAAAGCTACATGATGTCCTCATAGACTCTTGCTGATGTTAAAAAGTCAAGTCAGGTCCTCCAGACAGTTGTCCATATGGGACCTTTTGAACTTTTTTCTGATAAGAGGGTCCCCAGAACGTCTAAAAGCTACATGCTGTCCTCATAGACTCTTTCTGATGTTAAAAGTCAAGTCAGGTCCTCCAGACAGTGGTCAATATGGGACCTTTTGAACTTTTTTTCTCCTCAGATGGTCCCCAGAAGGTCTAAAAGCTACATGATGTCCTCATAGACTCTTTCTGATGTTAAAAAGTCGTCATGACCTCCAGACAGTGGTCCATATGGGACCTTTTGAACTTTTTTTCTGCTCTTAGGGTCCCCAGAAGGTCTAAAAGCTACATGATGTCCTCATAGACTCTTTCTGATGATAAAATGTCAAGTTAGGACCTCAAGATAGTGGTCCATATGGGACCTTTGGAACTTTTTGTCTCCTCAGAGGGTCCCCAGAAGGTCTAAAAGCTACATGATGTCCTCATAGACTCTTTCTGATGTTAAAAAGTCAAGTCAGGTCCTCCAGACAGTGGTCCATATGGGACCTTTTGAACTTTTTTTCTCCTCAGGGGGTCCCCAGAAGGTCTAAAAGCTACATGATGTCCTCATAGACTCTTTCTGAAGTTAAAAAGTCAAGTCAGGTCCTCCAGTCAGTGGTCCATATGGGACCTGTTGAACTTTTTTTCTCCTCAGAGGGTGCCCAGAAGGTCTTAAAGCTACATGATGTCCTCATAGACTATTTCTGATGTTAAATAGGCAAGTCAGGTTCTTCAGACAGTGGTCCATATGGGACCTTTTGAACTTTTTTTCTGCTCAGAGGGTCCCCAGAAGGTCTAAAAGCCACCTGATGTCCACATAGACTCTTTCTGATGTTAAAAAGTCAAGTCAGGACCTCCAGACAGTGGTCCATATGGGACCTTTTGAACTTTTTTTCTCCTCAGAGGGTCCCCAGAAGGTCTAAAAGCTACATGATGTCCTCAGAGACTCTTTCTGATGTTAAAAAGTCAATTCAGGTCCTCGAGACAGTGGTCCATGTTGGACCTTTTGAACTTTTTTTCTGCTCAGAGGGTCCCCAGAAGATCTAAAAGCTACCTGATGTCCTCATAGACTCTTTCTGATGTTAAAAAGTCAAGTCAGGACCTCCACACAGTGGTCCACATGGGACCTTTTGAACTTTTTTTCTCCTCAGAGGGTCCCCAGAAGGTCTAAAAGCTACATGATGTCATCATAGACTATTTCTGATGTTAAAAAGTCAAGTCAGGTCCTCCAGACACTAGTCCATATGGGACCTTTTGAACTTTTTTTCTCCTCAGAGGGTCCCCATAAGGTCTAAAAGCTACATGATGTCCTCATAGACTCTTTGTGATGTAAGAAGTCTAGTCAGGTCCTGCAGACAGTGGTCCATATAGGACCTTTTGAACTTTTTTTCTGCTCAGAGGGTCCCCAGAAGGTCTAAAAGCTACATGATGTCCTCATAGGCTCGTTTTGATGTTAAAAAGTCAAGTCAGGACCTCCAGACAGTGGTCCATATGGGACTTTTTGAACTTTTTTTCTCCTCAGAGGGTCCCCAGAAGGTCTAAACGCTACATGATGTCCTCATAGACTCTTTCTGATGTCAAAAAGTCAAGTCAGGACCTCCAGACAGTGGTCCATATGGGACCTTTTGAACTTTTTTTCTGCTCAGAGGGTCCCCAGAAGGTCTAAAAGCTACATAATGTCCTCATAGACTCTTTCTGATGTTAAAAAGTCAAGTCAGGTCCTCCAGACATTGGTCCATATGGGACTTTTTAAACTTTTTTCTGATAAGAGGGTCCCCAGAAGGTCTAAAAGCTACATGATGTCCTCATAGACTCTTGCTGATGTTAAAAAGTCAAGTCAGGTCCTCCAGACAGTTGTCCATATGGGACCTTTTGAACTTTTTTCTGATAAGAGGGTCCCCAGAACGTCTAAAAGCTACATGCTGTCCTCATAGACTCTTTCTGATGTTAAAAGTCAAGTCAGGTCCTCCAGACAGTGGTCCATATGGGACCTTTTGAACTTTTTTTCTCCTCAGATGGTCCCCAGAAGGTCTAAAAGCTACATGATGTCCTCATAGACTCTTTCTGATGTTAAAAAGTCGTCATGACCTCCAGACAGTGGTCCATATGGGACCTTTTGAACTTTTTTTCTGCTCTTAGGGTCCCCAGAAGGTCTAAAAGCTACATGATGTCCTCATAGACTCTTTCTGATGATAAAATGTCAAGTTAGGACCTCAAGATAGTGGTCCATATGGGACCTTTGGAACTTTTTGTCTCCTCAGAGGGTCCCCAGAAGGTCTAAAAGCTACATGATGTCCTCATAGACTCTTTCTGATGTTAAAAAGTCAAGTCAGGTCCTCCAGACAGTGGTCCATATGGGACCTTTTGAACTTTTTTTCTCCTCAGGGGGTCCCCAGAAGGTCTAAAAGCTACATGATGTCCTCATAGACTCTTTCTGAAGTTAAAAAGTCAAGTCAGGTCCTCCAGTCAGTGGTCCATATGGGACCTGTTGAACTTTTTTTCTCCTCAGAGGGTGCCCAGAAGGTCTTAAAGCTACATGATGTCCTCATAGACTATTTCTGATGTTAAATAGGCAAGTCAGGTTCTTCAGACAGTGGTCCATATGGGACCTTTTGAACTTTTTTTCTGCTCAGAGGGTCCCCAGAAGGTCTAAAAGCCACCTGATGTCCACATAGACTCTTTCTGATGTTAAAAAGTCAAGTCAGGACCTCCAGACAGTGGTCCATATGGGACCTTTTGAACTTTTTTTCTCCTCAGAGGGTCCCCAGAAGGTCTAAAAGCTACATGATGTCCTCAGAGACTCTTTCTGATGTTAAAAAGTCAATTCAGGTCCTCGAGACAGTGGTCCATGTTGGACCTTTTGAACTTTTTTTCTGCTCAGAGGGTCCCCAGAAGATCTAAAAGCTACCTGATGTCCTCATAGACTCTTTCTGATGTTAAAAAGTCAAGTCAGGACCTCCACACAGTGGTCCATATGGGACATTTTGAACTTTTTTTCTCCTCAGAGGGTCCCCAGAAGGTCTAAAAGCTACATGATGTCCTCATAGACTCTTTCTGATGTTAAAAAGTCAAGTCAGGTCCTCCAGACAGTGGTCCATATGGTACCTTTTGAACTTTTTTTCTGCTCAGAGGGTCCCCAGAAGGTCTAAAATCTACATGATGTCCTCATAGACTCTTTCTGATGTAAAAAGTCAAGTCAGGTCCTCCAGACAGTGGTCCATGTGGGACCTGTTGAAGTTTTTTTCTCCTCAGACGGTGCCAAGAAGGTCTAAAAGCTACATGATGTCCTCATAGACTCTTTCTGATGTAAAAAGTCAAGTAAGGTCCTCCAGTCAGTGGTCCATATGGGACCTGTTGAACTTTTTTTCTCCTCAGAGGGTGCCCAGAAGGTCTAAAAGCTACATGATGTCCTCATAGACTATTTTTGATGTTAAAAAGTCAAGTAAGGTCCTCCAGAGACTAGTCCACATGGGACCTTTTGAACTTTTTTTCTCCTCAGAGGGTCCCCAGAAGATCTAAAAGCTACCTGATGTCCTCATAGACTCTTTCTGATGTTAAAAAGTCAAGTCAGGACCTCCACACAGTGGTCCATATGGGACATTTTGAACTTGTTTTCTCCTCAGAGGGTCCCCAGAAGGTCTAAAAGCTACATGATGTCCTCATAGACTCTTTCTGATGTTAAAAAGTCAAGTCAGGTCCTCCAGACAGTGGTCCATATGGTACCTTTTGAACTTTTTTTCTGCTCAGAGGGTCCCCAGAAGGTCTAAAAGCTACATGATGTCCTCATAGACTCTTTCTGATGTAAAAAGTCAAGTCAGGTCCTCCAGACAGTGGTCCATGTGGGACCTGTTGAAGTTTTTTTCTCCTCAGACGGTTCCAAGAAGGTCTAAAAGCTACATGATGTCCTCATAGACTCTTTCTGATGTAAAAAGTCAAGTCAGGTCCTCCAGTCAGTGGTCCATATGGGACCTGTTGAACTTTTTTTCTCCTCAGAGGGTGCCCAGAAGGTCTAAAAGCTACATGATGTCCTCATAGACTATTTTTGATGTTAAAAAGTCAAGTAAGGTCCTCCAGAGACTAGTCCACATGGGACCTTTTGAACTTTTTTTCTCCTCAGAGGGTCCCCAGAAGGTCTAAAAGCTACATGATGTCCTCATAGACTCTTTCTGATGTTAAAAAGTCAAGTCAGGTCCTCCAGACACTGGTCCATATGGGACCTTTTGAACTTTTTTCTGCTCAGAGGGTCCCCAGAAGGTCTAAAAGCTACGTGATGTCCTCATAGACTATTTCTGATGTAAAAAGTCAAGTCAGGTCCTCCAGTCAGTGGTCCATATGGGACCTTTTGAACTTTTTTTCTGCTCAGAGGGTCCCCAGAAGGTCTAAAAGCTACGTGAAGTCCTCATAGACTCTTTCTGATGTTAAAAAGTCAAAAGGCATTGTTGAATTGCAATGCATTCAAGAACTAACTCATTTTGTAGTGCATTAAAGAGATGGGCAATGCAATGTTTTTTTAATAACATTTCTGTTGTTTCATTCCATTGCATAAAAGGACTAACTTATTCCTTTGTGCAATGAAAAAAACTAACGCTTAAAAACTGCTTTTGCATTGCACATATGATAAAGCAGTAGAATAACGTATAAGCGATATGCACTTTTTTGCATTGCAAAGCATTCAAGAACTAACTCATTCAGTAGTGCATTGAAGAGATTGAATTGCATTGCACATAAGTTAAAGCGTGGTGCATAAGCAATATGCACTTTTTTTGCAATGCACTCAAGAACTAACTCTTTTTGTAGTGCATTAAAGAGATGGACAACGCAATCTGCGGTTTTAAAAACGTTTTGTTGTTTCATTCCATTGCATGAAAGGACTAACTTATTCCTTTGTGCAATGAAAAAAACTAACGCTTAAAAAAACTGCTGTTGCATTCCACATATGATAAAGCGTTAGAATGACATATAAGCGATATGCACTTTTTTGCATTGCAATGCGTTCAAGAACTAACTCATTCCGTAGTGCATTAAGAGATCTGCAATGCAATCTGCTGTTGCATTGCACATACGATCAAGCGTAACGAAGAATACCAACGAAAAGCATCGAAGAATGACCTATAAGCAATATGCACTTCATTGCATTGCAATGCATTCAATAACTAGCTCATTCCGTAGTGCATTAAAGAGATGGGCAAAGCAATCTGCTGTTTTAATACAATTTTTGTTGTTTCATTCCATTGCATAAAAGGTCTAACTTATTCCTTTGTGCAATGAAAAAACTAACCATAATCATTTGTGTATGAAGGAAAATCATTGCATCAGCTGTTGAAAAGACAACTCACAGCATATTGTTTTCCGCATTGCATACAGCTCATTGATTTGTGTACTCACGAGAAAACATCACAAAGCTGTCGCTTCCCAATGCATGCAATAACTAACTATTTCCATTGTTTTACGAAGAGATATGCAATAAAGCGTGCTATTATTGGATTACACAAGCGTTTTGCATGGAAGAATAACATTTAAAAGTAATATGCACTTTGTTGCATTTCAAATGCATTCAAGAACTGATGCGATTCATTCTATTGCAACAGCGTGCTATTGCAATGCACAAGCGTTTTGCATGGAAGAATAACATTTTAAAAGTAATATGCACTTTTATGCAATTTGTAGCATTGCAATGCATTTAAAAACTGATGCGTTTCTTTCCATTGCAACAGCGTGTTGTTGCATTGCACAAGCGTTTTGCATTGAAGAATAACATTTTAAAAGTATTATGCACTTTTATGCAATTTGTAGCATTGCAATGCATTTAAAAACTGATGCGTTTCTTTCCATTGCAACAGCGTGTTGTTGCATTGCACAAGCGTTTTGCATTGAAGAATAACATTTTAAAAGTATTATGCACTTTTTTGCATTGCAATGCATTCAAAAACTGATGCGTTTCAAACCATTGCAACAACGTGCTGTTGCATTGCACAATCGTTTTGCATGGAAGAATAACATTTTAAAAGTAATATGCACTTTTATGCACTCTGTTGCATTGCAATGCATTCAAGAACTGATGCGTTTCATTCCATTGCAACAGCGTGCTGTTGCATTGTACAAGCGTTTTGCATGGAAGAATAACATTTTAAAAGTAATATGCACTTTTATGCAATTTGTTGCATTGCAATGCATTTAAAAACTGATGCGTTTCATTCCATTGCAACAGCGTGCTGTTGCATTGCACAAGCGTTTTGCATGGAAGAATAACATTTTAAAAGTAATATGCACTTTGTTGATTGCAATGCATTCAAGATTCAAGAAATAAAACTCATTCCGTTTTTTTAATAATAAAACTAAAAACATTTTTAAAGGTAGCCTATGTCGTACCGACATGATTTTAATCATTGCTATTGCCCTGCTAATTTAGTCAGTTTTGATGTACGTTCACTGATTCTAGCTTTTCTCCTTTCTGTCTCTTTCTTTTCATGTGAAATGAGTAGGATACACATGCTTACATTCATAAACATAAACTTTATTTCTATTAAATTTTTCAAAACTATTTATACATGTGTCACATAATGATGTTAAGACCGCAAGACACAGTAGTCCATATGAAACTTTTGAACTTTTTTTCTCCTCAGAGGGTCCCCAAAAGGCCTAAAAGCTACATGATGACCTCATAGACTCTTTCTGATGTTAAAAAGTCGTCAAGTCCGCCAGACAGTAGTCCATATGGGAGCTTTTGATATTTTTTTTGCTCAGAGGTTCCGACAGAAGGTCTAAAAGCTACAAGATGTCCTCAAAGACTCTTTCTGATGTTAAAAAGTCAAGTCAAGTCCACCATACAGTAATCCATATGGGAGTTTTGGAACTTTGTTTCTCCTCAGAGGGTGCCCAGAAGGTCTCAAAGCTACTTGATGTCCTCATAGACTCTTTCTGATGTTAAAAAGTCAATTCAGGTAATCCAGACAGTGGTCCATATGGGCCTTTTTGAAATTTTTTCTACTCAGAGGGTCCCCAGAAGGTCTAAAAGCTACATGATGTCCTTATTGACTCTTTCTGATGTTAAAAGGTCAAGTCAAGTCCGCCATACAGTAGTCCATATGGGACATTTTGAACTTTTTTTCTCCTCAGAGGGTCCCCAGAAGGTCTAAAAGCTACAGGATGTCCTCATAGACTCTTTCTGATGTTAAAAAGTCAAGTCAGGTCCTCCAGACAGTGGTCCATATGGTACTTTTTGAACTTTTTTTCTCCTCAGAGGGTCCCCAGAAGGTCTAAAAGCTACATGATGTCCTCATAGACTCTTTCTGATGTTAAAAAGTCAAGTGAGGTCCTCCAGACAGTGGTCCGTATAGTACCTTTTGAACTTTTTTTCTGCTCAGAGGGTCCCCAGAAGGTCTAAAAGCTACATGATGTCCTTATAGAAACTTTCTGATGTTAAAAAGTCAAGTCAAGTTCGCCAGACGGGGACCTTTTGAACTTTTTTTCTCCTCAGAGGGTCCCCAGAAGGTCTAAAAGCTACATGATGTCCTCATAGACTCTTTTTAATGTTAAAAAGTCAAGTCATGTCCTCCAGATAGTGGTCCATATGGGACCTTTTGAACTTTTTTTCTCCTCAGAGGGTCCCCAGAAGGTCTAAAAGCTACCTGATGTCCACATAGACTCTTTCTGATGTTAAAAATTCAAAAGGTCAAGTCAAGTCCGCCATACAGTAGTCCATATGGGACATTTTGAACTTTTTTTCTCCTCAGAGGGTCCCCAGAAGGTCTAAAAGCTACAGGATGTCCTCATAGACTCTTTCTGATGTTAAAAAGTCAAGTCAGGTCCTCCAGACAGTGGTCCATATGGTACCTTTTGAACTTTTTTTCTCCTCAGAGGGTCCCCAGAAGGTCTAAAAGCTACATGATGTCCTCATAGACTCTTTCTGATGTTAAAAAGTCAAGTCAGGTCCTCCAGACAGTGGTCCGTATAGTACCTTTTGAACTTTTTTTCTGCTCAGAGGGTCCCCAGAAGGTCTAAAAGCTACATGATGTCCTCATAGACTCTTTCTGATGTTAAAAAGTCAAGTCAGGCCCTCCAGACAGTAGTCCATATGGGACTTTTTGAACTTTCTTTCTCCTCAGAGGGTCCCCAGAAGGTCTAAAAGCTACATGATGTCCTCATAGACTCTCATAGCTACATGATGTCCTCATAGACTCTTTCTGATGTTAAATGTCAAGTCAGGTCCTCCAGACATTGGTCCATATGGGACCTTTTTAATTTTTTTCTGCTCAGAGGGTCCCCAGAAGGTCTAAAAGCTACATGATGTCCTCATAGACTCTTTCTGATGTTAAAAAGTCAAGTCAGGTCCTCCAGACAGTGGTCCATATTGGACCTTTTGAACTTTTTTTCTGGTCAGAGGGTCCCCAGAAGGTCTAAAAGCTACATGATGTCCTCATAGACTCTTTCTGATATTAAAAAGTCAAGTCAGGTCCTCTGACAATAGTCCATATGGGACGTTTTGAACTTTCTTTCTGCTCAGAGGGTCCCTAGAAGGTCTAAAAGCTACATGATGTCCTCATAGACTCTTTCTGATTTTAAAAGGTCAAGTTAAGTCCGCCATACAGTAGTCCATATGGGACCTTTTAAACTTTTTTTCTGCTCAGAGGGTCCAGAGAAGGTCTAAAAGCTACATGATGTCCTTAGAGAAACTTTCTGATGTTAAAGAGTCAAGTCAAGTCCGCCATACAGTAATCCATATGGGACCTCTTGAACTTTTTTTCTTCTCAGAGGGTCCCTAGAAGGTCTCAAAGCTATATGATGTCCTCATAGACTCTTTCTGATGTTAAAAAGTCAAGTCAAGTCCGGCCATACGTCCATATTGGACCTTTTGAACTTTTTGTCTCATCAGAGGGTCCAGAGAATGTCTAAAAGCTACATCATGTCCTTATAGAAACTTTCTGATGTTAAAAAGTCAAGTCAAGTCCGCCAGACTGCGACCTTTTGAACTTTTTTTCTGCTCAGAGGGTCCCCAGAAGGTCTAAAAGCTACATGATGTCCTCATAGACTCTTTCTGATGTTAAAAAGCCAAGTCAGGTCCTCCAGACAGTGGTCCATATGGGACCTTTTGAACTTTTTTTCTGCTCAGAGGGTACCCAGAAGGTCTAAAAGCTACATGATGTCCTCATAGACTCTTTCTGATGTTAAAAAGTCAAGTCAGGTCCTCCAGACAGTGGTCCATATGGGACCTTTTGAACTTTTTTTCTGCTCAGAGGGTCCCCAGAAGGTCTAAAAGCTACATGATGTCCTCATAGACTCTTTCTGATATTAAAAAGTTAAGTCAGGTCCTCCTGACAATAGTCCATATGGGACGTTTTGAACTTTTTTCTGCTCAGAGGGTCCCTAGAAGGTCTACAAGCTACATGATGTCCTCATAGACTATTTCTGATGTTAAAAGTTCAAGTTAAGTCCGCCATACAGTAGTCCATATGGGACCTTTTGAACTTTTTTTCTCCTCACAGGGTCCCCAGAAGGTCTAAAAGCTACATGATGTCCTCATAGACTCTTTCTGATGTTAAAAAGTCAAGTCAGGTCCTCCAGACAGTGGTCCATATGGGACCTTTTGAACTTTTTTTCTCCACACAGGGTCCCCAGAAGGTCCAAAAGCTGCATGATGTCCTCATAGACTCTTTCTGATGTTAAAAAGTCGTCAGGTCCTCCAGACAGTGGTCCATATGGGACCTTTTGAACTTTTTTTCTTCTCAGAGGGTCCCCAGAAGGTCTAAAAGCTACATGATGTCCTCATAGACTTTTTCTGATGTTAAAAAGTCAAGTTAGGTCCTCCAGTCAGTGGTCCATATTGGACCTGTTGAACTTTTTTTCTCCTCAGAGGGTGCCAAGAAGATCTAAAAGCTACAAGATGTCCTCATAGACTCTTTCTGATGTTAAAAAGTCAAGTCAGGTCCGCCATACAGTAGTCCATATGGGACCTTTTGAACTATTTTTCTGCTCAGAGGGTCCAGAGAAGGTCTAAAAGCTACATGATGTCCACATAGACTCTTTCTGATGTTAAAAAGTCAATTCAGGTCCTCCAGACAGTGGTCCATGTTGGACCTTTTGAACTTTTTTTCTGCTCAGAGGGTCCCCAGAAGGTCTAAAAGCTACATGATGTCCTCATAGACTTTTTCTGATGTTAAAAAGTCAAGTTAGGTCCTCCAGTCAGTGGTCCATATTGGACCTGTTGAACTTTTTTTCTCCTCAGAGGGTGCCAAGAAGGTCTAAAAGCTACAAGATGTCCTCATAGACTCTTTCTGATGTTAAAAAGTCAAGTCAGGTCCGCCATACAGTAGTCCATATGGGACCTTTTGAACTATTTTTCTGCTCAGAGGGTCCAGAGAAGGTCTAAAAGCTACATGATGTCCACATAGACTCTTTCTGATGTTAAAAAGTCAATTCAGGTCCTCCAGACAGTGGTCCATGTTGGACCTTTTGAACTTTTTTTCTGCTCAGAGGGTCCCCAGAAGGTCTAAAAGCTACATGATGTCCTCATAGACTTTTTCTGATGTTAAAAAGTCAAGTTAGGTCCTCCAGTCAGTGGTCCATATTGGACCTGTTGAACTTTTTTCTCCTCAGAGGGTGCCAAGAAGCTCTAAAAGCTACAAGATGTCCTCATAGACTCTTTCTGATGTTAAAAAGTCAAGTCAGGACCTCCAGACAGTGGTCCATATGGGACCTTTTGAACTTTTTTTCTCCTCAGAGGGTGCCAAGAAGGTCTAAAAGCTACATGATGTCCTCATAGACTCTTTCTGATGTTAAAAAGTCAAGTCAGGACCTCCAGACTTTGGTTCATATGGGACCTTTTGAACTTTTTTTCTCCTCAGAGGGTCCCCAGAAGGTCTAAAAGCTACATGATGTCCTCATTGACTCTTTTGATGTTAAAAGGTCAAGTCAGGACCTCCAGACAGTGGTCCATATAGAACCTTTTGAACTTTTTTTCTGCTCAGAGGGTACCCAGAAGGTCTAAAAGCTACATGATGTCCACATAGACTCTTTCTGATGTTAAAAAGTCAAGTCAGGTCCTCCAAAAATTGGTCAATATGGTACCTTTTGAACTTTTTTCTGCTCAGAGGGTCCCCAGAAGGTCTAAAAGCTACATGATGTCCTCATAGACTCTTTCTGATGTTAAAAAGTCAAGTCAGGTCCGCCATACAGTAGTCCATATGGGACCTTTTGAACTATTTTTCTGCTCAGAGGGTCCAGAGAAGGTCTAAAAGCTACATGATGTACACATAGGCTCTTTCTGATGTTAAAAAGTCAATTCAGGTCCTCCAGACAGTGGTCCATGTTGGACCTTTTGAACTTTTTTTCTGCTCAGAGGGTCCCCAGAAGGTCTAAAAGCTACCTGATGTCCTCATAGACTCTTTCTGATGTTAAAAAGTCAAGTCAAGTCCTCCAGACAGTGGTCCATATGGGACCTTTTGAACTTTTTTCTCCTCAGAGGGTCCCCAGAAGGTCTAAACGCTACATGATGTCTTCATAGACTCTTTCTGATGTTAAAATGTCAAGTCAGGACCTCCAGAGAGTGGTCCATATGGGACCTTTTGAACTTTTTTTCTCTTCAGAGGGTCCCCAGAAGGTCTAAAAGCTACATGATGTCCTCATAGACTCTTTTTGATGTTAAAAAGTCAAGTCAGGTCCTCCAAACACTAGTCCATATGGGACCTTTTGAAAATGTTTTCTCCTCAGAGGGTCCCCAGAAGGTCTAAAAGCTACATGATGTCCTCATAGACTCTTTCTGATGTTAAAAAGTCAAGTCAGGTCCTCCAGACATTGCTCCATGTTGGACCTTTTGAACTTTTTTTCTGCTCAGAGGGTCCCCAGAAGGTCTAAAAGCTACATGATGTCCTCATAGACTTTTTCTGATGTTAAAAAGTCAAGTTAGGTCCTCCTGTCAGTGGTCCATATGGGACCTGTTGATCTTTTTTTCTCCTCAGAGGGTGCCAAGAAGGTCTAAAAGCTACAAGATGTCCTCATTGACTCTTTTTGATGTTAAAAAGTCAAGTCAGGACCTCCAGACAGTGGTCCATATAGGACCTTTTGAACTTTTTTTCTGCTCAGAGGGTCCCCAGAAGGTCTAAAAGCTACATGATGTCCACATAGACTCTTTCTGATGTTAAAAAGTCAAGTCAGGTCCTCCAAACATTGGTCAATATGGGACCTTTTGAACTTTTTTTCTGATAAGAGGGTCCCCAGAAGGTCTAACAGCTACATGATGTCCTCATAGACTCTTTCTGATGTTAAAAAGTCAAGTCAGGTCCTCCAGACAGTGGTCCATATGGTACCTTTTGAACTTTTTTTCTCCTCAGAGGGTCCCCAGAAGGTCTAAAAGCTACATGATGTCCTCATAGACTCTTTCTGATGTTAAAATGTCAAGTCAGGACCTCCAGACAGTGGTCCATATGGGACCTTTTGAAATTTTTTTCTCCTCAGAGGGTCCCCAGAAGGTCTAAAAGCTACATGATGTCCTCATAGACTCTTTCTGATGTTAAAAAGTCAAGTCAGGTCCTCCAGACATTGCTCCATGTTGGACCTTTTGAATTTTTTTTCTGCTCAGAGGGTCCCCAGAAGGTCTAAAAGCTACATGATGTCCTCATAGACTCTTTTTGATGTTAAAAAGTCAAGTCAGGTCCTCCAGAGAGTGGTCCATATGGGACCTTTTGAACTTTTTTTCTCCTCACAGGGTCCCTAGAAGGTCTAAAAGCTGACACCAAAGTCATGATGTCCTCATATACTCTTTCTGATGTTAAAAAGACAAGTCAGGTCCTCCAGACAGTGGTCCATGTGGGACCTTTTGAACTTTTTTTCTCCTCACAGGGTCCCCAGAAGGTCTAAAAGCTACATGATGTCCTCATAGACTCTTTATGATGTTAAAAAGTCAAGTCAGGTCCTCCAGACAGTGGTCCATATTGGACCTTTTGAACTTTTTTTCTCCTCACAGGGTCCCCAGAAGGTCTAAAAGCTACATGATGTCCTCATAGACTTTTTCTGATGTTAAAAAGTCAAGTTAGGTCCTCCAGTCAGTGGTCCATATGGGACCTGTTGAACTTTTTTTCTCCTCAGAGGGTGCCAAGAAGGTCTAAAAGCTACAAGATGTCCTCATAGACTCTTTCTGATGTTAAAAAGTCAAGTCAGGACCTCCAGACAGTGGTCCATATGGGACCTTTTGAACTTTTTTTCTCCTCAGAGGGTCCCAAGAAGGTCTAAAAGCTACATGCTGTCCTCATAGACTCTTTCTCATGTTAAAAAGTCAAGTCAGGACCTCCAGACAGTGGTCCATATGGGACCTTTTGAACTTTTTTTCTCCTCAGAGGGTCCCCAGAAGGTCTAAAAGCTACATGCTGTCCTCATAGACTCTTTCTCATGTTAAAAAGTCAAGTCAGGACCTCCAGACAGTGGTCCATATGGGACCTTTTGAACTTTTTTTCTCCTCAGAGGGTCCCCAGAAGGTCTAAAAGCTACCTGATGTCCACATAGACTCTTTCTGATGTTAAAAAGTCAAGTCAGGACCTCCAGACAGTGGTCCATATGGGACCTTTTGAACTTTTTTTCTCCTCAGAGGGTCCCCAGAAGGTCTAAAAGCTACATGCTGTCCTCATAGACTCTTTCTCATGTTAAAAAGTCAAGTCAGGACCTCCAGACAGTGGTCCATATGGGACCTTTTGAACTTTTTTTCTCCTCAGAGGGTCCCCAGAAGGTCTAAAAGCTACATGATGTCCTCATAGACTCTTTCTGATGTTAAAAAGTCGTCAGGACCTCCAGACAGTGGTCCATATGGGACCTTTTGAACTTTTTTTCTCCTCAGAGGGTCCCCAGAAGGTCTAAAAGCTACATGATGTCCTCATAGACTCTTTCTGATGTTAAAAAGTCATATCAGGACCTCCAGACAGTGGTCCATATGGGACCTTTTGAACTTTTTTTCTCCTCAGAGGGTCTCCAGAAGGTCTAAAAGCTACATGATGTCCTCATAGACTTTTTCTGATGTTAAAAAGTCAAGTTAGGTCCTCCAGTCAGTGGTCCATATTGGACCTGTTGAACTTTTTTTCTCCTCAGAGGGTGCCAAGAAGGTCTAAAAGCTACAAGATGTCCTCATAGACTCTTTCTGATGTTAAAAAGTCAAGTCAGGTCCGCCATACAGTAGTCCATATGGGACCTTTTGAACTATTTTTCTGCTCAGAGGGTCCAGAGAAGGTCTAAAAGCTACATGATGTCCACATAGACTCTTTCTGATGTTAAAAAGTCAATTCAGGTCCTCCAGACAGTGGTCCATGTTGGACCTTTTGAACTTTTTTTCTGCTCAGAGGGTCCCCAGAAGGTCTAAAAGCTACATGATGTCCTCATAGACTTTTTCTGATGTTAAAAAGTCAAGTTAGGTCCTCCAGTCAGTGGTCCATATTGGACCTGTTGAACTTTTTTTCTCCTCAGAGGGTGCCAAGAAGGTCTAAAAGCTACAAGATGTCCTCATAGACTCTTTCTGATGTTAAAAAGTCAAGTCAGGACCTCCAGACAGTGGTCCATATGGGACTTTTTGAACTTTTTTCTCCTCAGAAGGTGCCAAGAAGGTCTAAAAGCTACATGATGTCCTCATAGACTCCTCTTTCTGATGTTAAAAAGTCAAGTCAGGACCTCCAGACTTTGGTTCATATGGGACCTTTTGAACTTTTTTTCTCCTCAGAGGGTCCCCAGAAGGTCTAAAAGCTACATGATGTCCTCATTGACTCTTTTTGATGTTAAAAGGTCAAGTCAGGACCTCCAGACAGTGGTCCATATAGAACCTTTTGAACTTTTTTTCTGCTCAGAGGGTCCCCAGAAGGTCTAAAAGCTACACGATGTCCACATAGACTCTTTCTGATGTTAAAAAGTCAAGTCAGGTCCTCCAAACATTGGTCAATATGGTACCTTTTGAACTTTTTTCTGCTCAGAGGGTCCCCAGAAGGTCTAAAAGCTACATGATGTCCTCATAGACTCTTTCTGATGTTAAAAAGTCAAGTCAGGTCCGCCATACAGTAGTCCATATGGGACCTTTTGAACTATTTTTCTGCTCAGAGGGTCCAGAGAAGGTCTAAAAGCTACATGATGTCCACATAGGCTCTTTCTGATGTTAAAAAGTCAATTCAGGTCCTCCAGACAGTGGTCCATGTTGGACCTTTTGAACTTTTTTTCTGCTCAGAGGGTCCCCAGAAGGTCTAAAAGCTACATGCTGTCCTCATAGACTCTTTCTCATGTTAAAAAGTCAAGTCAGGACCTCCAGACAGTGGTCCATATGGGACCTTTTGAACTTTTTTTCTCCTCAGAGGGTCCCCAGAAGGTCTAAAAGCTACATGATGTCCTCATAGACTCTTTCTGATGTTAAAAAGTCGTCAGGACCTCCAGACAGTGGTCCATATGGGACCTTTTGAACTTTTTTTCTCCTCAGAGGGTCCCCAGAAGGTCTAAAAGCTACATGATGTCCTCATAGACTCTTTCTGATGTTAAAAAGTCATATCAGGACCTCCAGACAGTGGTCCATATGGGACCTTTTGAACTTTTTTTCTCCTCAGAGGGTCTCCAGAAGGTCTAAAAGCTACATGATGTCCTCATAGACTTTTTCTGATGTTAAAAAGTCAAGTTAGGTCCTCCAGTCAGTGGTCCATATTGGACCTGTTGAACTTTTTTTCTCCTCAGAGGGTGCCAAGAAGGTCTAAAAGCTACAAGATGTCCTCATAGACTCTTTCTGATGTTAAAAAGTCAAGTCAGGTCCGCCATACAGTAGTCCATATGGGACCTTTTGAACTATTTTTCTGCTCAGAGGGTCCAGAGAAGGTCTAAAAGCTACATGATGTCCACATAGACTCTTTCTGATGTTAAAAAGTCAATTCAGGTCCTCCAGACAGTGGTCCATGTTGGACCTTTTGAACTTTTTTTCTGCTCAGAGGGTCCCCAGAAGGTCTAAAAGCTACATGATGTCCTCATAGACTTTTTCTGATGTTAAAAAGTCAAGTTAGGTCCTCCAGTCAGTGGTCCATATTGGACCTGTTGAACTTTTTTTCTCCTCAGAGGGTGCCAAGAAGGTCTAAAAGCTACAAGATGTCCTCATAGACTCTTTCTGATGTTAAAAAGTCAAGTCAGGACCTCCAGACAGTGGTCCATATGGGACTTTTTGAACTTTTTTCTCCTCAGAAGGTGCCAAGAAGGTCTAAAAGCTACATGATGTCCTCATAGACTCCTCTTTCTGATGTTAAAAAGTCAAGTCAGGACCTCCAGACTTTGGTTCATATGGGACCTTTTGAACTTTTTTTCTCCTCAGAGGGTCCCCAGAAGGTCTAAAAGCTACATGATGTCCTCATTGACTCTTTTTGATGTTAAAAGGTCAAGTCAGGACCTCCAGACAGTGGTCCATATAGAACCTTTTGAACTTTTTTTCTGCTCAGAGGGTCCCCAGAAGGTCTAAAAGCTACACGATGTCCACATAGACTCTTTCTGATGTTAAAAAGTCAAGTCAGGTCCTCCAAACATTGGTCAATATGGTACCTTTTGAACTTTTTTCTGCTCAGAGGGTCCCCAGAAGGTCTAAAAGCTACATGATGTCCTCATAGACTCTTTCTGATGTTAAAAAGTCAAGTCAGGTCCGCCATACAGTAGTCCATATGGGACCTTTTGAACTATTTTTCTGCTCAGAGGGTCCAGAGAAGGTCTAAAAGCTACATGATGTCCACATAGGCTCTTTCTGATGTTAAAAAGTCAATTCAGGTCCTCCAGACAGTGGTCCATGTTGGACCTTTTGAACTTTTTTTCTGCTCAGAGGGTCCCCAGAAGGTCTAAAAGCTACATGCTGTCCTCATAGACTCTTTCTCATGTTAAAAAGTCAAGTCAGGACCTCCAGACAGTGGTCCATATGGGACCTTTTGAACTTTTTTTCTCCTCAGAGGGTCCCCAGAAGGTCTAAAAGCTACATGATGTCCTCATAGACTCTTTCTGATGTTAAAAAGTCGTCAGGACCTCCAGACAGTGGTCCATATGGGACCTTTTGAACTTTTTTTCTCCTCAGAGGGTCCCCAGAAGGTCTAAAAGCTACATGATGTCCTCATAGACTCTTTCTGATGTTAAAAAGTCATATCAGGACCTCCAGACAGTGGTCCATATGGGACCTTTTGAACTTTTTTTCTCCTCAGAGGGTCTCCAGAAGGTCTAAAAGCTACATGATGTCCTCATAGACTTTTTCTGATGTTAAAAAGTCAAGTTAGGTCCTCCAGTCAGTGGTCCATATTGGACCTGTTGAACTTTTTTTCTCCTCAGAGGGTGCCAAGAAGGTCTAAAAGCTACAAGATGTCCTCATAGACTCTTTCTGATGTTAAAAAGTCAAGTCAGGTCCGCCATACAGTAGTCCATATGGGACCTTTTGAACTATTTTTCTGCTCAGAGGGTCCAGAGAAGGTCTAAAAGCTACATGATGTCCACATAGACTCTTTCTGATGTTAAAAAGTCAATTCAGGTCCTCCAGACAGTGGTCCATGTTGGACCTTTTGAACTTTTTTTCTGCTCAGAGGGTCCCCAGAAGGTCTAAAAGCTACATGATGTCCTCATAGACTTTTTCTGATGTTAAAAAGTCAAGTTAGGTCCTCCAGTCAGTGGTCCATATTGGACCTGTTGAACTTTTTTTCTCCTCAGAGGGTGCCAAGAAGGTCTAAAAGCTACAAGATGTCCTCATAGACTCTTTCTGATGTTAAAAAGTCAAGTCAGGACCTCCAGACAGTGGTCCATATGGGACTTTTTGAACTTTTTTCTCCTCAGAAGGTGCCAAGAAGGTCTAAAAGCTACATGATGTCCTCATAGACTCCTCTTTCTGATGTTAAAAAGTCAAGTCAGGACCTCCAGACTTTGGTTCATATGGGACCTTTTGAACTTTTTTTCTCCTCAGAGGGTCCCCAGAAGGTCTAAAAGCTACATGATGTCCTCATTGACTCTTTTTGATGTTAAAAGGTCAAGTCAGGACCTCCAGACAGTGGTCCATATAGAACCTTTTGATTTTTTTTTCTGCTCAGAGGGTCCCCAGAAGGTCTAAAAGCTACACGATGTCCACATAGACTCTTTCTGATGTTAAAAAGTCAAGTCAGGTCCTCCAAACATTGGTCAATATGGTACCTTTTGAACTTTTTTCTGCTCAGAGGGTCCCCAGAAGGTCTAAAAGCTACATGATGTCCTCATAGACTCTTTCTGATGTTAAAAAGTCAAGTCAGGTCCGCCATACAGTAGTCCATATGGGACCTTTTGAACTATTTTTCTGCTCAGAGGGTCCAGAGAAGGTCTAAAAGCTACATGATGTCCACATAGGCTCTTTCTGATGTTAAAAAGTCAATTCAGGTCCTCCAGACAGTGGTCCATGTTGGACCTTTTGAACTTTTTTTCTGCTCAGAGGGTCCCCAGAAGGTCTAAAAGCTACCTGATGTCCTCATAGACTCTTTCTGATGTTAAAAAGTCAAGTCAGGTCCTCCAGACAGTGGTCCATATGTGACCTTTTGAACTTTTTTCTCCTCAGAGGGTCCCCAGAAGGTCTAAAAGCTACATGATGTCTTCATAGACTCTTTCTGATGTTAAAATGTCAAGTCAGGACCTCCAGAGAGTGGTCCATATGGGACCTTTTGAACTTTTTTTCTCTTCAGAGGGTCCCCAGAAGGTCTAAAAGCTACATGATGTCCTCATAGACTCTTTTTGATGTTAAAAAAGTCAAGTCAGGTCCTCCAAACACTAGTCCATATGGGACCTTTTGAAAATGTTTTCTCCTCAGAGGGTCCCCAGAAGGTCTAAAAGCTACATGATGTCCTCATAGACTCTTTCTGATGTTAAAAAGTCAAGTCAGGACCTCCAGACAGTGGTCCATATGGGACCTTTTGAACTTTTTTTCTGCTCAGAGGGTCCCCAGAAGGTCTAAAAGCTACATGATGTCCTCATAGACTTTTTTTGATGTTAAAAAGTCAAGTTAGGTCCTCCAGTCAGTGGTCCATATGGGACCTGTTGATCTTTTTTTCTCCTCAGAGGGTGCCAAGAAGGTCTAAAAGCTACAAGATGTCCTCATAGACTCTTTCTGATGTTAAAAAGTCAAGTCAGGACCTCCAGACAGTGGTCCATATGGGACCTTTTGAACTTTTTTCTGCTAAGAGGGTCCCCAGAAGGTCTAAAAGCGACATGATGTCCTCATTGACTCTTTTTGATGTTAAAAAGTCAAGTCAGGACCTCCAGACAGTGGTCCATATAGGACCTTTTGAACTTTTTTTCTGCTCAGAGGGTCCCCAGAAGGTCTAAAATCTACATGATGTCCACATAGACTCTTTCTGATGTTAAAAAGTCAAGTCAGGTCCTCCAAACATTGGTCAATACGGGACCTTTTGAACTTTTTTTCTGATAAGAGGGTCCCCAGAAGGTCTAACAGCTACATGATGTCCTCATAGACTCTTTCTGATGTCAAAAAGTCAAGTCAGGTCCTCCAGACAGTGGTCCATATGGTACCTTTTGAACTTTTTTTCTGCTCAGAGGGTCCCCAGAAGGTCTAAAAGCTACATGATGTCCTCATAGACTCTTTCTGATGTTAAAAAGTCAAGTCAGGTCCTCCATACAGTTGTCCATATGGGACCTTTTGAACTTTTTTCTGATAAGAGGGTCCCCAGAAGGTCTAAAAGCTACATGATGTCCTCATAGACTCTTTCTGATGTTAAAAGTCAAGTAGGGTCCTCCAGACAGTGGTCCATATGGGACCTTTTGAACTTTTTTTCTGCTCAGAGGGTCCCCAGAAGGTCTAAAAGCTACATGATGTCCTCATAGACTCTTTCTGATGTTAAAAAGTCAAGTCAGGTCCTCTCAGACAGTTGTTCATATGGGAGCTTTTGAACTTTTTTTCTGATAACAGGGTCCCCAGAAGGTCTAAAAGCTACATAATGTCCTCATAGACTCTTTCTGATGTAAAAAGTCAAGTCAGGTCCTCCAGACAGTGGTCCATATGGGACCTTTTGAACTTTTTTTCTCCTCAGAGGGCGCCCAAAAGGTCTTAAAGCTACATGATGTCCTCATAGACTATTTCTGATGTTAAATAGGCAAGTCAGGTTCTCCAGACAGTGGTCCATATGGGACCTTTTGAACTTTTTTTCTACTCAGAGGGTCCCCAGAAGGTCTAAAAGCTACATGATGTCCTCATAGACTCTTTCTGATGTTAAAAAGTCAAGTCAGGTCCTCCAGACATTGGTCCATATGGGACCTGTTGAACTTTTTTCTGATAAGATGGTCCCCAGAAGGTCTAAAAGCTACATGATGTCCTCATAGACTCTTTCTGATGTTAAAAAGTCAAGTCAAGTCCTCCAGATATTGGTCCATATGGGACCTTTTGAACTTTTTTCTGATAAGAGGGTCCCCAGAAGGTCTAAAAGCTACATGATGTCCTCATAGAATCTTTCTGATGTTAAAAAGTCAAGTCAGGACATCCAGACAGTGGTCCATATGGGACCTTTTGAACTTTTTTTCTCCTCAGGGGGTCCCCAGAAGGTCTAAAAGCTACATGATGTCCTCATAGACTCTTTCTGATGTTAAAAAGTCAAGTCAGGTCCTCCAGTCAGTGGTCCATATGGGACATTTTGAACTTTTTTTCTCCTCAGAGGGTCCCCAGAAGGTCTAAAAGCTACATGATGTCCTCAAAGACTCTTTTTGATGTTAAAAAGTCAAGTCAGGTCCTCCAGACACTAGTCCATATGGGACCTTTTTAACTTTTTTTCTTCTCAGAGGGTTTCCAGAAGGTCTAAAAGCTACATGATTACATCATAGACTCTTTCTGATGGTAAAAAGTCAAAAGCCATTGTTGAATTGCAATGCATTCAAGAACTAACTCATTTTGTAGTGCATTGAAGAGATGGGCAATGCAATCTTTTGTTTTAATAACATTTTTGTTGTTTCATTCCATTGCATAAAAGGACTAACTTATTCCTTTGTGCAATGAAAAAAACTAACGCTTAAAAACTGCTTTTGCATTGCACATATGATAAAGCAGTAGAATAACATATAAGCGATATGCACTTTTTTGCATTGCAAAGCATTCAAGAACTAACTCATTCAGTAGTGCATTGAAGAGATTGAATTGCATTGCACATAAGTTAAAGCGTTGTGCATAAGCAATATGCACTTTTTTTGCAATGCACTCAAGAACTAACTCTTTTTGTAGTGCATTAAAGAGAAGGGCAACGCAATCTGTGGTTTTAAAAACGTTTTGTTGTTTCATTTCATTGCATAAAAGGACTAACATATTCCTTTGTGCAATGAAAAAAACTAACGCTTAAAAAAACTGCTGTTGCATTGCACATATGATAAAGCGTTAGAATGACATATCAGCGATATTCACTTTTTTGCATTGCAATGCGTTCAAGAACTAACTCATTCCGTAGTGCATTAAGAGATCTGCAATGCAATCTGCTGTTGCATTGCACATACGATCAAGCGTAAAGAAGAATACCAACGAAAAGCATCGAAGAATGACCTATAATTAATATGCACTTTATTGCATTGCAATTTATTCAAGAACTAGCTCATCGTGCTGTTGCAATGCACAAGCGTTTTGCACGGAAGAATAACATTTAAAAGTAATATGCACTCTGTTGCATTGCAATGCATTCAAGAACTGATGCGTTTCATTCCATTGCAACAGCGTGCTGTTGCATTGTACAAGCGTTTTGCATGGAAGAATAACATTTTAAAAGTAATATGCCCTTTTATGCAATTTGTTGCATTGCAATGCATTTAAAAACTGATGCGTTTCATTCCATTGCAACAGCGTGCTGTTGCATTGCACAAGCGTTTTGCATGGAAGAATAACATTTTAAAAGTAATATGCACTTTTATGCAATTTGTTGCATTGCAATGCATTTAAAAACTGATGCGTTTCATTCCATTGCTACAGCGTGCTGTTGCATTGTACAAGCGTTTTGCATGGAAGAATAACATTTTAAAAGTAATATGCACTTTTATGCAATTTGTTGCATTGCAATGCATTTAAAAACTGATGCGTTTCATTCCATTGCAACAGCGTGCTGTTGCATTGCACAAGCGTTTTGCATGGAAGAATAACATTTTAAAAGTAATATGCACTTTTATGCAATTTGTTGCATTGCAATGCATTTAAAAACTGATGCGTTTCATTCCATTGCTACAGCGTGCTGTTGCATTGCACAAGCGTTTTGCATGGAAGAATAACATTTAAAAGTAATATGCCCTTTTATGCAATTTGTTGCATTGCAATGCATTTAAAAACTGATGCGTTTCATTCCATTGCAACAGCGTGCTGTTGCATTGCACAAGCGTTTTGCATGGAAGAATAACATTTTAAAAGTAATATGCACTTTTATGCAATTTGTTGCATTGCAATGCATTTAAAAACTGATGCGTTTCATTCCATTGCAACAGCGTGCTGTTGCATTGCACAAGCGTTTTGCATGGAAGAATAACATTTAAAAGTAATATGCACTCTGTTTCATTGCAATGCATTTAAGAACTAATGCGTTTCATTACATTGCAACAGCGTGCTGTTGCATTGCACAAGCGTTTTGCATGGAAGAATAACATTTAAAAGTAATATGCACTCTTGCATTGCAATGCATTTAAGAACTAATGCGTTTCATTACATTGCAACAGCGTGCTGTTGCATTGCACAAGCGTTTTGCATGGAAGAATAACATTTAAAAGTAATATGCACTCTGTTGCATTGCAATGCATTTAAGAACTAATTCGTTTCATTACATTGCAACAGCGTGCTGTTGCATTGCACAAGCGTTTTGCATGGAAGAATAACATTTAAAAGTAAGATGCACTCTGTTGAATTGCAATGCATTCAAGAACTAATGCGTTTCATTACATTGCACAAGCGTTTTGCATGGAAGAATAACATTTGAAAGTAATATGCACTTTGTTGATTGCAATGCATTCAAGATTCAAGAAATAAAACTCATTCCGTTTTTTTAATAATAAAACTAAAAACATTTTTTAAGGTAGCCTATGTCGTACTCTTAAACAGACATGATTTTAATCATTGCTATTGCCCTGCTAATTTAGTCAGTATTGATGTACGTTCACTGATTCTAGCTTCTCTCATTTCTGTCTCTTTCTTTTCATGTGAAATGAGTAGGATACACATGCTTACATTCATAAATATAAACTTTATTTCTATTAAGTTTTTCAAAACTATTTATACATTTGTCACATAAATATGTTAAGACCGCCAGACAGTAGTCCATATAAAACTTTTGCACTTTTTTTCTCCTCAGAGGGTCTCCAGAAGGCCTAAAAGCTACATGATGACCTCATAGACTCTTTCTGATGTTAAAAAGTCGTCAAGTCCGCCAGACAGTAGTCCACATGGGAGCTTTTGATCTTTTTTCTGCTCAGAGGGCCCCAGAAGGTCTTAAAGCTACATGATGTCCTCAAAGACTCTTTCTGATGTTAAAAAGTCAAGTAAAGTCCGCCACAAAACAATCCATATGGGAGTTTTGGAACTTTGTTTCTCCTCAGAGGGTGCCCAGAAGGTCTCAAAGCTACATGATGTCCTCATAGACTCTTTCTGATGTTAAAAAGTCAAGTCAGGTCCTCCAGACAGTGGTCCATATGGGACCCTTTGAACTTTTTTTCTACTCAGAGGGTCCCCAGATTGTCTAAAAGCTACATGATGTCCTTATTGACTCTTTCTGATGTTAAAAGGTCAACTCAAGTCCACCATACAGTAGTCCATATGGGACATTTTGAACTTTTTTTCTGCTCAGAGGGTCCAGAGAAGGTCTAAAATCTACATGATGTCCTCATAGACTCTTTCTGATGTTAAAAAGTCAAGTCAGGTCCTCCAGGCAGTGGTCCATATGGGACCTTTTGAACTTTTTTTCTCCTCAGATGGTGCTCAGAAGGTCTAAAAGCTACATGATGTCCTCCTAGACTCTTTCTGATGTTAAAAAGTCAAGTCAGGTCCTCCAGACAGTGGTCCATATGGGACCTTTTGAACTTTTTTCTCCTCACAGGGTCCCCAGAAGGTCTAAAAGCTACATGATGTCCTCATACACTCTTTCTGATGTTAAAAATTCAATTCAGGACCTCCAGACATTGGTCCATATGGGACCTTTTGAACTTTTTTTCTGCTCAGAGGGGCCCAAGATGGTCTAAAAGCTACCTGATGTCCTCATAGACTCTTTCTGATGTTAAAAAGTCAAGTCAGGTCCTCCAGACATTGGTCCATATGGGTCCTTTTGAACTTTTTTTCTGCTCAGAGGGGCCCAAGATGGTCTAAAAGCTACCTGATGTCCTCATAGACTCTTTCTGATGTTAAAAAGTCGTCAGGACCTCCAGACAGTGGTCCATATGGGAGCTTTTGAACTTTTTTCTGCTCAGAGGGTCCCCAGAAGGTCTAAAAGCTACCTTGATGTCCACATAGACTCTTTCTGATGTTAAAAAGTCAAGTCAGGACCTCCAGACAGTGGTCCATATGGGACCTTTTGAACTTTTTTTATTCTCAGAGGGTCCCCAGAAGGTCTAAAAGCTACATGATGTCCTCATAGACTCTTTCTGATGTTAAAAAGTCAAGTCAGGTCCTCCAGACATTGGTCCATGTGGGACCTTTTGAACTTTTTTCTGATAAGAGGGTCCCCAGAAGGTCTAAAAGCTACATGATGTCCTCATAGAATCTTTCTGATGTTAAAAAGTCAAGTTAGGTCCTCCAGACATTGGTCCATATGGGACCTTTTGAACTTTTTTCTGATAAGAGGGTCCCCAGAAGGTCTAAAAGCTACATGATGTCCTCATAGAATCTTTCTGATGTTAAAAAGTCAAGTCAGGTCCTCCAAACATTGGTCAATATGGGACCTTTTGAACTTTTTTTCTTCTCAGCGGGTCCCCAGAAGGTCTAAAAGCTCCATGCTGTCCTCATAGACTCTTTCTGATGTTAAAAAGTCAAGTCAGGTCCTCCAGACAGTGGTCCATATGGGACCTTTTGAACTTTATTTCTGCTCAGAGGGTCCCCAGAAGGTCTAAAAGCTACATGATGTCCTTATAGAAACTTTCTGATGTTAAAAAGTCAAGTCAAGTTCACCAGACGGGGACCTTTTGAACTTTTTTTCTCCTCAGAGGGTCCCCAGAAGGTCTAAAAGCTACATGATGTCCTCATAGACTCTTTTTAATGTTAAAAAGTCAAGTCATGTCCTCCAGATAGTGGTCCATATGGGACCTTTTGAACTTTTTTTCTCCTCAGAGGGTCCCCAGAAGGTCTAAAAGCTACCTGATGTCCACATAGACTCTTTCTGATGTTAAAAATTCAACTCAGGTCCTCCAGACAGTGGTCCATATGGGACCTTTTGAACTTTTTTTCTGCTCAGAGGGTCCAGAGAAGGTCTAAAAGCTACATGATGTCCTCATAGACTCTTTCTGATGTTAAAAAGTCAAGTCAGGTCCTCCAGTCAGTGGTCCATATGGGACCTTTTGAACTTTTTTTCTCCTCACAGGGTCCCCAGAAGGCCTAAAAGCTACATGATGTCCTCATAGACTCTTTCTGATGTTAAAAAGTCAAGTCAGGTCCTCCTGTCAGTGGGACCTTTTGAACTTTTTTTCTCCTCAGAGGGTCCCCAGAAAGTTTAAAAGCTACATGATGTCCTCATAGACTCTTTTTGATGTTAAAAATTCAAGTCAGGACCTCCAGACATTGGTCCATATGGGACCTTTTGAACTTTTTTTCTGCTCAGAGGGGCCCAAGATGGTCTAAAAGCTACCTGATGTCCTCATAGACTCTTTCTGATGTTAAAAAGTCAAGTCAGGTCCTCCAGACATTGGTCCATATGGGACCTTTTGAACTTTTTTTCTGCTCAGAGGGGCCCAAGATGGTCTAAAAGCTACCTGATGTCCTCATAGACTCTTTCTGATGTTAAAACTCAGGGGGTCCCCAGAAGGTCTAAAAGCTACATGATGTCCTCATAGACTCTTTCTGAAGTTAAAAAGTCAAGTCAGGTCCTCCAGTCAGTGGTCCATATGGGACCTGTTGAAATTTTTTCTCCTCAGAGGGTGCCCAGAAGGTCTAAAAGCTACATGATGTCCTCATAGACCATTTCTGATGTTAAATAGGCAAGTCAGGTTCTTCAGACAGTGGTCCATATGGGACCTTTTGAACTTTTTTTCTGCTCAGAGGGTCCCCAGAAGGTCTAAAAGCCACCTGATGTCCACATAGACTCTTTCTGATGTTAAAAAGTCAAGGTAGGACCTCCAGACAGTGGTCCATATGGGACCTTTTGAACTTTTTTTCTCCTCAGAGGGTCCCCAGAAGGTCTAAAAGCTATATGATGTCCTCAGAGACTCTTTCTGATGTTAAAAAGTCAATTCAGGTCCTCCAGACAGTGGTCCATGTTGGACCTTTTGAACTTTTTTTCTGCTCAGAGGGTCCCCAGAAGATCTAAAAGCTACCTGATGTCCTCATAGACTCTTTCTGATGTTAAAAAGTCAAGTCAGGACCTCCACACAGTGGTCCATATGGGACATTTTGAACTTTTTTTCTCCTCAGAGGGTCCCCAGAAGGTCTAAAAGCTACATGATGTCCTCATAGACTTTTTCTGATGTTAAAAAGTCAAGTCAGGTCCTCCAGACAGTGGTCCATATGGTACCTTTTGAACTTTTTTTCTGCTCAGAGGGTCCCCAGAAGGTCTAAAAGCTACATGATGTCCTCATAGACTCTTTCTGATGTAAAAAGTCAAGTCAGGTCCTCCAGACAGTGGTCCATGTGGGACCTGTTGAAGTTTTTTTCTCCTCAGACGGTGCCAAGAAGGTCTAAAAGCTACATGATGTCCTCATAGACTCTTTCTGATGTAAAAAGTCAAGTCAGGTCCTCCAGTCAGTGGTCCATATGGGACCTGTTGAACTTTTTTTCTCCTCAGAGGGTGCCCAGAAGGTCTAAAAGCTACATGATGTCCTCATAGACTATTTTTGATGTTAAAAGTCAAGTAAGGTCCTCCAGAGACTAGTCCACATGGGACCTTTTGAACTTTTTTTCTCCTCAGAGGGTCCCCAGAAGATCTAAAAGCTACCTGATGTCCTCATAGACTCTTTCTGATGTTAAAAAGTCAAGTCAGGACCTCCAGACAGTGGTCCATATGGGACCTTTTGAACTTTTTTTCTGCTCAGAGGGTCCCCAGAAGGTCTAAAAGCTCCATGCTGTCCTCATAGACTCTTTCTGATGTTAAAAAGTCAAGTCAGGACCTCCAGACAGTGGTCCATATGGGATCTCCTCAGGGGGTCCCCAGAAGGTCTAAAAGCTACATGATGTCCTCATAGACTCTTTCTGATGTTAAAAAGTCAAGTCAGGTCCTCCAGTCAGTGGTCCATATGGGACCTGTTGAACTTTTTTTCTCCTCAGAGGGTGCCAAGAAGGTCTAAAAGCTACATGATGTCCTCATAGACTATTTCTGATGTTAAAAAGTCAAGTCAGGTCCTCCAGACACTAGTCCATATGGGACCTTTTGAACTTTTTTTCTCCTCAGAGGGTCCCCATAAGGTCTAAAAGCTACATGATGTCCTCATAGACTCTTTCTGATGTTAAAAAGTCAAGTCAGGTCCTCCAGACAGTGGTCCATATGGTACCTTTTGAACTTTTTTTCTGCTCAGAGGGTCCCCAGAAGGTCTAAAAGCTACATGATGTCCTCATAGACTCTTTCTGATGTTAAAAAGTCAAGTCAGGTCCTCCAGACAGTGGTCCATATGGTACATTTTGAACTTTTTTTCTGCTCAGAGGGTCCCCAGAACGTCTAAAAGCTACATGATGTCCTCATAGACTCTTTCTGATGTTAAAATGTCAAGTCAGGCCCTCCAGACAGTAGTCCATATGGGACTTTTTTAACTTTCTTTCTCATCAGAGGGTCCCCAGAAGGTCTAAAAGCTACATGATGTCCTCATAGACTCTTTCTGATGTTAAAAAGTCAAGTCAGGTCCTCCAGACATTGGTTCATATGGGACCTTTTGAACTTTTTTTCTGCTCAGAGTGTTTAGAGAAGGTCTAAAAGCTACATGATGTCCTTATATAAACTTTCTGATGTTAAAAAGTCAAGTCAAGTTCGCCAGACTGGGACCTTTTGAACTTTTTTTCTGCTCAGAGGGTCCCCAGAAGGTTTAAAAATAACATGATGTCCTCAAAGACTCTTTCTGATGTTAAAAAGTCAAGTCAGGTCCTCCAGACATTGGTCCATCTGGGACGTTTTGAACTTTTTTTTTTGCACAGAGGGTCCCCAGAAGGTCTAAAAGCTACCTGATGTCCTCATAGACTCTTTCTGATGTTAAAAAGTCAAGTCAGGTCCTCCAGACAGTGGTCCATATGGTACCTTTTGAACTTTTTTTCTGCTCAGAGGGTCCCCAGAAGGTCTAAATGCTACATGCTGTCCTCATAGACTCTTTCTGATGTTAAAAAGTCAAGTCAGGACCTCCAGACAGTGGTCCATATGGGATCTCCTCAGGGGGTCCCCAGAAGGTCTAAAAGCTACATGATGTCCTCATAGACTCTTTCTGATGTTAAAAAGTCAAGTCAGGTCCTCCTGTCAGTGGGACCTTTTGAACTTTTTTTCTCCTCAGAGGGTCCCCAGAAAGTTTAAAAGCTACATGATGTCCTCATAGACTCTTTTTGATGTTAAAAATTCAAGTCAGGACCTCCAGACATTGGTCCATATGGGACCTTTTGAACTTTTTTTCTGCTCAGAGGGGCCCAAGATGGTCTAAAAGCTACCTGATGTCCTCATAGACTCTTTCTGATGTTAAAAAGTCGTCAGGACCTCCAGACAGTGGTCCATATGGGAGCTTTTGAACTTTTTTCTGCTCAGAGGGTCCCCAGAAGGTCTAAAAGCTACCTTGATGTCCACATAGACTCTTTCTGATGTTAAAAAGTCAAGTCAGGACCTCCAGACAGTGGTCCATATGGGACCTTTTGAACTTTTTTTATTCTCAGAGGGTCCCCAGAAGGTCTAAAAGCTACATGATGTCCTCATAGACTCTTTCTGATGTTAAAAAGTCAAGTCAGGTCCTCCAGACATTGGTCCATGTGGGACCTTTTGAACTTTTTTCTGATAAGAGGGTCCCCAGAAGGTCTAAAAGCTACATGATGTCCTCATAGAATCTTTCTGATGTTAAAAAGTCAAGTTAGGTCCTCCAGACATTGGTCCATATGGGACCTTTTGAACTTTTTTCTGATAAGAGGGTCCCCAGAAGGTCTAAAAGCTACATGATGTCCTCATAGAATCTTTCTGATGTTAAAAAGTCAAGTCAGGTCCTCCAAACATTGGTCAATATGGGACCTTTTGAACTTTTTTTCTTCTCAGCGGGTCCCCAGAAGGTCTAAAAGCTCCATGCTGTCCTCATAGACTCTTTCTGATGTTAAAAAGTCAAGTCAGGTCCTCCAGACAGTGGTCCATATGGGACCTTTTGAACTTTATTTCTGCTCAGAGGGTCCCCAGAAGGTCTAAAAGCTACATGATGTCCTTATAGAAACTTTCTGATGTTAAAAAGTCAAGTCAAGTTCACCAGACGGGGACCTTTTGAACTTTTTTTCTCCTCAGAGGGTCCCCAGAAGGTCTAAAAGCTACATGATGTCCTCATAGACTCTTTTTAATGTTAAAAAGTCAAGTCATGTCCTCCAGATAGTGGTCCATATGGGACCTTTTGAACTTTTTTTCTCCTCAGAGGGTCCCCAGAAGGTCTAAAAGCTACCTGATGTCCACATAGACTCTTTCTGATGTTAAAAATTCAACTCAGGTCCTCCAGACAGTGGTCCATATGGGACCTTTTGAACTTTTTTTCTGCTCAGAGGGTCCAGAGAAGGTCTAAAAGCTACATGATGTCCTCATAGACTCTTTCTGATGTTAAAAAGTCAAGTCAGGTCCTCCAGTCAGTGGTCCATATGGGACCTTTTGAACTTTTTTTCTCCTCACAGGGTCCCCAGAAGGCCTAAAAGCTACATGATGTCCTCATAGACTCTTTCTGATGTTAAAAAGTCAAGTCAGGTCCTCCTGTCAGTGGGACCTTTTGAACTTTTTTTCTCCTCAGAGGGTCCCCAGAAAGTTTAAAAGCTACATGATGTCCTCATAGACTCTTTTTGATGTTAAAAATTCAAGTCAGGACCTCCAGACATTGGTCCATATGGGACCTTTTGAACTTTTTTTCTGCTCAGAGGGGCCCAAGATGGTCTAAAAGCTACCTGATGTCCTCATAGACTCTTTCTGATGTTAAAAAGTCAAGTCAGGTCCTCCAGACATTGGTCCATATGGGACCTTTTGAACTTTTTTTCTGCTCAGAGGGGCCCAAGATGGTCTAAAAGCTACCTGATGTCCTCATAGACTCTTTCTGATGTTAAAACTCAGGGGGTCCCCAGAAGGTCTAAAAGCTACATGATGTCCTCATAGACTCTTTCTGAAGTTAAAAAGTCAAGTCAGGTCCTCCAGTCAGTGGTCCATATGGGACCTGTTGAAATTTTTTCTCCTCAGAGGGTGCCCAGAAGGTCTAAAAGCTACATGATGTCCTCATAGACCATTTCTGATGTTAAATAGGCAAGTCAGGTTCTTCAGACAGTGGTCCATATGGGACCTTTTGAACTTTTTTTCTGCTCAGAGGGTCCCCAGAAGGTCTAAAAGCCACCTGATGTCCACATAGACTCTTTCTGATGTTAAAAAGTCAAGGTAGGACCTCCAGACAGTGGTCCATATGGGACCTTTTGAACTTTTTTTCTCCTCAGAGGGTCCCCAGAAGGTCTAAAAGCTATATGATGTCCTCAGAGACTCTTTCTGATGTTAAAAAGTCAATTCAGGTCCTCCAGACAGTGGTCCATGTTGGACCTTTTGAACTTTTTTTCTGCTCAGAGGGTCCCCAGAAGATCTAAAAGCTACCTGATGTCCTCATAGACTCTTTCTGATGTTAAAAAGTCAAGTCAGGACCTCCACACAGTGGTCCATATGGGACATTTTGAACTTTTTTTCTCCTCAGAGGGTCCCCAGAAGGTCTAAAAGCTACATGATGTCCTCATAGACTCTTTCTGATGTTAAAAAGTCAAGTCAGGTCCTCCAGACAGTGGTCCATATGGTACCTTTTGAACTTTTTTTCTGCTCAGAGGGTCCCCAGAAGGTCTAAAAGCTACATGATGTCCTCATAGACTCTTTCTGATGTAAAAAGTCAAGTCAGGTCCTCCAGACAGTGGTCCATGTGGGACCTGTTGAAGTTTTTTTCTCCTCAGACGGTGCCAAGAAGGTCTAAAAGCTACATGATGTCCTCATAGACTCTTTCTGATGTAAAAAGTCAAGTCAGGTCCTCCAGTCAGTGGTCCATATGGGACCTGTTGAACTTTTTTTCTCCTCAGAGGGTGCCCAGAAGGTCTAAAAGCTACATGATGTCCTCATAGACTATTTTTGATGTTAAAAAGTCAAGTAAGGTCCTCCAGAGACTAGTCCACATGGGACCTTTTGAACTTTTTTTCTCCTCAGAGGGTCCCCAGAAGATCTAAAAGCTACCTGATGTCCTCATAGACTCTTTCTGATGTTAAAAAGTCAAGTCAGGACCTCCAGACAGTGGTCCATATGGGACCTTTTGAACTTTTTTTCTGCTCAGAGGGTCCCCAGAAGGTCTAAAAGCTCCATGCTGTCCTCATAGACTCTTTCTGATGTTAAAAAGTCAAGTCAGGACCTCCAGACAGTGGTCCATATGGGATCTCCTCAGGGGGTCCCCAGAAGGTCTAAAAGCTACATGATGTCCTCATAGACTCTTTCTGATGTTAAAAAGTCAAGTCAGGTCCTCCAGTCAGTGGTCCATATGGGACCTGTTGAACTTTTTTTCTCCTCAGAGGGTGCCAAGAAGGTCTAAAAGCTACATGATGTCCTCATAGACTATTTCTGATGTTAAAAAGTCAAGTCAGGTCCTCCAGACACTAGTCCATATGGGACCTTTTGAACTTTTTTTCTCCTCAGAGGGTCCCCATAAGGTCTAAAAGCTACATGATGTCCTCATAGACTCTTTCTGATGTTAAAAAGTCAAGTCAGGTCCTCCAGACAGTGGTCCATATGGTACCTTTTGAACTTTTTTTCTGCTCAGAGGGTCCCCAGAAGGTCTAAAAGCTACATGATGTCCTCATAGACTCTTTCTGATGTTAAAAAGTCAAGTCAGGTCCTCCAGACAGTGGTCCATATGGTACATTTTGAACTTTTTTTCTGCTCAGAGGGTCCCCAGAACGTCTAAAAGCTACATGATGTCCTCATAGACTCTTTCTGATGTTGAAATGTCAAGTCAGGCCCTCCAGACAGTAGTCCATATGGGACTTTTTTAACTTTCTTTCTCATCAGAGGGTCCCCAGAAGGTCTAAAAGCTACATGATGTCCTCATAGACTCTTTCTGATGTTAAAAAGTCAAGTCAGGTCCTCCAGACATTGGTTCATATGGGACCTTTTGAACTTTTTTTCTGCTCAGAGCGTTTAGAGAAGGTCTAAAAGCTACATGATGTCCTTATAGAAACTTTCTGATGTTAAAAAGTCAAGTCAAGTTCGCCAGACTGGGACCTTTTGAACTTTTTTTCTGCTCAGAGGGTCCCCAGAAGGTTTAAAAATAACATGATGTCCTCAAAGACTCTTTCTGATGTTAAAAAGTCAAGTCAGGTCCTCCAGACATTGGTCCATCTGGGACGTTTTGAACTTTTTTTTTTGCACAGAGGGTCCCCAGAAGGTCTAAAAGCTACCTGATGTCCTCATAGACTCTTTCTGATGTTAAAAAGTCAAGTCAGGTCCTCCAGACAGTGGTCCATATGGTACCTTTTGAACTTTTTTTCTGCTCAGAGGGTCCCCAGAAGGTCTAAATGCTACATGCTGTCCTCATAGACTCTTTCTGATGTTAAAAAGTCAAGTCAGGACCTCCAGACAGTGGTCCATATGGGATCTCCTCAGGGGGTCCCCAGAAGGTCTAAAAGCTACATGATGTCCTCATAGACTCTTTCTGATGTTAAAAAGTCAAGTCAGGTCCTCCAGTCAGTGGTCCATATGGGACCTGTTGAACTTTTTTTCTCCTCAGAGGGTGCCAAGAAGGTCTAAAAGCTACATGATGTCCTCATAGACTATTTCTGATGTTAAAAAGTCAAGTCAGGTCCTCCAGACACTAGTCCATATGGGACCTTTTGAACTTTTTTTCTCCTCAGAGGGTCCCCATAAGGTCTAAAAGCTACATGATGTCCTCATAGACTCTTTCTGATGTTAAAAAGTCAAGTCAGGTCCTCCAGACAGTGGTCCATATGGTACCTTTTGAACTTTTTTTCTGCTCAGAGGGTCCCCAGAAGGTCTAAAAGCTACATGATGTCCTCATAGACTCTTTCTGATGTTAAAAAGTCAAGTCAGGTCCTCCAGACAGTGGTCCATATGGTACATTTTGAACTTTTTTTCTGCTCAGAGGGTCCCCAGAACGTCTAAAAGCTACATGATGTCCTCATAGACTCTTTCTGATGTTAAAATGTCAAGTCAGGCCCTCCAGACAGTAGTCCATATGGGACTTTTTTAACTTTCTTTCTCATCAGAGGGTCCCCAGAAGGTCTAAAAGCTACATGATGTCCTCATAGACTCTTTCTGATGTTAAAAAGTCAAGTCAGGTCCTCCAGACATTGGTTCATATGGGACCTTTTGAACTTTTTTTCTGCTCAGAGTGTTTAGAGAAGGTCTAAAAGCTACATGATGTCCTTATAGAAACTTTCTGATGTTAAAAAGTCAAGTCAAGTTCGCCAGACTGGGACCTTTTGAACTTTTTTTCTGCTCAGAGGGTCCCCAGAAGGTTTAAAAATAACATGATGTCCTCAAAGACTCTTTCTGATGTTAAAAAGTCAAGTCAGGTCCTCCAGACATTGGTCCATCTGGGACGTTTTGAACTTTTTTTTTTGCACAGAGGGTCCCCAGAAGGTCTAAAAGCTACCTGATGTCCTCATAGACTCTTTCTGATGTTAAAAAGTCAAGTCAGGTCCTCCAGACAGTGGTCCATATGGTACCTTTTGAACTTTTTTTCTGCTCAGAGGGTCCCCAGAAGGTCTAAATGCTACATGATGTCCTCATAGACTCTTTCTGATGTTAAAAAGTCAAGTAAGGTCCTCCAGACAGTGGTCCATATGGGACCTTTTGAACTTTTTTTCTTCTCAGAGGGTCCCCAGAAGGTCTAAAAGCTACAGGATGTCCTCATAGACTTTTTCTGATGTTAAAAAGTCAAGTTAGGTCCTCCAGTCAGTGGTCCATATGGGACCTGTTGAACTTTTTTTCTCCTCAGAGGGTGCCAAGAAGGTCTAAAAGCTACAAGATGTCCTCATAGACTCTTTCTGATGTTAAAATGTCAAGTCAGGACCTCCAGACAGTGGTCCATATGGGACCTTTTGAACTTTTTTTCTCCTCAGAGGGTCCCAAGAAGGTCTAAAAGCTACATGCTGTCCTCATAGACTCTTTCTCTTGTTAAAAAGTCAAGTCAGGACCTCCAGACAGTGGTCCATATGGGACCTTTTGAACTTTTTTTCTCCTCAGAGGGTCCCCAGAAGATCTAAAAGCTACATGATGTCCTCAAAGACTCTTTCTGATGTTAAAAAGTCAAGTCAGGTCCTCCAGACCGTGGTCCATATGGGACCTTTTGAACTTTTTTTCTCCTCAGAGGGTCCCCAGAAGGTCTAAAAGCTACATGCTGTCCTCATAGACTCTTTCTCATGTTAAAAAGTCAAGTCAGGACCTCCAGACAGTGGTCCATATGGGACTTTTTAAACTTTTTTCTGATAAGAGGGTCCCCAGAAGGTCTAAAAGCTACATGATGTCCTCATAGACTCTTGCTGATGTTAAAAAGTCAAGTCAGGTCCTCCAGACAGTTGTCCATATGGGACCTTTTGAACTTTTTTCTGATAAGAGGGTCCCCAGAACGTCTAAAAGCTACATGCTGTCCTCATAGACTCTTTCTGATGTTAAAAGTCAAGTCAGGTCCTCCAGACAGTGGTCCATATGGGACCTTTTGAACTTTTTTTCTCCTCAGATGGTCCCCAGAAGGTCTAAAAGCTACATGATGTCCTCATAGACTCTTTCTGATGTTAAAAAGTCGTCATGACCTCCAGACAGTGGTCCATATGGGACCTTTTGAACTTTTTTTCTGCTCTTAGGGTCCCCAGAAGGTCTAAAAGCTACATGATGTCCTCATAGACTCTTTCTGATGTTAAAATGTCAAGTTAGGACCTCAAGATAGTGGTCCATATGGGACCTTTGGAAGTTTTTGTCTCCTCAGAGGGTCCCCAGAAGGTCTAAAAGCTACATGATGTCCTCATAGACTCTTTCTGATGTTAAAAAGTCAAGTCAGGTCCTCCAGACAGTGGTCCATATGGGACCTTTTGAACTTTTTTTCTCCTCAGGGGGTCCCCAGAAGGTCTAAAAGCTACATGATGTCCTCATAGACTCTTTCTGAAGTTAAAAAGTCAAGTCAGGTCCTCCAGTCAGTGGTCCATATGGGACCTGTTGAACTTTTTTTCTCCTCAGAGGGTGCCCAGAAGGTCTTAAAGCTACATGATGTCCTCATAGACTATTTCTGATGTTAAATAGGCAAGTCAGGTCCTTCAGACAGTGGTCCATATGGGACCTTTTGAACTTTTTTTCTGCTCAGAGGGTCCCCAGAAGGTCTAAAAGCCACCTGATGTCCACATAGACTCTTTCTGATGTTAAAAAGTCAAGTCAGGACCTCCAGACAGTGGTCCATATGGGACCTTTTGAACTTTTTTTCTCCTCAGAGGGTCCCCAGAAGGTCTAAAAGCTACATGATGTCCTCAGAGACTCTTTCTGATGTTAAAAAGTCAATTCAGGTCCTCCAGACAGTGGTCCATGTTGGACCTTTTGAACTTTTTTTCTGCTCAGAGGGTCCCCAGAAGATCTAAAAGCTACCTGATGTCCTCATAGACTCTTTCTGATGTTAAAAAGTCAAGTCAGGACCTCCAAACAGTGGTCCATATGGGACTTTTTGAACTTTTTTTCTCCTCAGAGGGTCCCCAGAAGGTCTAAAAGCTACATGATGTCCTCATAGACTCTTTCTGATGTTAAAAAGTCAAGTCAGGTCCTCCAAACAGTGGTCCATATGGTACCTTTTGAACTTTTTTTCTGCTCAGAGGGTCCCCAGAAGGTCTAAAAGCTACATGATGTCCTCATAGACTCTTTCTGATGTAAAAAGTCAAGTCAGGTCCTCCAGAAGTGGTCCATGTGGGACCTGTTGAAGTTTTTTTCTCCTCAGACGGTGCCAAGAAGGTCTAAAAGCTACATGATGTCCTCATAGACTCTTTCTGATGTAAAAAGTCAAGTCAGGTCCTCCAGTCAGTGGTCCATATGGGACCTGTTGAACTTTTTTTCTCCTCAGAGGGTGCCCAGAAGGTCTAAAAGCTACATGATGTCCTCATAGACTATTTTTGATGTTAAAAAGTCAAGTAAGGTCCTCCAGAGACTAGTCCACATGGGACCTTTTGAACTTTTTTTCTCCTCAGAGGGTCCCCAGAAGATCTAAAAGCTACCTGATGTCCTCATAGACTCTTTCTGATGTTAAAAAGTCAAGTCAGGACCTCCACACAGTGGTCCATATGGGACATTTTGAACTTTTTTTCTCCTCAGAGGGTCCCCAGAAGGTCTAAAAGCTACATGATGTCCTCATAGACTCTTTCTGATGTTAAAAAGTCAAGTCAGGTCCTCCAGACAGTGGTCCATATGGTACCTTTTGAACTTTTTTTCTGCTCAGAGGGTCCCCAGAAGGTCTAAAAGCTACATGATGTCCTCATAGACTCTTTCTGATGTAAAAAGTCAAGTCAGGTCCTCCAGACAGTGGTCCATGTGGGACCTGTTGAAGTTTTTTTCTCCTCAGACGGTTCCAAGAAGGTCTAAAAGCTACATGATGTCCTCATAGACTCTTTCTGATGTAAAAAGTCAAGTCAGGTCCTCCAGTCAGTGGTCCATATGGGACCTGTTGAACTTTTTTTCTCCTCAGAGGGTGCCCAGAAGGTCTAAAAGCTACATGATGTCCTCATAGACTATTTTTGATGTTAAAAAGTCAAGTAAGGTCCTCCAGAGACTAGTCCACATGGGACCTTTTGAACTTTTTTTCTCCTCAGAGGGTCCCCAGAAGGTCTAAAAGCTACATGATGTCATCATAGACTATTTCTGATGTTAAAAAGTCAAGTCAGGTCCTCCAGACACTAGTCCATTTGGGACCTTTTGAACTTTTTTTCTCCTCAGAGGGTCCCCATAAGGTCTAAAAGCTACATGATGTCCTCATAGACTCTTTGTGATGTAAGAAGTCTAGTCAGGTCCTGCAGACAGTGGTCCATATAGGACCTTTTGAACTTTTTTTCTGCTCAGAGGGTCCCCAGAAGGTCTAAAAGCTACATGATGTCCTCATAGGCTCGTTTTGATGTTAAAAAGTCAAGTCAGGACCTCCAGACAGTGGTCCATATGGGACTTTTTGAACTTTTTTTCTCCTCAGAGGGTCCCCAGAAGGTCTAAACGCTACATGATGTCCTCATAGACTCTTTCTGATGTCAAAAAGTCAAGTCAGGACCTCCAGACAGTGGTCCATATGGGACCTTTTGAACTTTATTTCTGCTCAGAGGGTCCCCAGAAGGTCTAAAAGCTACATGATGTCCTCATAGACTCTTTCTGATGTTAAAAAGTCAAGTCAGGTCCTCCAGACATTGGTCCATATGGGACTTTTTAAACTTTTTTCTGATAAGAGGGTCCCCAGAAGGTCTAAAAGCTACATGATGTCCTCATAGACTCTTGCTGATGTTAAAAAGTCAAGTCAGGTCCTCCAGACAGTTGTCCATATGGGACCTTTTGAACTTTTTTCTGATAAGAGGGTCCCCAGAACGTCTAAAAGCTACATGCTGTCCTCATAGACTCTTTCTGATGTTAAAAGTCAAGTCAGGTCCTCCAGACAGTGGTCCATATGGGACCTTTTGAACTTTTTTTCTCCTCAGATGGTCCCCAGAAGGTCTAAAAGCTACATGATGTCCTCATAGACTCTTTCTGATGTTAAAAAGTCGTCATGACCTCCAGACAGTGGTCCATATGGGACCTTTTGAACTTTTTTTCTGCTCTTAGGGTCCCCAGAAGGTCTAAAAGCTACATGATGTCCTCATAGACTCTTTCTGATGATAAAATGTCAAGTTAGGACCTCAAGATAGTGGTCCATATGGGACCTTTGGAACTGTTTGTCTCCTCAGAGGGTCCCCAGAAGGTCTAAAAGCTACATGATGTCCTCATAGACTCTTTCTGATGTTAAAAAGTCAAGTCAGGTCCTCCAGACAGTGGTCCATATGGGACCTTTTGAACTTTTTTTCTCCTCAGGGGGTCCCCAGAAGGTCTAAAATCTACATGATGTCCTCATAGACTCTTTCTGAAGTTAAAAAGTCAAGTCAGGTCCTCCAGTCAGTGGTCCATATGGGACCTGTTGAACTTTTTTTCTCCTCAGAGGGTGCCCAGAAGGTCTTAAAGCTACATGATGTCCTCATAGACTATTTCTGATGTTAAATAGGCAAGTCAGGTTCTTCAGACAGTGGTCCATATGGGACCTTTTGAACTTTTTTTCTGCTCAGAGGGTCCCCAGAAGGTCTAAAAGCCACCTGATGTCCACATAGACTCTTTCTGATGTTAAAAAGTCAAGTCAGGACCTCCAGACAGTGGTCCATATGGGACCTTTTGAACTTTTTTTCTCCTCAGAGGGTCCCCAGAAGGTCTAAAAGCTACATGATGTCCTCAGAGACTCTTTCTGATGTTAAAAAGTCAATTCAGGTCCTCGAGACAGTGGTCCATGTTGGACCTTTTGAACTTTTTTTCTGCTCAGAGGGTCCCCAGAAGATCTAAAAGCTACCTGATGTCCTCATAGACTCTTTCTGATGTTAAAAAGTCAAGTCAGGACCTCCACACAGTGGTCCACATTGGACCTTTTGAACTTTTTTTCTCCTCAGAGGGTCCCCAGAAGGTCTAAAAGCTACATGATGTCATCATAGACTATTTCTGATGTTAAAAAGTCAAGTCAGGTCCTCCAGACACTAGTCCATATGGGACCTTTTGAACTTTTTTTCTCCTCAGAGGGTCCCCATAAGGTCTAAAAGCTACATGATGTCCTCATAGACTCTTTGTGATGTAAGAAGTCTAGTCAGGTCCTGCAGACAGTGGTCCATATAGGACCTTTTGAACTTTTTTTCTGCTCAGAGGGTCCCCAGAAGGTCTAAAAGCTACATGATGTCCTCATAGGCTCGTTTTGATGTTAAAAAGTCAAGTCAGGACCTCCAGACAGTGGTCCATATGGGACTTTTTGAACTTTTTTTCTCCTCAGAGGGTCCCCAGAAGGTCTAAACGCTACATGATGTCCTCATAGACTCTTTCTGATGTCAAAAAGTCAAGTCAGGACCTCCAGACAGTGGTCCATATGGGACCTTTTGAACTTTTTTTCTGCTCAGAGGGTCCCCAGAAGGTCTAAAAGCTACATGATGTCCTCATAGACTCTTTCTGATGTTAAAAAGTCAAGTCAGGTCCTCCAGACATTGGTCCATATGGGACTTTTTAAACTTTTTTCTGATAAGAGGGTCCCCAGAAGGTCTAAAAGCTACATGATGTCCTCATAGACTCTTGCTGATGTTAAAAAGTCAAGTCAGGTCCTCCAGACAGTTGTCCATATTGGACCTTTTGAACTTTTTTCTGATAAGAGGGTCCCCAGAACGTCTAAAAGCTACATGCTGTCCTCATAGACTCTTTCTGATGTTAAAGGTCAAGTCAGGTCCTCCAGACAGTGGTCCATATGGGACCTTTTGAACTTTTTTTCTCCTCAGATGGTCCCCAGAAGGTCTAAAAGCTACATGATGTCCTCATAGACTCTTTCTGATGTTAAAAAGTCGTCATGACCTCCAGACAGTGGTCCATATGGGACCTTTTGAACTTTTTTTCTGCTCTTAGGGTCCCCAGAAGGTCTAAAAGCTACATGATGTCCTCATAGACTCTTTCTGATGATAAAATGTCAAGTTAGGACCTAAAGATAGTGGTCCATATGGGACCTTTGGAACTTTTTGTCTCCTCAGAGGGTCCCCAGAAGGTCTAAAAGCTACATGATGTCCTCATAGACTCTTTCTGATGTTAAAAAGTCAAGTCAGGTCCTCCAGACAGTGGTCCATATGGGACCTTTTGAACTTTTTTTCTCCTCAGGGGGTCCCCAGAAGGTCTAAAAGCTACATGATGTCCTCATAGACTCTTTCTGAAGTTAAAAAGTCAAGTCAGGTCCTCCAGTCAGTGGTCCATATGGGACCTGTTGAAATTTTTCTCTCCTCAGAGGGTGCCCAGAAGGTCTTAAAGCTACATGATGTCCTCATAGACTATTTCTGATGTTAAATAGGCAAGTCAGGTTCTTCAGACAGTGGTCCATATGGGACCTTTTGAACTTTTTTTCTGCTCAGAGGGTCCCCAGAAGGTCTAAAAGCCACCTGATGTCCACATAGACTCTTTCTGATGTTAAAAAGTCAAGTCAGGACCTCCAGACAGTGGTCCATATGGGACCTTTTGAACTTTTTTTCTCCTCAGAGGGTCCCCAGAAGGTCTAAAAGCTACATGATGTCCTCAGAGACTCTTTCTGATGTTAAAAAGTCAATTCAGGTCCTCGAGACAGTGGTCCATGTTGGACCTTTTGAACTTTTTTTCTGCTCAGAGGGTCCCCAGAAGATCTAAAAGCTACCTGATGTCCTCATAGACTCTTTCTGATGTTAAAAAGTCAAGTCAGGACCTCCACGCAGTGGTCCATATGGGACATTTTGAACTTTTTTTCTCCTCAGAGGGTCCCCAGAAGGTCTAAAAGCTACATGATGTCCTCATAGACTCTTTCTGATGTTAAAAAGTCAAGTCAGGTCCTCCAGACAGTGGTCCATATGGTACGTTTTGAACTTTTTTTCTGCTCAGAGGGTCCCCAGAAGGTCTAAAAGCTACATGATGTCCTCATAGACTCTTTCTGATGTAAAAAGTCAAGTCAGGTCCTCCAGACAGTGGTCCATGTGGGACCTGTTGAAGTTTTTTTTCTCCTCAGACGGTGCCAAGAAGGTCTAAAAGCTACATGATGTCCTCATAGACTCTTTCTGATGTAAAAAGTCAAGTCAGGTCCTCCAGTCAGTGGTCCATATGGGACCTGTTGAACTTTTTTTCTCCTCAGAGGGTGCCCAGAAGGTCTAAAAGCTACATGATGTCCTCATAGACTATTTTTGATGTTAAAAAGTCAAGTAAGGTCCTCCAGAGACTAGTCCACATGGGACCTTTTGAACTTTTTTTCTCCTCAGAGGGTCCCCAGAAGATCTAAAAGCTACCTGATGTCCTCATAGACTCTTTCTGATGTTAAAAAGTCAAGTCAGGACCTCCACACAGTGGTCCATATGGGACATTTTGAACTTGTTTTCTCCTCAGAGGGTCCCCAGAAGGTCTAAAAGCTACATGATGTCCTCATAGACTCTTTCTGATGTTTTAAGTCAAGTCAGGTCCTCCAGACAGTGGTCCATATGGTACCTTTTGAACTTTTTTTCTGCTCAGAGGGTCCCCAGAAGGTCTAAAAGCTACATGATGTCCTCATAGACTCTTTCTGATGTAAAAAGTCAAGTCAGGTCCTCCAGACAGTGGTCCATATGGGACCTGTTGAAGTTTTTTTCTCCTCAGACGGTTCCAAGAAGGTCTAAAAGCTACATGATGTCCTCATAGACTCTTTCTGATGTAAAAAGTCAAGTCAGGTCCTCCAGTCAGTGGTCCATATGGGACCTGTTGAACTTTTTTTCTCCTCAGAGGGTGCCCAGAAGGTCTAAAAGCTACATGATGTCCTCATAGACTATTTTTGATGTTAAAAAGTCAAGTAAGGTCCTCCAGAGACTAGTCCACATGGGACCTTTTGAACTTTTTTTCTCCTCAGAGGGTCCCCAGAAGGTCTAAAAGCTACATGATGTCCTCATAGACTCTTTCTGATGTTAAAAAGTCAAGTCAGGTCCTCCAGACACTGGTCCATATGGGACCTTTTGAACTTTTTTCTGCTCAGAGGGTCCCCAGAAGGTCTAAAAGCTACGTGATGTCCTCATAGACTATTTCTGATGTAAAAAGTCAAGTCAGGTCCTCCAGTCAGTGGTCCATATGGGACCTTTTGAACTTTTTTTCTGCTCAGAGGGTCCCCAGAAGGTCTAAAAGCTACGTGAAGTCCTCATAGACTCTTTCTGATGTTAAAAAGTCAAAAGGCATTGTTGAATTGCAATGCATTCAAGAACTAACTCATTTTGTAGTGCATTAAAGAGATGGGCAATGCAATGTTTTTTTAATAACATTTCTGTTGTTTCATTCCATTGCATAAAAGGACTAACTTATTCCTTTGTGCAATGAAAAAAATTAACGCTTAAAAACTGCTTTTGCATTGCACATATGATAAAGCAGTAGAATAACGTATAAGCGATATGCACTTTTTTGCATTGCAAAGCATTCAAGAACTAACTCATTCAGTAGTGCATTGAAGAGATTGAATTGCATTGCACATAAGTTAAAGCGTGGTGCATAAGCAATATGCACTTTTTTTGCAATGCACTCAAGAACTAACTCTTTTTGTAGTTATTAAAGAGATGGACAACGCAATCTGCGGTTTTAAAAACGTTTTGTTGTTTCATTCCATTGCATGAAAGGACTAACTTATTCCTTTGTGCAATGAAAAAAACTAACGCTTAAAAAAACTGCTGTTGCATTCCACATATGATAAAGCGTTAGAATGACATATAAGCGATATGCACTTTTTTGCATTGCAATGCGTTCAAGAACTAACTCATTCCGTAGTGCATTAAGAGATCTGCAATGCAATCTGCTGTCGCATTGCACATACGATCAAGCGTAACGAAGAATACCAACGAAAAGCATCGAAGAATGACCTATAAGCAATATGCACTTCATTGCATTGCAATGCATTCAATAACTAGCTCATTCCGTAGTGCATTAAAGAGATGGGCAAAGCAATCTGCTGTTTTAATACAATTTTTGTTGTTTCATTCCATTGCATAAAAGGTCTAACTTATTCCTTTGTGCAATGAAAAAACTAACCATAATCATTTGTGTATGAAGGAAAATCATTGCATCAGCTGTTGAAAAGACAACTCACAGCATATTGTTTTCCGCATTGCATACAGCTCATTGATTTGTGTACTCACGAGAAAACATCACAAAGCTGTCGCTTCCCAATGCATGCAATAACTAACTATTTCCATTGTTTTACGAAGAGATATGCAATAAAGCGTGCTATTATTGGATTACACAAGCGTTTTGCATGGAAGAATAACATTTAAAAGTAATATGCACTTTGTTGCATTTCAAATGCATTCAAGAACTGATGCGATTCATTCTATTGCAACAGCGTGCTATTGCAATGCACAAGCGTTTTGCATGGAAGAATAACATTTTAAAAGTAATATGCACTTTTATGCAATTTGTTGCATTGCAATGCATTTCAAAAACTGATGCATTTCATTCCATTGCAACAGCGTGCTGTTGCATTGCACAAGCGTTTTGCATGGAAGAATAACATTTTAAAAGTAATATGCACTTTTATGCAATTTGTAGCATTGCAATGCATTTAAAAACTGATGCGTTTCTTTCCATTGCAACAGCGTGTTGTTGCATTGCACAAGCGTTTTGCATTGAAGAATAACATTTTAAAAGTATTATGCACTTTTTTGCATTGCAATGCATTCAAAAACTGATGCGTTTCAAACCATTGCAACAACGTGCTGTTGCATTGCACAATCGTTTTGCATGGAAGAATAACATTTTAAAAGTAATATGCACTTTTATGCACTTTGTTGCATTGCAATGCATTCAAAAACTGATGCGTTTCATTCCATTGCAACAGCGTGCTGTTGCATTGCACAAGCGTTTTGCATGGAAGAATAACATTTAAAAGTAATATGCACTCTGTTGCATTGCAATGCATTCAAGAACTGATGCGTTTCATTCCATTACAACAGCGTGCTGTTGCATTGCACAAGCGTTTTGCATGGAAGAATAACATTTTAAAAGTAATATGCACTTTTATGCAATTTGTTGCATTGCAATGCATTTCAAAAACTGATGCATTTCATTCCATTGCAACAGCGTGCTGTTGCATTGCACAAGCGTTTTGCATGGAAGAATAACATTTTAAAAGTAATATGCACTTTGTTGATTGCAATGCATTCAAGATTCAAGAAATAAAACTCATTCCGTTTTTTTAATAATAAAACTAAAAACATTTTTAAAGGTAGCCTATGTCGTACCGACATGATTTTAATCATTGCTATTGCCCTGCTAATTTAGTCAGTATTGATGTACGTTCACTGATTCTAGCTTTTCTCCTTTCTGTCTCTTTCTTTTCATGTGAAATGAGTAGGATACACATGCTTACATTCATAAATATAAACTTTATTTCTATTAAATTTTTCAAAACTATTTATACATGTGTCACATAATGATGTTAAGACCGCAAGACACAGTAGTCCATATGAAACTTTTGAACTTTTTTTCTCCTCAGAGGGTCCCCAAAAGGCCTAAAAGCTACATGATGACCTCATAGACTCTTTCTGATGTTAAAAAGTCGTCAAGTCCGCCAGACAGTAGTCCATATGGGAGCTTTTGATATTTTTTTTGCTCAGAGGTTCCGACAGAAGGTCTAAAAGCTACAAGATGTCCTCAAAGACTCTTTCTGATGTTAAAAAGTCAAGTCAAGTCCACCATACAGTAATCCATATGGGAGTTTTGGAACTTTGTTTCTCCTCAGAGGGTGCCCAGAAGGTCTCAAAGCTACTTGATGTCCTCATAGACTCTTTCTGATGTTAAAAAGTCAATTCAGGTAATCCAGACAGTGGTCCATATGGGCCTTTTTGAAATTTTTTCTACTCAGAGGGTCCCCAGAAGGTCTAAAAGCTACATGATGTCCTTATTGACTCTTTCTGATGTTAAAAGGTCAAGTCAAGTCCGCCATACAGTAGTCCATATGGGACATTTTGAACTTTTTTTCTCCTCAGAGGGTCCCCAGAAGGTCTAAAAGCTACAGGATGTCCTCATAGACTCTTTCTGATGTTAAAAAGTCAAGTCAGGTCCTCCAGACAGTGGTCCATATGGTACCTTTTGAACTTTTTTTCTCCTCAGAGGGTCCCCAGAAGGTCTAAAAGCTACATGATGTCCTCATAGACTCTTTCTGATGTTAAAAAGTCAAGTCAGGTCCTCCAGACAGTGGTCCGTATAGTACCTTTTGAACTTTTTTTCTGCTCAGAGGGTCCCCAGAAGGTCTAAAAGCTACATGATGTCCTCATAGACTCTTTCTGATGTTAAAAAGTCAAGTCAGGCCCTCCAGACAGTAGTCCATATGGGACTTTTTGAACTTTCTTTCTCCTCAGAGGGTCCCCAGAAGGTCTAAAAGCTACATGATGTCCTCATAGACTCTCATAGCTACATGATGTCCTCATAGACTCTTTCTGATGTTAAATGTCAAGTCAGGTCCTCCAGACATTGGTCCATATGGGACCTTTTTAATTTTTTTCTGCTCAGAGGGTCCCCAGAAGGTCTAAAAGCTACATGATGTCCTCATAGACTCTTTCTGATGTTAAAAAGTCAAGTCAGGTCCTCCAGACAGTGGTCCATATTGGACCTTTTGAACTTTTTTTCTGGTCAGAGGGTCCCCAGAAGGTCTAAAAGCTACATGATGTCCTCATAGACTCTTTCTGATATTAAAAAGTCAAGTCAGGTCCTCCTGACAATAGTCCATATGGGACGTTTTGAACTTTCTTTCTGCTCAGAGGGTCCCTAGAAGGTCTAAAAGCTACATGATGTCCTCATAGACTCTTTCTGATGTTAAAAGGTCAAGTTAAGTCCGCCATACAGTAGTCCATATGGGACCTTTTAAACTTTTTTTCTGCTCAGAGGTTCCAGAGAAGGTCTAAAAGCTACATGATGTCCTTAGAGAAACTATCTGATGTTAAAGAGTCAAGTCAAGTCCGCCATACAGTAATCCATATGGGACCTCTTGAACTTTTTTTCTTCTCAGAGGGTCCCTAGAAGGTCTCAAAGCTATATGATGTCCTCATAGACTCTTTCTGATGTTAAAAAGTCAAGTCAAGTCCGGCCATACGTCCATATTGGACCTTTTGAACTTTTTGTCTCATCAGAGGGTCCAGAGAATGTCTAAAAGCTACATCATGTCCTTATAGAAACTTTCTGATGTTAAAAAGTCAAGTCAAGTCCGCCAGACTGGGACCTTTTGAACTTTTTTTCTGCTCAGAGGGTCCCCAGAAGGTCTAAAAGCTACATGATGTCCTCATAGACTCTTTCTGATGTTAAAAAGCCAAGTCAGGTCCTCCAGACAGTGGTCCATATGGGACCTTTTGAACTTTTTTTCTGCTCAGAGGGTCCCCAGAAGGTCTAAAAGCTACATGATGTCCTCATAGACTCTTTCTGATGTTAAAAAGTCAAGTCAGGTCCTCGAGACAGTGGTCCATGTTGGACCTTTTGAACTTTTTTTCTGCTCAGAGGGTCCCCAGAAGATCTAAAAGCTACCTGATGTCCTCATAGACTCTTTCTGATGTTAAAAAGTCAAGTCAGGACCTCCACGCAGTGGTCCATATGGGACATTTTGAACTTTTTTTCTCCTCAGAGGGTCCCCAGAAGGTCTAAAAGCTACATGATGTCCTCATAGACTCTTTCTGATGTTAAAAAGTCAAGTCAGGTCCTCCAGACAGTGGTCCATATGGTACGTTTTGAACTTTTTTTCTGCTCAGAGGGTCCCCAGAAGGTCTAAAAGCTACATGATGTCCTCATAGACTCTTTCTGATGTAAAAAGTCAAGTCAGGTCCTCCAGACAGTGGTCCATGTGGGACCTGTTGAAGTTTTTTTTCTCCTCAGACGGTGCCAAGAAGGTCTAAAAGCTACATGATGTCCTCATAGACTCTTTCTGATGTAAAAAGTCAAGTCAGGTCCTCCAGTCAGTGGTCCATATGGGACCTGTTGAACTTTTTTTCTCCTCAGAGGGTGCCCAGAAGGTCTAAAAGCTACATGATGTCCTCATAGACTATTTTTGATGTTAAAAAGTCAAGTAAGGTCCTCCAGAGACTAGTCCACATGGGACCTTTTGAACTTTTTTTCTCCTCAGAGGGTCCCCAGAAGATCTAAAAGCTACCTGATGTCCTCATAGACTCTTTCTGATGTTAAAAAGTCAAGTCAGGACCTCCACACAGTGGTCCATATGGGACATTTTGAACTTGTTTTCTCCTCAGAGGGTCCCCAGAAGGTCTAAAAGCTACATGATGTCCTCATAGACTCTTTCTGATGTTTTAAGTCAAGTCAGGTCCTCCAGACAGTGGTCCATATGGTACCTTTTGAACTTTTTTTCTGCTCAGAGGGTCCCCAGAAGGTCTAAAAGCTACATGATGTCCTCATAGACTCTTTCTGATGTAAAAAGTCAAGTCAGGTCCTCCAGACAGTGGTCCATATGGGACCTGTTGAAGTTTTTTTCTCCTCAGACGGTTCCAAGAAGGTCTAAAAGCTACATGATGTCCTCATAGACTCTTTCTGATGTAAAAAGTCAAGTCAGGTCCTCCAGTCAGTGGTCCATATGGGACCTGTTGAACTTTTTTTCTCCTCAGAGGGTGCCCAGAAGGTCTAAAAGCTACATGATGTCCTCATAGACTATTTTTGATGTTAAAAAGTCAAGTAAGGTCCTCCAGAGACTAGTCCACATGGGACCTTTTGAACTTTTTTTCTCCTCAGAGGGTCCCCAGAAGGTCTAAAAGCTACATGATGTCCTCATAGACTCTTTCTGATGTTAAAAAGTCAAGTCAGGTCCTCCAGACACTGGTCCATATGGGACCTTTTGAACTTTTTTCTGCTCAGAGGGTCCCCAGAAGGTCTAAAAGCTACGTGATGTCCTCATAGACTATTTCTGATGTAAAAAGTCAAGTCAGGTCCTCCAGTCAGTGGTCCATATGGGACCTTTTGAACTTTTTTTCTGCTCAGAGGGTCCCCAGAAGGTCTAAAAGCTACGTGAAGTCCTCATAGACTCTTTCTGATGTTAAAAAGTCAAAAGGCATTGTTGAATTGCAATGCATTCAAGAACTAACTCATTTTGTAGTGCATTAAAGAGATGGGCAATGCAATGTTTTTTTAATAACATTTCTGTTGTTTCATTCCATTGCATAAAAGGACTAACTTATTCCTTTGTGCAATGAAAAAAATTAACGCTTAAAAACTGCTTTTGCATTGCACATATGATAAAGCAGTAGAATAACGTATAAGCGATATGCACTTTTTTGCATTGCAAAGCATTCAAGAACTAACTCATTCAGTAGTGCATTGAAGAGATTGAATTGCATTGCACATAAGTTAAAGCGTGGTGCATAAGCAATATGCACTTTTTTTGCAATGCACTCAAGAACTAACTCTTTTTGTAGTTATTAAAGAGATGGACAACGCAATCTGCGGTTTTAAAAACGTTTTGTTGTTTCATTCCATTGCATGAAAGGACTAACTTATTCCTTTGTGCAATGAAAAAAACTAACGCTTAAAAAAACTGCTGTTGCATTCCACATATGATAAAGCGTTAGAATGACATATAAGCGATATGCACTTTTTTGCATTGCAATGCGTTCAAGAACTAACTCATTCCGTAGTGCATTAAGAGATCTGCAATGCAATCTGCTGTCGCATTGCACATACGATCAAGCGTAACGAAGAATACCAACGAAAAGCATCGAAGAATGACCTATAAGCAATATGCACTTCATTGCATTGCAATGCATTCAATAACTAGCTCATTCCGTAGTGCATTAAAGAGATGGGCAAAGCAATCTGCTGTTTTAATACAATTTTTGTTGTTTCATTCCATTGCATAAAAGGTCTAACTTATTCCTTTGTGCAATGAAAAAACTAACCATAATCATTTGTGTATGAAGGAAAATCATTGCATCAGCTGTTGAAAAGACAACTCACAGCATATTGTTTTCCGCATTGCATACAGCTCATTGATTTGTGTACTCACGAGAAAACATCACAAAGCTGTCGCTTCCCAATGCATGCAATAACTAACTATTTCCATTGTTTTACGAAGAGATATGCAATAAAGCGTGCTATTATTGGATTACACAAGCGTTTTGCATGGAAGAATAACATTTAAAAGTAATATGCACTTTGTTGCATTTCAAATGCATTCAAGAACTGATGCGATTCATTCTATTGCAACAGCGTGCTATTGCAATGCACAAGCGTTTTGCATGGAAGAATAACATTTTAAAAGTAATATGCACTTTTATGCAATTTGTTGCATTGCAATGCATTTCAAAAACTGATGCATTTCATTCCATTGCAACAGCGTGCTGTTGCATTGCACAAGCGTTTTGCATGGAAGAATAACATTTTAAAAGTAATATGCACTTTTATGCAATTTGTAGCATTGCAATGCATTTAAAAACTGATGCGTTTCTTTCCATTGCAACAGCGTGTTGTTGCATTGCACAAGCGTTTTGCATTGAAGAATAACATTTTAAAAGTATTATGCACTTTTTTGCATTGCAATGCATTCAAAAACTGATGCGTTTCAAACCATTGCAACAACGTGCTGTTGCATTGCACAATCGTTTTGCATGGAAGAATAACATTTTAAAAGTAATATGCACTTTTATGCACTTTGTTGCATTGCAATGCATTCAAAAACTGATGCGTTTCATTCCATTGCAACAGCGTGCTGTTGCATTGCACAAGCGTTTTGCATGGAAGAATAACATTTAAAAGTAATATGCACTCTGTTGCATTGCAATGCATTCAAGAACTGATGCGTTTCATTCCATTACAACAGCGTGCTGTTGCATTGCACAAGCGTTTTGCATGGAAGAATAACATTTTAAAAGTAATATGCACTTTTATGCAATTTGTTGCATTGCAATGCATTTCAAAAACTGATGCATTTCATTCCATTGCAACAGCGTGCTGTTGCATTGCACAAGCGTTTTGCATGGAAGAATAACATTTTAAAAGTAATATGCACTTTGTTGATTGCAATGCATTCAAGATTCAAGAAATAAAACTCATTCCGTTTTTTTAATAATAAAACTAAAAACATTTTTAAAGGTAGCCTATGTCGTACCGACATGATTTTAATCATTGCTATTGCCCTGCTAATTTAGTCAGTATTGATGTACGTTCACTGATTCTAGCTTTTCTCCTTTCTGTCTCTTTCTTTTCATGTGAAATGAGTAGGATACACATGCTTACATTCATAAATATAAACTTTATTTCTATTAAATTTTTCAAAACTATTTATACATGTGTCACATAATGATGTTAAGACCGCAAGACACAGTAGTCCATATGAAACTTTTGAACTTTTTTTCTCCTCAGAGGGTCCCCAAAAGGCCTAAAAGCTACATGATGACCTCATAGACTCTTTCTGATGTTAAAAAGTCGTCAAGTCCGCCAGACAGTAGTCCATATGGGAGCTTTTGATATTTTTTTTGCTCAGAGGTTCCGACAGAAGGTCTAAAAGCTACAAGATGTCCTCAAAGACTCTTTCTGATGTTAAAAAGTCAAGTCAAGTCCACCATACAGTAATCCATATGGGAGTTTTGGAACTTTGTTTCTCCTCAGAGGGTGCCCAGAAGGTCTCAAAGCTACTTGATGTCCTCATAGACTCTTTCTGATGTTAAAAAGTCAATTCAGGTAATCCAGACAGTGGTCCATATGGGCCTTTTTGAAATTTTTTCTACTCAGAGGGTCCCCAGAAGGTCTAAAAGCTACATGATGTCCTTATTGACTCTTTCTGATGTTAAAAGGTCAAGTCAAGTCCGCCATACAGTAGTCCATATGGGACATTTTGAACTTTTTTTCTCCTCAGAGGGTCCCCAGAAGGTCTAAAAGCTACAGGATGTCCTCATAGACTCTTTCTGATGTTAAAAAGTCAAGTCAGGTCCTCCAGACAGTGGTCCATATGGTACCTTTTGAACTTTTTTTCTCCTCAGAGGGTCCCCAGAAGGTCTAAAAGCTACATGATGTCCTCATAGACTCTTTCTGATGTTAAAAAGTCAAGTCAGGTCCTCCAGACAGTGGTCCGTATAGTACCTTTTGAACTTTTTTTCTGCTCAGAGGGTCCCCAGAAGGTCTAAAAGCTACATGATGTCCTCATAGACTCTTTCTGATGTTAAAAAGTCAAGTCAGGCCCTCCAGACAGTAGTCCATATGGGACTTTTTGAACTTTCTTTCTCCTCAGAGGGTCCCCAGAAGGTCTAAAAGCTACATGATGTCCTCATAGACTCTCATAGCTACATGATGTCCTCATAGACTCTTTCTGATGTTAAATGTCAAGTCAGGTCCTCCAGACATTGGTCCATATGGGACCTTTTTAATTTTTTTCTGCTCAGAGGGTCCCCAGAAGGTCTAAAAGCTACATGATGTCCTCATAGACTCTTTCTGATGTTAAAAAGTCAAGTCAGGTCCTCCAGACAGTGGTCCATATTGGACCTTTTGAACTTTTTTTCTGGTCAGAGGGTCCCCAGAAGGTCTAAAAGCTACATGATGTCCTCATAGACTCTTTCTGATATTAAAAAGTCAAGTCAGGTCCTCCTGACAATAGTCCATATGGGACGTTTTGAACTTTCTTTCTGCTCAGAGGGTCCCTAGAAGGTCTAAAAGCTACATGATGTCCTCATAGACTCTTTCTGATGTTAAAAGGTCAAGTTAAGTCCGCCATACAGTAGTCCATATGGGACCTTTTAAACTTTTTTTCTGCTCAGAGGTTCCAGAGAAGGTCTAAAAGCTACATGATGTCCTTAGAGAAACTATCTGATGTTAAAGAGTCAAGTCAAGTCCGCCATACAGTAATCCATATGGGACCTCTTGAACTTTTTTTCTTCTCAGAGGGTCCCTAGAAGGTCTCAAAGCTATATGATGTCCTCATAGACTCTTTCTGATGTTAAAAAGTCAAGTCAAGTCCGGCCATACGTCCATATTGGACCTTTTGAACTTTTTGTCTCATCAGAGGGTCCAGAGAATGTCTAAAAGCTACATCATGTCCTTATAGAAACTTTCTGATGTTAAAAAGTCAAGTCAAGTCCGCCAGACTGGGACCTTTTGAACTTTTTTTCTGCTCAGAGGGTCCCCAGAAGGTCTAAAAGCTACATGATGTCCTCATAGACTCTTTCTGATGTTAAAAAGCCAAGTCAGGTCCTCCAGACAGTGGTCCATATGGGACCTTTTGAACTTTTTTTCTGCTCAGAGGGTCCCCAGAAGGTCTAAAAGCTACATGATGTCCTCATAGACTCTTTCTGATGTTAAAAAGTCAAGTCAGGTCCTCCAGACAGTGGTCCATATGGGACCTTTTGAACTTTTTTTCTGCTCAGAGGGTCCCCAGAAGGTCTAAAAGCTACATGATGTCCTCATAGACTCTTTCTGATATTAAAAAGTTAAGTCAGGTCCTCCTGACAATAGTCCATATGGGACGTTTTGAACTTTTTTCTGCTCAGAGGGTCCCTAGAAGGTCTAAAAGCTACATGATGTCCTCATAGACTATTTCTGATGTTAAAAGGTCAAGTTAAGTCCGCCATACAGTAGTCCATATGGGACCTTTTGAACTTTTTTTCTCCTCACAGGGTCCCCAGAAGGTCTAAAAGCTACATGATGTCCTCATAGACTCTTTCTGATGTTAAAAAGTCAAGTCAGGTCCTCCAGACAGTGGTCCATATGGGACCTTTTGAACTTTTTTTCTCCACACAGGGTCCCCAGAAGGTCCAAAAGCTGCATGATGTCCTCATAGACTCTTTCTGATGTTAAAAAGTCGTCAGGTCCTCCAGACAGTGGTCCATATGGGACCTTTTGAACTTTTTTTCTTCTCAGAGGGTCCCCAGAAGGTCTAAAAGCTACATGATGTCCTCATAGACTTTTTCTGATGTTAAAAAGTCAAGTTAGGTCCTCCAGTCAGTGGTCCATATTGGACCTGTTGAACTTTTTTTCTCCTCAGAGGGTGCCAAGAAGATCTAAAAGCTACAAGATGTCCTCATAGACTCTTTCTGATGTTAAAAAGTCAAGTCAGGTCCGCCATACAGTAGTCCATATGGGACCTTTTGAACTATTTTTCTGCTCAGAGGGTCCAGAGAAGGTCTAAAAGCTACATGATGTCCACATAGACTCTTTCTGATGTTAAAAAGACAATTCAGGTCCTCCAGACAGTGGTCCATGTTGGACCTTTTGAACTTTTTTTCTGCCCAGAGGGTCCCCAGAAGGTCTAAAAGCTACATGATGTCCTCATAGACTTTTTCTGATGTTAAAAAGTCAAGTTAGGTCCTCCAGTCAGTGGTCCATATTGGACCTGTTGAACTTTTTTTCTCCTCAGAGGGTGCCAAGAAGGTCTAAAAGCTACAAGATGTCCTCATAGACTCTTTCTGATGTTAAAAAGTCAAGTCAGGTCCGCCATACAGTAGTCCATATGGGACCTTTTGAACTTTTTTTCTGCTCAGAGGGTCCAGAGAAGGTCTAAAAGCTACATGATGTCCACATAGACTCTTTCTGATGTTAAAAAGTCAATTCAGGTCCTCCAGACAGTGGTCCATGTTGGACCTTTTGAACTTTTTTTCTGCTCAGAGGGTCCCCAGAAGGTCTAAAAGCTACATGATGTCCTCATAGACTTTTTCTGATGTTAAAAAGTCAAGTTAGGTCCTCCAGTCAGTGGTCCATATTGGACCTGTTGAACTTTTTTCTCCTCAGAGGGTGCCAAGAAGGTCTAAAAGCTACAAGATGTCCTCATAGACTCTTTCTGATGTTAAAAAGTCAAGTCAGGACCTCCAGACAGTGGTCCATATGGGACCTTTTGAACTTTTTTTCTCCTCAGAGGGTGCCAAGAAGGTCTAAAAGCTACATGATGTCCTCATAGACTCTTTCTGATGTTAAAAAGTCAAGTCAGGACCTCCAGACTTTGGTTCATATGGGACCTTTTGAACTTTTTTTCTCCTCAGAGGGTCCCCAGAAGGTCTAAAAGCTACATGATGTCCTCATTGACTCTTTTTGATGTTAAAAGGTCAAGTCAGGACCTCCAGACAGTGGTCCATATAGAACCTTTTGAACTTTTTTTCTGCTCAGAGGGTACCCAGAAGGTCTAAAAGCTACATGATGTCCACATAGACTCTTTCTGATGTTAAAAAGTCAAGTCAGGTCCTCCAAAAATTGGTCAATATGGTACCTTTTGAACTATTTTTCTGCTCAGAGGGTCAAGAGAAGGTCTAAAAGCCACATGATGTACACATAGGCTCTTTCTGATGTTAAAAAGTCAATTCAGGTCCTCCAGACAGTGGTCCATGTTGGACCTTTTGAACTTTTTTTCTGCTCAGAGGGTCCCCAGAAGGTCTAAAAGCTACCTGATGTCCTCATAGACTCTTTCTGATGTTAAAAAGTCAAGTCAAGTCCTCCAGACAGTGGTCCATATGGGACCTTTTGAACTTTTTTCTCCTCAGAGGGTCCCCAGAAGGTCTAAACGCTACATGATGTCTTCATAGACTCTTTCTGATGTTAAAATGTCAAGTCAGGACCTCCAGAGAGTGGTCCATGTTGGACCTTTTGAACTTTTTTTCTGCTCAGAGGGTCCCCAGAAGGTCTAAAAGCTACATGATGTCCTCATAGACTTTTTCTGATGTTAAAAAGTCAAGTTAGGTCCTCCAGTCAGTGGTCCATATTGGACCTGTTGAACTTTTTTTCTCCTCAGAGGGTGCCAAGAAGGTCTAAAAGCTACAAGATGTCCTCATAGACTCTTTCTGATGTTAAAAAGTCAAGTCAGGTCCGCCATACAGTAGTCCATATGGGACCTTTTGAACTATTTTTCTGCTCAGAGGGTCCAGAGAAGGTCTAAAAGCTACATGATGTCCACATAGACTCTTTCTGATGTTAAAAAGTCAATTCAGGTCCTCCAGACAGTGGTCCATGTTGGACCTTTTGAACTTTTTTTCTGCTCAGAGGGTCCCCAGAAGGTCTAAAAGCTACATGATGTCCTCATAGACTTTTTCTGATGTTAAAAAGTCAAGTTAGGTCCTCCAGTCAGTGGTCCATATTGGACCTGTTGAACTTTTTTCTCCTCAGAGGGTGCCAAGAAGGTCTAAAAGCTACAAGATGTCCTCATAGACTCTTTCTGATGTTAAAAAGTCAAGTCAGGACCTCCAGACAGTGGTCCATATGGGACCTTTTGAACTTTTTTTCTCCTCAGAGGGTGCCAAGAAGGTCTAAAAGCTACATGATGTCCTCATAGACTCTTTCTGATGTTAAAAAGTCAAGTCAGGACCTCCAGACTTTGGTTCATATGGGACCTTTTGAACTTTTTTTCTCCTCAGAGGGTCCCCAGAAGGTCTAAAAGCTACATGATGTCCTCATTGACTCTTTTTGATGTTAAAAGGTCAAGTCAGGACCTCCAGACAGTGGTCCATACCACCACCTTTTGAACTTTTTTTCTGCTCAGAGGGTACCCAGAAGGTCTAAAAGCTACATGATGTCCACATAGACTCTTCTGATGTTAAAAAGTCAAGTCAGGTCCTCCAAAAATTGGTCAATATGGTACCTTTTGAACTTTTTTCTGCTCAGAGGGTCCCCAGAAGGTCTAAAAGCTACATGATGTCCTCATAGACTCTTTCTGATGTTAAAAAGTCAAGTCAGGTCCGCCATACAGTAGTCCATATGGGACCTTTTGAACTATTTTTCTGCTCAGAGGGTCAAGAGAAGGTCTAAAAGCTACATGATGTACACATAGGCTCTTTCTGATGTAAAAAGTCAAGTCAGGTCCTCCAGTCAGTGGTCCATGTTGGACCTTTTGAACTTTTTTTCTGCTCAGAGGGTCCCCAGAAGGTCTAAAAGCTACATGATGTCCTCATAGACTCTTTCTGATGTTAAAAAGTCAAGTCAGGTCCGCCATAGAGTAGTCCATATGGGACCTTTTGAACTATTTTTCTGCTCAGAGGGTCAAGAGAAGGTCTAAAAGCTACATGATGTCTTCATAGACTCTTTCTGATGTTAAAATGTCAAGTCAGGACCTCCAGAGAGTGGTCCATGTTGGACCTTTTGAACTTTTTTTCTGCTCAGAGGGTCCCCAGAAGGTCTAAAAGCTACATGATGTCCTCATAGACTTTTTCTGATGTTAAAAAGTCAAGTTAGGTCCTCCAGTCAGTGGTCCATATTGGACCTGTTGAACTTTTTTTCTCCTCAGAGGGTGCCAAGAAGGTCTAAAAGCTACAAGATGTCCTCATAGACTCTTTCTGATGTTAAAAAGTCAAGTCAGGTCCGCCATACAGTAGTCCATATGGGACCTTTTGAACTATTTTTCTGCTCAGAGGGTCCAGAGAAGGTCTAAAAGCTACATGATGTCCACATAGACTCTTTCTGATGTTAAAAAGTCAATTCAGGTCCTCCAGACAGTGGTCCATGTTGGACCTTTTGAACTTTTTTTCTGCTCAGAGGGTCCCCAGAAGGTCTAAAAGCTACATGATGTCCTCATAGACTTTTTCTGATGTTAAAAAGTCAAGTTAGGTCCTCCAGTCAGTGGTCCATATTGGACCTGTTGAACTTTTTTCTCCTCAGAGGGTGCCAAGAAGGTCTAAAAGCTACAAGATGTCCTCATAGACTCTTTCTGATGTTAAAAAGTCAAGTCAGGACCTCCAGACAGTGGTCCATATGGGACCTTTTGAACTTTTTTTCTCCTCAGAGGGTGCCAAGAAGGTCTAAAAGCTACATGATGTCCTCATAGACTCTTTCTGATGTTAAAAAGTCAAGTCAGGACCTCCAGACTTTGGTTCATATGGGACCTTTTGAACTTTTTTTCTCCTCAGAGGGTCCCCAGAAGGTCTAAAAGCTACATGATGTCCTCATTGACTCTTTTTGATGTTAAAAGGTCAAGTCAGGACCTCCAGACAGTGGTCCATACCACCACCTTTTGAACTTTTTTTCTCCACACAGGGTCCCCAGAAGGTCCAAAAGCTGCATGATGTCCTCATAGACTCTTTCTGATGTTAAAAAGTCGTCAGGTCCTCCAGACAGTGGTCCATATGGGACCTTTTGAACTTTTTTTCTTCTCAGAGGGTCCCCAGAAGGTCTAAAAGCTACATGATGTCCTCATAGACTTTTTCTGATGTTAAAAAGTCAAGTTAGGTCCTCCAGTCAGTGGTCCATATTGGACCTGTTGAACTTTTTTTCTCCTCAGAGGGTGCCAAGAAGATCTAAAAGCTACAAGATGTCCTCATAGACTCTTTCTGATGTTAAAAAGTCAAGTCAGGTCCGCCATACAGTAGTCCATATGGGACCTTTTGAACTATTTTTCTGCTCAGAGGGTCCAGAGAAGGTCTAAAAGCTACATGATGTCCACATAGACTCTTTCTGATGTTAAAAAGACAATTCAGGTCCTCCAGACAGTGGTCCATGTTGGACCTTTTGAACTTTTTTTCTGCCCAGAGGGTCCCCAGAAGGTCTAAAAGCTACATGATGTCCTCATAGACTTTTTCTGATGTTAAAAAGTCAAGTTAGGTCCTCCAGTCAGTGGTCCATATTGGACCTGTTGAACTTTTTTTCTCCTCAGAGGGTGCCAAGAAGGTCTAAAAGCTACAAGATGTCCTCATAGACTCTTTCTGATGTTAAAAAGTCAAGTCAGGTCCGCCATACAGTAGTCCATATGGGACCTTTTGAACTTTTTTTCTGCTCAGAGGGTCCAGAGAAGGTCTAAAAGCTACATGATGTCCACATAGACTCTTTCTGATGTTAAAAAGTCAATTCAGGTCCTCCAGACAGTGGTCCATGTTGGACCTTTTGAACTTTTTTTCTGCTCAGAGGGTCCCCAGAAGGTCTAAAAGCTACATGATGTCCTCATAGACTTTTTCTGATGTTAAAAAGTCAAGTTAGGTCCTCCAGTCAGTGGTCCATATTGGACCTGTTGAACTTTTTTCTCCTCAGAGGGTGCCAAGAAGGTCTAAAAGCTACAAGATGTCCTCATAGACTCTTTCTGATGTTAAAAAGTCAAGTCAGGACCTCCAGACAGTGGTCCATATGGGACCTTTTGAACTTTTTTTCTCCTCAGAGGGTGCCAAGAAGGTCTAAAAGCTACATGATGTCCTCATAGACTCTTTCTGATGTTAAAAAGTCAAGTCAGGACCTCCAGACTTTGGTTCATATGGGACCTTTTGAACTTTTTTTCTCCTCAGAGGGTCCCCAGAAGGTCTAAAAGCTACATGATGTCCTCATTGACTCTTTTTGATGTTAAAAGGTCAAGTCAGGACCTCCAGACAGTGGTCCATATAGAACCTTTTGAACTTTTTTTCTGCTCAGAGGGTACCCAGAAGGTCTAAAAGCTACATGATGTCCACATAGACTCTTTCTGATGTTAAAAAGTCAAGTCAGGTCCTCCAAAAATTGGTCAATATGGTACCTTTTGAACTATTTTTCTGCTCAGAGGGTCAAGAGAAGGTCTAAAAGCCACATGATGTACACATAGGCTCTTTCTGATGTTAAAAAGTCAATTCAGGTCCTCCAGACAGTGGTCCATGTTGGACCTTTTGAACTTTTTTTCTGCTCAGAGGGTCCCCAGAAGGTCTAAAAGCTACCTGATGTCCTCATAGACTCTTTCTGATGTTAAAAAGTCAAGTCAAGTCCTCCAGACAGTGGTCCATATGGGACCTTTTGAACTTTTTTCTCCTCAGAGGGTCCCCAGAAGGTCTAAACGCTACATGATGTCTTCATAGACTCTTTCTGATGTTAAAATGTCAAGTCAGGACCTCCAGAGAGTGGTCCATGTTGGACCTTTTGAACTTTTTTTCTGCTCAGAGGGTCCCCAGAAGGTCTAAAAGCTACATGATGTCCTCATAGACTTTTTCTGATGTTAAAAAGTCAAGTTAGGTCCTCCAGTCAGTGGTCCATATTGGACCTGTTGAACTTTTTTTCTCCTCAGAGGGTGCCAAGAAGGTCTAAAAGCTACAAGATGTCCTCATAGACTCTTTCTGATGTTAAAAAGTCAAGTCAGGTCCGCCATACAGTAGTCCATATGGGACCTTTTGAACTATTTTTCTGCTCAGAGGGTCCAGAGAAGGTCTAAAAGCTACATGATGTCCACATAGACTCTTTCTGATGTTAAAAAGTCAATTCAGGTCCTCCAGACAGTGGTCCATGTTGGACCTTTTGAACTTTTTTTCTGCTCAGAGGGTCCCCAGAAGGTCTAAAAGCTACATGATGTCCTCATAGACTTTTTCTGATGTTAAAAAGTCAAGTTAGGTCCTCCAGTCAGTGGTCCATATTGGACCTGTTGAACTTTTTTCTCCTCAGAGGGTGCCAAGAAGGTCTAAAAGCTACAAGATGTCCTCATAGACTCTTTCTGATGTTAAAAAGTCAAGTCAGGACCTCCAGACAGTGGTCCATATGGGACCTTTTGAACTTTTTTTCTCCTCAGAGGGTGCCAAGAAGGTCTAAAAGCTACATGATGTCCTCATAGACTCTTTCTGATGTTAAAAAGTCAAGTCAGGACCTCCAGACTTTGGTTCATATGGGACCTTTTGAACTTTTTTTCTCCTCAGAGGGTCCCCAGAAGGTCTAAAAGCTACATGATGTCCTCATTGACTCTTTTTGATGTTAAAAGGTCAAGTCAGGACCTCCAGACAGTGGTCCATACCACCACCTTTTGAACTTTTTTTCTGCTCAGAGGGTACCCAGAAGGTCTAAAAGCTACATGATGTCCACATAGACTCTTCTGATGTTAAAAAGTCAAGTCAGGTCCTCCAAAAATTGGTCAATATGGTACCTTTTGAACTTTTTTCTGCTCAGAGGGTCCCCAGAAGGTCTAAAAGCTACATGATGTCCTCATAGACTCTTTCTGATGTTAAAAAGTCAAGTCAGGTCCGCCATACAGTAGTCCATATGGGACCTTTTGAACTATTTTTCTGCTCAGAGGGTCAAGAGAAGGTCTAAAAGCTACATGATGTACACATAGGCTCTTTCTGATGTAAAAAGTCAAGTCAGGTCCTCCAGTCAGTGGTCCATGTTGGACCTTTTGAACTTTTTTTCTGCTCAGAGGGTCCCCAGAAGGTCTAAAAGCTACATGATGTCCTCATAGACTCTTTCTGATGTTAAAAAGTCAAGTCAGGTCCGCCATAGAGTAGTCCATATGGGACCTTTTGAACTATTTTTCTGCTCAGAGGGTCAAGAGAAGGTCTAAAAGCTACATGATGTCTTCATAGACTCTTTCTGATGTTAAAATGTCAAGTCAGGACCTCCAGAGAGTGGTCCATGTTGGACCTTTTGAACTTTTTTTCTGCTCAGAGGGTCCCCAGAAGGTCTAAAAGCTACATGATGTCCTCATAGACTTTTTCTGATGTTAAAAAGTCAAGTTAGGTCCTCCAGTCAGTGGTCCATATTGGACCTGTTGAACTTTTTTTCTCCTCAGAGGGTGCCAAGAAGGTCTAAAAGCTACAAGATGTCCTCATAGACTCTTTCTGATGTTAAAAAGTCAAGTCAGGTCCGCCATACAGTAGTCCATATGGGACCTTTTGAACTATTTTTCTGCTCAGAGGGTCCAGAGAAGGTCTAAAAGCTACATGATGTCCACATAGACTCTTTCTGATGTTAAAAAGTCAATTCAGGTCCTCCAGACAGTGGTCCATGTTGGACCTTTTGAACTTTTTTTCTGCTCAGAGGGTCCCCAGAAGGTCTAAAAGCTACATGATGTCCTCATAGACTTTTTCTGATGTTAAAAAGTCAAGTTAGGTCCTCCAGTCAGTGGTCCATATTGGACCTGTTGAACTTTTTTCTCCTCAGAGGGTGCCAAGAAGGTCTAAAAGCTACAAGATGTCCTCATAGACTCTTTCTGATGTTAAAAAGTCAAGTCAGGACCTCCAGACAGTGGTCCATATGGGACCTTTTGAACTTTTTTTCTCCTCAGAGGGTGCCAAGAAGGTCTAAAAGCTACATGATGTCCTCATAGACTCTTTCTGATGTTAAAAAGTCAAGTCAGGACCTCCAGACTTTGGTTCATATGGGACCTTTTGAACTTTTTTTCTCCTCAGAGGGTCCCCAGAAGGTCTAAAAGCTACATGATGTCCTCATTGACTCTTTTTGATGTTAAAAGGTCAAGTCAGGACCTCCAGACAGTGGTCCATACCACCACCTTTTGAACTTTTTTTCTGCTCAGAGGGTACCCAGAAGGTCTAAAAGCTACATGATGTCCACATAGACTCTTTCTGATGTTAAAAAGTCAAGTCAGGTCCTCCAAAAATTGGTCAATATGGTACCTTTTGAACTTTTTTCTGCTCAGAGGGTCCCCAGAAGGTCTAAAAGCTACATGATGTCCTCATAGACTCTTTCTGATGTTAAAAAGTCAAGTCAGGTCCGCCATACAGTAGTCCATATGGGACCTTTTGAACTATTTTTCTGCTCAGAGGGTCAAGAGAAGGTCTAAAAGCTACATGATGTACACATAGGCTCTTTCTGATGTTAAAAAGTCAATTCAGGTCCTCCAGACAGTGGTCCATGTTGGACCTTTTGAACTTTTTTTCTGCTCAGAGGGTCCCCAGAAGGTCTAAAAGCTACCTGATGTCCTCATAGACTCTTTCTGATGTTAAAAAGTCAAGTCAAGTCCTCCAGACAGTGGTCCATATGGGACCTTTTGAACTTTTTTCTCCTCAGAGGGTCCCCAGAAGGTCTAAACGCTACATGATGTCTTCATAGACTCTTTCTGATGTTAAAATGTCAAGTCAGGACCTCCAGAGAGTGGTCCATATGGGACCTTTTGAACTTTTTTTCTCTTCAGAGGGTCCCCAGAAGGTCTAAAAGCTACATGATGTCCTCATAGACTCTTTTTGATGTTAAAAAGTCAAGTCAGGTCCTCCAAACACTAGTCCATATGGGACCTTTTGAAAATGTTTTCTCCTCAGAGGGTCCCCAGAAGGTCTAAAAGCTACATGATGTCCTCATAGACTCTTTCTGATGTTAAAAAGTCAAGTCAGGTCCTCCAGACATTGCTCCATGTTGGACCTTTTGAACTTTTTTTCTGCTCAGAGGGTCCCCAGAAGGTCTAAAAGCTACATGATGTCCTCATAGACTTTTTCTGATGTTAAAAAGTCAAGTTAGGTCCTCCAGTCAGTGGTCCATATGGGACCTGTTGATCTTTTTTTCTCCTCAGAGGGTGCCAAGAAGGTCTAAAAGCTACAAGATGTCCTCATTGACTCTTTTTGATGTTAAAAAGTCAAGTCAGGACCTCCAGACAGTGGTCCATATAGGACCTTTTGAACTTTTTTTCTGCTCAGAGGGTCCCCAGAAGGTCTAAAAGCTACATGATGTCCACATAGACTCTTTCTGATGTTAAAAAGTCAAGTCAGGTCCTCCAAACATTGGTCAATATGGGACCTTTTGAACTTTTTTTCTGATAAGAGGGTCCCCAGAAGGTCTAACAGCTACATGATGTCCTCATAGACTCTTTCTGATGTTAAAAAGTCAAGTCAGGTCCTCCAGACAGTGGTCCATATGGTACCTTTTGAACTTTTTTTCTCCTCAGAGGGTCCCCAGAAGGTCTAAAAGCTACATGATGTCCTCATAGACTCTTTCTGATGTTAAAATGTCAAGTCAGGACCTCCAGACAGTGGTCCATATGGGACCTTTTGAAATTTTTTTCTCCTCAGAGGGTCCCCAGAAGGTCTAAAAGCTACATGATGTCCTAATAGACTCTTTCTGATGTTAAAAAGTCAAGTCAGGTCCTCCACACATTGCTCCATGTTGGACCTTTTGAATTTTTTTTCTGCTCAGAGGGTCCCCAGAAGGTCTAAAAGCTACATGATGTCCTCATAGACTCTTTTTGATGTTAAAAAGTCAAGTCAGGTCCTCCAGAGAGTGGTCCATATGGGACCTTTTGAACTTTTTTTCTCCTCACAGGGTCCCTAGAAGGTCTAAAAGCTGACACCAAAGTCATGATGTCCTCATATACTCTTTCTGATGTTAAAAAGACAAGTCAGGTCCTCCAGACAGTGGTCCATGTGGGACCTTTTGAACTTTTTTTCTCCTCACAGGGTCCCCAGAAGGTCTAAAAGCTACATGATGTCCTCATAGACTCTTTATGATGTTAAAAAGTCAAGTCAGGTCCTCCAGACAGTGGTCCATATTGGACCTTTTGAACTTTTTTTCTCCTCACAGGGTCCCCAGAAGGTCTAAAAGCTACATGATGTCCTCATAGACTTTTTCTGATGTTAAAAAGTCAAGTTAGGTCCTCCAGTCAGTGGTCCATATGGGACCTGTTGAACTTTTTTTCTCCTCAGAGGGTGCCAAGAAGGTCTAAAAGCTACAAGATGTCCTCATAGACTCTTTCTGATGTTAAAAAGTCAAGTCAGGACCTCCAGACAGTGGTCCATATGGGACCTTTTGAACTTTTTTTCTCCTCAGAGGGTCCCAAGAAGGTCTAAAAGCTACATGCTGTCCTCATAGACTCTTTCTCATGTTAAAAAGTCAAGTCAGGACCTCCAGACAGTGGTCCATATGGGACCTTTTGAACTTTTTTTCTCCTCAGAGGGTCCCCAGAAGATCTAAAAGCTACATGATGTCCTCAAAGACTCTTTCTGATGTTAAAAAGTCAAGTCAGGTCCTCCAGACAGTGGTCCATATGGGACCTTTTGAACTTTTTTTCTCCTCAGAGGGTCCCCAGAAGGTCTAAAAGCTACCTGATGTCCACATAGACTCTTTCTGATGTTAAAAAGTCAAGTCAGGACCTCCAGACAGTGGTCCATATGGGACCTTTTGAACTTTTTTTCTCCTCAGAGGGTCCCCAGAAGGTCTAAAAGCTACATGCTGTCCTCATAGACTCTTTCTCATGTTAAAAAGTCAAGTCAGGACCTCCAGACAGTGGTCCATATGGGACCTTTTGAACTTTTTTTCTCCTCAGAGGGTCCGCAGAAGGTCTAAAAGCTACATGATGTCCTCATAGACTCTTTCTGATGTTAAAAAGTCGTCAGGACCTCCAGACAGTGGTCCATATGGGACCTTTTGAACTTTTTTTCTCCTCAGAGGGTCCCCAGAAGGTCTAAAAGCTACATGATGTCCTCATAGACTCTTTCTGATGTTAAAAAGTCATATCAGGACCTCCAGACAGTGGTCCATATGGGACCTTTTGAACTTTTTTTCTCCTCAGAGGGTCTCCAGAAGGTCTAAAAGCTACATGATGTCCTCATAGACTTTTTCTGATGTTAAAAAGTCAAGTTAGGTCCTCCAGTCAGTGGTCCATATTGGACCTGTTGAACTTTTTTTCTCCTCAGAGGGTGCCAAGAAGGTCTAAAAGCTACAAGATGTCCTCATAGACTCTTTCTGATGTTAAAAAGTCAAGTCAGGTCCGCCATACAGTAGTCCATATGGGACCTTTTGAACTATTTTTCTGCTCAGAGGGTCCAGAGAAGGTCTAAAAGCTACATGATGTCCACATAGAGTCTTTCTGATGTTAAAAAGTCAATTCAGGTCCTCCAGACAGTGGTCCATGTTGGACCTTTTGAACTTTTTTTCTGCTCAGAGGGTCCCCAGAAGGTCTAAATGCTACATGATGTCCTCATAGACTTTTTCTGATGTTAAAAAGTCAAGTTAGGTCCTCCAGTCAGTGGTCCATATTGGACCTGTTGAACTTTTTTTCTCCTCAGAGGGTGCCAAGAAGGTCTAAAAGCTACAAGATGTCCTCATAGACTCTTTCTGATGTTAAAAAGTCAAGTCAGGACCTCCAGACAGTGGTCCATATGGGACCTTTTGAACTTTTTTCTCCTCAGAAGGTGCCAAGAAGGTCTAAAAGCTACATGATGTCCTCATAGACTCTTTCTGATGTTAAAAAGTCAAGTCAGGACCTCCAGACTTTGGTTCATATGGGACCTTTTGAACTTTTTTTCTCCTCAGAGGGTCCCCAGAAGGTCTAAAAGCTACATGATGTCCTCATTGACTCATTTTGATGTTAAAAGGTCAAGTCAGGACCTCCAGACAGTGGTCCATATAGAACCTTTTGAACTTTTTTTCTGCTCAGAGGGTCCCCAGAAGGTCTAAAAGCTACATGATGTCCACATAGACTCTTTCTGATGTTAAAAAGTCAAGTCAGGTCCTCCAAACATTGGTCAATATGGTACCTTTTGAACTTTTTTCTGCTCAGAGGGTCCCCAGAAGGTCTAAAAGCTACATGATGTCCTCATAGACTCTTTCTGATGTTAAAAAGTCAAGTCAGGTCCGCCATACAGTAGTCCATATGGGACCTTTTGAACTATTTTTCTGCTCAGAGGGTCCAGAGAAGGTCTAAAAGCTACATGATGTCCACATAGGCTCTTTCTGATGTTAAAAAGTCAATTCAGGTCCTCCAGACAGTGGTCCATGTTGGACCTTTTGAACTTTTTTTCTGCTCAGAGGGTCCCCAGAAGGTCTAAAAGCTACCTGATGTCCTCATAGACTCTTTCTGATATTAAAAAGTCAAGTCAGGTCCTCCAGACAGTGGTCCATATGTGACCTTTTGAACTTTTTTCTCCTCAGAGGGTCCCCAGAAGGTCTAAAAGCTACATGATGTCTTCATAGACTCTTTCTGATGTTAAAATGTCAAGTCAGGACCTCCAGAGAGTGGTCCATACGGGACCTTTTGAACTTTTTTTCTCTTCAGAGGGTCCCCAGAAGGTCTAAAAGCTACATGATGTCCTCATAGACTCTTTTTGATGTTAAAAAGTCAAGTCAGGTCCTCCAAACACTAGTCCATATGGGACCTTTTGAAAATGTTTTCTCCTCAGAGGGTCCCCAGAAGGTCTAAAAGCTACATGATGTCCTCATAGACTCTTTCTGATGTTAAAAAGTCAAGTCAGGTCCTCCAGACATTGCTCCATGTTGGACCTTTTGAACTTTTTTTCTGCTCAGAGGGTCCCCAGAAGGTCTAAAAGCTACATGATGTCCTCATAGACTTTTTCTGATGTTAAAAAGTCAAGTTAGGTCCTCCAGTCAGTGGTCCATATGGGACCTGTTGATCTTTTTTTCTCCTCAGAGGGTGCCAAGAAGGTCTAAAAGCTACAAGATGTCCTCATAGACTCTTTCTGATGTTAAAAAGTCAAGTCAGGACCTCCAGACAGTGGTCCATATGGGACCTTTTGAACTTTTTTCTGCTAAGAGGGTCCCCAGAAGGTCTAAAAGCGACATGATGTCCTCATTGACTCTTTTTGATGTTAAAAAGTCAAGTCAGGACCTCCAGACAGTGGTCCATATAGGACCTTTTGAACTTTTTTTCTGCTCAGAGGGTCCCCAGAAGGTCTAAAATCTACATGATGTCCACATAGACTCTTTCTGATGTTAAAAAGTCAAGTCAGGTCCTCCAAACATTGGTCAATACGGGACCTTTTGAACTTTTTTTCTGATAAGTGGGTCCCCAGAAGGTCTAACAGCTACATGATGTCCTCATAGACTCTTTCTGATGTCAAAAAGTCAAGTCAGGTCCTCCAGACAGTGGTCCATATGGTACCTTTTGAACTTTTTTTCTGCTCAGAGGGTCCCCAGAAGGTCTAAAAGCTACATGATGTCCTCATAGACTCTTTCTGATGTTAAAAAGTCAAGTAAGGTCCGCCATACAGTAGTCCATATGGGACCTTTTGAACTTTTTTTCTGCTCAGAGGGTCCAGAGAGGGTCTAAAAGCTACATGATGTCCTTAGAGAAACTTTCTTATGTTAAAAAGTCAAGTCAGGTCCGCCATACAGTAATCCATATGGGAATTTTTGAACTTTTTTTCTGCACAGAGGGTCCCCAGAAGGTCTAAAAGCTACATGATGTTCTCATAGACTCTTTCTGATGTTAAAAAGTCAAGTCAGGTCCTCCAGACAGTGGTCCATATGGGATCTTTTGAACTTTTTTGTCCTCAGAGGGTCCCCAGAAGGTCTAAAAGCTACATGATGTCCTCATAGACTCTTTCTGATGTTAAAATGTCAAGTCAGGACCTCCAGACAGTGGTCCATATGGGACCTTTTGAACTTTTTTTCTCCTCAGAGGGTCCCCAGAAGGTCTAAAAGCTACATGATGTCCTCATAGACTCTTTTTTATGTTAAAAAGTCAAGTCAGGTCCTCCAGTCAGTGGTCCATATGGGACCTGTTGAACTTTTTTTCTCCTCAGAGGGTGCCCAGAAGGTCTAAAAGCTACATGATGTCCTCATAGACTATTTTTGATGTTAAAAAGTCAAGTCAGGTCCTCCAGACAGTGGTCCATGTTGGACCTTTTGAACTTTTTTTCTGCTCAGAGGGTCCCCAGAAGATCTAAAAGCTACCTGATGTCCTCATAGACTCTTTCTGATGTTAAAAAGTCAAGTCAGGACCTCCACACAGTGGTCCATATGGGACATTTTGAACTTTTTTTCTCCTCAGAGGGTCCCCAGAAGGTCTAAAAGCTACATGATGTCCTCATAGACTCTTTCTGATGTTAAAAAGTCAAGTCAGGTCCTCCAGACAGTGGTCCATATGGTACCTTTTGAACTTTTTTTCTGCTCAGAGGGTCCCCAGAAGGTCTAAAAGCTACATGATGTCCTCATAGACTCTTTCTGATGTAAAAAGTCAAGTCAGGTCCTCCAGACAGTGGTCCATATGGGACCTTTTGAACTTTTTTTCTCCTCACAGGGTCCCCAGAAGGTCTAAAAGCTACATGATGTCCTCATAGACTCTTTATGATGTTAAAAAGTCAAGTCAGGTCCTCCAGACAGTGGTCCATATTGGACCTTTTGAACTTTTTTCCTCCTCACAGGGTCCCCAGAAGGTCTAAAAGCTACATGATGTCCTCATAGACTCTTTCTGATGTTAAAAAGTCAAGTCAGGTCCTCCAGACAGTGGTCCATATGGGACCTTTTGAACTTTTTTTCTTCTCAGAGGGTCCCCAGAAGGTCTAAAAGCTACATGATGTCCTCATAGACTTTTTCTGATGTTAAAAAGTCAAGTTAGGTCCTCCAGTCAGTGGTCCATATGGGACCTGTTGAACTTTTTTTCTCCTCAGAGGGTGCCAAGAAGGTCTAAAAGCTACAAGATGTCCTCATAGACTCTTTCTGATGTTAAAAAGTCAAGTCAGGACCTCCAGACAGTGGTCCATATGGGACCTTTTGAACTTTTTTTCTCCTCAGAGGGTCCCAAGAAGGTCTAAAAGCTACATGCTGTCCTCATAGACTCTTTCTCATGTTAAAAAGTCAAGTCAGGACCTCCAGACAGTGGTCCATATGGGACCTTTTGAACTTTTTTTCTCCTCAGAGGGTCCCCAGAAGATCTAAAAGCTACATGATGTCCTCAAAGACTCTTTCTGATGTTAAAAAGTCAAGTCAGGTCCTCCAGACCGTGGTCCATATGGGACCTTTTGAACTTTTTTTCTCCTCAGAGGGTCCCCAGAATGTCTAAAAGCTACCTGATGTCCACATAGACTCTTTCTGATGTTAAAAAGTCAAGTCAGGACCTCCAGACAGTGGTCCATATGGGACCTTTTGAACTTTTTTTCTCCTCAGAGGGTCCCCAGAAGGTCTAAAAGCTACATGCTGTCCTCATAGACTCTTTCTCATGTTAAAAAGTCAAGTCAGGACCTCCAGACAGTGGTCCATATGGGACCTTTTTAACTTTTTTTCTCCTCAGAGGGTCCCCAGAAGGTCTAAAAGCTACATGATGTCCTCATAGACTCTTTCTGATGTTAAAAAGTCGTCAGGACCTCCAGACAGTGGTCCATATATGGGACCTTTTGAACTTTTTTTCTCCTCAGAGGGTCCCCAGAAGGTCTAAAAGCTACATGATGTCCTCAATTCGGCCTTTAGTTCATAAGTGCCAGAGGAGAACTGGCCCCCGACTGAGCATGGGTTCTCCCAAGGTTTTTTTTTTCTCCATTGGGTCATCTGATGGGGTGTTAGGACACCATTAGGACACTGGATGGAGTTTTTCGGTTCCTTGCCACTGCTGCCTTTGGCTTGCTCAGTTGGGGATATTCAAATTAATTAAACAATCACATACCATTGATCAGCTCTACCAAATTTGGATGTCTTTTTTCCAGTAATAAACAAACATTGTTAAGTTGTTTTGATTGATACTGTGAAGCAGCTTTGATACAATCTGTATTGTGAAAAGCGCTATATAAATATATTTGACTTGACTTGACTTGACTCATAGACTCTTTCTGATGTTAAAAAGTCAAGTCAGGTCCTCCAGACATTGGTCAATATGGGACCTTTTGAACTTTTTTCTGATAAGAGGGTCCCCAGAAGGTCTAACAGCTACATGATGTCCTCATAGACTCTTTCTGATGTTAAAAAATCAAGTCAGGTCCTCCAGACAGTGGTCCATATGGGACCTTTTGAACTTTTTTTTTGCTCAGAGGGTCCCCAGAAGGTCTAAAAGCTACCTGATGTCCTCATAGACTCTTTCTGATGTTAAAAAGTCAAGTCAGGTCCTCCAGTCAATGGTCCATATGCGACCAGTTTAACTTTTTTTCTCCTAAAAGAGTGCCCAAAAGGTCTTAAAGCTACAGGATGTCCTCATAGACTATTTCTGATGTTAAATAGGCAAGTCAGGACCTCCAGACAGTGGTCCATATGGGACCTTTTGAACTTTTTTTCTCCTCAGAGGGTCCCCAGAAGGTCTAAAAGCTACATGAAGTCCACATAGACTCTTTCGGATGTTAAAAAGTCAAGTCAGGTCCTCCAAAATTTGGTCAATATGGGACCTTTTGAACTTTTTTTCTGATAAGAGGGTCCCCAAAGGTCAAACAGCTACATGATGTCCTCATAGACTCTTTCTTATGTTAAAAATTCAAGTCAGGTCCTCCAGACAGTAGTCCATATGGGACCTTTTGAACATTTTTTTTGCTCAGAGGGTCCCCAGAAGGTCTAAAAGCTACATGCTGTCCTCATAGACTCTTTCTGATGTTAAAAAGTCAAGTCAGGACCTCCAGACAGTGGTCCATATGGGACCTTTTGAACTTTTTTTCTTCTCAGGGGGTCCCCAGAAGGTCTAAAAGCTACATGCTGTCCTCATAGACTCTTTCTCATGTTAAAAAGTCAAGTCAGGACCTCCAGACAGTGGTCCATATGGGACCTTTTGAACTTTTTTTCTCCTCAGAGGGTCCCCAGAAGATCTAAAAGCTACATGATGTCCTCAAAGACTCTTTCTGATGTTAAAAAGTCAAGTCAGGTCCTCCAGACAGTGGTCCATATGGGACCTTTTGAACTTTTTTTCTCCTCAGAGGGTCCCCAGAAGGTCTAAAAGCTACCTGATGTCCACATAGACTCTTTCTGATGTTAAAAAGTCAAGTCATGACCTCCAGACAGTGGTCCATATGGGACCTTTTGAACTTTTTTTCTCCTCAGAGGGTCCCCAGAAGGTCTAAAAGCTACATGCTGTCCTCATAGACTCTTTCTCATGTTAAAAAGTCAAGTCAGGACCTCCAGACAGTGGTCCATATGGGACCTTTTGAACTTTTTTTCTCCTCAGAGGGTTCCCAGAAGGTCTAAAAGCTACATGATGTCCTCATAGACTCTTTCTGATGTTAAAAAGTCGTCAGGACCTCCAGACAGTGGTCCATATGGGACCTTTTGAACTTTTTTTCTCCTCAGAGGGTCCCCAGAAGGTCTAAAAGCTACATGATGTCCTCATAGACTCTTTCTGATGTTAAAAAGTCATATCAGGACTTCCAGACAGTGGTCCATATGGGACCTTTTGAACTTTTTTTCTCCTCAGAGGGTCTCCAGAAGGTCTAAAAGCTACATAATGTCCTCATAGACTTTTTCTGATGTTAAAAAGTCAAGTTAGGTCCTCCAGTCAGTGGTCCATATTGGACCTGTTGAACTTTTTTTCTCCTCAGAGGGTGCCAAGAAGGTCTAAAAGCTACAAGATGTCCTCATAGACTCTTTCTGATGTTAAAAAGTCAAGTCAGGTCCGCCATACAGTAGTCCATATGGGACCTTTTGAACTATTTTTCTGCTCAGAGGGTCCAGAGAAGGTCTAAAAGCTACATGATGTCCACATAGACTCTTTCTGATGTTAAAAAGTCAATTCAGGTCCTCCAGACAGTGGTCCATGTTGGACCTTTTGAACTTTTTTTCTGCTCAGAGGGTCCCCAGAAGGTCTAAAAGCTACATGATGTCCTCATAGACTTATTCTGATGTTAAAAAGTCAAGTTAGGTCCTCCAGTCAGTGGTCCATATTGGACCTGTTGAACTTTTTTTCTCCTCAGAGGGTGCCAAGAAGGTCTAAAAGCTACAAGATGTCCTCATAGACTCTTTCTGATGTTAAAACGTCAAGTCAGGACCTCCAGACAGTGGTCCATATGGGACCTTTTGAACTTTTTTCTCCTCAGAAGGTGCCAAGAAGGTCTAAAAGCTACATGATGTCCTCATAGACTCTTTCTGATGTTAAAAAGTCAAGTCAGGACCTCCAGACTTTGGTTCATATGGGACCTTTTGAACTTTTTTTCTCCTCAGAGGGTCCCCAGAAGGTCTAAAAGCTACATGATGTCCTCATTGACTCTTTTTGATGTTAAAAGGTCAAGTCAGGACCTCCAGACAGTGGTCCATATAGAACCTTTTGAACTTTTTTTCTGCTCAGAGGGTCCCCAGAAGGTCTAAAAGCTACATGATGTCCACATAGACTCTTTCTGATGTTAAAAAGTCAAGTCAGGTCCTCCAAACATTGGTCAATATGGTACCTTTTGAACTTTTTTCTGCTCAGAGGGTCCCCAGAAGGTCTAAAAGCTACATGATGTCCTCATAGACTCTTTCTGATGTTAAAAAGTCAAGTCAGGTCCGCCATACAGTAGTCCATATGGGACCTTTTGAACTATTTTTCTGCTCAGAGGGTCCAGAGAAGGTCTAAAAGCTACATGATGTCCACATAGGCTCTTTCTGATGTTAAAAAGTCAATTCAGGTCCTCCAGACAGTGGTCCATGTTGGACCTTTTGAACTTTTTTTCTGCTCAGAGGGTCCCCAGAAGGTCTAAAAGCTACCTGATGTCCTCATAGACTCTTTCTAATGTTAAAAAGTCAAGTCAGGTCCTCCAGACAGTGGTCCATATGTGACCTTTTGAACTTTTTTCTCCTCAGAGGGTCCCCAGAAGGTCTAAAAGCTACATGATGTCTTCATAGACTCTTTCTGATGTTAAAATGTCAAGTCAGGACCTCCAGAGAGTGGTCCATATGGGACCTTTTGAACTTTTTTTCTCTTCAGAGGGTCCCCAGAAGGTCTAAAAGCTACATGATGTCCTCATAGACTCTTTTTGATGTTAAAAAGTCAAGTCAGGTCCTCCAAACACTAGTCCATATGGGACCTTTTGAAAATGTTTTCTCCTCAGAGGGTCCCCAGAAGGTCTAAAAGCTACATGATGTCCTCATAGACTCTTTCTGATGTTAAAAAGTCAAGTCAGGTCCTCCAGACATTGCTCCATGTTGGACCTTTTGAACTTTTTTTCTGCTCAGAGGGTCCCCAGAAGGTCTAAAAGCTACATGATGTCCTCATAGACTTTTTCTGATGTTAAAAAGTCAAGTTAGGTCCTCCAGTCAGTGGTCCATATGGGACCTGTTGATCTTTTTTTCTCCTCAGAGGGTGCCAAGAAGGTCTAAAAGCTACAAGATGTCCTCATAGACTCTTTCTGATGTTAAAAAGTCAAGTCAGGACCTCCAGACAGTGGTCCATATGGGACCTTTTGAACTTTTTTCTGCTAAGAGGGTCCCCAGAAGGTCTAAAAGCGACATGATGTCCTCATTGACTCTTTTTGATGTTAAAAAGTCAAGTCAGGACCTCCAGACAGTGGTCCATATAGGACCTTTTGAACTTTTTTTCTGCTCAGAGGGTCCCCAGAAGGTCTAAAATCTACATGATGTCCACATAGACTCTTTCTGATGTTAAAAAGTCAAGTCAGGTCCTCCAAACATTGGTCAATACGGGACCTTTTGAACTTTTTTTCTGATAAGAGGGTCCCCAGAAGGTCTAACAGCTACATGATGTCCTCATAGACTCTTTCTGATGTCAAAAAGTCAAGTCAGGTCCTCCAGACAGTGGTCCATATGGTACCTTTTGAACTTTTTTTCTGCTCAGAGGGTCCCCAGAAGGTCTAAAAGCTACATGATGTCCTCATAGACTCTTTCTGATGTTAAAAAGTCAAGTAAGGTCCGCCATACAGTAGTCCATATGGGACCTTTTGAACTTTTTTTCTGCTCAGAGGGTCCAGAGAGGGTCTAAAAGCTACATGATGTCCTTAGAGAAACTTTCTTATGTTAAAAAGTCAAGTCAGGTCCGCCATACAGTAATCCATATGGGAATTTTTGAACTTTTTTTCTGCACAGAGGGTCCCCAGAAGATCTAAAAGCTACATGATGTCCTCATAGACTCTTTCTGATGTAAAAAGTCAAGTCAGGTCCTCCAGTCAGTGGTCCATATGGGACCTGTTGAACTTTTTTTCTCCTCAGAGGGTGCCCAGAAGGTCTAAAAGCTACATGATGTCCTCATAGACTATTTTTGATGTTAAAAAGTCAAGTAAGGTCCTCCAGAGACTAGTCCACATGGGACCTTTTGAACTTTTTTTCTCCTCAGAGGGTCCCCAGAAGATCTAAAAGCTACCTGATGTCCTCATAGACTCTTTCTGATGTTAAAAAGTCAAGTCAGGACCTCCACACAGTGGTCCATATGGGACATTTTGAACTTTTTTTCTCCTCAGAGGGTCCCCAGAAGGTCTAAAAGCTACATGATGTCCTCATAGACTCTTTCTGATGTTAAAAAGTCAAGTCAGGTCCTCCAGACAGTGGTCCATATGGTACCTTTTGAACTTTTTTTCTGCTCAGAGGGTCCCCAGAAGGTCTAAAAGCTACATGATGTCCTCATAGACTCTTTCTGATGTAAAAAGTCAAGTCAGGTCCTCCAGACAGTGGTCCATGTGGGACCTGTTGAAGTTTTTTTCTCCTCAGACGGTTCCAAGAAGGTCTAAAAGCTACATGATGTCCTCATAGACTCTTTCTGATGTAAAAAGTCAAGTCAGGTCCTCCAGTCAGTGGTCCATATGGGACCTGTTGAACTTTTTTTCTCCTCAGAGGGTGCCCAGAAGGTCTAAAAGCTACATGATGTCCTCATAGACTATTTTTGATGTTAAAAAGTCAAGTAAGGTCCTCCAGAGACTAGTCCACATGGGACCTTTTGAACTTTTTTTCTCCTCAGAGGGTCCCCAGAAGGTCTAAAAGCTACATGATGTCATCATAGACTATTTCTGATGTTAAAAAGTCAAGTCAGGTCCTCCAGACACTAGTCCATATGGGACCTTTTGAACTTTTTTTCTCCTCAGAGGGTCCCCATAAGGTCTAAAAGCTACATGATGTCCTCATAGACTCTTTGTGATGTAAGAAGTCTAGTCAGGTCCTGCAGACAGTGGTCCATATAGGACCTTTTGAACTTTTTTTCTGCTCAGAGGGTCCCCAGAAGGTCTAAAAGCTACATGATGTCCTCATAGGCTCGTTTTGATGTTAAAAAGTCAAGTCAGGACCTCCAGACAGTGGTCCATATGGGACTTTTTGAACTTTTTTTCTCCTCAGAGGGTCCCCAGAAGGTCTAAACGCTACATGATGTCCTCATAGACTCTTTCTGATGTCAAAAAGTCAAGTCAGGACCTCCAGACAGTGGTCCATATGGGACCTTTTGAACTTTTTTTCTGCTCAGAGGGTCCCCAGAAGGTCTAAAAGCTACATGATGTCCTCATAGACTCTTTCTGATGTTAAAAAGTCAAGTCAGGTCCTCCAGACATTGGTCCATATGGGACTTTTTAAACTTTTTTCTGATAAGAGGGTCCCCAGAAGGTCTAAAAGCTACATGATGTCCTCATAGACTCTTGCTGATGTTAAAAAGTCAAGTCAGGTCCTCCAGACAGTTGTCCATATGGGACCTTTTGAACTTTTTTCTGATAAGAGGGTCCCCAGAACGTCTAAAAGCTACATGCTGTCCTCATAGACTCTTTCTGATGTTAAAAGTCAAGTCAGGTCCTCCAGACAGTGGTCCATATGGGACCTTTTGAACTTTTTTTCTCCTCAGATGGTCCCCAGAAGGTCTAAAAGCTACATGATGTCCTCATAGACTCTTTCTGATGTTAAAAAGTCGTCATGACCTCCAGACAGTGGTCCATATGGGACCTTTTGAACTTTTTTTCTGCTCTTAGGGTCCCCAGAAGGTCTAAAAGCTACATGATGTCCTCATAGACTCTTTCTGATGATAAAATGTCAAGTTAGGACCTCAAGATAGTGGTCCATATGGGACCTTTGGAACTGTTTGTCTCCTCAGAGGGTCCCCAGAAGGTCTAAAAGCTACATGATGTCCTCATAGACTCTTTCTGATGTTAAAAAGTCAAGTCAGGTCCTCCAGACAGTGGTCCATATGGGACCTTTTGAACTTTTTTTCTCCTCAGGGGGTCCCCAGAAGGTCTAAAATCTACATGATGTCCTCATAGACTCTTTCTGAAGTTAAAAAGTCAAGTCAGGTCCTCCAGTCAGTGGTCCATATGGGACCTGTTGAACTTTTTTTCTCCTCAGAGGGTGCCCAGAAGGTCTTAAAGCTACATGATGTCCTCATAGACTATTTCTGATGTTAAATAGGCAAGTCAGGTTCTTCAGACAGTGGTCCATATGGGACCTTTTGAACTTTTTTTCTGCTCAGAGGGTCCCCAGAAGGTCTAAAAGCCACCTGATGTCCACATAGACTCTTTCTGATGTTAAAAAGTCAAGTCAGGACCTCCAGACAGTGGTCCATATGGGACCTTTTGAACTTTTTTTCTCCTCAGAGGGTCCCCAGAAGGTCTAAAAGCTACATGATGTCCTCAGAGACTCTTTCTGATGTTAAAAAGTCAATTCAGGTCCTCGAGACAGTGGTCCATGTTGGACCTTTTGAACTTTTTTTCTGCTCAGAGGGTCCCCAGAAGATCTAAAAGCTACCTGATGTCCTCATAGACTCTTTCTGATGTTAAAAAGTCAAGTCAGGACCTCCACACAGTGGTCCACATTGGACCTTTTGAACTTTTTTTCTCCTCAGAGGGTCCCCAGAAGGTCTAAAAGCTACATGATGTCATCATAGACTATTTCTGATGTTAAAAAGTCAAGTCAGGTCCTCCAGACACTAGTCCATATGGGACCTTTTGAACTTTTTTTCTCCTCAGAGGGTCCCCATAAGGTCTAAAAGCTACATGATGTCCTCATAGACTCTTTGTGATGTAAGAAGTCTAGTCAGGTCCTGCAGACAGTGGTCCATATAGGACCTTTTGAACTTTTTTTCTGCTCAGAGGGTCCCCAGAAGGTCTAAAAGCTACATGATGTCCTCATAGGCTCGTTTTGATGTTAAAAAGTCAAGTCAGGACCTCCAGACAGTGGTCCATATGGGACTTTTTGAACTTTTTTTCTCCTCAGAGGGTCCCCAGAAGGTCTAAACGCTACATGATGTCCTCATAGACTCTTTCTGATGTCAAAAAGTCAAGTCAGGACCTCCAGACAGTGGTCCATATGGGACCTTTTGAACTTTTTTTCTGCTCAGAGGGTCCCCAGAAGGTCTAAAAGCTACATGATGTCCTCATAGACTCTTTCTGATGTTAAAAAGTCAAGTCAGGTCCTCCAGACATTGGTCCATATGGGACTTTTTAAACTTTTTTCTGATAAGAGGGTCCCCAGAAGGTCTAAAAGCTACATGATGTCCTCATAGACTCTTGCTGATGTTAAAAAGTCAAGTCAGGTCCTCCAGACAGTTGTCCATATGGGACCTTTTGAACTTTTTTCTGATAAAAGGGTCCCCAGAACGTCTAAAAGCTACATGCTGTCCTCATAGACTCTTTCTGATGTTAAAAGTCAAGTCAGGTCCTCCAGACAGTGGTCCATATGGGACCTTTTGAACTTTTTTTCTCCTCAGATGGTCCCTAGAAGGTCTAAAAGCTACATGATGTCCTCATAGACTCTTTCTGATGTTAAAAAGTCGTCATGACCTCCAGACAGTGGTCCATATGGGACCTTTTGAACTTTTTTTCTGCTCTTAGGGTCCCCAGAAGGTCTAAAAGCTACATGATGTCCTCATAGACTCTTTCTGATGATAAAATGTCAAGTTAGGACCTAAAGATAGTGGTCCATATGGGACCTTTGGAACTTTTTGTCTCCTCAGAGGGTCCCCAGAAGGTCTAAAAGCTACATGATGTCCTCATAGACTCTTTCTGATGTTAAAAAGTCAAGTCAGGTCCTCCAGACAGTGGTCCATATGGGACCTTTTGAACTTTTTTTCTCCTCAGGGGGTCCCCAGAAGGTCTAAAAGCTACATGATGTCCTCATAGACTCTTTCTGAAGTTAAAAAGTCAAGTCAGGTCCTCCAGTCAGTGGTCCATATGGGACCTGTTGAAATTTTTCTCTCCTCAGAGGGTGCCCAGAAGGTCTTAAAGCTACATGATGTCCTCATAGACTATTTCTGATGTTAAATAGGCAAGTCAGGTTCTTCAGACAGTGGTCCATATGGGACCTTTTGAACTTTTTTTCTGCTCAGAGGGTCCCCAGAAGGTCTAAAAGCCACCTGATGTCCACATAGACTCTTTCTGATGTTAAAAAGTCAAGTCAGGACCTCCAGACAGTGGTCCATATGGGACCTTTTGAACTTTTTTTCTCCTCAGAGGGTCCCCAGAAGGTCTAAAAGCTACATGATGTCCTCAGAGACTCTTTCTGATGTTAAAAAGTCAATTCAGGTCCTCGAGACAGTGGTCCATGTTGGACCTTTTGAACTTTTTTTCTGCTCAGAGGGTCCCCAGAAGATCTAAAAGCTACCTGATGTCCTCATAGACTCTTTCTGATGTTAAAAAGTCAAGTCAGGACCTCCACGCAGTGGTCCATATGGGACATTTTGAACTTTTTTTCTCCTCAGAGGGTCCCCAGAAGGTCTAAAAGCTACATGATGTCCTCATAGACTCTTTCTGATGTTAAAAAGTTAGGTCAGGTCCTCCAGACAGTGGTCCATATGGTACCTTTTGAACTTTTTTTCTGCTCAGAGGGTCCCCAGAAGGTCTAAAAGCTACATGATGTCCTCATAGACTCTTTCTGATGTAAAAAGTCAAGTCAGGTCCTCCAGACAGTGGTCCATGTGGGACCTGTTGAAGTTTTTTTTCTCCTCAGACGGTGCCAAGAAGGTCTAAAAGCTACATGATGTCCTCATAGACTCTTTCTGATGTAAAAAGTCAAGTCAGGTCCTCCAGTCAGTGGTCCATATGGGACCTGTTGAACTTTTTTTCTCCTCAGAGGGTGCCCAGAAGGTCTAAAAGCTACATGATGTCCTCATAGACTATTTTTGATGTTAAAAAGTCAAGTAAGGTCCTCCAGAGACTAGTCCACATGGGACCTTTTGAACTTTTTTTCTCCTCAGAGGGTCCCCAGAAGATCTAAAAGCTACCTGATGTCCTCATAGACTCTTTCTGATGTTAAAAAGTCAAGTCAGGACCTCCACACAGTGGTCCATATGGGACATTTTGAACTTGTTTTCTCCTCAGAGGGTCCCCAGAAGGTCTAAAAGCTACATGATGTCCTCATAGACTCTTTCTGATGTTAAAAAGTCAAGTCAGGACCTCCACACAGTGGTCCATATGGGACATTTTGAACTTGTTTTCTCCTCAGAGGGTCCCCAGAAGGTCTAAAAGCTACATGATGTCCTCATAGACTCTTTCTGATGTTAAAAAGTCAAGTCAGGTCCTCCAGACAGTGGTCCATATGGGACCTTTTGAACTTTTTTCTGCTCAGAGGGTCCCCAGAAGGTCTAAAAGCTACGTGATGTCCTCATAGACTATTTCTGATGTAAAAAGTCAAGTCAGGTCCTCCAGTCAGTGGTCCATATGGGACCTTTTGAACTTTTTTTCTGCTCAGAGGGTCCCCAGAAGGTCTAAAAGCTACGTGAAGTCCTCATAGACTCTTTCTAATGTTAAAAAGTCAAAAGGCATTGTTGAATTGCAATGCATTCAAGAACTAACTCATTTTGTAGTGCATTAAAGAGATGGGCAATGCAATGTTTTTTTAATAACATTTCTGTTGTTTCATTCCATTGCATAAAAGGACTAACTTATTCCTTTGTGCAATGAAAAAAACTAACGCTTAAAAACTGCTTTTGCATTGCACATATGATAAAGCAGTAGAATAACGTATAAGCGATATGCACTTTTTTGCATTGCAAAGCATTCAAGAACTAACTCATTCAGTAGTGCATTGAAGAGATTGAATTGCATTGCACATAAGTTAAAGCGTGGTGCATAAGCAATATGCACTTTTTTTGCAATGCACTCAAGAACTAACTCTTTTTGTAGTGCATTAAAGAGATGGACAACGCAATCTGCGGTTTTAAAAACGTTTTGTTGTTTCATTCCATTGCATGAAAGGACTAACTTATTCCTTTGTGCAATGAAAAAAACTAACGCTTAAAAAAACTGCTGTTGCATTCCACATATGATAAAGCGTTAGAATGACATATAAGCGATATGCACTTTTTTGCATTGCAATGCGTTCAAGAACTAACTCATTCCGTAGTGCATTAAGAGATCTGCAATGCAATCTGCTGTCGCATTGCACATACGATCAAGCGTAACGAAGAATACCAACGAAAAGCATCGAAGAATGACCTATAAGCAATATGCACTTCATTGCATTGCAATGCATTCAATAACTAGCTCATTCCGTAGTGCATTAAAGAGATGGGCAAAGCAATCTGCTGTTTTAATACAATTTTTGTTGTTTCATTCCATTGCATAAAAGGTCTAACTTATTCCTTTGTGCAATGAAAAAACTAACCATAATCATTTGTGTATGAAGGAAAATCATTGCATCAGCTGTTGAAAAGACAACTCACAGCATATTGTTTTCCGCATTGCATACAGCTCATTGATTTGTGTACTCACGAGAAAACATCACAAAGCTGTCGCTTCCCAATGCATGCAATAACTAACTATTTCCATTGTTTTACGAAGAGATATGCAATAAAGCGTGCTATTATTGGATTACACAAGCGTTTTGCATGGAAGAATAACATTTAAAAGTAATATGCACTTTGTTGCATTTCAAATGCATTCAAGAACTGATGCGATTCATTCTATTGCAACAGCGTGCTATTGCAATGCACAAGCGTTTTGCATGGAAGAATAACATTTTAAAAGTAATATGCACTTTTATGCAATTTGTTGCATTGCAATGCATTTCAAAAACTGATGCATTTCATTCCATTGCAACAGCGTGCTGTTGCATTGCACAAGCGTTTTGCATGGAAGAATAACATTTTAAAAGTAATATGCACTTTTATGCAATTTGTAGCATTGCAATGCATTTAAAAACTGATGCGTTTCTTTCCATTGCAACAGCGTGTTGTTGCATTGCACAAGCGTTTTGCATTGAAGAATAACATTTTAAAAGTATTATGCACTTTTTTGCATTGCAATGCATTCAAAAACTGATGCGTTTCAAACCATTGCAACAACGTGCTGTTGCATTGCACAATCGTTTTGCATGGAAGAATAACATTTTAAAAGTAATATGCACTTTTATGCACTTTGTTGCATTGCAATGCATTCAAAAACTGATGCGTTTCATTCCATTGCAACAGCGTGCTGTTGCATTGCACAAGCGTTTTGCATGGAAGAATAACATTTAAAAGTAATATGCACTCTGTTGCATTGCAATGCATTCAAGAACTGATGCGTTTCATTCCATTACAACAGCGTGCTGTTGCATTGCACAAGCGTTTTGCATGGAAGAATAACATTTTAAAAGTAATATGCACTTTTATGCAATTTGTTGCATTGCAATGCATTTCAAAAACTGATGCATTTCATTCCATTGCAACAGCGTGCTGTTGCATTGCACAAGCGTTTTGCATGGAAGAATAACATTTTAAAAGTAATATGCACTTTGTTGATTGCAATGCATTCAAGATTCAAGAAATAAAACTCATTCCGTTTTTTTAATAATAAAACTAAAAACATTTTTAAAGGTAGCCTATGTCGTACCGACATGATTTTAATCATTGCTATTGCCCTGCTAATTTAGTCAGTATTGATGTACGTTCACTGATTCTAGCTTTTCTCCTTTCTGTCTCTTTCTTTTCATGTGAAATGAGTAGGATACACATGCTTACATTCATAAATATAAACTTTATTTCTATTAAATTTTTCAAAACTATTTATACATGTGTCACATAATGATGTTAAGACCGCAAGACACAGTAGTCCATATGAAACTTTTGAACTTTTTTTCTCCTCAGAGGGTCCCCAAAAGGCCTAAAAGCTACATGATGACCTCATAGACTCTTTCTGATGTTAAAAAGTCGTCAAGTCCGCCAGACAGTAGTCCATATGGGAGCTTTTGATATTTTTTTTGCTCAGAGGTTCCGACAGAAGGTCTAAAAGCTACAAGATGTCCTCAAAGACTCTTTCTGATGTTAAAAAGTCAAGTCAAGTCCACCATACAGTAATCCATATGGGAGTTTTGGAACTTTGTTTCTCCTCAGAGGGTGCCCAGAAGGTCTCAAAGCTACTTGATGTCCTCATAGACTCTTTCTGATGTTAAAAAGTCAATTCAGGTAATCCAGACAGTGGTCCATATGGGCCTTTTTGAAATTTTTTCTACTCAGAGGGTCCCCAGAAGGTCTAAAAGCTACATGATGTCCTTATTGACTCTTTCTGATGTTAAAAGGTCAAGTCAAGTCCGCCATACAGTAGTCCATATGGGACATTTTGAACTTTTTTTCTCCTCAGAGGGTCCCCAGAAGGTCTAAAAGCTACAGGATGTCCTCATAGACTCTTTCTGATGTTAAAAAGTCAAGTCAGGTCCTCCAGACAGTGGTCCATATGGTACCTTTTGAACTTTTTTTCTCCTCAGAGGGTCCCCAGAAGGTCTAAAAGCTACATGATGTCCTCATAGACTCTTTCTGATGTTAAAAAGTCAAGTCAGGTCCTCCAGACAGTGGTCCGTATAGTACCTTTTGAACTTTTTTTCTGCTCAGAGGGTCCCCAGAAGGTCTAAAAGCTACATGATGTCCTCATAGACTCTTTCTGATGTTAAAAAGTCAAGTCAGGCCCTCCAGACAGTAGTCCATATGGGACTTTTTGAACTTTCTTTCTCCTCAGAGGGTCCCCAGAAGGTCTAAAAGCTACATGATGTCCTCATAGACTCTCATAGCTACATGATGTCCTCATAGACTCTTTCTGATGTTAAATGTCAAGTCAGGTCCTCCAGACATTGGTCCATATGGGACCTTTTTAATTTTTTTCTGCTCAGAGGGTCCCCAGAAGGTCTAAAAGCTACATGATGTCCTCATAGACTCTTTCTGATGTTAAAAAGTCAAGTCAGGTCCTCCAGACAGTGGTCCATATTGGACCTTTTGAACTTTTTTTCTGGTCAGAGGGTCCCCAGAAGGTCTAAAAGCTACATGATGTCCTCATAGACTCTTTCTGATATTAAAAAGTCAAGTCAGGTCCTCCTGACAATAGTCCATATGGGACGTTTTGAACTTTCTTTCTGCTCAGAGGGTCCCTAGAAGGTCTAAAAGCTACATGATGTCCTCATAGACTCTTTCTGATGTTAAAAGGTCAAGTTAAGTCCGCCATACAGTAGTCCATATGGGACCTTTTAAACTTTTTTTCTGCTCAGAGGTTCCAGAGAAGGTCTAAAAGCTACATGATGTCCTTAGAGAAACTATCTGATGTTAAAGAGTCAAGTCAAGTCCGCCATACAGTAATCCATATGGGACCTCTTGAACTTTTTTTCTTCTCAGAGGGTCCCTAGAAGGTCTCAAAGCTATATGATGTCCTCATAGACTCTTTCTGATGTTAAAAAGTCAAGTCAAGTCCGGCCATACGTCCATATTGGACCTTTTGAACTTTTTGTCTCATCAGAGGGTCCAGAGAATGTCTAAAAGCTACATCATGTCCTTATAGAAACTTTCTGATGTTAAAAAGTCAAGTCAAGTCCGCCAGACTGGGACCTTTTGAACTTTTTTTCTGCTCAGAGGGTCCCCAGAAGGTCTAAAAGCTACATGATGTCCTCATAGACTCTTTCTGATGTTAAAAAGCCAAGTCAGGTCCTCCAGACAGTGGTCCATATGGGACCTTTTGAACTTTTTTTCTGCTCAGAGGGTCCCCAGAAGGTCTAAAAGCTACATGATGTCCTCATAGACTCTTTCTGATGTTAAAAAGTCAAGTCAGGTCCTCCAGACAGTGGTCCATATGGGACCTTTTGAACTTTTTTTCTGCTCAGAGGGTCCCCAGAAGGTCTAAAAGCTACATGATGTCCTCATAGACTCTTTCTGATATTAAAAAGTTAAGTCAGGTCCTCCTGACAATAGTCCATATGGGACGTTTTGAACTTTTTTCTGCTCAGAGGGTCCCTAGAAGGTCTAAAAGCTACATGATGTCCTCATAGACTATTTCTGATGTTAAAAGGTCAAGTTAAGTCCGCCATACAGTAGTCCATATGGGACCTTTTGAACTTTTTTTCTCCTCACAGGGTCCCCAGAAGGTCTAAAAGCTACATGATGTCCTCATAGACTCTTTCTGATGTTAAAAAGTCAAGTCAGGTCCTCCAGACAGTGGTCCATATGGGACCTTTTGAACTTTTTTTCTCCACACAGGGTCCCCAGAAGGTCCAAAAGCTGCATGATGTCCTCATAGACTCTTTCTGATGTTAAAAAGTCGTCAGGTCCTCCAGACAGTGGTCCATATGGGACCTTTTGAACTTTTTTTCTTCTCAGAGGGTCCCCAGAAGGTCTAAAAGCTACATGATGTCCTCATAGACTTTTTCTGATGTTAAAAAGTCAAGTTAGGTCCTCCAGTCAGTGGTCCATATTGGACCTGTTGAACTTTTTTTCTCCTCAGAGGGTGCCAAGAAGATCTAAAAGCTACAAGATGTCCTCATAGACTCTTTCTGATGTTAAAAAGTCAAGTCAGGTCCGCCATACAGTAGTCCATATGGGACCTTTTGAACTATTTTTCTGCTCAGAGGGTCCAGAGAAGGTCTAAAAGCTACATGATGTCCACATAGACTCTTTCTGATGTTAAAAAGACAATTCAGGTCCTCCAGACAGTGGTCCATGTTGGACCTTTTGAACTTTTTTTCTGCCCAGAGGGTCCCCAGAAGGTCTAAAAGCTACATGATGTCCTCATAGACTTTTTCTGATGTTAAAAAGTCAAGTTAGGTCCTCCAGTCAGTGGTCCATATTGGACCTGTTGAACTTTTTTTCTCCTCAGAGGGTGCCAAGAAGGTCTAAAAGCTACAAGATGTCCTCATAGACTCTTTCTGATGTTAAAAAGTCAAGTCAGGTCCGCCATACAGTAGTCCATATGGGACCTTTTGAACTATTTTTCTGCTCAGAGGGTCCAGAGAAGGTCTAAAAGCTACATGATGTCCACATAGACTCTTTCTGATGTTAAAAAGTCAATTCAGGTCCTCCAGACAGTGGTCCATGTTGGACCTTTTGAACTTTTTTTCTGCTCAGAGGGTCCCCAGAAGGTCTAAAAGCTACATGATGTCCTCATAGACTTTTTCTGATGTTAAAAAGTCAAGTTAGGTCCTCCAGTCAGTGGTCCATATTGGACCTGTTGAACTTTTTTCTCCTCAGAGGGTGCCAAGAAGGTCTAAAAGCTACAAGATGTCCTCATAGACTCTTTCTGATGTTAAAAAGTCAAGTCAGGACCTCCAGACAGTGGTCCATATGGGACCTTTTGAACTTTTTTTCTCCTCAGAGGGTGCCAAGAAGGTCTAAAAGCTACATGATGTCCTCATAGACTCTTTCTGATGTTAAAAAGTCAAGTCAGGACCTCCAGACTTTGGTTCATATGGGACCTTTTGAACTTTTTTTCTCCTCAGAGGGTCCCCAGAAGGTCTAAAAGCTACATGATGTCCTCATTGACTCTTTTTGATGTTAAAAGGTCAAGTCAGGACCTCCAGACAGTGGTCCATATAGAACCTTTTGAACTTTTTTTCTGCTCAGAGGGTACCCAGAAGGTCTAAAAGCTACATGATGTCCACATAGACTCTTTCTGATGTTAAAAAGTCAAGTCAGGTCCTCCAAAAATTGGTCAATATGGTACCTTTTGAACTATTTTTCTGCTCAGAGGGTCAAGAGAAGGTCTAAAAGCCACATGATGTACACATAGGCTCTTTCTGATGTTAAAAAGTCAATTCAGGTCCTCCAGACAGTGGTCCATGTTGGACCTTTTGAACTTTTTTTCTGCTCAGAGGGTCCCCAGAAGGTCTAAAAGCTACCTGATGTCCTCATAGACTCTTTCTGATGTTAAAAAGTCAAGTCAAGTCCTCCAGACAGTGGTCCATATGGGACCTTTTGAACTTTTTTCTCCTCAGAGGGTCCCCAGAAGGTCTAAACGCTACATGATGTCTTCATAGACTCTTTCTGATGTTAAAATGTCAAGTCAGGACCTCCAGAGAGTGGTCCATGTTGGACCTTTTGAACTTTTTTTCTGCTCAGAGGGTCCCCAGAAGGTCTAAAAGCTACATGATGTCCTCATAGACTTTTTCTGATGTTAAAAAGTCAAGTTAGGTCCTCCAGTCAGTGGTCCATATTGGACCTGTTGAACTTTTTTTCTCCTCAGAGGGTGCCAAGAAGGTCTAAAAGCTACAAGATGTCCTCATAGACTCTTTCTGATGTTAAATAGTCAAGTCAGGTCCGCCATACAGTAGTCCATATGGGACCTTTTGAACTATTTTTCTGCTCAGAGGGTCCAGAGAAGGTCTAAAAGCTACATGATGTCCACATAGACTCTTTCTGATGTTAAAAAGTCAATTCAGGTCCTCCAGACAGTGGTCCATGTTGGACCTTTTGAACTTTTTTTCTGCTCAGAGGGTCCCCAGAAGGTCTAAAAGCTACATGATGTCCTCATAGACTTTTTCTGATGTTAAAAAGTCAAGTTAGGTCCTCCAGTCAGTGGTCCATATTGGACCTGTTGAACTTTTTTCTCCTCAGAGGGTTCCAAGAAGGTCTAAAAGCTACAAGATGTCCTCATAGACTCTTTCTGATGTTAAAAAGTCAAGTCAGGACCTCCAGACAGTGGTCCATATGGGACCTTTTGAACTTTTTTTCTCCTCAGAGGGTGCCAAGAAGGTCTAAAAGCTACATGATGTCCTCATAGACTCTTTCTGATGTTAAAAAGTCAAGTCAGGACCTCCAGACTTTGGTTCATATGGGACCTTTTGAACTTTTTTTCTCCTCAGAGGGTCCCCAGAAGGTCTAAAAGCTACATGATGTCCTCATTGACTCTTTTTGATGTTAAAAGGTCAAGTCAGGACCTCCAGACAGTGGTCCATACCACCACCTTTTGAACTTTTTTTCTGCTCAGAGGGTACCCAGAAGGTCTAAAAGCTACATGATGTCCACATAGACTCTTTCTGATGTTAAAAAGTCAAGTCAGGTCCTCCAAAAATTGGTCAATATGGTACCTTTTGAACTTTTTTCTGCTCAGAGGGTCCCCAGAAGGTCTAAAAGCTACATGATGTCCTCATAGACTCTTTCTGATGTTAAAAAGTCAAGTCAGGTCCGCCATACAGTAGTCCATATGGGACCTTTTGAACTATTTTTCTGCTCAGAGGGTCAAGAGAAGGTCTAAAAGCTACATGATGTACACATAGGCTCTTTCTGATGTTAAAAAGTCAATTCAGGTCCTCCAGACAGTGGTCCATGTTGGACCTTTTGAACTTTTTTTCTGCTCAGAGGGTCCCCAGAAGGTCTAAAAGCTACCTGATGTCCTCATAGACTCTTTCTGATGTTAAAAAGTCAAGTCAAGTCCTCCAGACAGTGGTCCATATGGGACCTTTTGAACTTTTTTCTCCTCAGAGGGTCCCCAGAAGGTCTAAACGCTACATGATGTCTTCATAGACTCTTTCTGATGTTAAAATGTCAAGTCAGGACCTCCAGAGAGTGGTCCATATGGGACCTTTTGAACTTTTTTTCTCTTCAGAGGGTCCCCAGAAGGTCTAAAAGCTACATGATGTCCTCATAGACTCTTTTTGATGTTAAAAAGTCAAGTCAGGTCCTCCAAACACTAGTCCATATGGGACCTTTTGAAAATGTTTTCTCCTCAGAGGGTCCCCAGAAGGTCTAAAAGCTACATGATGTCCTCATAGACTCTTTCTGATGTTAAAAAGTCAAGTCAGGTCCTCCAGACATTGCTCCATGTTGGACCTTTTGAACTTTTTTTCTGCTCAGAGGGTCCCCAGAAGGTCTAAAAGCTACATGATGTCCTCATAGACTTTTTCTGATGTTAAAAAGTCAAGTTAGGTCCTCCAGTCAGTGGTCCATATGGGACCTGTTGATCTTTTTTTCTCCTCAGAGGGTGCCAAGAAGGTCTAAAAGCTACAAGATGTCCTCATTGACTCTTTTTGATGTTAAAAAGTCAAGTCAGGACCTCCAGACAGTGGTCCATATAGGACCTTTTGAACTTTTTTTCTGCTCAGAGGGTCCCCAGAAGGTCTAAAAGCTACATGATGTCCACATAGACTCTTTCTGATGTTAAAAAGTCAAGTCAGGTCCTCCAAACATTGGTCAATATGGGACCTTTTGAACTTTTTTTCTGATAAGAGGGTCCCCAGAAGGTCTAACAGCTACATGATGTCCTCATAGACTCTTTCTGATGTTAAAAAGCCAAGTCAGGTCCTCCAGACAGTGGTCCATATGGGACCTTTTGAACTTTTTTTCTGCTCAGAGGGTCCCCAGAAGGTCTAAAAGCTACATGATGTCCTCATAGACTCTTTCTGATGTTAAAAAGTCAAGTCAGGTCCTCCAGACAGTGGTCCATATGGGACCTTTTGAACTTTTTTTCTGCTCAGAGGGTCCCCAGAAGGTCTAAAAGCTACATGATGTCCTCATAGACTCTTTCTGATATTAAAAAGTTAAGTCAGGTCCTCCTGACAATAGTCCATATGGGACGTTTTGAACTTTTTTCTGCTCAGAGGGTCCCTAGAAGGTCTAAAAGCTACATGATGTCCTCATAGACTATTTCTGATGTTAAAAGGTCAAGTTAAGTCCGCCATACAGTAGTCCATATGGGACCTTTTGAACTTTTTTTCTCCTCACAGGGTCCCCAGAAGGTCTAAAAGCTACATGATGTCCTCATAGACTCTTTCTGATGTTAAAAAGTCAAGTCAGGTCCTCCAGACAGTGGTCCATATGGGACCTTTTGAACTTTTTTTCTCCACACAGGGTCCCCAGAAGGTCCAAAAGCTGCATGATGTCCTCATAGACTCTTTCTGATGTTAAAAAGTCGTCAGGTCCTCCATACAGTAGTCCATATGGGACCTTTTGAACTATTTTTCTGCTCAGAGGGTCCAGAGAAGGTCTAAAAGCTACATGATGTCCACATAGACTCTTTCTGATGTTAAAAAGACAATTCAGGTCCTCCAGACAGTGGTCCATGTTGGACCTTTTGAACTTTTTTTCTGCCCAGAGGGTCCCCAGAAGGTCTAAAAGCTACATGATGTCCTCATAGACTTTTTCTGATGTTAAAAAGTCAAGTTAGGTCCTCCAGTCAGTGGTCCATATTGGACCTGTTGAACTTTTTTTCTCCTCAGAGGGTGCCAAGAAGGTCTAAAAGCTACAAGATGTCCTCATAGACTCTTTCTGATGTTAAAAAGTCAAGTCAGGTCCGCCATACAGTAGTCCATATGGGACCTTTTGAACTATTTTTCTGCTCAGAGGGTCCAGAGAAGGTCTAAAAGCTACATGATGTCCACATAGACTCTTTCTGATGTTAAAAAGTCAATTCAGGTCCTCCAGACAGTGGTCCATGTTGGACCTTTTGAACTTTTTTTCTGCTCAGAGGGTCCCCAGAAGGTCTAAAAGCTACATGATGTCCTCATAGACTTTTTCTGATGTTAAAAAGTCAAGTTAGGTCCTCCAGTCAGTGGTCCATATTGGACCTGTTGAACTTTTTTCTCCTCAGAGGGTGCCAAGAAGGTCTAAAAGCTACAAGATGTCCTCATAGACTCTTTCTGATGTTAAAAAGTCAAGTCAGGACCTCCAGACAGTGGTCCATATGGGACCTTTTGAACTTTTTTTCTCCTCAGAGGGTGCCAAGAAGGTCTAAAAGCTACATGATGTCCTCATAGACTCTTTCTGATGTTAAAAAGTCAAGTCAGGACCTCCAGACTTTGGTTCATATGGGACCTTTTGAACTTTTTTTCTCCTCAGAGGGTCCCCAGAAGGTCTAAAAGCTACATGATGTCCTCATTGACTCTTTTTGATGTTAAAAGGTCAAGTCAGGACCTCCAGACAGTGGTCCATATAGAACCTTTTGAACTTTTTTTCTGCTCAGAGGGTACCCAGAAGGTCTAAAAGCTACATGATGTCCACATAGACTCTTTCTGATGTTAAAAAGTCAAGTCAGGTCCTCCAAAAATTGGTCAATATGGTACCTTTTGAACTATTTTTCTGCTCAGAGGGTCAAGAGAAGGTCTAAAAGCCACATGATGTACACATAGGCTCTTTCTGATGTTAAAAAGTCAATTCAGGTCCTCCAGACAGTGGTCCATGTTGGACCTTTTGAACTTTTTTTCTGCTCAGAGGGTCCCCAGAAGGTCTAAAAGCTACCTGATGTCCTCATAGACTCTTTCTGATGTTAAAAAGTCAAGTCAAGTCCTCCAGACAGTGGTCCATATGGGACCTTTTGAACTTTTTTCTCCTCAGAGGGTCCCCAGAAGGTCTAAACGCTACATGATGTCTTCATAGACTCTTTCTGATGTTAAAATGTCAAGTCAGGACCTCCAGAGAGTGGTCCATGTTGGACCTTTTGAACTTTTTTTCTGCTCAGAGGGTCCCCAGAAGGTCTAAAAGCTACATGATGTCCTCATAGACTTTTTCTGATGTTAAAAAGTCAAGTTAGGTCCTCCAGTCAGTGGTCCATATTGGACCTGTTGAACTTTTTTTCTCCTCAGAGGGTGCCAAGAAGGTCTAAAAGCTACAAGATGTCCTCATAGACTCTTTCTGATGTTAAAAAGTCAAGTCAGGTCCGCCATACAGTAGTCCATATGGGACCTTTTGAACTATTTTTCTGCTCAGAGGGTCCAGAGAAGGTCTAAAAGCTACATGATGTCCACATAGACTCTTTCTGATGTTAAAAAGTCAATTCAGGTCCTCCAGACAGTGGTCCATGTTGGACCTTTTGAACTTTTTTTCTGCTCAGAGGGTCCCCAGAAGGTCTAAAAGCTACATGATGTCCTCATAGACTTTTTCTGATGTTAAAAAGTCAAGTTAGGTCCTCCAGTCAGTGGTCCATATTGGACCTGTTGAACTTTTTTCTCCAAAGAGGGTTCCAAGAAGGTCTAAAAGCTACAAGATGTCCTCATAGACTCTTTCTGATGTTAAAAAGTCAAGTCAGGACCTCCAGACAGTGGTCCATATGGGACCTTTTGAACTTTTTTTCTCCTCAGAGGGTGCCAAGAAGGTCTAAAAGCTACATGATGTCCTCATAGACTCTTTCTGATGTTAAAAAGTCAAGTCAGGACCTCCAGACTTTGGTTCATATGGGACCTTTTGAACTTTTTTTCTCCTCAGAGGGTCCCCAGAAGGTCTAAAAGCTACATGATGTCCTCATTGACTCTTTTTGATGTTAAAAGGTCAAGTCAGGACCTCCAGACAGTGGTCCATACCACCACCTTTTGAACTTTTTTTCTGCTCAGAGGGTACCCAGAAGGTCTAAAAGCTACATGATGTCCACATAGACTCTTTCTGATGTTAAAAAGTCAAGTCAGGTCCTCCAAAAATTGGTCAATATGGTACCTTTTGAACTTTTTTCTGCTCAGAGGGTCCCCAGAAGGTCTAAAAGCTACATGATGTCCTCATAGACTCTTTCTGATGTTAAAAAGTCAAGTCAGGTCCGCCATACAGTAGTCCATATGGGACCTTTTGAACTATTTTTCTGCTCAGAGGGTCAAGAGAAGGTCTAAAAGCTACATGATGTACACATAGGCTCTTTCTGATGTTAAAAAGTCAATTCAGGTCCTCCAGACAGTGGTCCATGTTGGACCTTTTGAACTTTTTTTCTGCTCAGAGGGTCCCCAGAAGGTCTAAAAGCTACCTGATGTCCTCATAGACTCTTTCTGATGTTAAAAAGTCAAGTCAAGTCCTCCAGACAGTGGTCCATATGGGACCTTTTGAACTTTTTTCTCCTCAGAGGGTCCCCAGAAGGTCTAAACGCTACATGATGTCTTCATAGACTCTTTCTGATGTTAAAATGTCAAGTCAGGACCTCCAGAGAGTGGTCCATATGGGACCTTTTGAACTTTTTTTCTCTTCAGAGGGTCCCCAGAAGGTCTAAAAGCTACATGATGTCCTCATAGACTCTTTTTGATGTTAAAAAGTCAAGTCAGGTCCTCCAAACACTAGTCCATATGGGACCTTTTGAAAATGTTTTCTCCTCAGAGGGTCCCCAGAAGGTCTAAAAGCTACATGATGTCCTCATAGACTCTTTCTGATGTTAAAAAGTCAAGTCAGGTCCTCCAGACATTGCTCCATGTTGGACCTTTTGAACTTTTTTTCTGCTCAGAGGGTCCCCAGAAGGTCTAAAAGCTACATGATGTCCTCATAGACTTTTTCTGATGTTAAAAAGTCAAGTTAGGTCCTCCAGTCAGTGGTCCATATGGGACCTGTTGATCTTTTTTTCTCCTCAGAGGGTGCCAAGAAGGTCTAAAAGCTACAAGATGTCCTCATTGACTCTTTTTGATGTTAAAAAGTCAAGTCAGGACCTCCAGACAGTGGTCCATATAGGACCTTTTGAACTTTTTTTCTGCTCAGAGGGTCCCCAGAAGGTCTAAAAGCTACATGATGTCCACATAGACTCTTTCTGATGTTAAAAAGTCAAGTCAGGTCCTCCAAACATTGGTCAATATGGGACCTTTTGAACTTTTTTTCTGATAAGAGGGTCCCCAGAAGGTCTAACAGCTACATGATGTCCTCATAGACTCTTTCTGATGTTAAAAAGTCAAGTCAGGTCCTCCAGACAGTGGTCCATATGGTACCTTTTGAACTTTTTTTCTCCTCAGAGGGTCCCCAGAAGGTCTAAAAGCTACATGATGTCCTCATAGACTCTTTCTGATGTTAAAATGTCAAGTCAGGACCTCCAGACAGTGGTCCATATGGGACCTTTTGAAATTTTTTTCTCCTCAGAGGGTCCCCAGAAGGTCTAAAAGCTACATGATGTCCTAATAGACTCTTTCTGATGTTAAAAAGTCAAGTCAGGTCCTCCACACATTGCTCCATGTTGGACCTTTTGAATTTTTTTTCTGCTCAGAGGGTCCCCAGAAGGTCTAAAAGCTACATGATGTCCTCATAGACTCTTTTTGATGTTAAAAAGTCAAGTCAGGTCCTCCAGAGAGTGGTCCATATGGGACCTTTTGAACTTTTTTTCTCCTCACAGGGTCCCTAGAAGGTCTAAAAGCTGACACCAAAGTCATGATGTCCTCATATACTCTTTCTGATGTTAAAAAGACAAGTCAGGTCCTCCAGACAGTGGTCCATGTGGGACCTTTTGAACTTTTTTTCTCCTCACAGGGTCCCCAGAAGGTCTAAAAGCTACATGATGTCCTCATAGACTCTTTATGATGTTAAAAAGTCAAGTCAGGTCCTCCAGACAGTGGTCCATATTGGACCTTTTGAACTTTTTTTCTCCTCACAGGGACCCCAGAAGGTCTAAAAGCTACATGATGTCCTCATAGACTTTTTCTGATGTTAAAAAGTCAAGTTAGGTCCTCCAGTCAGTGGTCCATATGGGACCTGTTGAACTTTTTTTCTCCTCAGAGGGTGCCAAGAAGGTCTAAAAGCTACAAGATGTCCTCATAGACTCTTTCTGATGTTAAAAAGTCAAGTCAGGACCTCCAGACAGTGGTCCATATGGGACCTTTTGAACTTTTTTTCTCCTCAGAGGGTCCCCAGAAGATCTAAAAGCTACATGATGTCCTCAAAGACTCTTTCTGATGTTAAAAAGTCAAGTCAGGTCCTCCAGACAGTGGTCCATATGGGACCTTTTGAACTTTTTTTCTCCTCAGAGGGTCCCCAGAAGGTCTAAAAGCTACCTGATGTCCACATAGACTCTTTCTGATGTTAAAAAGTCAAGTCAGGACCTCCAGAGAGTGGTCCATATGGGACCTTTTGAACTTTTTTTCTCCTCAGAGGGTCCCCAGAAGGTCTAAAAGCTACATGCTGTCCTCATAGACTCTTTCTCATGTTAAAAAGTCAAGTCAGGACCTCCAGACAGTGGTCCATATGGGACCTTTTGAACTTTTTTTCTCCTCAGAGGGTCCGCAGAAGGTCTAAAAGCTACATGATGTCCTCATAGACTCTTTCTGATGTTAAAAAGTCGTCAGGACCTCCAGACAGTGGTCCATATGGGACCTTTTGAACTTTTTTTCTCCTCAGAGGGTCCCCAGAAGGTCTAAAAGCTACATGATGTCCTCATAGACTCTTTCTGATGTTAAAAAGTCATATCAGGACCTCCAGACAGTGGTCCATATGGGACCTTTTGAACTTTTTTTCTCCTCAGAGGGTCTCCAGAAGGTCTAAAAGCTACATGATGTCCTCATAGACTTTTTCTGATGTTAAAAAGTCAAGTTAGGTCCTCCAGTCAGTGGTCCATATTGGACCTGTTGAACTTTTTTTCTCCTCAGAGGGTGCCAAGAAGGTCTAAAAGCTACAAGATGTCCTCATAGACTCTTTCTGATGTTAAAAAGTCAAGTCAGGTCCGCCATACAGTAGTCCATATGGGACCTTTTGAACTATTTTTCTGCTCAGAGGGTCCAGAGAAGGTCTAAAAGCTACATGATGTCCACATAGAGTCTTTCTGATGTTAAAAAGTCAATTCAGGTCCTCCAGACAGTGGTCCATATTGGACCTGTTGAACTTTTTTTCTCCTCAGAGGGTGCCAAGAAGGTCTAAAAGCTACAAGATGTCCTCATAGACTCTTTCTGATGTTAAAAAGTCAAGTCAGGACCTCCAGACAGTGGTCCATATGGGACCTTTTGAACTTTTTTCTCCTCAGAAGGTGCCAAGAAGGTCTAAAAGCTACATGATGTCCTCATAGACTCTTTCTGATGTTAAAAAGTCAAGTCAGGACCTCCAGACTTTGGTTCATATGGGACCTTTTGAACTTTTTTTCTCCTCAGAGGGTCCCCAGAAGGTCTAAAAGCTACATGATGTCCTCATTGACTCATTTTGATGTTAAAAGGTCAAGTCAGGACCTCCAGACAGTGGTCCATATAGAACCTTTTGAACTTTTTTTCTGCTCAGAGGGTCCCCAGAAGGTCTAAAAGCTACATGATGTCCACATAGACTCTTTCTGATGTTAAAAAGTCAAGTCAGGTCCTCCAAACATTGGTCAATATGGTACCTTTTGAACTTTTTTCTGCTCAGAGGGTCCCCAGAAGGTCTAAAAGCTACATGATGTCCTCATAGACTCTTTCTGATGTTAAAAAGTCAAGTCAGGTCCGCCATACAGTAGTCCATATGGGACCTTTTGAACTATTTTTCTGCTCAGAGGGTCCAGAGAAGGTCTAAAAGCTACATGATGTCCACATAGGCTCTTTCTGATGTTAAAAAGTCAATTCAGGTCCTCCAGACAGTGGTCCATGTTGGACCTTTTGAACTTTTTTTCTGCTCAGAGGGTCCCCAGAAGGTCTAAAAGCTACCTGATGTCCTCATAGACTCTTTCTGATGTTAAAAAGTCAAGTCAGGTCCTCCAGACAGTGGTCCATATGTGACCTTTTGAACTTTTTTCTCCTCAGAGGGTCCCCAGAAGGTCTAAAAGCTACATGATGTCTTCATAGACTCTTTCTGATGTTAAAATGTCAAGTCAGGACCTCCAGAGAGTGGTCCATATGGGACCTTTTGAACTTTTTTTCTCTTCAGAGGGTCCCCAGAAGGTCTAAAAGCTACATGATGTCCTCATAGACTCTTTTTGATGTTAAAAAGTCAAGTCAGGTCCTCCAAACACTAGTCCATATGGGACCTTTTGAAAATGTTTTCTCCTCAGAGGGTCCCCAGAAGGTCTAAAAGCTACATGATGTCCTCATAGACTCTTTCTGATGTTAAAAAGTCAAGTCAGGTCCTCCAGACATTGCTCCATGTTGGACCTTTTGAACTTTTTTTCTGCTCAGAGTGTCCCCAGAAGGTCTAAAAGCTACATGATGTCCTCATAGACTTTTTCTGATGTTAAAAAGTCAAGTTAGGTCCTCCAGTCAGTGGTCCATATGGGACCTGTTGATCTTTTTTTCTCCTCAGAGGGTGCCAAGAAGGTCTAAAAGCTACAAGATGTCCTCATAGACTCTTTCTGATGTTAAAAAGTCAAGTCAGGACCTCCAGACAGTGGTCCATATGGGACCTTTTGAACTTTTTTCTGCTAAGAGGGTCCCCAGAAGGTCTAAAAGCGACATGATGTCCTCATTGACTCTTTTTGATGTTAAAAAGTCAAGTCAGGACCTCCAGACAGTGGTCCATATAGGACCTTTTGAACTTTTTTTCTGCTCAGAGGGTCCCCAGAAGGTCTAAAATCTACATGATGTCCACATAGACTCTTTCTGATGTTAAAAAGTCAAGTCAGGTCCTCCAAACATTGGTCAATACGGGACCTTTTGAACTTTTTTTCTGATAAGAGGGTCCCCAGAAGGTCTAACAGCTACATGATGTCCTCATAGACTCTTTCTGATGTCAAAAAGTCAAGTCAGGTCCTCCAGACAGTGGTCCATATGGTACCTTTTGAACTTTTTTTCTGCTCAGAGGGTCCCCAGAAGGTCTAAAAGCTACATGATGTCCTCATAGACTCTTTCTGATGTTAAAAAGTCAAGTAAGGTCCGCCATACAGTAGTCCATATGGGACCTTTTGAACTTTTTTTCTGCTCAGAGGGTCCAGAGAGGGTCTAAAAGCTACATGATGTCCTTAGAGAAACTTTCTTATGTTAAAAAGTCAAGTCAGGTCCGCCATACAGTAATCCATATGGGAATTTTTGAACTTTTTTTCTGCACAGAGGGTCCCCAGAAGGTCTAAAAGCTACATGATGTTCTCATAGACTCTTTCTGATGTTAAAAAGTCAAGTCAGGTCCTCCAGACAGTGGTCCATATGGGATCTTTTGAACTTTTTTGTCCTCAGAGGGTCCCCAGAAGGTCTAAAAGCTACATGATGTCCTCATAGACTCTTTCTGATGTTAAAATGTCAAGTCAGGACCTCCAGACAGTGGTCCATATGGGACCTTTTGAACTTTTTATCTCCTCAGAGGGTCCCCAGAAGGTCTAAAAGCTACATGATGTCCTCATAGACTCTTTTTTATGTTAAAAAGTCAAGTCAGGTCCTCCAGTCAGTGGTCCATATGGGACCTGTTGAACTTTTTTTCTCCTCAGAGGGTGCCCAGAAGGTCTAAAAGCTACATGATGTCCTCATAGACTATTTTTGATGTTAAAAAGTCAAGTCAGGTCCTCCAGACAGTGGTCCATGTTGGACCTTTTGAACTTTTTTTCTGCTCAGAGGGTCCCCAGAAGATCTAAAAGCTACCTGATGTCCTCATAGACTCTTTCTGATGTTAAAAAGTCAAGTCAGGACCTCCACACAGTGGTCCATATGGGACATTTTGAACTTTTTTTCTCCTCAGAGGGTCCCCAGAAGGTCTAAAAGCTACATGATGTCCTCATAGACTCTTTCTGATGTTAAAAAGTCAAGTCAGGTCCTCCAGACAGTGGTCCATATGGTACCTTTTGAACTTTTTTTCTGCTCAGAGGGTCCCCAGAAGGTCTAAAAGCTACATGATGTCCTCATAGACTCTTTCTGATGTAAAAAGTCAAGTCAGGTCCTCCAGACAGTGGTCCATATGGGACCTTTTGAACTTTTTTTCTCCTCACAGGGTCCCCAGAAGGTCTAAAAGCTACATGATGTCCTCATAGACTCTTTATGATGTTAAAAAGTCAAGTCAGGTCCTCCAGACAGTGGTCCATATTGGACCTTTTGAACTTTTTTCCTCCTCACAGGGTCCCCAGAAGGTCTAAAAGCTACATGATGTCCTCATAGACTCTTTCTGATGTTAAAAAGTCAAGTCAGGTCCTCCAGACAGTGGTCCATATGGGACCTTTTGAACTTTTTTTCTTCTCAGAGGGTCCCCAGAAGGTCTAAAAGCTACATGATGTCCTCATAGACTTTTTCTGATGTTAAAAAGTCAAGTTAGGTCCTCCAGTCAGTGGTCCATATGGGACCTGTTTAACTTTTTTTCTCCTCAGAGGGTGCCAAGAAGGTCTAAAAGCTACAAGATGTCCTCATAGACTCTTTCTGATGTTAAAAAGTCAAGTCAGGACCTCCAGACAGTGGTCCATATGGGACCTTTTGAACTTTTTTTCTCCTCAGAGGGTCCCAAGAAGGTCTAAAAGCTACATGCTGTCCTCATAGACTCTTTCTCATGTTAAAAAGTCAAGTCAGGACCTCCAGACAGTGGTCCATATGGGACCTTTTGAATTTTTTTTCTCCTCAGAGGGTCCCCAGAAGATCTAAAAGCTACATGATGTCCTCAAAGACTCTTTCTGATGTTAAAAAGTCAAGTCAGGTCCTCCAGACCGTGGTCCATATGGGACCTTTTGAACTTTTTTTCTCCTCAGAGGGTCCCCAGAATGTCTAAAAGCTACCTGATGTCCACATAGACTCTTTCTGATGTTAAAAAGTCAAGTCAGGACCTCCAGACAGTGGTCCATATGGGACCTTTTGAACTTTTTTTCTCCTCAGAGGGTCCCCAGAAGGTCTAAAAGCTACATGCTGTCCTCATAGACTCTTTCTCATGTTAAAAAGTCAAGTCAGGACCTCCAGACAGTGGTCCATATGGGACCTTTTGAACTTTTTTTCTCCTCAGAGGGTCCCCAGAAGGTCTAAAAGCTACATGATGTCCTCATAGACTCTTTCTGATGTTAAAAAGTCGTCAGGACCTCCAGACAGTGGTCCATATATGGGACCTTTTGAACTTTTTTTCTCCTCAGAGGGTCCCCAGAAGGTCTAAAAGCTACATGATGTCCTCAATTCGGCCTTTAGTTCATAAGTGCCAGAGGAGAACTGGCCCCCGACTGAGCATGGGTTCTCCCAAGGTTTTTTTTTTCTCCATTGGGTCATCTGATGGGGTGTTAGGACACCATTAGGACACTGGATGGAGTTTTTCGGTTCCTTGCCACTGCTGCCTTTGGCTTGCTCAGTTGGGGATATTCAAATTAATTAAACAATCACATACCATTGATCAGCTCTACCAAATTTGGATGTCTTTTTTCCAGTAATAAACAAACATTGTTAAGTTGTTTTGATTGATACTGTGAAGCAGCTTTGATACAATCTGTATTGTGAAAAGCGCTATATAAATATATTTGACTTGACTTGACTTGACTCATAGACTCTTTCTGATGTTAAAAAGTCAAGTCAGGTCCTCCAGACATTGGTCAATATGGGACCTTTTGAACTTTTTTCTGATAAGAGGGTCCCCAGAAGGTCTAACAGCTACATGATGTCCTCATAGACTCTTTCTGATGTTAAAAAATCAAGTCAGGTCCTCCAGACAGTGGTCCATATGGGACCTTTTGAACTTTTTTTTTGCTCAGAGGGTCCCCAGAAGGTCTAAAAGCTACCTGATGTCCTCATAGACTCTTTCTGATGTTAAAAAGTCAAGTCAGGTCCTCCAGTCAATGGTCCATATGCGACCAGTTTAACTTTTTTTCTCCTAAAAGAGTGCCCAAAAGGTCTTAAAGCTACAGGATGTCCTCATAGACTATTTCTGATGTTAAATAGGCAAGTCAGGACCTCCAGACAGTGGTCCATATGGGACCTTTTCAACTTTTTTTCTCCTCAGAGGGTCCCCAGAAGGTCTAAAAGCTACATGAAGTCCACATAGACTCTTTCGGATGTTAAAAAGTCAAGTCAGGTCCTCCAAAATTTGGTCAATATGGGACCTTTTGAACTTTTTTTCTGATAAGAGGGTCCCCAAAGGTCAAACAGCTACATGATGTCCTCATAGACTCTTTCTTATGTTAAAAATTCAAGTCAGGTCCTCCAGACAGTAGTCCATATGGGACCTTTTGAACATTTTTTTTGCTCAGAGGGTCCCCAGAAGGTCTAAAAGCTACCTGATGTCCTCATAGACTCTTTCTGATGTTAAAAAGTCAAGTCAGGACCTCCAGACAGTGGTCCATATGGGACCTTTTGAACTTTTTTTCTTCTCAGGGGGTCCCCAGAAGGTCTAAAAGCTACATGATGTCCTCAGAGACTCTTTCTGATGTTAAAAAGTCAAGTCAGGTCCTCCAGTCAGTGGTCCATATGGGACGTGTTGAACTTTGTTTCTTCTCAGAGGGTGCCCAGAAGGTCTAAAAGCTACATGATGTCACCATAGACTATTTCTGATGTTAAAAAGTCAAGTCAGGTCCTCCAGACACTAGTCCATATGGGACCTTTTGAACTTTTTTTCTCCTCAGAGGGTCCCCATAAGGTCTAAAAGCTACATGATGTCCTCATAGACTCTTTCTGATGTTAAAAAGTCAAGTCAGGTCCTCCAGACAGTTGTGCATATGGGACCTTTTGAACTTTTTTTCTGATAAGAGGGTCCCCAGAAGGTCTAAAAGCTACATGATGTCCTCATAGACTCTTTCTGATGTAAGAAGTCTAGTCAGGTCCTGCAGACAGTGGTCCATATAGGACCTTTTGAACTTTTTTTCTGCTCAGAGGGTCCCCAGAAGGTCTAAAAGCTACATGATGTCCTCATAGGCTCGTTTTGATGTTAAAAAGTCAAGTCAGGACCTCCACACAGTGGTCCATATGGGACTTTTTGAACTTTTTTTCTCCTCAGAGGGTCCCCATAAGGTCTAAAAGCTACATGATGTCCTCATAGACTCTTTCTGATGTTAAAAAGTCAAGTCAGGTCCTCCAGACAGTTGTGCATATGGGACCTTTTGAACTTTTTTCTGATAAGAGGGTCCCCAGAAGGTCTAAAAGCTACATGATGTCCTCATAGGCTCGTTTTGATGTTAAAAAGTCAAGTCAGGACCTCCAGACAGTGGTCCATATGGGACTTTTTGAACTTTTTTTCTCCTCAGAGGGTCCCCAGAAGGTCTAAACGCTACATGATGTCCTCATAGACTCTTTCTGATTTTAAAAAGTCAAGTCAGGACCTCCAGACAGTGGTCCATATGGGACCTTTTGAACTTTTTTTCTGCTCAGAGGGTCCCCAGAAGGTCTAAAAGCTACATGATGTCCTCATAGACTCTTTCTGATGTTAAAAAGTCAAGTCAGGACCTCCAGAGAGTGGTCCATATGGGACCTTTTGAACTTTTTTTCTGCTCAGAGGGTCCCCAGAAGGTCTAAAAGCTACATGATGTCCTCATAGACTCTTTCTGATGTTAAAAAGTCAAGTCAGGTCCTCCAGACATTGGTCCATATGGGACTTTTTGAACTTTTTTTTGATAAGAGGGTCCCCAGAAGGTCTAAAAGCTACATGATGTCCTCATAGACTCTTGCTGATGTTAAAAAGTCAAGTCAGGTCCTCCAGACAGTTGTCCATATGGGACCTTTTGAACTTTTTTCTGATAAGAGGGTCCCCAGAAGGTCTAAAAGCTACATGCTGTCCTCATAGACTCTTTCTGATGTTAAAAGTCAAGTCAGGTCCTCCAGACAGTTGTCCATATGGGACCTTTTGAACTTTTTTTCTCCTCAGATGGTCCCCAGAAGGTCTAAAAGCTACATGATGTCCTCATAGACTCTTTCTGATGTTAAAAAGTCGTCATGACCTCCAGACAGTGGTCCATATGGGACCTTTTGAACTTTTTTTCTGCTCTTAGGGTCCCCAGAAGGTCTAAAAGCTACATGATGTCCTCATAGACTCTTTCTGATGTTAAAATATCAAGTTAGGACCTCAAGATAGTGGTCCATATGGGACCTTTGGAACTTTTTGTCTCCTCAGAGGGTCCCCAGAAGGTCTAAAAGCTACATGATGTCCTCATAGACTCTTTCTGAAGTTAAAAAGTCAAGTCAGGTCCTCCAGTCAGTGGTCCATATGGGACCTGTTGAACTTTTTTTCTCCTCAGAGGGTCCCCAGAAGGTCTTAAAGCTACATGATGTCCTCATAGACTATTTCTGATGTTAAATAGGCAAGTCAGGTCCTCCAGACAGTGGTCCATATGGGACCTTTTGAACTTTTTTTCTGCTCAGAGGGTCCCCAGAAGGTCTAAAAGCCACCTGATGTCCACATAGACTCTTTCTGATGTTAAAAAGTCAATTCAGGTCCTCCAGAGACTACTCCACATGGGACCTTTTGAACTTTTTTTCTCCTCAGAGGGTCCCCAGAAGGTCTAAAAGCTACATGATGTCCTCTTTCTGATGTTAAAAAGTCAAGTCAGGTCCTCCAGACACTAGTCCATATGGGACCTTTTGAACTTTTTTTCTGCTCAGAGGGTCCCCAGAAGGTCTAAAAGCTATGTGATGTCCTCATAGACTCTTTCTGATGTAAAAAGTCAAGTCAGGTCCTCCAGTCAGTGGTCCATATGGGACCTGTTGAACTTTTTTTCTCCTCAGAGGGTGCCCAGAAGGTCTAAAAGCTACATGATGTCCTCATAGACTATTTTTGATGTTAAAAAGTCAATTCAGGTCCTCCAGACAGTGGTCCATGTTGGACCTTTTGAACTTTTTTTCTGCTCAGAGGGTCCCCAGAAGATCTAAAAGCTACCTGATGTCCTCATAGACTCTTTCTGATGTTAAAAAGTCAAGTCAGGACCTCCACACAGTGGTCCATATGGGACATTTTGAACTTTTTTTCTCCTCAGAGGGTCCCCAGAAGGTCTAAAAGCTACATGATGTCCTCATAGACTCTTTCTGATCTTAAAAAGTCAAGTCAGGTCCTCCAGACAGTGGTCCATATGGTACCTTTTGAACTTTTTTTCTGCTCAGAGGGTCCCCAGAAGGTCTAAAAGCTACATGATGTCCTCATAGACTCTTTCTGATGTTAAAAAGTCAAGTCAGGTCCTCCAGACACTAGTCCATATGGGACCTTTTGATCTTTTTTTCTGCTCAGAGGGTCCCCAGAAGGTCTAAAAGCTACGTGATGTCCTCATAGACTCTTTCTGATGTTAAAAAGTCAAAAGGCATTGTTGAATTGCAATGCATTCAAGAACTAACTCATTTTGTAGTGCATTAAAGAGATGGGCAATGCAATGTTTTTTTAATAACATTTTTGTTGTTTCATTCCATTGCATAAAAGGACTAACTTATTCCTTTGTGCAATGAAAAAAACTAACGCTTAAAAACTGCTTTTTTATTGCACATATGATAAAGCAGTAGAATAACGTATAAGCGATATGCACTTTTTTGCATTGCAAAGCATTCAAGAACTAACTCATTCAGGAGTGCATTGAAGAGATTGAATTGCATTGCACATAAGTTAAAGCGTGGTGCATAAGCAATATGCACTTTTTTTTGCAATGCACTCAAGAACTAACTCTTTTTGTAGTGCATTAAAGAGATGGACAACGCAATCTGCGGTTTTAAAAACGTTTTGTTGTTTCATTCCATTGCATGAAAGGACTAACTTATTCCTTTGTGCAATGAAAAAAACTAACGCTTAAAAAAACTGCTGTTGCATTCCACATATGATAAAGCGTTAGAATGACATATAAGCGATATGCACTTTTTTGCATTGCAATGCGTTCAAGAACTAACTCATTCCGTAGTGCATTAAGAGATCTGCAATGCAATCTGCTGTTGCATTGCACATACGATCAAGCGTAACGAAGAATACCAACGAAAAGCATCGAAGAATGACCTATAAGCAATATGCACTTCATTGCATTGCAATGCATTCAATAACTAGCTCATTCCGTAGTGCATTAAAGAGATGGGCAAAGCAATCTGCTGTTTTAATACAATTTTTGTTGTTTCATTCCATTGCATAAAAGGTCTAACTTATTCCTTTGTGCAATGAAAAAACTAACCATAATCATTTGTGTATGAAGGAAAATCATTGCATCAGCTGTTGAAAAGACAACTCACAGCATATTGTTTTCCGAGTGTACTCACGAGAAAACATCACAAAGCTGTCGCTTCCAAATGCATGCAATAACTAACTATTTCCATTGTTTTACGAAGAGATGTGCAATAAAGCGTGCTATTGGATTACACAAGCGTTTTGCATGGAAGAATAACATTTAAAAGTAGTATGCACTTTGTTGCATTGCAAATGCATTCAAGAACTGATGCGATTCATTCTATTGCAACAGCGTGCTATTGCAATGCACAAGCGTTTTGCATGGAAGAATAACATTTAAAAGTAATATGCACTCTGTTGCATTGCAATGCATTCAAGAACTGATGCGATTCATTCTATTGCAACAGCGTGCTGTTGCAATGCAAAGCGTTTTGCATGGAAGAATAACATTTAAAAGTAATATGCACTCTGTTGCATTGCAATGCATTCAAGAACTGATGCGTTTCATTCCATTGCAACAGCGTGCTGTTGCATTGCACAAGCGTTTTGCATGGAAGAATAACATTTTAAAAATAATATGCACTTTTATGCAATTTGTTGCATTGCAATGCATTTCAAAAACTGATGCATTTCATTCCATTGCAACAGCGTGCTGTTGCATTGCACAAGCGTTTTGCATGGAAGAATAACATTTTAAAAGTAATATGCACTTTTATGCAATTTGTTGCATTGCAATGCATTTAAAAACTGATGCGTTTCTTTCCATTGCAACAGCGTGCTGTTGCATTGCACAAGCGTTTTGCATGGAAGAATAACATTTTAAAAGTATTATGCACTTTTTTGCATTGCAATGCATTCAAAAACTGATGCGTTTCAAACCATTGCAACAACGTGCTGTTGCATTGTACAATCGTTTTGCATGGAAGAATAACATTTTAAAAGTAATATGCACTTTTATGCACTTTGTTGCATTGCAATGCATTCAAAAACTGATGCGTTTCATTCCATTGCAACAGCGTGCTGTTGCATTGCACAAGCGTTTTGCATGGAAGAATAACATTTAAAAGTAATATGCACTCTGTTGCATTGCAATGCATTCAAGAACTGATGCGTTTCATTCCATTGCAACAGCGTGCTGTTGCATTGCACAAGCGTTTTGCATGGAAGAATAACATTTAAAAGTAATATGCACTCTGTTGCATTGCAATGCATTCAAGAACTGATGCGTTTCATTCCATTGCAACAGCGTGCTGTTGCATTGCACAAGCGTTTTGCATGGAAGAATAACATTTTAAAAGTAATATGCACTTTTATGCAATTTGTTGCATTGCAATGCATTTCAAAAACTGATGCATTTCATTCCATTGCAACAGCGTGCTGTTGCATTGCACAAGCGTTTTGCATGGAAGAATAACATTTTAAAAGTAATATGCACTTTGTTGATTGCAATGCATTCAAGATTCAAGAAATAAAACTCATTCCGTTTTTTTAATAATAAAACTAAAAACATTTTTAAAGGTAGCCTATGTCGTACCGACATGATTTTAATCATTGCTATTGCCCTGCTAATTTAGTCAGTATTGATGTACGTTCACTGATTCTAGCTTTTCTCCTTTCTGTCTCTTTCTTTTCATGTGAAATGAGTAGGATACACATGCTTACATTCATAAATATAAACTTTATTTCTATTAAATTTTTCAAAACTATTTATACATGTGTCACATAATGATGTTAAGACCGCAAGACACAGTAGTCCATATGAAACTTTTGAACTTTTTTTCTCCTCAGAGGGTCCCCAGAAGGCCTAAAAGCTACATGATGACCTCATAGACTCTTTCTGATGTTAAAAAGTCGTCAAGTCCGCCAGACAGTAGTCCATATGGGAGCTTTTGATATTTTTTTTGCTCAGAGGTTCCGACAGAAGGTCTAAAAGCTACAAGATGTCCTCAAAGACTCTTTCTGATGTTAAAAAGTCAAGTCAAGTCAACCATACAGTAATCCATATGGGAGTTTTGGAACTTTGTTTCTCCTCAGAGGGTGCCCAGAAGGTCTCAAAGCTACTTGATGTCCTCATAGACTCTTTCTGATGTTAAAAAGTCAATTCAGGTAATCCAGACAGTGGTCCATATGGGCCTTTTTGAATTTTTTTCTACTCAGAGGGTCCCCAGAAGGTCTAAAAGCTACATGATGTCCTTATTGACTCTTTCTGATGTTAAAAGGTCAAGTCAAGTCCGCCATACAGTAGTCCATATGGGACATTTTGAACTTTTTTTCTCCTCAGAGGGTCCCCAGAAGGTCTAAAAGCTACAGGATGTCCTCATAGACTCTTTCTGATGTTAAAAAGTCAAGTCAGGTCCTCCAGACAGTGGTCCATATGGTACCTTTTGAACTTTTTTTCTCCTCAGAGGGTCCCCAGAAGGTCTAAAAGCTACATGATGTCCTCATAGACTCTTTCTGATATTAAAAAGTCAAGTCAGGCCCTCCAGACAGTAGTCCATATGGGACTTTTTGAACTTTCTTTCTCCTCAGAGGGTCCCCAGAAGGTCTAAAAGCTACATGATGTCCTCATAGACTCTCATAGCTACATGATGTCCTCATAGACTCTTTCTGATGTTAAATGTCAAGTCAGGTCCTCCAGACATTGGTCCATATGGGACCTTTTTAATTTTTTTCTGCTCAGAGGGTCCCCAGAAGGTCTAAAAGCTACATGATGTCCTCATAGACTCTTTCTGATGTTAAAAAGTCAAGTCAGGTCCTCCAGACAGTGGTCCATATTGGAACTTTTGAACTTTTTTTCTGGTCAGAGGGTCCCCAGAAGGTCTAAAAGCTACATGATGTCCTCATAGACTCTTTCTGATATTAAAAAGTCAAGTCAGGTCCTCCTGACAATAGTCCATATGGGACGTTTTGAACTTTCTTTCTGCTCAGAGGGTCCCTAGAAGGTCTAAAAGCTACATGATGTCCTCATAGACTCTTTCTGATGTTAAAAGGTCAAGTTAAGTCCGCCATACAGTAGTCCATATGGGACCTTTTAAACTTTTTTTCTGCTCAGAGGGTCCAGAGAAGGTCTAAAAGCTACATGATGTCCTTAGAGAAACTTTCTGATGTTAAAGAGTCAAGTCAAGTCCGCCATACAGTAATCCATATGGGACCTCTTGAACTTTTTTTCTTCTCAGAGGGTCCCTAGAAGGTCTCAAAGCTATATGATGTCCTCATAGACTCTTTCTGATGTTAAAAAGTCAAGTCAAGTCCGGCCATACGTCCATATTGGACCTTTTGAACTTTTTTTCTGATCAGAGGGTCCAGAGAATGTCTAAAAGCTACATCATGTCCTTATAGAAACTTTCTGATGTTAAAAAGTCAAGTCAAGTCCGCCAGACTGGGACCTTTGGAACTTTTTTTCTGCTCAGAGGGTCCCCAGAAGGTCTAAAAGCTACATGATGTCCACATAGACTCTTTCTGATGTTAAAAAGTCAAGTCAGGTCCTCCAAACATTGGTCAATATGGTACCTTTTGAACTTTTTTCTGCTCAGAGGGTCCCCAGAAGGTCTAAAAGCTACATGATGTCCTCATAGACTCTTTCTGATGTTAAAAAATCAAGTCAGGTCCGCCATACAGTAGTCCATATGGGACCTTTTGAACTATTTTTCTGCTCAGAGGGTCCAGAGAAGGTCTAAAAGCTTCATGATGTCCACATAGGCTCTTTCTGATGTTAAAAAGTCAATTCAGGTCCTCCAGACAGTGGTCCATGTTGGACCTTTTGAACTTTTTTTCTGCTCAGAGGGTCCCCAGAAGGTCTAAAAGCTACCTGATGTCCTCATAGACTCTTTCTGATGTTAAAATGTCAAGTCAGGACCTCCAGAGAGTGGTCCATATGGGACCTTTTGAACTTTTTTTCTCTTCAGAGGGTCCCCAGAAGGTCTAAAAGCTACATGATGTCCTCATAGACTCTTTTTGATGTTAAAAAGTCAAGTCAGGTCCTCCAAACACTAGTCCATATGGGACCTTTTGAAAATGTTTTCTCCTCAGAGGGTCCCCAGAAGGTCTAAAAGCTACATGATGTCCTCATAGACTCTTTCTGATGTTAAAAAGTCAAGTCAGGTCCTCCAGACATTGCTCCATGTTGGACCTTTTGAACTTTTTTTCTGCTCAGAGGGTCCCCAGAAGGTCTAAAAGCTACATGATGTCCTCATAGACTCTTTCTGATGTTAAAAAGTCAAGTCAGGACCTCCAGACAGTGGTCCATATGGGACCTTTTGAACTTTTTTCTGCTAAGAGGGTCCCCAGAAGGTCTAAAAGCGACATGATGTCCTCGACTCTTTTTGATGTTAAAAAGTCAAGTCAGGACCTCCAGACAGTGGTACATATAGGACCTTTTGAACTTTTTTTCTGCTCAGAGGGTCCCCAGAAGGTCTAAAATCTACATGATGTCCACATAGACTCTTTCTGATGTTAAAAAGTCAAGTCAGGTCCTCCAAACATTGGTCAATATGGGACCTTTTGAACTTTTTTTCTGATAAGAGGGTCCCCAGAAGGTCTAACAGCTACATGATGTCCTCATAGACTCTTTCTGATGTTAAAAAGTCAAGTCAGGTCCTCCAGACAGTGGTCCATATGGTACCTTTTGAACTTTTTTTCTGCTCAGAGGGTCCCCAGAAGGTCTAAAAGCTACATGATGTCCTCATAGACTCTTTCTGATGTTAAAAAGTCAAGTAAGGTCCGCCATACAGTAGTCCATATGGGACCTTTTGAACTTTTTTTCTGCTCAGAGGGTCCAGAGAAGGTCTAAAAGCTACATGATGTCCTTAGAGAAACTTTCTTATGTTAAAAAGTCAAGTCAGGTCCGCCATACAGTAATCCATATGGGAATTTTTGAACTTTTTTTCTGCACAGAGGGTCCCCAGAAGGTCTAAAAGCTACATGATGTTCTCATAGACTCTTTCTGATGTTAAAAAGTCAAGTCAGGTCCTCCAGACAGTGGTCCATATGGGATCTTTTGAACTTTTTTCTCCTCAGAGGGTCCCCAGAAGGTCTAAAAGCTACATGATGTCCTCATAGACTCTTTCTGATGTTAAAATGTCAAGTCAGGACCTCCAGACAGTGGTCCATATGGGACCTTTTGAACTTTTTTTCTCCTCAGAGGGTCCCCAGAAGGTCTAAAAGCTACATGATGTCCTCATAGACTCTTTTTGATGTTAAAAAGTCAAGTCAGGTCCTCTAGTCAGTGGTCCATATGGGACCTGTTGAACTTTTTTTCTCCTCAGAGGGTGCCCAGAAGGTCTAAAAGCTACATGATGTCCTCATAGAATATTTTTGATGTTAAAAAGTCAAGTCAGGTCCTCCAGACAGTGATCCATGTTGGACCTTTTGAACTTTTTTTCTGCTCAGAGGGTCCCCAGAAGATCTAAAAGCTACCTGATGTCCTCATAGACTCTTTCTGATGTTAAAAAGTCAAGTCAGGACCTCCACACAGTGGTCCATATGGGACATTTTGAACTTTTTTTCTCCTCAGAGGGTCCCCAGAAGGTCTAAAAGCTACATGATGTCCTCATAGACTCTTTCTGATGTTAAAAAGTCAAGTCAGGTCCTCCAGACAGTGGTCCATATGGTACCTTTTGAACTTTTTTTCTGCTCAGAGGGTCCCCAGAAGGTCTAAAAGCTACATGATGTCCTCATAGACTCTTTCTGATGTAAAAAGTCAAGTCAGGTCCTCCAGACAGTGGTCCATATGGGACCTTTTGAACTTTTTTTCTCCTCACAGGGTCCCCAGAAGGTCTAAAAGCTACATGATGTCCTCATAGACTCTTTCTGATGTTAAAAAGTCAAGTCAGGTCCTCCAGACAGTGGTCCATATGGGACCTTTTGAACTTTTTTTCTTCTCAGAGGGTCCCCAGAAGGTCTAAAAGCTACATGATGTCCTCATAGACTTTTTCTGATGTTAAAAAGTCAAGTTAGGTCCTCCAGTCAGTGGTCCATATGGGACCTGTTGAACTTTTTTTCTCCTCAGAGGATGCCAAGAAGGTCTAAAAGCTACAAGATGTCCTCATAGACTCTTTCTGATGTTAAAAAGTCAAGTCAGGACCTCCAGACAGTGTTCCATATGGGACCTTTTGAACTTTTTTTCTCCTCAGAGGGTCCCAAGAAGGTCTAAAAGCTACATGCTGTCCTCATAGACTCTTTCTCATGTTAAAAAGTCAAGTCAGGACCTCCAGACAGTGGTCCATATGGGACCTTTTGAACTTTTTTTCTCCTCAGAGGGTCCCCAGAAGATCTAAAAGCTACATGATGTCCTCAAAGACTCTTTCTGATGTTAAAAAGTCAAGTCAGGTCCTCCAGACCGTGGTCCATATGGGACCTTTTGAACTTTTTTTCTCCTCAGAGGGTCCCCAGAAGGTCTAAAAGCTACCTGATGTCCACATAGACTCTTTCTGATGTTAAAAAGTCAAGTCAGGACCTCCAGACAGTGGTCCATATGGGACCTTTTGAACTTTTTTCTCCTCAGAGGGTCCCCAGAAGGTCTAAAAGCTACATGCTGTCCTCATAGACTCTTTCTCATGTTAAAAAGTCAAGTCAGGACCTCCAGACAGTGGTCCATATGGGACCTTTTGAACTTTTTTTCTCCTCAGAGGGTCCCCAGAAGGTCTAAAAGCTACATGATGTCCTCATAGACTCTTTCTGATGTTAAAAAGTCGTCAGGACCTCCAGACAGTGGTCCATATATGGGACCTTTTGAACTTTTTTTCTCCTCAGAGGGTCCCCAGAAGGTCTAAAAGCTACATGATGTCCTCAATTCGGCCTCTAGTTCATAAGTGCCAGAGGAGAACTGGCCCCCGACTGAGCATGGGTTCTCCCAAGGTTTTTTTTTTCTCCATTGGGTTATCTGATGGGGTGTTAGGACACCATTAGGACACTGGATGGAGTTTTTCGGTTCCTTGCCACTGCTGCCTTTGGCTTGCTCAGTTGGGGATATTCAAATTAATTAAACAATCACATACCATTGATCAGCTCTACCAAATTTGGATGTCTTTTTTCCAGTAATAAACAAACATTGTTAAGTTGTTTTGATTGATACTGTGAAGCAGCTTTGATACAATCTGTATTGTGAAAAGCGCTATATAAATATATTTGACTTGACTTGACTTGACTCATAGACTCTTTCTGATGTTAAAAAGTCAAGTCAGGTCCTCCAGACATTGATCAATATGGGACCTTTTGAACTTTTTTCTGATAAGAGGGTCCCCAGAAGGTCTAACAGCTACATGATGTCCTCATAGACTCTTTCTGATGTTAAAAAATCAAGTCAGGTCCTCCAGACAGTGGTCCATATGGGACCTTTTGAACTTTTTTTTTGCTCAGAGGGTCCCCAGAAGGTCTAAAAGCTACCTGATGTCCTCATAGACTCTTTCTGATGTTAAAAAGTCAAGTCAGGTCCTCCAGTCAATGGTCCATATGCGACCAGTTTAACTTTTTTTCTCCTAAAAGAGTGCCCAAAAGGTCTTAAAGCTACAGGATGTCCTCATAGACTATTTCTGATGTTAAATAGGCAAGTCAGGACCTCCAGACAGTGGTCCATATGGGACCTTTTGAACTTTTTTTCTCCTCAGAGGGTCCCCAGAAGGTCTAAAAGCTACATGAAGTCCACATAGACTTTCGGATGTTAAAAAGTCAAGTCAGGTCCTCCAAAATTTGGTCAATATGGGACCTTTTGAACTTTTTTTCTGATAAGAGGGTCCCCAGAAGGTCAAACAGCTACATGATGTCCTCATAGACTCTTTCTTATGTTAAAAATTCAAGTCAGGTCCTCCAGACAGTAGTCCATATGGGACCTTTTGAACATTTTTTTTGCTCAGAGGGTCCCCAGACGGTCTAAAAGCTACCTGATGTCCTCATAGACTCTTTCTGATGTTAAAAAGTCAAGTCAGGACCTCCAGACAGTGGTCCATATGGGACCTTTTGAACTTTTTTTCTTCTCAGGGGGTCCCCAGAAGGTCTAAAAGCTACATGATGTCCTCAGAGACTCTTTCTGATGTTAAAAAGTCAAGTCAGGTCCTCCAGTCAGTGGTCCATATGGGACGTGTTGAACTTTTTTTCTTCTCAGAGGGTGCCCAGAAGGTCTAAAAGCTACATGATGTCACCATAGACTATTTCTGATGTTAAAAAGTCAAGTCAGGTCCTCCAGACAGTTGTGCATATGGGACCTTTTGAACTTTTTTTCTGATAAGAGGGTCCCCAGAAGGTCTAAAAGCTACATGATGTCCTCAGAGACTCTTTCTGATGTTAAAAAGTCAAGTCAGGTCCTCCAGTCAGTGGTCCATATGGGACCTTTTGAACTTTTTTTCTCCTCAGAGGGTCCCCATAAGGTCTAAAAGCTACATGATGTCCTCATAGACTCTTTCTGGTGTTAAAAAGTCAAGTCAGGTCCTCCAGACAGTTGTGCATATGGGACCTTTTGAACTTTTTTTCTGATAAGAGGGTCCCCAGAAGGTCTAAAAGCTACATGATGTCCTCATAGACTCTTTCTGATGTAAGAAGTCTAGTCAGGTCCTGCAGACAGTGGTCCATATAGGACCTTTTGAACTTTTTTTCTGCTCAGAGGGTCCCCAGAAGGTCTAAAAGCTACATGATGTCCTCATAGGCTCGTTTTGATGTTAAAAAGTCAAGTCAGGACCTCCACACAGTGGTCCATATGGGACTTTTTGAACTTTTTTTCTCCTCAGAGGGTCCCCATAAGGTCTAAAAGCTACATGATGTCCTCATAGACTCTTTCTGATGTTAAAAAGTCAAGTCAGGTCCTCCAGACAGTTGTGCATATGGGACCTTTTGAACTTTTTTCTGATAAGAGGGTCCCCAGAAGGTCTAAAAGCTACATGATGTCCTCATAGGCTCATTTTGATGTTAAAAAGTCAAGTCAGGACCTCCAGACAGTGGTCCATATAGGACTTTTTGAACTTTTTTTCTCCTCAGAGGGTCCCCAGAAGGTCTAAAAGCTACCTGATGTCCTCATAGACTCTTTCTGATGTTAAAAAGTCAAGTCAGGACCTCCACACAGTGGTCCATATGGGACATTTTGAACTTTTTTTCTCCTCAGAGGGTCCCCAGAAGGTCTAAAAGCTACATGATGTCCTCATAGACTCTTTCTGATGTTAAAAAGTCAAGTCAGGTCCTCCAGACAGTGGTCCATATGGTACCTTTTGAACTTTTTTTCTGCTCAGAGGGTCCCCAGAAGGTCTAAAAGCTACATGATGTCCTCATAGACTCTTTCTGATGTAAAAAGTCAAGTCAGGTCCTCCAGACAGTGGTCCATATGGGACCTTTTGAACTTTTTTTCTCCTCACAGGGTCCCCAGAAGGTCTAAAAGCTACATGATGTCCTCATAGACTCTTTATGATGTTAAAAAGTCAAGTCAGGTCCTCCAGACAGTGGTCCATATTGGACCTTTTGAACTTTTTTCCTCCTCACAGGGTCCCCAGAAGGTCTAAAAGCTACATGATGTCCTCATAGACTCTTTCTGATGTTAAAAAGTCAAGTCAGGTCCTCCAGACAGTGGTCCATATGGGACCTTTTGAACTTTTTTTCTTCTCAGAGGGTCCCCAGAAGGTCTAAAAGCTACATGATGTCCTCATAGACTTTTTCTGATGTTAAAAAGTCAAGTTAGGTCCTCCAGTCAGTGGTCCATATGGGACCTGTTGAACTTTTTTTCTCCTCAGAGGATGCCAAGAAGGTCTAAAAGCTACAAGATGTCCTCATAGACTCTTTCTGATGTTAAAAAGTCAAGTCAGGACCTCCAGACAGTGGTCCATATGGGACCTTTTGAACTTTTTTTCTCCTCAGAGGGTCCCAAGAAGGTCTAAAAGCTACATGCTGTCCTCATAGACTCTTTCTCATGTTAAAAAGTCAAGTCAGGAGCTCCAGACAGTGGTCCATATGGGATCTTTTGAACTTTTTTTCTCCTCAGAGGGTCCCCAGAAGATCTAAAAGCTACATGATGTCCTCAAAGACTCTTTCTGATGTTAAAAAGTCAAGTCAGGTCCTCCAGACCGTGGTCCATATGGGACCTTTTGAACTTTTTTTCTCCTCAGAGGGTCCCCAGAAGGTCTAAAAGCTACCTGATGTCCACATAGACTCTTTCTGATGTTAAAAAGTCAAGTCAGGACCTCCAGACAGTGGTCCATATGGGACCTTTTGAACTTTTTTCTCCTCAGAGGGTCCCCAGAAGGTCTAAAAGCTACATGCTGTCCTCATAGACTCTTTCTCATGTTAAAAAGTCAAGTCAGGACCTCCAGACAGTGGTCCATATGGGACCTTTTGAACTTTTTTTCTCCTCAGAGGGTCCCCAGAAGGTCTAAAAGCTACATGATGTCCTCATAGACTCTTTCTGATGTTAAAAAGTCGTCAGGACCTCCAGACAGTGGTCCATATATGGGACCTTTTGAACTTTTTTTCTCCTCAGAGGGTCCCTAGAAGGTCTAAAAGCTACATGATGTCCTCAATTCGGCCTCTAGTTCATAAGTGCCAGAGGAGAACTGGCCCCCGACTGAGCATGGGTTCTCCCAAGGTTTTTTTTTTCTCCATTGGGTCATCTGATGGGGTGTTAGGACACCATTAGGACACTGGATGGAGTTTTTCGGTTCCTTGCCACTGCTGCCTTTGGCTTGCTCAGTTGGGGATATTCAAATTAATTAAACAATCACATACCATTGATCAGCTCTACCAAATTTGGATGTCTTTTTTCCAGTAATAAACAAACATTGTTAAGTTGTTTTGATTGATACTGTGAAGCAGCTTTGATACAATCTGTATTGTGAAAAGCGCTATATAAATATATTTGACTTGACTTGACTTGACTCATAGACTCTTTCTGATGTTAAAAAGTCAAGTCAGGTCCTCCAGACATTGATCAATATGGGACCTTTTGAACTTTTTTCTGATAAGAGGGTCCCCAGAAGGTCTAACAGCTACATGATGTCCTCATAGACTCTTTCTGATGTTAAAAAATCAAGTCAGGTCCTCCAGACAGTGGTCCATATGGGACCTTTTGAACTTTTTTTTTGCTCAGAGGGTCCCCAGAAGGTCTAAAAGCTACCTGATGTCCTCATAGACTCTTTCTGATGTTAAAAAGTCAAGTCAGGTCCTCCAGTCAATGGTCCATATGCGACCAGTTTAACTTTTTTTCTCCTAAAAGAGTGCCCAAAAGGTCTTAAAGCTACAGGATGTCCTCATAGACTATTTCTGATGTTAAATAGGCAAGTCAGGACCTCCAGACAGTGGTCCATATGGGACCTTTTGAACTTTTTTTCTCCTCAGAGGGTCCCCAGAAGGTCTAAAAGCTACATGAAGTCCACATAGACTTTCGGATGTTAAAAAGTCAAGTCAGGTCCTCCAAAATTTGGTCAATATGGGACCTTTTGAACTTTTTTTCTGATAAGAGGGTCCCCAGAAGGTCAAACAGCTACATGATGTCCTCATAGACTCTTTCTTATGTTAAAAATTCAAGTCAGGTCCTCCAGACAGTAGTCCATATGGGACCTTTTGAACATTTTTTTTGCTCAGAGGGTCCCCAGAAGGTCTAAAAGCTACCTGATGTCCTCATAGACTCTTTCTGATGTTAAAAAGTCAAGTCAGGACCTCCAGACAGTGGTCCATATGGGACCTTTTGAACTTTTTTTCTTCTCAGGGGGTCCCCAGAAGGTCTAAAAGCTACATGATGTCCTCAGAGACTCTTTCTGATGTTAAAAAGTCAAGTCAGGTCCTCCAGTCAGTGGTCCATATAGGACTTTTTGAACTTTTTTTCTCCTCAGAGGGTCCCCAGAAGGTCTAAACGCTACATGATGTCCTCATAGACTCTTTCTGATGTTAAAAAGTCAAGTCAGGACCTCCAGACAGTGGTCCATATGGGACCTTTTGAACTTTTTTTCTGCTCAGAGGGTCCCCAGAAGGTCTAAAAGCTACATGATGTCCTCATAGACTCTTTCTGATGTTAAAAAGTCAAGTCAGGACCTCCAGAGAGTGGTCCATATGGGACCTTTTGAACTTTTTTTCTGCTCAGAGGGTCCCCAGAAGGTCTAAAAGCTACATGATGTCCTCATAGACTCTTTCTGATGTTAAAAAGTCAAGTCAGGTCCTCCAGACATTGGTCCATATGGGACTTTTTGAACTTTTTTTTGATAAGAGGGTCCCCAGAAGGTCTAAAAGCTACATGATGTCCTCATAGACTCTTGCTGATGTTAAAAAGTCAAGTCAGGTCCTCCAGACAGTTGTCCATATGGGACCTTTTGAACTTTTTTCTGATAAGAGGGTCCCAAGAAGGTCTAAAAGCTACATGCTGTCCTCATAGACTCTTTCTGATGTTAAAAGTCAAGTCAGGTCCTCCAGAATGTTGTCCATATGGGACCTTTTGAACTTTTTTTCTCCTCAGATGGTCCCCAGAAGGTCTAAAAGCTACATGATGTCCTCATAGACTCTTTCTGATGTTAAAAAGTCGTCATGACCTCCAGACAGTGGTCCATATGGGACCTTTTGAACTTTTTTTCTGCTCTTAGGGTCCCCAGAAGGTCTAAAAGCTACATGATGTCCTCATAGACTCTTTCTGATGTTAAAATGTCAAGTTAGGACCTCAAGATAGTGGTCCATATGGGACCTTTGGAACTTTTTGTCTCCTCAGAGGGTCCCCAGAAGGTCTAAAAGCTACATGATGTCCTCATAGACTCTTTCTGATGTTAAAAAGTCAAGTCAGGTCCTCCAGACAGTGGTCCATATGGGACCTTTTGAACTTTTTTTCTCCTCAGGGGGTCCCCAGAAGGTCTAAAAGCTACATGATGTCCTCATAGACTCTTTCTGAAGTTAAAAAGTCAAGTCAGGTCCTCCAGTCAGTGGTCCATATGGGACCTGTTGAACTTTTTTTCTCCTCAGAGGGTGCCCAGAAGGTCTTAAAGCTACATGATGTCCTCATAGACTATTTCTGATGTTAAATAGGCAAGTCAGGTCCTCCAGACAGTGGTCCATATGGGACCTTTTGAACTTTTTTTCTGCTCAGAGGGTCCCCAGAAGGTCTAAAAGCCAACCTGATGTCCACATAGACTCTTTCTGATGTTAAAAAGTCAAGTCAGGACCTCCAGACAGTGGTCCATATGGGACCTTTTGAACTTTTTTTCTCCTCAGAGGGTCCCCAGAAGGTCTAAAAGCTACATGATGTAATCAGAGACTCTTTCTGATGTTAAAAAGTCAATTCAGGTCCTCCAGACAGTGGTCCATGTTGGACCTTTTGAACTTTTTTTCTGCTCAGAGGGTCCCCAGAAGACCTAAAAGCTACCTGATGTCCTCATAGACTCTTTCTGATGTTAAAAAGTCAAGTCAGGACCTCCACACAGTGGTCCATATGGGACATTTTGAACTTTTTTTCTCCTCAGAGGGTCCCCAGAAGGTCTAAAAGCTACATGATGTCCTCATAGACTCTTTCTGATGTTAAAAAGTCAAGTCAGGTCCTCCAGACAGTGGTCCATATGGTACCTTTTGAACTTTTTTTCTGCTCAGAGGGTCCCCAGAAGGTCTAAAAGCTACATGATGTCCTCATAGACTCTTTCTGATGTAAAAAGTCAAGTCAGGTTCTCCAGACAGTGGTCCATGTGGGACCTGTTGAAGTTTTTTTCTCCTCAGACGGTGCCAAGAAGGTCTAAAAGCTACAAGATGTCCTCATAGACTCTTTCTGATGTAAAAAGTCAAGTCAGGTCCTCCAGTCAGTGGTCCATATGGGACCTGTTGAACTTTTTTTCTCCTCAGAGGGTGCCCAGAAGGTCTAAAAGCTACATGATGTCCTCATAGACTATTTTTGATGTTAAAAAGTCAAGTAAGGTCCTCCAGAGACTACTCCACATGGGACCTTTTGAACTTTTTTTACTCCTCAGAGGGTCCCCAGAAGGTCTAAAAGCTACATGATGTCCTCATAGACTCTTTCTGATGTTAAAAAGTCAAGTCAGGTCCTCCAGACACTAGTCCATATGGGACCTTTTGAACTTTTTTTCTGCTCAGAGGGTCCCCAGAAGGTCTAAAAGCTACGTGATGTCCTCATAGACTCTTTCTGATGTAAAAAGTCAAGTCAGGTCCTCCAGTCAGTGGTCCATATGGGACCTGTTGAACTTTTTTTCTCCTCAGAGGGTGCCCAGAAGGTCTAAAAGCTACATGATGTCCTCATAGACTATTTTTGATGTTAAAAAGTCAATTCAGGTCCTCCAGACAGTGGTCCATATGGGACCTTTTGAACTTTTTTTCTGCTCAGAGGGTCCCCAGAAGATCTAAAAGCTACATGATGTCCTCATAGACTCTTTCTGATGTTAAAAAGTCAAGTCAGGACCTCCACACAGTGGTCCATATGGGACATTTTGAACTTTTTTTCTCCTCAGAGGGTCCCCAGAAGGTCTAAAAGCTACATGATGTCCTCATAGACTCTTTCTGATCTTAAAAAGTCAAGTCAGGTCCTCCAGACAGTGGTCCATATGGTACCTTTTGAACTTTTTTTCTGCTCAGAGGGTCCCCAGAAGGTCTAAAAGCTACACGATGTCCTCATAGTCTCTTTCTGATGTAAAAAGTCAAGTCAGGTCCTCCAGACAGTGGTCCATGTGGGACCTGTTGAAGTTTTTTTCTCCTCAGACGGTTCCAAGAAGGTCTAAAAGCTACATGATGTCCTCATAGACTCTTTCTGATGTAAAAAGTCAAGTCAGGTCCTCCAGTCAGTGGTCCATATGGGACCTGTTGAACTTTTTTTCTCCTCAGAGGGTGCCCAGAAGGTCTAAAAGCTACATGATGTCCTCATAGACTATTTTTGATGTTAAAAAGTCAAGTAAGGTCCTCCAGAGACTAGTCCACATGGGACCTTTTGAACTTTTTTTCTCCTCAGAGGGTCCCCAGAAGGTCTAAAAGCTACATGATGTCCTCATAGACTGTTTCTGATGTTAAAAAGTCAAGTCAGGTCCTCCAGACACTAGTCCATATGGGACCTTTTGATCTTTTTTTCTGCTCAGAGGGTCCCCAGAAGGTCTAAAAGCTACGTGATGTCCTCATAGACTCTTTCTGATGTTAAAAAGTCAAAAGGCATTGTTGAATTGCAATGCATTCAAGAACTAACTCATTTTGTAGTGCATTAAAGAGATGGGCAATGCAATGTTTTTTTAATAACATTTTTGTTGTTTCATTCCATTGCATAAAAGGACTAACTTATTCCTTTGTGCAATGAAAAAAACTAACGCTTAAAAACTGCTTTTTTATTGCACATATGATAAAGCAGTAGAATAACGTATAAGCGATATGCACTTTTTTGCATTGCAAAGCATTCAAGAACTAACTCATTCAGGAGTGCATTGAAGAGATTGAATTGCATTGCACATAAGTTAAAGCGTGGTGCATAAGCAATATGCACTTTTTTTTGCAATGCACTCAAGAACTAACTCTTTTTGTAGTGCATTAAAGAGATGGACAACGCAATCTGCGGTTTTAAAAACGTTTTGTTGTTTCATTCCATTGCATGAAAGGACTAACTTATTCCTTTGTGCAATGAAAAAAACTAACGCTTAAAAAAACTGCTGTTGCATTCCACATATGATAAAGCGTTAGAATGACATATAAGCGATATGCACTTTTTTGCATTGCAATGCGTTCAAGAACTAACTCATTCCGTAGTGCATTAAGAGATCTGCAATGCAATCTGCTGTTGCATTGCACATACGATCAAGCGTAACGAAGAATACCAACGAAAAGCATCGAAGAATGACCTATAAGCAATATGCACTTCATTGCATTGCAATGCATTCAATAACTAGCTCATTCCGTAGTGCATTAAAGAGATGGGCAAAGCAATCTGCTGTTTTAATACAATTTTTGTTGTTTCATTCCATTGCATAAAAGGTCTAACTTATTCCTTTGTGCAATGAAAAAACTAACCATAATCATTTGTGTATGAAGGAAAATCATTGCATCAGCTGTTGAAAAGACAACTCACAGCATATTGTTTTCCGCATTGCATACAGCTCATTGATTTGTGTACTCACGAGAAAACATCACAAAGCTGTCGCTTCCAAATGCATGCAATAACTAACTATTTCCATTGTTTTACGAAGAGATGTGCAATAAAGCGTGCTATTGGATTACACAAGCGTTTTGCATGAAAGAATAACATTTAAAAGTAATATGCACTTTTGTTGCATTTCAAATGCATTCAAGAACTAATGCGATTCATTCCATTGCAACAGCGTGCAATGCATTGCACAAGCGTTTTGCATGGAAGAATAACATTTAAAAGTAGTATGCACTTTGTTGCATTGCAAATGCATTCAAGAACTGATGCGATTCATTCTATTGCAACAGCGTGCTATTGCAATGCACAAGCGTTTTGCATGGAAGAATAACATTTAAAAGTAATATGCACTCTGTTGCATTGCAATGCATTCAAGAACTGATGCGATTCATTCTATTGCAACAGCGTGCTATTGCAATGCACAAGCGTTTTGCATGGAAGAATAACATTTAAAAGTAATATGCACTCTGTTGCATTGCAATGCATTCAAGAACTGATGCGATTCATTCTATTGCAACAGCGTGCTGTTGCATTGCACAAGCGTTTTGCATGGAAGAATAACATTTTAAAAGTAATATGCACTTTTATGCAATTTGTTGCATTGCAATGCATTTCAAAAACTGATGCATTTCATTCCATTGCAACAGCGTGCTGTTGCATTGCACAAGCGTTTTGCATGGAAGAATAACATTTTAAAAGTAATATGCACTTTTATGCAATTTGTTGCATTGCAATGCATTTAAAAACTGATGCGTTTCTTTCCATTGCAACAGCGTGCTGTTGCATTGCACAAGCGTTTTGCATGGAAGAATAACATTTTAAAAGTATTATGCACTTTTTTGCATTGCAATGCATTCAAAAACTGATGCGTTTCAAACCATTGCAACAACGTGCTGTTGCATTGCACAATCGTTTTGCATGGAAGAATAACATTTTAAAAGTAATATGCACTTTTATGCACTTTGTTGCATTGCAATGCATTCAAAAACTGATGCGTTTCATTCCATTGCAACAGCGTGCTGTTGCATTGCACAAGCGTTTTGCATGGAAGAATAACATTTAAAAGTAATATGCACTCTGTTGCATTGCAATGCATTCAAGAACTGATGCGTTTCATTCCATTGCAACAGCGTGCTGTTGCATTGCACAAGCGTTTTGCATGGAAGAATAACATTTAAAAGTAATATGCACTCTGTTGCATTGCAATGCATTCAAGAACTGATGCGTTTCATTCCATTGCAACAGCGTGCTGTTGCATTGCACAAGCGTTTTGCTTCGAAGAATAACATTTTAAAAGTAATATGCACTTTTATGCAATTTGTTGCATTGCAATGCATTTCAAAAACTGATGCATTTCATTCCATTGCAACAGCGTGCTGTTGCATTGCACAAGCGTTTTGCATGGAAGAATAACATTTTAAAAGTAATATGCACTTTGTTGATTGCAATGCATTCAAGATTCAAGAAATAAAACTCATTCCGTTTTTTTAATAATAAAACTAAAAACATTTTTAAAGGTAGCCTATGTCGTACCGACATGATTTTAATCATTGCTATTGCCCTGCTAATTTAGTCAGTATTGATGTACGTTCACTGATTCTAGCTTTTCTCCTTTCTGTCTCTTTCTTTTCATGTGAAATGAGTAGGATACACATGCTTACATTCATAAATATAAACTTTATTTCTATTAAATTTTTCAAAACTATTTATACATGTGTCACATAATGATGTTAAGACCGCAAGACACAGTAGTCCATATGAAACTTTTGAACTTTTTTTCTCCTCAGAGGGTCCCCAGAAGGCCTAAAAGCTACATGATGACCTCATAGACTCTTTCTGATGTTAAAAAGTCGTCAAGTCCGCCAGACAGTAGTCCATATGGGAGCTTTTGATATTTTTTTTGCTCAGAGGTTCCGACAGAAGGTCTAAAAGCTACAAGATGTCCTCAGAGACTCTTTCTGATGTTAAAAAGTCAAGTCAAGTCCACCATACAGTAATCCATATGGGAGTTTTGGAACTTTGTTTCTCCTCAGAGGGTGCCCAGAAGGTCTCAAAGCTACTTGATGTCCTCATAGACTCTTTCTGATGTTAAAAAGTCAATTCAGGTAATCCAGACAGTGGTCCATATGGGCCTTTTTGAATTTTTTTCTACTCAGAGGGTCCCCAGAAGGTCTAAAAGCTACATGATGTCCTTATTGACTCTTTCTGATGTTAAAAGGTCAAGTCAAGTCCGCCATACAGTAGTCCATATGGGACATTTTGAACTTTTTTTCTCCTCAGAGGGTCCCCAGAAGGTCTAAAAGCTACAGGATGTCCTCATAGACTCTTTCTGATGTTAAAAAGTCAAGTCAGGTCCTCCAGACAGTGGTCCATATGGTACCTATTGAACTTTTTTTCTCCTCAGAGGGTCCCCAGAAGGTCTAAAAGCTACATGATGTCCTCATAGACTCTTTCTGATGTTAAAAAGTCAAGTCAGGTCCTCCAGACAGTAGTCCATATGGGACTTTTTGAACTTTCTTTCTCCTCAGAGGGTCCCCAGAAGGTCTAAAAGCTACATGATGTCCTCATAGACTCTCATAGCTACATGATGTCCTCATAGACTCTTTCTGATGTTAAATGTCAAGTCAGGTCCTCCAGACATTGGTCCATATGGGACCTTTTTAATTTTTTTCTGCTCAGAGGGTCCCCAGAAGGTCTAAAAGCTACATGATGTCCTCATAGACTCTTTCTGATGTTAAAAAGTCAAGTCAGGTCCTCCAGACAGTGGTCCATATTGGACCTTTTGAACTTTTTTTCTGGTCAGAGGGTCCCCAGAAGGTCTAAAAGCTACATGATGTCCTCATAGACTCTTTCTGATGTTAAAAAGTCAAGTCAGGTCCTCCAGACAGTGGTCCATATTGGACCTTTTGAACTTTTTTTCTGGTCAGAGGGTCCCCAGAAGGTCTAAAAGCTACATGATAGACTCTTTCTGATATTAAAAAGTCAAGTCAGGTCCTCCTGACAATAGTCCATATGGGACGTTTTGAACTTTCTTTCTGCTCAGAGGGTCCCTAGAAGGTCTAAAAGCTACATGATGTCCTCATAGACTCTTTCTGATGTTAAAAGGTCAAGTTAAGTCCGCCATACAGTAGTCCATATGGGACCTTTTAAACTTTTTTTCTGCTCAGAGGGTCCAGAGAAGGTCTAAAAGCTACATGATGTCCTTAGAGAAACTTTCTGATGTTAAAGAGTCAAGTCAAGTCCGCCATACAGTAATCCATATGGGACCTCTTGAACTTTTTTTCTTCTCAGAGGGTCCCTAGAAGGTCTCAAAGCTATATGATGTCCTCATAGACTCTTTCTGATGTTAAAAAGTCAAGTCAAGTCCGGCCATACGTCCATATTGGACCTTTTGAACTTTTTTTCTGATCAGAGGGTCCAGAGAATGTCTAAAAGCTACATCATGTCCTTATAGAAACTTTCTGATGTTAAAAAGTCAAGTCAAGTCCGCCAGACTGGGACCTTTTGAACTTTTTTTCTGCTCAGAGGGTCCCCAGAAGGTCTAAAAGCTACATGATGTCCTCATAGACTCTTTCTGATGTTAAAAAGTCAAGTCAGGTCCTCCAGACAGTGGTCCATATGGGACCTTTTGAACTTTTTTTCTGCTCAGAGGGTCCCCAGAAGGTCTAAAAGCTACATGATGTCCTCATAGACTCTTTCTGATGTTAAAAAGTCAAGTCAGGTCCTCCAGACAGTGGTCCATATGGGACCTTTTGAACTTTTTTTCTGCTCAGAGGGTCCCCAGAAGGTCTAAAAGCTACATGATGTCCTCATAGACTCTTTCTGATATTAAAAAGTTAAGTCAGGTCCTCCTGACAATAGTCCATATGGGACGTTTTGAACTTTTTTCTGCTCAGAGGGTCCCTAGAAGGTCTAAAAGCTACATGATGTCCTCATAGACTATTTCTGATGTTAAAAGGTCAAGTTAAGTCCGCCATACAGTAGTCCATATGGGACCTTTTGAACTTTTTTTCTCCTCACAGGGTCCCCAGAAGGTCTAAAAGCTACATGATGTCCTCATAGACTCTTTCTGATGTTAAAAAGTCAAGTCAGGTCCTCCAGACAGTGGTCCATATGGGACCTTTTGAACTTTTTTTCTCCACACAGGGTCCCCAGAAGGTCCAAAAGCTGCATGATGTCCTCATAGACTCTTTCTGATGTTAAAAAGTCGTCAGGTCCTCCAGACAGCTGTCCATATGGGACCTTTTGAACTTTTTTTCTTCTCAGAGGGTCCCCAGAAGGTCTAAAAGCTACATGATGTCCTCATAGACTTTTTCTGATGTTAAAAAGTCAAGTTAGGTCCTCCAGTCAGTGGTCCATATTGGACCTGTTGAACTTTTTTTCTCCTCAGAGGGTGCCAAGAAGGTCTAAAAGCTACAAGATGTCCTCATAGACTCTTTCTGATGTTAAAAAGTCAAGTCAGGTCCGCCATACAGTAGTCCATATGGGACCTTTTGAACTATTTTTCTGCTCAGAGGGTCCAGAGAAGGTCTAAAAGCTACATGATGTCCACATAGACTCTTTCTGATGTTAAAAAGTCAATTCAGGTCCTCCAGACAGTGGTCCATGTTGGACCTTTTGAACTTTTTTTCTGCTCAGAGGGTCCCCAGAAGGTCTAAAAGCTACATGATGTCCTCATAGACTTTTTCTGATGTTAAAAAGTCAAGTTAGGTCCTCCAGTCAGTGGTCCACATTGGACCTGTTGAACTTTTTTCTCCTCAGAGGGTGCCAAGAAGGTCTAAAAGCTACAAGATGTCCTCATAGACTCTTTCTGATGTTAAAAAGTCAAGTCAGGAGCTCCAGACAGTGGTCCATATGGGACCTTTTGAACTTTTTTTCTCCTCAGAGGGTGCCAAGAAGGTCTAAAAGCTACATGATGTCCTCATAGACTCTTTCTGATGTTAAAAAGTCAAGTCAGGACCTCCAGACTTTGGTTCATATGGGACCTTTTGAACTTTTTTTCTCCTCAGAGGGTGCCAAGAAGGTCTAAAAGCTACATGATGTCCTCATAGACTCTTTCTGATGTTAAAAAGTCAAGTCAGGACCTCCAGACTTTGGTTCATATGGGACCTTTTGAACTTTTTTTCTCCTCAGAGGGTCCCCAGAAGGTCTAAAAGCTACATGATGTCCTCATTGACTCTTTTTGATGTTAAAAGGTCAAGTCAGGACCTCCAGACAGTGGTTCATATAGAACCTTTTGAACTTTTTTTCTGCTCAGAGGGTCCCCAGAAGGTCTAAAAGCTACATGATGTCCACATAGACTCTTTCTGATGTCAAAAAGTCAAGTCAGGTCCTCCAAACATTGGTCAATATGGTACCTTTTGAACTTTTTTCTGCTCAGAGGGTCCCCAGAAGGTCTAAAAGCTACATGATGTCCTCATAGACTCTTTCTGATGTTAAAAAGTCAAGTCAGGTCCGCCATACAGTAGTCCATATGGGACCTTTTGAACTATTTTTCTGCTCAGAGGGTCCAGAGGAGGTCTAAAAGCTACATGATGTACACATAGGCTCTTTCTGAAGTTAAAAAGTCAATTCAGGTCCTCCAGACAGTGGTCCATGTTGGACCTTTTGAACTTTTTTTCTGCTCAGAGGGTCCCCAGAAGGTCTAAAATCTACCTGATGTCCTCATAGACTCTTTCTGATGTTAAAAAGTCAAGTCAGGTCCTCCAGACAGTGGTCCATATGGGACCTTTTGAACTTTTTTCTCCTCAGAGGGTCCCCAGAAGGTCTAAACGCTACATGATGTCTTCATAGACTCTTTCTGATGTTAAAATGTCAAGTCAGGACCTCCAGAGAGTGGTCCATATGGGACCTTTTGAACTTTTTTTCTCTTCAGAGGGTCCCCAGAAGGTCTAAAAGCTACATGATGTCCTCATAGACTCTTTTTGATGTTAAAAAGTCAAGTCAGGTCCTCCAAACACTAGTCCATATGGGACCTTTTGAAAATGTTTTCTCCTCAGAGGGTCCCCAGTAGGTCTAAAAGCTACATGATGTCCTCATAGACTCTTTCTGATGTTAAAAAGTCAAGTCAGGTCCTCCAGACATTGCTCCATGTTGGACCTTTTGAACTTTTTTTCTGCTCAGAGGGTCCCCAGAAGGTCTAAAAGCTACATGATGTCCTCATAGACTTTTTCTGATGTTAAAAAGTCAAGTTAGGTCCTCCAGTCAGTGGTCCATATGGGACCTGTTGATCTTTTTTTCTCCTCAGAGGGTGCCAAGAAGGTCTAAAAGCTACAAGATGTCCTCATTGACTCTTTTTGATGTTAAAAAGTCAAGTCAGGACCTCCAGACAGTGGTCCATATAGGACCTTTTGAACTTTTTTTCTGCTCAGAGGGTCCCCAGAAGGTCTAAAAGCTACATGATGTCCACATAGACTCTTTCTGATGTTAAAAAGTCAAGTCAGGTCCTCCAAACATTGGTCAATATGGGACCTTTTGAACTTTTTTTCTGATAAGAGGGTCCCCAGAAGGTCTAACAGCTACATGATGTCCTCATAGACTCTTTCTGATGTTAAAAAGTCAAGTCAGGTCCTCCAGACAGTGGTCCATATGGTACCTTTTGAACTTTTTTTCTGCTCAGAGGGTCCCCAGAAGGTCTAAAAGCTACATGATGTCCTCATAGACTCTTTCTGATGTTAAAAAGTCAAGTAAGGTCCTCCAGACAGTGGTCCATATTGGACCTTTTGAACTTTTTTTCTGCTCACAGGGTCCCCAGAAGGTCTAAAAGCTACATGATGTCCTCATAGACTTTTTATGATGTTAAAAAGTCAAGTTAGGTCCTCCAGTCAGTCGTCCATATGGGACCTGTTGAACTTTTTTTCTCCTCAGAGGGTGCCAAGAAGGTCTAAAAGCTACAAGATGTCCTCATAGACTCTTTCTGATGTTAAAAAGTCAAGTCAGGACCTCCAGACAGTGGTCCATATGGGACCTTTTGAACTTTTTTTCTCCTCAGAGGGTCCCAAGAAGGTCTAAAAGCTACATGCTGTCCTCATAGACTCTTTCTCATGTTAAAAAGTCAAGTCAGGACCTCCAGACAGTGGTCCATATGGGACCTTTTGAACTTTTTTACTCCTCAGAGGGTCCCCAGAAGATCTAAAAGCTACATGATGTCCTCAAAGACTCTTTCTGATGTTAAAAAGTCGAGTCAGGTCCTCCAGACAGTGGTCCATATGGGACCTTTTGAACTTTTTTTCTCCTCAGAGGGTCCCCAGAAGGTCTAAAAGCTACCTGATGTCCACATAGACTCTTTCTGATGTTAAAAAGTCAAGTCAGGACCTCCAGACAGTGGTCCATATGGGACCTTTTGAACTTTTTTTCTCCTCAGAGGGTCCCCAGAAGGTCTAAAAGCTACATGCTGTCCTCATAGACTCTTTCTCATGTTAAAAAGTCAAGTCAGGACCTCCAGACAGTGGTCCATATGGGACCTTTTGAACTTTTTTTCTCCTCAGAGGGTCCCCAGAAGGTCTAAAAGCTACATGATGTCCTCATAGACTCTTTCTAATGTTAAAAAGTCGTCAGGACCTCCAGACAGTGGTCCATATGGGACCTTTTGAACTTTTTTTCTCCTCAGAGGGTCCCCAGAAGGTCTAAAAGCTACATGATGTCCTCATAGACTCTTTCTGATGTTAAAAAGTCATATCAGGACCTCCAGACAGTGGTCCATATGGGAGCTTTTGAACTTTTTTTCTCCTCAGAGGGTCTCCAGAAGGTCTAAAAGCTACATGATGTCCTCATAGACTTTTTCTGATGTTAAAAAGTCAAGTTAGGTCCTCCAGTCAGTGGTCCATATTGGACCTGTTGAACTTTTTTTCTCCTCAGAGGGTGCCAAGAAGGTCTAAAAGCTACAAGATGTCCTCATAGACTCTTTCTGATGTTAAAAAGTCAAGTCAGGTCCGCCATACAGTAGTCCATATGGGACCTTTTGAACTATTTTTCTGCTCAGAGGGTCCAGAGAAGGTCTAAAAGCTACATGATGTCCTCATAGACTCTTTCTGATGTTAAAAAGTCAAGTCAGGACCTCCAGACTTTGGTTCATATGGGACCTTTTGAACTTTTTTTCTCCTCAGAGGGTCCCCAGAAGGTCTAAAAGCTACATGATGTCCTCATTGACACTTTTTGGTGTTAAAAGGTCAAGTCAGGACCTCCAGACAGTGGTCCATATAGAACCTTTTGAACTTTTTTTCTGCTCAGAGGGTCCCCAGAAGGTCTAAAAGCTACATGATGTCCACTAGACTCTTTCTGATGTTAAAAAGTCAAGTCAGGTCCTCCAAACATTGGTCAATATGGTACCTTTTGAACTTTTTTCTGCTCAGAGGGTCCCCAGAAGGTCTAAAAGCTACATGATGTCCTCATAGACTCTTTCTGATGTTAAAAAGTCAAGTCAGGTCCGCCATACAGTAGTCCATATGGGACCTTTTGAACTATTTTTCTGCTCAGAGGGTCCAGAGAAGGTCTAAAAGCTACATGATGTCCACATAGGCTCTTTCTGATGTTAAAAAGTCAATTCAGGTCCTCCAGACAGTGGTCCATGTTGGACCTTTTGAACTTTTTTTCTGCTCAGAGGGTCCCCAGAAGGTCTAAAAGCTACCTGATGTCCTCATAGACTCTTTCTGATGTTAAAAAGTCAAGTCAGGTCCTCCAGACAGTGGTCCATATGGGACCTTTTGAACTTTTTTCTCCTCAGAGGTTCCCCAGAAGGTCTAAAAGCTACATGATGTCTTCATAGACTCTTTCTGATGTTAAAATGTCAAGTCAGGACCTCCAGAGAGTGGTCCATATGGGACCTTTTGAACTTTTTTTCTCTTCAGAGGGTCCCCAGAAGGTCTAAAAGCTACATGATGTCCTCATAGACTCTTTTTGATGTTAAAAAGTCAAGTCAGGTCCTCCAAACACTAGTCCATATGGGACCTTTTGAAAATGTTTTCTCCTCAGAGGGTCCCCAGAAGGTCTAAAAGCTACATGATGTCCTCATAGACTCTTTCTGATGTTAAAAAGTCAAGTCAGGTCCTCCAGACATTGCTCCATGTTGGACCTTTTGAACTTTTTTTCTGCTCAGAGGGTCCCCAGAAGGTCTAAAAGCTACATGATGTCCTCATAGACTTTTTCTGATGTTAAAAAGTCAAGTTAGGTCCTCCAGTCAGTGGTCCATATGGGACCTGTTGATCTTTTTTTCTCCTCAGAGGGTGCCAAGAAGGTCTAAAAGCTACAAGATGTCCTCATAGACTCTTTCTGATGTTAAAAAGTCAAGTCAGGACCTCCAGACAGTGGTCCATATGGGACCTTTTGAACTTTTTTCTGCTAAGAGGGTCCCCAGAAGGTCTAAAAGCGACATGATGTCCTCATTGACTCTTTTTGATGTTAAAAAGTCAAGTCAGGACCTCCAGACAGTGGTCCATATAGGACCTTTTGAACTTTTTTTCTGCTCAGAGGGTCCCCAGAAGGTCTAAAATCTACATGATGTCCACATAGACTCTTTCTGATGTTAAAAAGTCAAGTCAGGTCCTCCAAACATTGGTCAATATGGGACCTTTTGAACTTTTTTTCTGATAAGAGGGTCCCCAGAAGGTCTAACAGCTACATGATGTCCTCATAGACTCTTTCTGATGTTAAAAAGTCAAGTCAGGACCTCCAGACAGTGGTCCATGTTGGACCTTTTGAACTTTTTTTCTGCTCAGAGGGTCCCCAGAAGGTCTAAAAGCTACCTGATGTCCTCATAGACTCTTTCTGATGTTAAAAAGTCAAGTCAGGTCCTCCAGACAGTGGTCCATATGGGACCTTTTGAACTTTTTTCTCCTCAGAGGTTCCCCAGAAGGTCTAAAAGCTACATGATGTCTTCATAGACTCTTTCTGATGTTAAAATGTCAAGTCAGGACCTCCAGAGAGTGGTCCATATGGGACCTTTTGAACTTTTTTTCTCTTCAGAGGGTCCCCAGAAGGTCTAAAAGCTACATGATGTCCTCATAGACTCTTTTTGATGTTAAAAAGTCAAGTCAGGTCCTCCAAACACTAGTCCATATGGGACCTTTTGAAAATGTTTTCTCCTCAGAGGGTCCCCAGAAGGTCTAAAAGCTACATGATGTCCTCATAGACTCTTTCTGATGTTAAAAAGTCAAGTCAGGTCCTCCAGACATTGCTCCATGTTGGACCTTTTGAACTTTTTTTCTGCTCAGAGGGTCCCCAGAAGGTCTAAAAGCTACATGATGTCCTCATAGACTTTTTCTGATGTTAAAAAGTCAAGTTAGGTCCTCCAGTCAGTGGTCCATATGGGACCTGTTGATCTTTTTTTCTCCTCAGAGGGTGCCAAGAAGGTCTAAAAGCTACAAGATGTCCTCATAGACTCTTTCTGATGTTAAAAAGTCAAGTCAGGACCTCCAGACAGTGGTCCATATGGGACCTTTTGAACTTTTTTCTGCTAAGAGGGTCCCCAGAAGGTCTAAAAGCGACATGATGTCCTCATTGACTCTTTTTGATGTTAAAAAGTCAAGTCAGGACCTCCAGACAGTGGTCCATATAGGACCTTTTGAACTTTTTTTCTGCTCAGAGGGTCCCCAGAAGGTCTAAAATCTACATGATGTCCACATAGACTCTTTCTGATGTTAAAAAGTCAAGTCAGGTCCTCCAAACATTGGTCAATATGGGACCTTTTGAACTTTTTTTCTGATAAGAGGGTCCCCAGAAGGTCTAACAGCTACATGATGTCCTCATAGACTCTTTCTGATGTTAAAAAGTCAAGTCAGGTCCTCCAGACAGTGGTCCATATGGTACCTTTTGAACTTTTTTTCTGCTCAGAGGGTCCCCAGAAGGTCTAAAAGCTACATGATGTCCTCATAGACTCTTTCTGATGTTAAAAAGTCAAGTAAGGTCCGCCATACAGTAGTCCATATGGGACCTTTTGAACTTTTTTTCTGCTCAGAGGGTCCAGAGAAGGTCTAAAAGCTACATGATGTCCTTAGAGAAACTTTCTTATGTTAAAAAGTCAAGTCAGGTCCGCCATACAGTAATCCATATGGGAATTTTTGAACTTTTTTTCTGCACAGAGGGTCCCCAGAAGGTCTAAAAGCTACATGATGTTCTCATAGACTCTTTCTGATGTTAAAAAGTCAAGTCAGGTCCTCCAGACAGTGGTCCATATGGGATCTTTTGAACTTTTTTCTCCTCAGAGGGTCCCCAGAAGGTCTAAAAGCTACATGATGTCCTCATAGACTCTTTCTGATGTTAAAATGTCAAGTCAGGACCTCCAGACAGTGGTCCATATGGGACCTTTTGAACTTTTTTTCTCCTCAGAGGGTCCCCAGAAGGTCTAAAAGCTACATGATGTCCTCATAGACTCTTTTTGATGTTAAAAAGTCAAGTCAGGTCCTCCAGTCAGTGGTCCATATGGGACCTGTTGAACTTTTTTTCTCCTCAGAGGGTGCCCAGAAGGTCTAAAAGCTACATGATGTCCTCATAGACTATTTTTGATGTTAAAAAGTCAAGTCAGGTCCTCCAGACAGTGGTCCATGTTGGACCTTTTGAACTTTTTTTCTGCTCAGAGGGTCCCCAGAAGATCTAAAAGCTACCTGATGTCCTCATAGACTCTTTCTGATGTTAAAAAGTCAAGTCAGGACCTCCACACAGTGGTCCATATGGGACATTTTGAACTTTTTTTCTCCTCAGAGGGTCCCCAGAAGGTCTAAAAGCTACATGATGTCCTCATAGACTCTTTCTGATGTTAAAAAGTCAAGTCAGGTCCTCCAGACAGTGGTCCATATGGTACCTTTTGAACTTTTTTTCTGCTCAGAGGGTCCCCAGAAGGTCTAAAAGCTACATGATGTCCTCATAGACTCTTTCTGATGTAAAAAGTCAAGTCAGGTCCTCCAGACAGTGGTCCATATGGGACCTTTTGAACTTTTTTTCTCCTCACAGGGTCCCCAGAAGGTCTAAAAGCTACATGATGTCCTCATAGACTCTTTATGATGTTAAAAAGTCAAGTCAGGTCCTCCAGACAGTGGTCCATATTGGACCTTTTGAACTTTTTTCCTCCTCACAGGGTCCCCAGAAGGTCTAAAAGCTACATGATGTCCTCATAGACTCTTTCTGATGTTAAAAAGTCAAGTCAGGTCCTCCAGACAGTGGTCCATATGGGACCTTTTGAACTTTTTTTCTTCTCAGAGGGTCCCCAGAAGGTCTAAAAGCTACATGATGTCCTCATAGACTTTTTCTGATGTTAAAAAGTCAAGTTAGGTCCTCCAGTCAGTGGTCCATATGGGACCTGTTGAACTTTTTTTCTCCTCAGAGGGTGCCAAGAAGGTCTAAAAGCTACAAGATGTCCTCATAGACTCTTTCTGATGTTAAAAAGTCAAGTCAGGACCTCCAGACAGTGGTCCATATGGGACCTTTTGAACTTTTTTTCTCCTCAGAGGGTCCCAAGAAGGTCTAAAAGCTACATGCTGTCCTCATAGACTCTTTCTCATGTTAAAAAGTCAAGTCAGGACCTCCAGACAGTGGTCCATATGGGACCTTTTGAACTTTTTTTCTCCTCAGAGGGTCCCCAGAAGATCTAAAAGCTACATGATGTCCTCAAAGACTCTTTCTGATGTTAAAAAGTCAAGTCAGGTCCTCCAGACCGTGGTCCATATGGGACCTTTTGAACTTTTTTTCTCCTCAGAGGGTCCCCAGAAGGTCTAAAAGCTACCTGATGTCCACATAGACTCTTTCTGATGTTAAAAAGTCAAGTCAGGACCTCCAGACAGTGGTCCATATGGGACCTTTTGAACTTTTTTTCTCCTCAGAGGGTCCCCAGAAGGTCTAAAAGCTACATGCTGTCCTCATAGACTCTTTCTCATGTTAAAAAGTCAAGTCAGGACCTCCTGACAGTGGTCCATATGGGACCTTTTGAACTTTTTTTCTCCTCAGAGGGTCCCCAGAAGGTCTAAAAGCTACATGATGTCCTCATAGACTCTTTCTGATGTTAAAAAGTCGTCAGGACCTCCAGACAGTGGTCCATATATGGGACCTTTTGAACTTTTTTTCTCCTCAGAGGGTCCCCAGAAGGTCTAAAAGCTACATGATGTCCTCAATTCGGCCTCTAGTTCATAAGTGCCAGAGGAGAACTGGCCCCCGACTGAGCATGGGTTCTCCCAAGGTTTTTTTTTTCTCCATTGGGTCATCTGATGGGGTGTTAGGACACCATTAGGACACTGGATGGAGTTTTTCGGTTCCTTGCCACTGCTGCCTTTGGCTTGCTCAGTTGGGGATATTCAAATTAATTAAACAATCACATACCATTGATCAGCTCTACCAAATTTGGATGTCTTTTTTCCAGTAATAAACAAACATTGTTAAGTTGTTTTGATTGATACTGTGAAGCAGCTTTGATACAATCTGTATTGTGAAAAGCGCTATATAAATATATTTGACTTGACTTGACTTGACTCATAGACTCTTTCTGATGTTAAAAAGTCAAGTCAGGTCCTCCAGACATTGGTCAATATGGGACCTTTTGAACTTTTTTCTGATAAGAGGGTCCCCAGAAGGTCTAACAGCTACATGATGTCCTCATAGACTCTTTCTGATGTTAAAAAATCAAGTCAGGTCCTCCAGACAGTGGTCCATATGGGACCTTTTGAACTTTTTTTTTGCTCAGAGGGTCCCCAGAAGGTCTAAAAGCTACCTGATGTCCTCATAGACTCTTTCTGATGTTAAAAAGTCAAGTCAGGTCCTCCAGTCAATGGTCCATATGCGACCAGTTTAACTTTTTTTCTCCTAAAAGAGTGCCCAAAAGGTCTTAAAGCTACAGGATGTCCTCATAGACTATTTCTGATGTTAAATAGGCAAGTCAGGACCTCCAGACAGTGGTCCATATGGGACCTTTTGAACTTTTTTTCTCCTCAGAGGGTCCCCAGAAGGTCTAAAAGCTACATGAAGTCCACATAGACTCTTTCGGATGTTAAAAAGTCAAGTCAGGTCCTCCAAAATTTGGTCAATATGGGACCTTTTGAACTTTTTTTCTGATAAGAGGGTCCCCAGAAGGTCAAACAGCTACATGATGTCCTCATAGACTCTTTCTTATGTTAAAAATTCAAGTCAGGTCCTCCAGACAGTAGTCCATATGGGACCTTTTGAACATTTTTTTTGCTCAGAGGGTCCCCAGAAGGTCTAAAAGCTACCTGATGTCCTCATAGACTCTTTCTGATGTTAAAAAGTCAAGTCAGGACCTCCAGACAGTGGTCCATATGGGACCTTTTGAACTTTTTTTCTTCTCAGGGGGTCCCCAGAAGGTCTAAAAGCTACATGATGTCCTCAGAGACTCTTTCTGATGTTAAAAAGTCAAGTCAGGTCCTCCAGTCAGTGGTCCATATGGGACGTGTTGAACTTTTTTTCTTCTCAGAGGGTGCCCAGAAGGTCTAAAAGCTACATGATGTCACCATAGACTATTTCTGATGTTAAAAAGTCAAGTCAGGTCCTCCAGACACTAGTCCATATGGGACCTTTTGAACTTTTTTTCTCCTCAGAGGGTCCCCATAAGGTCTAAAAGCTACATGATGTCCTCATAGACTCTTTCTGATGTTAAAAAGTCAAGTCAGGTCCTCCAGACAGTTGTGCATATGGGACCTTTTGAACTTTTTTTCTGATAAGAGGGTCCCCAGAAGGTCTAAAAGCTACATGATGTCCTCATAGACTCTTTCTGATGTAAGAAGTCTAGTCAGGTCCTGCAGACAGTGGTCCATATAGGACCTTTTGAACTTTTTTTCTGCTCAGAGGGTCCCCAGAAGGTCTAAAAGCTACATGATGTCCTCATAGGCTCGTTTTGATGTTAAAAAGTCAAGTCAGGACCTCCAGACAGTGGTCCATATGGGACTTTTTGAACTTTTTTTCTCCTCAGAGGGTCCCCAGAAGGTCTAAACGCTACATGATGTCCTCATAGACTCTTTCTGATGTTAAAAAGTCAAGTCAGGACCTCCAGACAGTGGTCCATATGGGACCTTTTGAACTTTTTTTCTGCTCAGAGGGTCCCCAGAAGGTCTAAAAGCTACATGATGTCCTCATAGACTCTTTCTGATGTTAAAAAGTCAAGTCAGGTCCTCCAGACAGTTTTGCATATGGGACCTTTTGAACTTTTTTTCTGATAAGAGGGTCCCCAGAAGGTCTAAAAGCTACATGATGTCCTCATAGACTCTTTCTGATGTAAGAAGTCTAGTCAGGTCCTGCAGACAGTAGTCCATATAGGACCTTTTGAACTTTTTTTCTGCTTAGAGGGTCCCCAGAAGGTCTAAAAGCTACATGATGTCCTCATAGGCTCGTTTTGATGTTAAAAAGTCAAGTCAGGACCTCCACACAGTGGTCCATATGGGACTTTTTGAACTTTTTTTCTCCTCAGAGGGTCCCCATAAGGTCTAAAAGCTACATGATGTCCTCATAGACTCTTTCTGATGTTAAAAAGTCAAGTCAGGTCCTCCAGACAGTTGTGCATATGGGACCTTTTGAACTTTTTTCTGATAAGAGGGTCCCCAGAAGGTCTAAAAGCTACATGATGTCCTCATAGGCTCGTTTTGATGTTAAAAAGTCAAGTCAGGACCTCCAGACAGTGGTCCATATGGGACTTTTTGAACTTTTTTTCTCCTCAGAGGGTCCCCAGAAGGTCTAAACGCTACATGATGTCCTCATAGACTCTTTCTGATGTTAAAAAGTCAAGTCAGGACCTCCAGACAGTGGTCCATATGGGACCTTTTGAACTTTTTTTCTGCTCAGAGGGTCCCCAGAAGGTCTAAAAGCTACATGATGTCCTCATAGACTCTTTCTGATGTTAAAAAGTCAAGTCAGGACCTCCAGACAGTGGTCCACATGGGACCTTTTGAACTTTTTTTCTGCTCAGAGGGTCCCCAGAAGGTCTAAAAGCTACATGATGTCCTCATAGACTCTTTCTGATGTTAAAAAGTCAAGTCAGGTCCTCCAGACATTGGTCCATATGGGACTTTTTGAACTTTTTTTTGATAAGAGGGTCCCCAGAAGGTCTAAAAGCTACATGATGTCCTCATAGACTCTTGCTGATGTTAAAAAGTCAAGTCAGGTCCTCCAGACAGTTGTCCATATGGGACCTTTTGAACTTTTTTCTGATAAGAGGGTCCCCAGAAGGTCTAAAAGCTACATGCTGTCCTCATAGACTCTTTCTGATGTTAAAAGTCAAGTCAGGTCCTCCAGACAGTTGTCCATATGGGACCTTTTGAACTTTTTTTCTCCTCAGATGGTCCCCAGAAGGTCTAAAAGCTACATGATGTCCTCATAGACTCTTTCTGATGTTAAAAAGTCGTCATGACCTCCAGACAGTGGTCCATATGGGACATTTTGAACTTTTTTTCTGCTCTTAGGGTCCCCAGAAGGTCTAAAAGCTACATGATGTCCTCATAGACTCTTTCTGATGTTAAAATGTCAAGTTAGGACCTCAAGATAGTGGTCCATATGGGACCTTTGGAACTTTTTGTCTCCTCAGAGGGTCCCCAGAAGGTCTAAAAGCTACATGATGTTCTCATAGACTCTTTCTGATGTTAAAAAGTCAAGTCAGGTCCTCCAGACAGTGGTCCATATGGGACCTTTTGAACTTTTTTTCTCCTCAGGGGGTCCCCAGAAGGTGTAAAAGCTACATGATGTCCTCATAGACTCTTTCTGAAGTTAAAAAGTCAAGTCAGGTCCTCCAGTCAGTGGTCCATATGGGACCTGTTGAACTTTTTTTCTCCTCAGAGGGTGCCCAGAAGGTCTTAAAGCTACATGATGTCCTCATAGACTATTTCTGATGTTAAATAGGCAAGTCAGGTCCTCCAGACAGTGGTCCATATGGGACCTTTTGAACTTTTTTTCTGCTCAGAGGGTCCCCAGAAGGTCTAAAAGCCACCTGATGTCCACATAGACTCTTTCTGATGTTAAAAAGTCAATTCAGGACCTCCAGACAGTGGTCCATATGGGACCTTTTGAACTTTTTTTCTCCTCAGAGGGTCCCCAGAAGGTCTAAAAGCTACATGATGTCCTCAGAGACTCTTTCTGATGTTAAAAAGTCAATTCAGGTCCTCCAGACAGTGGTCCATGTTGGACCTTTTGAACTTTTTTTCTGCTCAGAGGGTCCCCAGAAGAACTAAAAGCTACCTGATGTCCTCATAGACTCTTTCTGATGTTAAAAAGTCAAGTCAGGACCTCCACACAGTGGTCCATATGGGACATTTTGAACTTTTTTTCTCCTCAGAGGGTCCCCAGAAGGTCTAAAAGCTACATGATGTCCTCATAGACTCTTTCTGATGTTAAAAAGTCAAGTCAGGTCCTCCAGACAGTGGTCCATTTGGTACCTTTTGAACTTTTTTTCTGCTCAGAGGGTCCCCAGAAGGTCTAAAAGCTACATGATGTCCTCATAGACTCTTTCTGATGTAAAAAGTCAAGTCAGGTTCTCCAGACAGTGGTCCATGTGGGACCTGTTGAAGTTTTTTTCTCCTCAGACGGTGCCAAGAAGGTCTAAAAGCTACAAGATGTCCTCATAGACTCTTTCTGATGTAAAAAGTCAAGTCAGGTCCTCCAGTCAGTGGTCCATATGGGACCTGTTGAACTTTTTTTCTCCTCAGAGGGTGCCCAGAAGGTCTAAAAGCTACATGATGTCCTCATAGACTATTTTTGATGTTAAAAAGTCAAGTAAGGTCCTCCAGAGACTACTCCACATGGGACCTTTTGAACTTTTTTTACTCCTCAGAGGGTCCCCAGAAGGTCTAAAAGCTACATGATGTCCTCATAGACTCTTTCTGATGTTAAAAAGTCAAGTCAGGTCCTCCAGACACTAGTCCATATGGGACCTTTTGAACATTTTTTCTGCTCAGAGGGTCCCCAGAAGGTCTAAAAGCTACGTGATGTCCTCATAGACTCTTTCTGATGTAAAAAGTCGTCAGGTCCTCCAGTCAGTGGTCCATATGGGACCTGTTGAACTTTTTTTCTCCTCAGAGGGTGCCCAGAAGGTCTAAAAGCTACATGATGTCCTCATAGACTATTTTTGATGTTAAAAAGTCAATTCAGGTCCTCCAGACAGTGGTCCATGTTGGACCTTTTGAACTTTTTTTCTGCTCAGAGGGTCCCCAGAAGATCTAAAAGCTACCTGATGTCCTCATAGACTCTTTCTGATGTTAAAAAGTCAAGTCAGGACCTCCACACAGTGGTCCATATGGGACATTTTGAACTTTTTTTCTCCTCAGAGTGTCCCCAGAAGGTCTAAAAGCTACATGATGTCCTCATAGACTCTTTCTGATCTTAAAAAGTCAAGTCAGGTCCTCCAGACAGTGGTCCATATGGTACCTTTTGAACTTTTTTTCTGCTCAGAGGGTCCCCAGAAGGTCTAAAAGGTACATGATGTCCTCATAGACTCTTTCTGATGTAAAAAGTCAAGTCAGGTCCTCCAGACAGTGGTCCATGTGGGACCTGTTGAAGTTTTTTTCTCCTCAGACGGTTCCAAGAAGGTCTAAAAGCTACATGATGTCCTCATAGACTCTTTCTGATGTAAAAAGTCAAGTCAGGTCCTCCAGTCAGTGGTCCATATGGGACCTGTTGAACTTTTTTTCTCCCCAGAGGGTGCCCAGAAGGTCTAAAAGCTACATGATGTCCTCATAGACTATTTTTGATGTTAAAAAGTCAAGTAAGGTCCTCCAGAGACTAGTCCACATGGGACCTTTTGAACTTTTTTTCTCCTCAGAGGGTCCCCAGAAGGTCTAAAAGCTACATGATGTCCTCATAGACTCTTTCTGATGTTAAAAAGTCAAGTCAGGTCCTCCAGACACTAGTCCATATGGGACCTTTTGATCTTTTTTTCTGCTCAGAGGGTCCCCAGAAGGTCTAAAAGCTACGTGATGTCCTCATAGACTCTTTCTGATGTAAAAAGTCAAGTCAGGTCCTCCAGTCAGTGGTCCATATGGGACATTTTGAACTTTTTTTCTGCTCAGAGGGTCCCCAGAAGGTCTAAAAGCTACGTGATGTCCTCATAGACTCTTTCTGATGTTAAAAAGTCAAAAGGCATTGTTGAATTGCAATGCATTCAAGAACTAACTCATTTTGTAGTGCATTAAAGAGATGGGCAATGCAATGTTTTTTTAATAACATTTTTGTTGTTTCATTCCATTGCATAAAAGGACTAACTTATTCCTTTGTGCAATGAAAAAAACTAACGCTTAAAAACTGCTTTTTTATTGCACATATGATAAAGCAGTAGAATAACGTATAAGCGATATGCACTTTTTTGCATTGCAAAGCATTCAAGAACTAACTCATTCAGGAGTGCATTGAAGAGATTGAATTGCATTGCACATAAGTTAAAGCGTGGTGCATAAGCAATATGCACTTTTTTTTTGCAATGCACTCAAGAACTAACTCTTTTTGTAGTGCATTAAAGAGATGGACAACGCAATCTGCGGTTTTAAAAACGTTTTGTTGTTTCATTCCATTGCATGAAAGGACTAACTTATTCCTTTGTGCAATGAAAAAAACTAACGCTTAAAAAAACTGCTGTTGCATTCCACATATGATAAAGCGTTAGAATGACATATAAGCGATATGCACTTTTTTGCATTGCAATGCGTTCAAGAACTAACTCATTCCGTAGTGCATTAAGAGATCTGCAATGCAATCTGCTGTTGCATTGCACATACGATCAAGCGTAACGAAGAATACCAACGAAAAGCATCGAAAAATGACCTATAAGCAATATGCACTTCATTGCATTGCAATGCATTCAATAACTAGCTCATTCCGTAGTGCATTAAAGAGATGGGCAAAGCAATCTGCTGTTTTAATACAATTTTTGTTGTTTCATTCCATTGCATAAAAGGTCTAACTTATTCCTTTGTGCAATGAAAAAACTAACCATAATCATTTGTGTATGAAGGAAAATCATTGCATCAGCTGTTGAAAAGACAACTCACAGCATATTGTTTTCCGCATTGCATACAGCTCATTGATTTGTGTACTCACGAGAAAACATCACAAAGCTGTCGCTTCCAAATGCATGCAATAACTAACTATTTCCATTGTTTTACGAAGAGATGTGCAATAAAGCGTGCTATTGGATTACACAAGCGTTTTGCATGAAAGAATAACATTTAAAAGTAATATGCATTTTTGTTGCATTTCAAATGCATTCAAGAACTAATGCGATTCATTCCATTGCAACAGCGTGCAATGCATTGCACAAGCGTTTTGCATGGAAGAATAACATTTAAAAGTAGTATGCACTTTGTTGCATTGCAAATGCATTCAAGAACTGATGCGATTCATTCTATTGCAACAGCGTGCTATTGCAATGCACAAGCGTTTTGCATGGAAGAATAACATTTAAAAGTAATATGCACTCTGTTGCATTGCAATGCATTCAAGAACTGATGCGATTCATTCTATTGCAACAGCGTGCTATTGCAATGCACAAACGTTTTGCATGGAAGAATAACATTTAAAAGTAATATGCACTCTGTTGCATTGCAAATGCATTCAAGAACTGATGCGATTCATTCTATTGCAACAGCGTGCTATTGCAATGCACAAGCGTTTTGCATGGAAGAATAACATTTAAAAGTAATATGCACTCTGTTGCATTGCAATGCATTCAAGAACTGATGCGTTTCTTTCCATTGCAACAGCGTGCTGTTGCATTGCACAAGCGTTTTGCATGGAAGAATAACATTTTAAAAGTATTATGCACTTTTTTGCATTGCAATGCATTCAAAAACTGATGCGTTTCAAACCATTGCAACAACGTGCTGTTGCATTGCACAATCGTTTTGCATGGAAGAATAACATTTTAAAAGTAATATGCACTTTTATGCACTTTGTTGCATTGCAATGCATTCAAGAACTGATGCGTTTCATTCCATTGCAACAGCGTGCTGTTGCATTGCACAAGCGTTTTGCATGGAAGAATAACATTTAAAAGTAATATGCACTCTGTTGTATTGCAATGCATTCAAGAACTGATGCGTTTCATTCCATTGCAACAGCGTGCTGTTGCATTGCACAAGCGTTTTGCATGGAAGAATAACATTTTAAAAGTAATATGCACTTTTATGCAATTTGTTGCATTGCAATGCATTTCAAAAACTGATGCATTTCATTCCATTGCAACAGCGTGCTGTTGCATTGCACAAGCGTTTTGCATGGAAGAATAACATTTTAAAAGTAATATGCACTTTGTTGATTGCAATGCATTCAAGATTCAAGAAATAAAACTCATTCCGTTTTTTTAATAATAAAACTAAAAACATTTTTAAAGGTAGCCTATGTCGTACCGACATGATTTTAATCATTGCTATTGCCCTGCTAATTTAGTCAGTATTGATGTACGTTCACTGATTCTAGCTTTTCTCCTTTCTGTCTCTTTCTTTTCATGTGAAATGAGTAGGATACACATGCTTACATTCATAAATATAAACTTTATTTCTATTAAATTTTTCAAAACTATTTATACATGTGTCACATAATGATGTTAAGACCGCAAGACACAGTAGTCCATATGAAACTTTTGAACTTTTTTTCTCCTCAGAGGGTCCCCAGAAGGCCTAAAAGCTACATGATGACCTCATAGACTCTTTCTGATGTTAAAAAGTCGTCAAGTCCGCCAGACAGTAGTCCATATGGGAGCTTTTGATATTTTTTTTGCTCAGAGGTTCCGACAGAAGGTCTAAAAGCTACAAGATGTCCTCAAAGACTCTTTCTGATGTTAAAAAGTCAAGTCAAGTCCACCATACAGTAATCCATATGGGAGTTTTGGAACTTTTTTTCTCCTCAGAGGGTGCCCAGAAGGTCTCAAAGCTACTTGATGTCCTCATAGACTCTTTCTGATGTTAAAAAGTCAATTCAGGTAATCCAGACAGTGGTCCATATGGGCCTTTTTGAAATTTTTTCTACTCAGAGGGTCCCCAGAAGGTCTAAAAGCTACATGATGTCCTTATTGACTCTTTCTGATGTTAAAAGGTCAAGTCAAGTCCGCCATACAGTAGTCCATATGGGACATTTTGAACTTTTTTTTTCCTCAGAGGGTCCCCAGAAGGTCTAAAAGCTACATGATGTCCTCATAGACTCTTTCTGATGTTAAAATGTCAAGTCAGGACCTCCAGACAGTGGTCCATATGGGACCTTTTGAAATTTTTTTCTCCTCAGAGGGTCCCCAGAAGGTCTAAAAGCTACATGATGTCCTCATAGACTCTTTCTGATGTTAAAAAGTCAAGTCAGGTCCTCCAGACATTGCTCCATGTTGGACCTTTTGAATTTTTTTTCTGCTCAGAGGGTCCCCAGAAGGTCTAAAAGCTACATGATGTCCTCATAGACTCTTTTTGATGTTAAAAAGTCAAGTCAGGTCCTCCAGAGAGTGGTCCATATGGGACCTTTTGAACTTTTTTTCTCCTCACAGGGTCCCTAGAAGGTCTAAAAGCTGACACCAAAGTCATGATGTCCTCATAGACTCTTTCTGATGTTAAAAAGTCAAGTCAGGTCCTCCAGACAGTGGTCCATGTGGGACTTTTTGAACTTTTTTTCTCCTCACAGGGTCCCCAGAAGGTCTAAAAGCTACATGATGTCCTCATAGACTCTTTATGATGTTAAAAAGTCAAGTCAGGTCCTCCAGACAGTGGTCCATATTGGACCTTTTGAACTTTTTTTCTCCTCACAGGGTCCCCAGAAGGTCTAAAAGCTACATGATGTCCTCATAGACTTTTTCTGATGTTAAAAAGTCAAGTTAGGTCCTCCAGTCAGTGGTCCATATGGGACCTGTTGAACTTTTTTTCTCCTCAGAGGGTGCCAAGAAGGTCTAAAAGCTACAAGATGTCCTCATAGACTCTTTCTGATGTTAAAAAGTCAAGTCAGGACCTCCAGACAGTGGTCCATATGGGACCTTTTGAACTTTTTTTCTCCTCAGAGGGTCCCAAGAAGGTCTAAAAGCTACATGCTGTCCTCATAGACTCTTTCTCATGTTAAAAAGTCAAGTCAGGACCTCCAGACAGTGGTCCATATGGGACCTTTTGAACTTTTTTTCTGCTCAGAGGGTCCCCAGAAGGTCTAAAAGCTACATGATGTCCTCATAGACTCTTTCTGATGTAAAAAGTCAAGTCAGGTTCTCCAGACAGTGGTCCATGTGGGACCTGTTGAAGTTTTTTTCTCCTCAGACGGTGCCAAGAAGGTCTAAAAGCTACAAGATGTCCTCATAGACTCTTTCTGATGTAAAAAGTCAAGTCAGGTCCTCCAGTCAGTGGTCCATATGGGACCTGTTGAACTTTTTTTCTCCTCAGAGGGTGCCCAGAAGGTCTAAAAGCTACATGATGTCCTCATAGACTATTTTTGATGTTAAAAAGTCAAGTAAGGTCCTCCAGAGACTACTCCACATGGGACCTTTTGAACTTTTTTTACTCCTCAGAGGGTCCCCAGAAGGTCTAAAAGCTACATGATGTCCTCATAGACTCTTTCTGATGTTAAAAAGTCAAGTCAGGTCCTCCAGACACTAGTCCATATGGGACCTTTTGAACTTTTTTTCTGCTCAGAGGGTCCCCAGAAGGTCTAAAAGCTACGTGATGTCCTCATAGACTCTTTCTGATGTAAAAAGTCGTCAGGTCCTCCAGTCAGTGGTCCATATGGGACCTGTTGAACTTTTTTTCTCCTCAGAGGGTGCCCAGAAGGTCTAAAAGCTACATGATGTCCTCATAGACTATTTTTGATGTTAAAAAGTCAATTCAGGTCCTCCAGACAGTGGTCCATGTTGGACCTTTTGAACTTTTTTTCTGCTCAGAGGGTCCCCAGAAGATCTAAAAGCTACCTGATGTCCTCATAGACTCTTTCTGATGTTAAAAAGTCAAGTCAGGACCTCCACACAGTGGTCCATATGGGACATTTTGAACTTTTTTTCTCCTCAGAGGGTCCCCAGAAGGTCTAAAAGCTACATGATGTCCTCATAGACTCTTTCTGATCTTAAAAAGTCAAGTCAGGTCCTCCAGACAGTGGTCCATATGGTACCTTTTGAACTTTTTTTCTGCTCAGAGGGTCCCCAGAAGGTCTAAAAGGTACATGATGTCCTCATAGACTCTTTCTGATGTAAAAAGTCAAGTCAGGTCCTCCAGACAGTGGTCCATGTGGGACCTGTTGAAGTTTTTTTCTCCTCAGAGGGTTCCAAGAAGGTCTAAAAGCTACATGATGTCCTCATAGACTCTTTCTGATGTAAAAAGTCAAGTCAGGTCCTCCAGTCAGTGGTCCATATGGGACCTGTTGAACTTTTTTTCTCCCCAGAGGGTGCCCAGAAGGTCTAAAAGCTACATGATGTCCTCATAGACTATTTTTGATGTTAAAAAGTCAAGTAAGGTCCTCCAGAGACTAGTCCACATGGGACCTTTTGAACTTTTTTTCTCCTCAGAGGGTCCCCAGAAGGTCTAAAAGCTACATGATGTCCTCATAGACTCTTTCTGATGTTAAAAAGTCAAGTCAGGTCCTCCAGACAGTGGTCCATATGGGACCTTTTGAACTTTTTTCTCCTCAGAGGGTCCCCAGAAGGTCTAAAAGCTACATGATGTCTTCATAGACTCTTTCTGATGTTAAAATGTCAAGTCAGGACCTCCAGAGAGTGGTCCATATGGGACCTTTTGAACTTTTTTTCTCTTCAGAGGGTCCCCAGAAGGTCTAAAAGCTACATGATGTCCTCATAGACTCTTTTTGATGTTAAAAAGTCAAGTCAGGTCCTCCAAACACTAGTCCATATGGGACCTTTTGAAAATGTTTTCTCCTCAGAGGGTCCCCAGAAGGTCTAAAAGCTACATGATGTCCTCATAGACTCTTTCTGATGTTAAAAAGTCAAGTCAAGTCCTCCAGACATTGCTCCATGTTGGACCTTTTGAACTTTTTTTCTGCTCAGAGGGTCCCCAGAAGGTCTAAAAGCTACATGATGTCCTCATAGACTTTTTCTGATGTTAAAAAGTCAAGTTAGGTCCTCCAGTCAGTGGTCCATATGGGACCTGTTGATCTTTTTTTCTCCTCAGAGGGTGCCAAGAAGGTCTAAAAGCTACAAGATGTCCTCATTGACTCTTTTTGATGTTAAAAAGTCAAGTCAGGACCTCCAGACAGTGGTCCATATAGGACCTTTTGAACTTTTTTTCTGCTCAGAGGGTCCCCAGAAGGTCTAAAAGCTACATGATGTCCACATAGACTCTTTCTGATGTTAAAAAGTCAAGTCAGGTCCTCCAAACATTGGTCAATATGGGACCTTTTGAACTTTTTTTCTGATAAGAGGGTCCCCAGAAGGTCTAACAGCTACATGATGTCCTCATAGACTCTTTCTGATGTTAAAAAGTCAAGTCAGGTCCTCCAGACAGTGGTCCATATGGGATCTTTTGAACTTTTTTCTCCTCAGAGGGTCCCCAGAAGGTCTAAAAGCTACATGATGTCCTCATAGACTCTTTCTGATGTTAAAATGTCAAGTCAGGACCTCCAGACAGTGGTCCATATGGGACCTTTTGAAATTTTTTTCTCCTCAGAGGGTCCCCAGAAGGTCTAAAAGCTACATGATGTCCTCATAGACTCTTTCTGATGTTAAAAAGTCAAGTCAGGTCCTCCAGACATTGCTCCATGTTGGACCTTTTGAATTTTTTTTCTGCTCAGAGGGTCCCCAGAAGGTCTAAAAGCTACATGATGTCCTCATAGACTCTTTTTGATGTTAAAAAGTCAAGTCAGGTCCTCCAGAGAGTGGTCCATATGGGACCTTTTGAACTTTTTTTCTCCTCACAGGGTCCCTAGAAGGTCTAAAAGCTGACACCAAAGTCATGATGTCCTCATAGACTCATTCTGATGTTAAAAAGTCAAGTCAGGTCCTCCAGACAGTGGTCCATGTGGGACCTTTTGAACTTTTTTTCTCCTCACAGGGTCCCCAGAAGGTCTAAAAGCTACATGATGTCCTCATAGACTCTTTATGATGTTAAAAAGTCAAGTCAGGTCCTCCAGACAGTGGTCCATATTGGACCTTTTGAACTTTTTTTCTCCTCACAGGGTCCCCTGAAGGTCTAAAAGCTACATGATGTCCTCATAGACTTTTTCTGATGTTAAAAAGTCAAGTTAGGTCCTCCAGTCAGTGGTCCATATGGGACCTGTTGAACTTTTTTTTCTCCTTAGAGGGTGCCAAGAAGGTCTAAAAGCTACAAGATGTCCTCATAGACTCTTTCTGATGTTAAAAAGTCAAGTCAGGACCTCCAGACAGTGGTCCATATGGGACCTTTTGAACTTTTTTTCTCCTCAGAGGGTCCCAAGAAGGTCTAAAAGCTACATGCTGTCCTCATAGACTCTTTCTCATGTTAAAAAGTCAAGTCAGGACCTCCAGACAGTGGTCCATATGGGACCTTTTGAACTTTTTTTCTCCTCAGAGGGTCCCCAGAAGATCTAAAAGCTACATGATGTCCTCAAAGACTCTTTCTGATGTTAAAAAGTCAAGTCAGGTCCTCCAGACAGTGGTCCATATGGGACCTTTTGAACTTTTTTTCTCCTCAGAGGGTCCCCAGAAGGTCTAAAAGCTACCTGATGTCCACATAGACTCTTTCTGATGTTAAAAAGTCAAGTCAGGACCTCCAGACAGTGGTCCATATGGGACCTTTTGAACTTTTTTTCTCCTCAGAGGGTCCCCAGAAGGTCTAAAAGCTACATGCTGTCCTCATAGACTCTTTCTCATGTTAAAAAGTCAAGTCAGGACCTCCAGACAGTGGTCCATATGGGACCTTTTGAACTTTTTTTCTCCTCAGAGGGTCCCCAGAAGGTCTAAAAGCTACATGATGTCCTAATAGTCTCTTTCTGATGTTAAAAAGTCAAGTCAGGACCTCCAGACAGTGGTCCATATGGGACCTTTTGAACTTTTTTTCTCCTCAGAGGGTCCCCAGAAGGTCTAAAAGCTACATGATGTCCTCATAGACTCTTTCTGATGTTAAAAAGTCATATCAGGACCTCCAGACAGTGGTCCATATGGGACCTTTTGAACTTTTTTTCTCTTCAGAGGGTCTCCAGAAGGTCTAAAAGCTACATGATGTCCTCATAGACTTTTTCTGATGTTAAAAAGTCAAGTTAGGTCCTCCAGTCAGTGGTCCATATTGGACCTGTTGAACTTTTTTTCTCCTCAGAGGGTGCCAAGAAGGTCTAAAAGCTACAAGATGTCCTCATAGACTCTTTCTGATGTTAAAAAGTCAAGTCAGGTCCGCCATACAGTAGTCCATATGGGACCTTTTGAACTATTTTTCTGCTCAGAGGGTCCAGAGAAGGTCTAAAAGCTACATGATGTCCACATAGGCTCTTTCTGATGTTAAAAAGTCAATTCAGGTCCTCCAGACAGTGGTCCATGTTGGACCTTTTGAACTTTTTTTCTGCTCAGAGGGTCCCCAGAAGGTCTAAAAGCTACCTGATGTCCTCATAGACTCTTTCTGATGTTAAAAAGTCAAGTCAGGTCCTCCAGACAGTGGTCCATATGGGACCTTTTGAACTTTTTTCTCCTCAGAGGGTCCCCAGAAGGTCTAAAAGCTACATGATGTCTTCATAGACTCTTTCTGATGTTAAAATGTCAAGTCAGGACCTCCAGAGAGTGGTCCATATGGGACCTTTTGAACTTTTTTTCTCTTCAGAGGGTCCCCAGAAGGTCTAAAAGCTACATGATGTCCTCATAGACTCTTTTTGATGTTAAAAAGTCAAGTCAGGTCCTCCAAACACTAGTCCATATGGGACCTTTTGAAAATGTTTTCTCCTCAGAGGGTCCCCAGAAGGTCTAAAAGCTACATGATGTCCTCATAGACTCTTTCTGATGTTAAAAAGTCAAGTCAGGTCCTCCAGACATTGCTCCATGTTGGACCTTTTGAACTTTTTTTCTGCTCAGAGGGTCCCCAGAAGGTCTAAAAGCTACATGATGTCCTCATAGACTTTTTCTGATGTTAAAAAGTCAAGTTAGGTCCTCCAGTCAGTGGTCCATATGGGACCTGTTAATCTTTTTTTCTCCTCAGAGGGTGCCAAGAAGGTCTAAAAGCTACAAGATGTCCTCATAGACTCTTTCTGATGTTAAAAAGTCAAGTCAGGACCTCCAGACAGTGGTCCATATGGGACCTTTTGAACTTTTTTCTGCTAAGAGGGTCCCCAGAAGGTCTAAAAGCGACATGATGTCCTCATTGACTCTTTTTGATGTTAAAAAGTCAAGTCAGGACCTCCAGACAGTGGTCCATATAGGACCTTTTGAACTTTTTTTCTGCTCAGAGGGTCCCCATAAGGTCTAAAAGCTACATGATGTCCACATAGACTCTTTCTGATGTTAAAAAGTCAAGTCAGGTCCTCCAAACATTGGTCAATATGGGACCTTTTGAACTTTTTTTCTGATAAGAGGGTCCCCAGAAGGTCTAACAGCTACATGATGTCCTCATAGACTCTTTCTGATGTTAAAAAGTCAAGTCAGGTCCTCCAGACAGTGGTCCATATGGTACCTTTTGAACTTTTTTTCTGCTCAGAGGGTCCCCAAAAGGTCTAAAAGCTACATGATGTCCTCATAGACTCTTTCTGATGTTAAAAAGTCAAGTAAGGTCCGCCATACAGTAGTCCATATGGGACCTTTTGAACTTTTTTTCTGCTCAGAGGGTCCAGAGAAGGTCTAAAAGCTACATGATGTCCTTAGAGAAACTTTCTTATGTTAAAAAGTCAAGTCAGGTCCGCCATACAGTAATCCATATGGGAATTTTTGAACTTTTTTTCTGCACAGAGGGTCCCCAGAAGGTCTAAAAGCTACATGATGTTCTCATAGACTCTTTCTGATGTTAAAATGTCAAGTCAGGTCCGCCATACAGTAGTCCATATGGGACCTTTTGAACTATTTTTCTGCTCAGAGGGTCCAGAGAAGGTCTAAAAGCTACATGATGTCCACATAGGCTCTTTCTGATGTTAAAAAGTCAATTCAGGTCCTCCAGACAGTGGTCCATGTTGGACCTTTTGAACTTTTTTTCTGCTCAGAGGGTCCCCAGAAGATCTAAAAGCTACCTGATGTCCTCATAGACTCTTTCTGATGTTAAAAAGTCAAGTCAGGACCTCCACACAGTGGTCCATATGGGACATTTTGAACTTTTTTTCTCCTCAGAGGGTCCCCAGAAGGTCTAAAAGCTACATGATGTCCTCATAGACTCTTTCTGATCTTAAAAAGTCAAGTCAGGTCCTCCAGACAGTGGTCCATATGGTACCTTTTGAACTTTTTTTCTGCTCAGAGGGTCCCCAGAAGGTCTAAAAGGTACATGATGTCCTCATAGACTCTTTCTGATGTAAAAAGTCAAGTCAGGTCCTCCAGACAGTGGTCCATGTGGGACCTGTTGAAGTTTTTTTCTCCTCAGACGGTTCCAAGAAGGTCTAAAAGCTACATGATGTCCTCATAGACTCTTTCTGATGTAAAAAGTCAAGTCAGGTCCTCCAGTCAGTGGTCCATATGGGACCTGTTGAACTTTTTTTCTCCCCAGAGGGTGCCCAGAAGGTCTAAAAGCTACATGATGTCCTCATAGACTATTTTTGATGTTAAAAAGTCAAGTAAGGTCCTCCAGAGACTAGTCCACATGGGACCTTTTGAACTTTTTTTCTCCTCAGAGGGTCCCCAGAAGGTCTAAAAGCTACATGATGTCCTCATAGACTCTTTCTGATGTTAAAAAGTCAAGTCAGGTCCTCCAGACAGTGGTCCATATGGGACCTTTTGAACTTTTTTCTCCTCAGAGGGTCCCCAGAAGGTCTAAAAGCTACATGATGTCTTCATAGACTCTTTCTGATGTTAAAATGTCAAGTCAGGACCTCCAGAGAGTGGTCCATATGGGACCTTTTGAACTTTTTTTCTCTTCAGAGGGTCCCCAGAAGGTCTAAAAGCTACATGATGTCCTCATAGACTCTTTTTGATGTTAAAAAGTCAAGTCAGGTCCTCCAAACACTAGTCCATATGGGACCTTTTGAAAATGTTTTCTCCTCAGAGGGTCCCCAGAAGGTCTAAAAGCTACATGATGTCCTCATAGACTCTTTCTGATGTTAAAAAGTCAAGTCAAGTCCTCCAGACATTGCTCCATGTTGGACCTTTTGAACTTTTTTTCTGCTCAGAGGGTCCCCAGAAGGTCTAAAAGCTACATGATGTCCTCATAGACTTTTTCTGATGTTAAAAAGTCAAGTTAGGTCCTCCAGTCAGTGGTCCATATGGGACCTGTTGATCTTTTTTTCTCCTCAGAGGGTGCCAAGAAGGTCTAAAAGCTACAAGATGTCCTCATTGACTCTTTTTGATGTTAAAAAGTCAAGTCAGGACCTCCAGACAGTGGTCCATATAGGACCTTTTGAACTTTTTTTCTGCTCAGAGGGTCCCCAGAAGGTCTAAAAGCTACATGATGTCCACATAGACTCTTTCTGATGTTAAAAAGTCAAGTCAGGTCCTCCAAACATTGGTCAATATGGGACCTTTTGAACTTTTTTTCTGATAAGAGGGTCCCCAGAAGGTCTAACAGCTACATGATGTCCTCATAGACTCTTTCTGATGTTAAAAAGTCAAGTCAGGTCCTCCAGACAGTGGTCCATATGGTACCTTTTGAACTTTTTTTCTGCTCAGAGGGTCCAGAGAAGGTCTAAAAGCTACATGATGTCCTTAGAGAAACTTTCTTATGTTAAAAAGTCAAGTCAGGTCCGCCATACAGTAATCCATATGGGAATTTTTGAACTTTTTTTCTGCACAGAGGGTCCCCAGAAGGTCTAAAAGCTGCATGATGTTCTCATAGACTCTTTCTGATGTTAAAAAGTCAAGTCAGGTCCTCCAGACAGTGGTCCATATGGGATCTTTTGAACTTTTTTCTCCTCAGAGGGTCCCCAGAAGGTCTAAAAGCTACATGATGTCCTCATAGACTCTTTCTGATGTTAAAATGTCAAGTCAGGACCTCCAGACAGTGGTCCATATGGGACCTTTTGAAATTTTTTTCTCCTCAGAGGGTCCCCAGAAGGTCTAAAAGCTACATGATGTCCTCATAGACTCTTTCTGATGTTAAAAAGTCAAGTCAGGTCCTCCAGACATTGCTCCATGTTGGACCTTTTGAATTTTTTTTCTGCTCAGAGGGTCCCCAGAAGGTCTAAAAGCTACATGATGTCCTCATAGACTCTTTTTGATGTTAAAAAGTCAAGTCAGGTCCTCCAGAGAGTGGTCCATATGGGACCTTTTGAACTTTTTTTCTCCTCACAGGGTCCCTAGAAGGTCTAAAAGCTGACACCAAAGTCATGATGTCCTCATAGACTCTTTCTGATGTTAAAAAGTCAAGTCAGGTCCTCCAGACAGTGGTCCATGTGGGACCTTTTGAACTTTTTTTCTCCTCACAGGGTCCCCAGAAGGTCTAAAAGCTACATGATGTCCTCATAGACTCTTTATGATGTTAAAAAGTCAAGTCAGGTCCTCCAGACAGTGGTCCATATTGGACCTTTTGAACTTTTTTTCTCCTCACAGGGTCCCCTGAAGGTCTAAAAGCTACATGATGTCCTCATAGACTTTTTCTGATGTTAAAAAGTCAAGTTAGGTCCTCCAGTCAGTGGTCCATATGGGACCTGTTGAACTTTTTTTTCTCCTTAGAGGGTGCCAAGAAGGTCTAAAAGGTACAAGATGTCCTCATAGACTCTTTCTGATGTTAAAAAGTCAAGTCAGGACCTCCAGACAGTGGTCCATATGGGACCTTTTGAACTTTTTTTCTCCTCAGAGGGTCCCAAGAAGGTCTAAAAGCTACATGCTGTCCTCATAGACTCTTTCTCATGTTAAAAAGTCAAGTCAGGACCTCCAGACAGTGGTCCATATGGGACCTTTTGAACTTTTTTTCTCCTCAGAGGGTCTCCAGAAGGTCTAAAAGCTACATGATGTCCTCATAGACTTTTTCTGATGTTAAAAAGTCAAGTTAGGTCCTCCAGTCAGTGGTCCATATTGGACCTGTTGAACTTTTTTTCTCCTCAGAGGGTGCCAAGAAGGTCTAAAAGCTACAAGATGTCCTCATAGACTCTTTCTGATGTTAAAAAGTCAAGTCAGGTCCGCCATACAGTAGTCCATATGGGACCTTTTGAACTATTTTTCTGCTCAGAGGGTCCAGAGAAGGTCTAAAAGCTACATGATGTCCACATAGGCTCTTTCTGATGTTAAAAAGTCAATTCAGGTCCTCCAGACAGTGGTCCATGTTGGACCTTTTGAACTTTTTTTCTGCTCAGAGGGTCCCCAGAAGGTCTAAAAGCTACCTGATGTCCTCATAGACTCTTTCTGATGTTAAAAAGTCAAGTCAGGTCCTCCAGACAGTGGTCCATATGGGACCTTTTGAACTTTTTTCTCCTCAGAGGGTCCCCAGAAGGTCTAAAAGCTACATGATGTCTTCATAGACTCTTTCTGATGTTAAAATGTCAAGTCAGGACCTCCAGAGAGTGGTCCATATGGGACCTTTTGAACTTTTTTTCTCTTCAGAGGGTCCCCAGAAGGTCTAAAAGCTACATGATGTCCTCATAGACTCTTTTTGATGTTAAAAAGTCAAGTCAGGTCCTCCAAACACTAGTCCATATGGGACCTTTTGAAAATGTTTTCTCCTCAGAGGGTCCCCAGAAGGTCTAAAAGCTACATGATGTCCTCATAGACTCTTTCTGATGTTAAAAAGTCAAGTCAGGTCCTCCAGACATTGCTCCATGTTGGACCTTTTGAACTTTTTTTCTGCTCAGAGGGTCCCCAGAAGGTCTAAAAGCTACATGATGTCCTCATAGACTTTTTCTGATGTTAAAAAGTCAAGTTAGGTCCTCCAGTCAGTGGTCCATATGGGACCTGTTGATCTTTTTTTCTCCTCAGAGGGTGCCAAGAAGGTCTAAAAGCTACAAGATGTCCTCATAGACTCTTTCTGATGTTAAAAAGTCAAGTCAGGACCTCCAGACAGTGGTCCATATGGGACCTTTTGAACTTTTTTCTGCTAAGAGGGTCCCCAGAAGGTCTAAAAGCGACATGATTTCCTCATTGACTCTTTTTGATGTTAAAAAGTCAAGTCAGGACCTCCAGACAGTGGTCCATATAGGACCTTTTGAACTTTTTTTCTGCTCAGAGGGTCCCCAGAAGGTCTAAAAGCTACATGATGTCCACATAGACTCTTTCTGATGTTAAAAAGTCAAGTCAGGTCCTCCAAACATTGGTCAATATGGGACCTTTTGAACTTTTTTTCTGATAAGAGGGTCCCCAGAAGGTCTAACAGCTACATGATGTCCTCATAGACTCTTTCTGATGTTAAAAAGTCAAGTCAGGTCCTCCAGACAGTGGTCCATATGGTACCTTTTGAACTTTTTTTCTGCTCAGAGGGTCCCCAAAAGGTCTAAAAGCTACATGATGTCCTCATAGACTCTTTCTGATGTTAAAAAGTCAAGTAAGGTCCGCCATACAGTAGTCCATATGGGACCTTTTGAACTTTTTTTCTGCTCAGAGGGTCCAGAGAAGGTCTAAAAGCTACATGATGTCCTTAGAGAAACTTTCTTATGTTAAAAAGTCAAGTCAGGTCCGCCATACAGTAATCCATATGGGAATTTTTGAACTTTTTTTCTGCACAGAGGGTCCCCAGAAGGTCTAAAAGCTACATGATGTTCTCATAGACTCTTTCTGATGTTAAAATGTCAAGTCAGGTCCGCCATACAGTAGTCCATATGGGACCTTTTGAACTATTTTTCTGCTCAGAGGGTCCAGAGAAGGTCTAAAAGCTACATGATGTCCACATAGGCTCTTTCTGATGTTAAAAAGTCAATTCAGGTCCTCCAGACAGTGGTCCATGTTGGACCTTTTGAACTTTTTTTCTGCTCAGAGGGTCCCCAGAAGGTCTAAAAGCTACCTGATGTCCTCATAGACTCTTTCTGATGTTAAAAAGTCAAGTCAGGTCCTCCAGACAGTGGTCCATATGGGACCTTTTGAACTTTTTTCTCCTCAGAGGGTCCCCAGAAGGTCTAAAAGCTACATGATGTCTTCATAGACTCTTTCTGATGTTAAAATGTCAAGTCAAGACCTCCAGAGAGTGGTCCATATGGGACCTTTTGAACTTTTTTTCTCTTCAGAGGGTCCCCAGAAGGTCTAAAAGCTACATGATGTCCTCATAGACTCTTTTTGATGTTAAAAAGTCAAGTCAGGTCCTCCAAACACTAGTCCATATGGGACCTTTTGAAAATGTTTTCTCCTCAGAGGGTCCCCAGAAGGTCTAAAAGCTACATGATGTCCTCATAGACTCTTTCTGATGTTAAAAAGTCAAGTCAGGTCCTCCAGACATTGCTCCATGTTGGACCTTTTGAACTTTTTTTCTGCTCAGAGGGTCCCCAGAAGGTCTAAAAGCTACATGATGTCCTCATAGACTTTTTCTGATGTTAAAAAGTCAAGTTAGGTCCTCCAGTCAGTGGTCCATATGGGACCTGTTGATCTTTTTTTCTCCTCAGAGGGTGCCAAGAAGGTCTAAAAGCTACAAGATGTCCTCATAGACTCTTTCTGATGTTAAAAAGTCAAGTCAGGACCTCCAGACAGTGGTCCATATGGGACCTTTTGAACTTTTTTCTGCTAAGAGGGTCCCCAGAAGGTCTAAAAGCGACATGATGTCCTCATTGACTCTTTTTGATGTTAAAAAGTTAAGTCAGGACCTCCAGACAGTGGTCCATATAGGACCTTTTGAACTTTTTTTCTGCTCAGAGTGTCCCCAGAAGGTCTATAAGCTACATGATGTCCACATAGACTCTTTCTGATGTTAAAAAGTCAAGTCAGGTCCTCCAAACATTGGTCAATATGGGACCTTTTGAACTTTTTTTCTGATAAGAGGGTCCCCAGAAGGTCTAACAGCTACATGATGTCCTCATAGACTCTTTCTGATGTTAAAAAGTCAAGTCAGGTCCTCCAGACAGTGGTCCATATGGTACCTTTTGAACTTTTTTTCTGCTCAGAGGGTCCCCAGAAGGTCTAAAAGCTACATGATGTCCTCATAGACTCTTTCTGATGTTAAAAAGTCAAGTAAGGTCCGCCATACAGTAGTCCATATGGGACCTTTTGAACTTTTTTTCTGCTCAGAGGGTCCAGAGAAGGTCTAAAAGCTACATGATGTCCTTAGAGAAACTTTCTTATGTTAAAAAGTCAAGTCAGGTCCGCCATACAGTAATCCATATGGGAATTTTTGAACTTTTTTTCTGCACAGAGGGTCCACAGAAGGTCTAAAAGCTACATGATGTTCTCATAGACTCTTTCTGATGTTAAAAAGTCAAGTCAGGTCCTCCAGACAGTGGTCCATATGGGATCTTTTGAACTTTTTTCTCCTCAGAGGGTCCCCAGAAGGTCTAAAAGCTACATGATGTCCTCATAGACTCTTTCTGATGTTAAAATGTCAAGTCAGGACCTCCAGACAGTGGTCCATATGGGATCTTTTGAACTTTTTTTCTCCTCAGAGGGTCCCCAGAAGGTCTAAAAGCTACATGATGTCCTCATAGACTCTTTTTGATGTTAAAAAGTCAAGTCAGGTCCTCCAGTCAGTGGTCCATATGGGACCTGTTGAACTTTTTTTCTCCTCAGAGGGTGCCCAGAAGGTCTAAAAGCTACATGATGTCCTCATAGACTATTTTTGATGTTAAAAAGTCAAGTCAGGTCCTCCAGACAGTGGTCCATGTTGGACCTTTTGAACTTTTTTTCTGCTCAGAGGGTCCCCAGAAGATCTAAAAGCTGCCTGATGTCCTCATAGACTCTTTCTGATGTTAAAAAGTCAAGTCAGGACCTCCACACAGTGGTCCATATGGGACATTTTGAACTTTTTTTCTCCTCAGAGGGTCCCCAGAAGGTCTAAAAGCTACATGATGTCCTCATAGACTCTTTCTGATGTTAAAAAGTCAAGTCAGGTCCTCCAGACAGTGGTCCATATGGTACCTTTTGAACTTTTTTTCTGCTCAGAGGGTCCCCAGAAGGTCTAAAAGCTACATGATGTCCTCATAGACTCTTTCTGATGTAAAAAGTCAAGTCAGGTCCTCCAGTCAGTGGTCCATATGGGACCTGTTGAACTTTTTTTCTCCTCAGAGGGTGCCCAGAAGGTCTAAAAGCTACATGATGTCCTCATAGACTATTTTTGATGTTAAAAAGTCAAGTCAGGTCCTCCAGACACTAGTCCATATGGGACCTTTTGAACTTTTTTTCTGCTCAGAGGGTCCCCAGAAGGTCTAAAAGCTACGTGATGTCCTCATAGACTCTTTCTGATGTAAAAAGTCAAGTCAGGTCCTCCAGTCAGTGGTCCATATGGGACCTTTTGAACTTTTTTTCTGCTCAGAGGGTCCCCAGAAGGTCTAAAAGCTACGTGATGTCCTCATAGACTCTTTCTGATGTTAAAAAGTCAAAAGGCATTGTTGAATTGCAATGCATTCAAGAACTAACTCATTTTGTAGTGCATTAAAGAGATGGGCAATGCAATGTTTTTTTAATAACATTTTTGTTGTTTCATTCCATTGCATAAAAGGACTAACTTATTCCTTTGTGCAATGAAAAAAACTAACGCTTAAAAACTGCTTTTTTATTGCACATATGATAAAGCAGTAGAATAACGTATAAGCGATATGCACTTTTTTGCATTGCAAAGCATTCAAGAACTAACTCATTCAGTAGTGCATTGAAGAGATTGAATTGCATTGCACATAAGTTAAAGCGTGGTGCATAAGCAATATGCACTTTTTTTTGCAATGCACTCAAGAACTAACTCTTTTTGTAGTGCATTAAAGAGATGGACAACGCAATCTGCGGTTTTAAAAACGTTTTGTTGTTTCATTCCATTGCATGAAAGGACTAACTTATTCCTTTGTGCAATGAAAAAAACTAACGCTTAAAAAAACTGCTGTTGCATTCCACATATGATAAAGCGTTAGAATGACATATAAGCGATATGCACTTTTTTGCATTGCAATGCGTTCAAGAACTAACTCATTCCGTAGTGCATTAAGAGATCTGCAATGCAATCTGCTGTTGCATTGCACATACGATCAAGCGTAACGAAGAATACCAACGAAAAGCATCGAAGAATGACCTATAAGCAATATGCACTTCATTGCATTGCAATGCATTCAATAACTAGCTCATTCCGTAGTGCATTAAAGAGATGGGCAAAGCAATCTGCTGTTTTAATACAATTTTTGTTGTTTCATTCCATTGCATAAAAGGTCTAACTTATTCCTTTGTGCAATGAAAAAACTAACCATAATCATTTGTGTATGAAGGAAAATCATTGCATCAGCTGTTGAAAAGACAACTCACAGCATATTGTTTTCCGCATTGCATACAGCTCATTGATTTGTGTACTCACGAGAAAACATCACAAAGCTGTCGCTTCCAAATGCATGCAATAACTAACTATTTCCATTGTTTTACGAAGAGATGTGCAATAAAGCGTGCTATTGGATTACACAAGCGTTTTGCATGAAAGAATAACATTTAAAAGTAATATGCACTTTTGTTGCATTTCAAATGCATTCAAGAACTAATGCGATTCATTCCATTGCAACAGCGTGCAATGCATTGCACAAGCGTTTTGCATGGAAGAATAACATTTAAAAGTAGTATGCACTTTGTTGCATTGCAAATGCATTCAAGAACTGATGCGATTCATTCTATTGCAACAGCGTGCTATTGCAATGCACAAGCGTTTTGCATGGAAGAATAACATTTAAAAGTAATATGCACTCTGTTGCATTGCAATGCATTCAAGAACTGATGCGATTCATTCTATTGCAACAGCGTGCTATTGCATTGCACAATCGTTTTGCATGGAAGAATAACATTTTAAAAGTAATATGCACTTTTATGCACTTTGTTGCATTGCAATGCATTCAAAAACTGATGCGTTTCATTCCATTGCAACAGCGTGCTGTTGCATTGCACAAGCGTTTTGCATGGAAGAATAACATTTAAAAGTAATATGCACTCTGTTGCATTGCAATGCATTCAAGAACTGATGCGTTTCATTCCATTGCAACAGCGTGCTGTTGCATTGCACAAGCGTTTTGCATGGAAGAATAACATTTAAAAGTAATATGCACTCTGTTGCATTGCAATGCATTCAAGAACTGATGCGTTTCATTCCATTGCAACAGCGTGCTGTTGCATTGCACAAGCGTTTTGCATGGAAGAATAACATTTTAAAAGTAATATGCACTTTTATGCAATTTGTTGCATTGCAATGCATTTCAAAAACTGATGCATTTCATTCCATTGCAACAGCGTGCTGTTGCATTGCACAAGCGTTTTGCATGGAAGAATAACATTTTAAAAGTAATATGCACTTTTATGCAATTTGTTGCATTGCAATGCATTTAAAAACTGATGCGTTTCTTTCCATTGCAACAGCGTGCTGTTGCATTGCACAAGCGTTTTGCATGGAAGAATAACATTTTAAAAGTATTATGCACTTTTTTGCATTGCAATGCATTCAAAAACTGATGCGTTTCAAACCATTGCAACAACGTGCTGTTGCATTGCACAATCGTTTTGCATGGAAGAATAACATTTTAAAAGTAATATGCACTTTTATGCACTTTGTTGCATTGCAATGCATTCAAAAACTGATGCGTTTCATTCCATTGCAACAGCGTGCTGTTGCATTGCACAAGCGTTTTGCATGGAAGAATAACATTTAAAAGTAATATGCACTCTGTTGCATTGCAATGCATTCAAGAACTGATGCGTATCATTCCATTGCAACAGCGTGCTGTTGCATTGCACAAGCGTTTTGCATGGAAGAATAACATTTAAAAGTAATATGCACTCTGTTGCATTGCAATGCATTCAAGAACTGATGCGTTTCATTCCATTGCAACAGCGTGCTGTTGCATTGCACAAGCGTTTTGCATGGAAGAATAACATTTTAAAAGTAATATGCACTTTTATGCAATTTGTTGCATTGCAATGCATTTCAAAAACTGATGCATTTCATTCCATTGCAACAGCGTGCTGTTGCATTGCACAAGCGTTTTGCATGGAAGAATAACATTTTAAAAGTAATATGCACTTTGTTGATTGCAATGCATTCAAGATTCAAGAAATAAAACTCATTCCGTTTTTTTAATAATAAAACTAAAAACATTTTTAAAGGTATCCTATGTCGTACCGACATGATTTTAATCATTGCTATTGCCCTGCTAATTTAGTCAGTATTGATGTACGTTCACTGATTCTAGCTTTTCTCCTTTCTGTCTCTTTCTTTTCATGTGAAATGAGTAGGATACACATGCTTGCATTCATAAATATAAACTTTATTTCTATTAAATTTTTTAAAACTATTTATACATGTGTCACATAATGATGTTAAGACCGCAAGACAGTAGTCCATATGAAACTTTTGAACTTTTTTTCTCCTCAGAGGGTCCCCAGAAGGCCTAAAAGCTACATGATGACCTCATAGACTCTTTCTGATGTTAAAAAGTCGTCAAGTCCGCAAGAGAGTAGTCCATATGGGAGCTTTTGATATTTTTTTAGCTCAGAGGTTCCGACAGAAGGTCTAAAAGCTACAAGATGTCCTCAAAGACTCTTTCTGATGTTAAAAAGTCAAGTCAAGTCCACCATACAGTAATCCATATGGGAGTTTTGGAACTTTGTTTCTCCTCAGAGGGTGCCCAGAAGGTCTCAAAGCTACTTGATGTCCTCATAGACTCTTTCTGATGTTAAAAAGTCAATTCAGGTAATCCAGACAGTGGTCCATATGGGCCTTTTTGAATTTTTTTCTACTCAGAGGGTCCCCAGAAGGTCTAAAAGCTACATGATGTCCTTATTGACTCTTTCTGATGTTAAAAGGTCAAGTCAAGTCCGCCATACAGTAGTCCATATGGGACATTTTGAACTTTTTTTCTCCTCAGAGGGTCCCCAGAAGGTCTAAAAGCTACAGGATGTCCTCATAGACTCTTTCTGATGTTAAAAAGTCAAGTCAGGTCCTCCAGACAGTGGTCCATATGGTACCTCTTGAACTTTTTTTCTCCTCAGAGGGTCCCCAGAAGGTCTAAAAGCTACATGATGTCCTCATAGACTCTTTCTGATGTTAAAAAGTCAAGTCAGGTCCTCCAGATAGTGGTCTGTATAGTACCTTTTGAACTTTTTTTCTGCTCGGAGGGTCCCCAGAAGGTCTAAAAGCTACATGATGTCCTCATAGACTCTTTCTGATGTTAAAAAGTCAAGTCAGGCCCTCCAGACAGTAGTCCATATGGGACTTTTTGAACTTTCTTTCTCCTCAGAGGGTCCCCAGAAGGTCTAAAAGCTACATGATGTCCTCATAGACTCTTTCTGATGTTAAAAAGTCAAGTCAGGTCCTCCAGACATTGGTCCATATGGGACCTTTTTAATTTTTTTCTGCTCAGAGGGTCCCCAGAAGGTCTAAGAGCTACATGATGTCCTCATAGACTCTTTCTGATGTTAAAAAGTCAAGTCAGGTCCTCCAGACAGTGGTCCATATTGGACCTTTTGAACTTTTTTTCTGGTCAGAGGGTCCCCAGAAGGTCTAAAAGCTACATGATGTCCTCATAGACTCTTTCTGATATTAAAAAGTCAAGTCAGGTCCTCCTGACAATAGTCCATATGGGACGTTTTGAACTTTCTTTCTGCTCAGAGGGTCCCTAGAAGGTCTAAAAGCTACATGATGTCCTCATAGACTCTTTCTGATGTTAAAAGGTCAAGTTAAGTCCGCCATACAGTAGTCCATATGGGACCTTTTAAACTTTTTTTTTGCTCAGAGGGTCCAGAGAAGGTCTAAAAGCTACATGATGTCCTTAGAGAAACTTTCTGATGTTAAAGAGTCAAGTCAAGTCCGCCATACAGTAATCCATATGGGACCTCTTGAACTTTTTTTCTTCTCAGAGGGTCCCTAGAAGGTCTCAAAGCTATATGATGTCCTCATAGACTCTTTCTGATGTTAAAAAGTCAAGTCAAGTCCGCCATACGTCCATATTGGACCTTTTGAACTTTTTTTCTGATCAGAGGGTCCAGAGAATGTCTAAAAGCTACATCATGTCCTTATAGAAACTTTCTGATGTTAAAAAGTCAAGTCAAGTCCGCCAGACTGGGACCTTTTGAACTTTTTTTCTGCTCAGAGGGTCCCCAGAAGGTCTAAAAGCTACATGATGTCCTCATAGACTCTTTCTGATATTAAAAAGTTAAGTCAGGTCCTCCTGACAAAAGTCCATATGGGACGTTTTGAACTTTTTTCTGCTCAGAGGGTCCCTAGAAGGTCTAAAAGCTACATGATGTCCTCATAGACTCTTTCTGATGTTAAAAGGTCAAGTTAAGTCCGCCATACAGTAGTCCATATGGGACCTTTTAACTTTTTTTCTCCTCAGAGGGTCCCCAGAAGGTCTAAAAGCTACATGATGTCCTCATAGACTCTTTCTGATGTTAAAAAGTCAAGTCAGGTCCTCCAGACAGTGGTCCATATGGGACCTTTTGAACTTTTTTTCTCCACACAGGGTCCCCAGAAGATCCAAAAGCTGCATGATGTCCTCATAGACTCTTTCTGATGTTAAAAAGTCGTCAGGTCCTCCAGACAGTGGTCCATATGGGACCTTTTGAACTTTTTTTCTTCTCAGAGGGTCCCCAGAAGGTCTAAAAGCTACATGATGTCCTCATAGACTTTTTCTGATGTTAAAAAGTCAAGTTAGGTCCTCCAGTCAGTGGTCCATATTGGACCTGTTGAACTTTTTTTCTCCTCAGAGGGTGCCAAGAAGGTCTAAAAGCTACAAGATATCCTCATAGACTCTTTCTGATGTTAAAAAGTCAAGTCAGGTCCTCCAGACAGTAGTCCATATGGGACCTTTTGAACTATTTTTCTGCTCAGAGGGTCCAGAGAAGGTCTAAAAGCTACATGATGTCCACATAGGCTCTTTCTGATGTTAAAAAGTCAATTCAGGTCCTCCAGACAGTGGTCCATGTTGGACCTTTTGAACTTTTTTTCTGCTCAGAGGGTCCCCAGAAGGTCTAAAAGCTACCTGATGTCCTCATAGACTCTTTCTGATGTTAAAAAGTCAAGTCAGGTCCTCCAGACAGTGGTCCATATGGGAACTTTTGAACTTTTTTCTCCTCAGAGGGTCCCCAGAAGGTCTAAAAGCTACATGATGTCTTCATAGACTCTTTCTGATGTTAAAATGTCAAGTCAGGACCTCCAGAGAGTGGTCCATATGGGACCTTTTGAACTTTTTTTTCTCTTCAGAGGGTCCCCAGAAGGTCTAAAAGCTACATGATGTCCTCATAGACTCTTTCTCATGTTAAAAAGTCAAGTCAGGTCCTCCAGACATTGCTCCATGTTGGACCTTTTGAACTTTTTTTCTGCTCAGAGGGTCCCCAGAAGGTCTAAAAGCTACATGATGTCCTCATAGACTTTTTCTGATGTTAAAAAGTCAAGTTAGGTCCTCCAGTCAGTGGTCCATATGGGACCTGTTGATCTTTTTTTCTGCTCAGAGGGTCCCCAGAAGGTCTAACAGCTACATGATGTCCTCATAGACTCTTTCTGATGTTAAAAAGTCAAGTCAGGTCCTCCAGACAGTGGTCCATATGGTACCTTTTGAACTTTTTTTCTGCTCAGAGGGTCCCCAGAAGGTCTAAAAGCCACATGATGTCCTCAGAGACTCTTTCTGATGTTAAAAAGTCAAGTCAGGACCTCCAGACAGTGGTCCATATAGGACCTTTTGAACTTTTTTTCTGCTCAGAGGGTCCCCAGAAGGTCTAAAAGCTACATGATGTCCACATAGACTCTTTCTGATGTTAAAAAGTCAAGTCAGGTCCTCCAAACATTGGTCAATATGGGACCTTTTGAACTTTTTTTCTGATAAGAGGGTCCCCAGAAGGTCTAACAGCTACATGATGTCCTCATAGACTCTTTCTGATGTTAAAAAGTCAAGTCAGGTCCTCCAGACAGTGGTCCATATGGTACCTTTTGAACTTTTTTTCTGCTCAGAGGGTCCCCAGAAGGTCTAAAAGCTACATGATGTCCTCATAGACTTTTTCTGATGTTAAAAAGTCAAGTTAGGTCCTCCAGTCAGTGGTCCATATGGGACCTGTTGATCTTTTTTTCTCCTCAGAGGGTGCCAAGAAGGTCTAAAAGCTACAAGATGTCCTCATTGACTCTTTTTGATGTTAAAAAGTCAAGTCAGGACCTCCAGACAGTGGTCCATATAGGACCTTTTGAACTTTTTTTCTGCTCAGAGGGTCCCCAGAAGGTCTAAAAGCTACATGATGTCCACATAGACTCTTTCTGATGTTAAAAAGTCAAGTCAGGTCCTCCAAACATTGGTCAATATGGGACCTTTTGAACTTTTTTTCTGATAAGAGGGTCCCCAGAAGGTCTAACAGCTACATGATGTCCTCATAGACTCTTTCTGATGTTAAAAAGTCAAGTCAGGTCCTCCAGACAGTGGTCCATATGGTACCTTTTGAACTTTTTTTCTGCTCAGAGGGTCCCCAGAAGGTCTAAAAGCTACATGATGTCCTCATAGACTCTTTCTGATGTTAAAAAGTCAAGTAAGGTCCGCCATACAGTAGTCCATATGGGACCTTTTGAACTTTTTTTCTGCTCAGAGGGTCCAGAGAAGGTCTAAAAGCTACATGATGTCCTTAGAGAAACTTTCTTATGTTAAAAAGTCAAGTCAGGTCCGCCATACAGTAATCCATATGGGAATTTTTGAACTTTTTTTCTGCACAGAGGGTCCCCAGAAGGTCTAAAAGCTGCATGATGTTCTCATAGACTCTTTCTGATGTTAAAAAGTCAAGTCAGGTCCTCCAGACAGTGGTCCATATGGGATCTTTTGAACTTTTTTCTCCTCAGAGGGTCCCCAGAAGGTCTAAAAGCTACATGATGTCCTCATAGACTCTTTCTGATGTTAAAATGTCAAGTCAGGACCTCCAGACAGTGGTCCATATGGGACCTTTTGAAATTTTTTTCTCCTCAGAGGGTCCCCAGAAGGTCTAAAAGCTACATGATGTCCTCATAGACTCTTTCTGGTGTTAAAAAGTCAAGTCAGGTCCTCCACACATTGCTCCATGTTGGACCTTTTGAATTTTTTTTCTGCTCAGAGGGTCCCCAGAAGGTCTAAAAGCTACATGATGTCCTCATAGACTCTTTTTGATGTTAAAAAGTCAAGTCAGGTCCTCCAGAGAGTGGTCCATATGGGACCTTTTGAACTTTTTTTCTCCTCACAGGGTCCCTAGAAGGTCTAAAAGCTGACACCAAAGTCATGATGTCCACATAGACTCTTTCTGATGTTAAAAAGTCAAGTCAGGACCTCCAGACAGTGGTCCATATGGGACCTTTTGAACTTTTTTTCTCCTCAGAGGGTCCCCAGAAGGTCTAAAAGCTACATGCTGTCCTCATAGACTCTTTCTCATGTTAAAAAGTCAAGTCAGGACCTCCAGACAGTGGTCCATATGGGACCTTTTGAACTTTTTTTCTCCTCAGAGGGTCCCCAAAAGGTCTAAAAGCTATATGATGTCCTCATAGACTCTTTCTGATGTTAAGAAGTCGTCAGGACCTCCAGACAGTTGTCCATATGGGACCTTTTGAACTTTTTTTCTCCTCAGAGGGTCCCCAGAAGGTCTAAAAGCTACATGATGTCCTCATAGACTCTTTCTGATGTTAAAAAGTCATATCAGGACCTCCAGACAGTGGTCCATATGGGACCTTTTGAACTTTTTTTCTCCTCAGAGGGTCTCCAGAAGGTCTTAAAGCTACATGATGTCCTCATAGACTTTTTCTGATGTTAAAAAGTCAAGTTAGGTCCTCCAGTCAGTGGTCCATATTGGACCTGTTGAACTTTTTTTCTCCTCAGAGGGTGCCAAGAAGGTCTAAAAGCTACAAGATGTCCTCATAGACTCTTTCTGATGTTAAAAAGTCAAGTCAGGTCCGCCATACAGTAGTCCATATGGGACCTTTTGAACTATTTTTCTGCTCAGAGGGTCCAGAGAAGGTCTAAAAGCTACATGATGTCCACATAGACTCTTTCTGATGTTAAAAAGTCAATTCAGGTCCTCCAGACAGTGGTCCATGTTGGACCTTTTGAACTTTTTTTCTGCTCAGAGGGTCCCCAGAAGGTCTAAAAGCTACATGATGTCCTCATAGACTTTTTCTGATGTTAAAAAGTCAAGTTAGGTCCTCCAGTCAGTGGTCCATATTGGACCTTTTGAACTTTTTTTCTGCTCAGAGGGTCCCCAGAAGGTCTAAAAGCTACAAGATGTCCTCATAGACTCTTTCTGATGTTAAAAAGTCAAGTCAGGACCTCCAGACAGTGGTCCATATGGGACCTTTTGAACTTTTTTTCTCCTCAGAGGGTGCCAAGAAGGTCTAAAAGCTACATGATGTCCTCATAGGCTCTTTCTGATGTTAAAAAGTCAAGTCAGGACCTCCAGACTTTGGTTCATATGGGACCTTTTGAACTTTTTTTCTCCTCAGAGGGTCCCCAGAAGGTCTAAAAGCTACATGATGTCCTCATTGACTCTTTTTGATGTTAAAAGGTCAAGTCAGGACCTCCAGACAGTGGTCCATATAGAACCTTTTGAACTTTTTTTCTGCTCAGAGGGTCCCCAGAAGGTCTAAAAGCTACATGATGTCCACATAGACTCTTTCTGATGTTAAAAAGTCAAGTCAGGTCCTCCAAACATTGGTCAATATGGTACCTTTTGAACTTTTTTCTGCTCAGAGGGTCCCCAGAAGGTCTAAAAGCTACATGATGTCCTCATAGACTCTTTCTGATGTTAAAAAGTCAAGTCAGGTCCGCCATACAGTAGTCCATATGGGACCTTTTGAAGTATTTTTCTGCTCAGAGGGTCCAGAGAAGGTCTAAAAGCTACATGATGTCCACATAGGCTCTTTCTGATGTTAAAAAGTCAATTCAGGTCCTCCAGACAGTGGTCCATGTTGGACCTTTTGAAATTTTTTTCTGCTCAGAGGGTCCCCAGAAGGTTTAAAAGCTACCTGATGTCCTCATAGACTCTTTCTGATGTTAAAAAGTCAAGTCAGGTCCTCCAGACAGTGGTCCATATGGGACCTTTTGAACTTTTTTCTCCTCAGAGGGTCCCCAGAAGGTCTAAAAGCTACATGATGTCTTCATAGACTCTTTCTGATGTTAAAATGTCAAGTCAGGACCTCCAGAGAGTGGTCCATATGGGACCTTTTGAACTTTTTTTCTCTTCAGAGGGTCCCCAGAAGGTCTAAAAGCTACATGATGTCCTCATAGACTCTTTTTGATGTTAAAAAGTCAAGTCAGGTCCTCCAAACACTAGTCCATATGGGACCTTTTGAACTTTTTTTCTGCTCAGAGGGTCCCCAGAAGGTCTAAAAGCTACATGATGTCCTCATAGACTCTTTCTGATGTTAAAAAGTCAAGTCAGGTCCTCCAAACATTGGTCAATATGGGACCTTTTGAACTTTTTTTCTGATAAGAGGGTACCCAGAAGGTCTAACAGCTACATGATGTCCTCATAGACTCTTTCTGATGTTAAAAAGTCAAGTCAGGTCCTCCAGACAGTGGTCCATATGGTACCTTTTGAACTTTTTTTCTGCTCAGAGGGTCCCCAGAAGGTCTAAAAGCTACATGATGTCCTCATAGACTCTTTCTGATGTTAAAAAGTCAAGTAAGGTCCGCCATACAGTAGTCCATATGGGACCTTTTGAACTTTTTTTCTGCTCAGAGGGTCCAGAGAAGGTCTAAAAGCTACATGATGTCCTTAGAGAAACTTTCTTATGTTAAAAAGTCAAGTCAGGTCCGCCATACAGTAATCCATATGGGAATTTTTGAACTTTTTTTCTGCACAGAGGGTCCCCAGAAGGTCTAAAAGCTACATGCTGTCCTCATAGACTCTTTCTGATGTTAAAAAGTCAAGTCAGGTCCTCCAGACAGTGGTCCATATGGGACCTTTTGAACTTTTTTTCTCCTCAGAGGGTCCCCAGAAGGACTAAAAGCTACATGCTGTCCTCATAGACTCTTTCTCATGTTAAAAAGTCAATTCAGGTCCTCCAAACACTAGTCCATATGGGACCTTTTGAAATTTTTTTCTCCTCAGAGGGTCCCCAGAAGGTCTAAAAGCTACATGATGTCCTCATAGACTCTTTCTGATGTTAAAAAGTCATATCAGGTCCTCCAGACAGTGGTCCATATGGGACCTTTTGAACTTTTTTTCTTCTAAGAGGGTCCCCAGAAGGTCTAAAAGCTTCTTTGAGACTTTCTAAAAGAAGGTCTCAAAGCTACAGGATGTCCTCATAGACTCTTTCTGATGTTAAAAAGTCATCAGGACCTCCAGACAGTGGTCCATATGGGACGTTTTGAACTTTTTTTCTCCTCAGAGGGTCCCCAGAAGGTCTAAAAGCTGCATGATGTCCTCATAGACTCTTTCTGATGTTAAAAAGTCAAGTCAGGACCTCCAGACAGTGGTCCATATGGGACCTTTTGAACTTTTGTCTGCTCAGAGGGTCCCCAGAAGGTCTAAAAGCTCCATGCTGTCCTCATAGACTCTTTCTGATGTTAAAAAGTCATCAAATCTTCCAGACAGTGGTCCATATGGGACCTTTTGAACTATTTTTCTTCTCAGAGGGTCCCCAGAAGGTCTCAAAGCTCCATGCTGTCCTCATAGACTCTTTCTGATGTTAAAAAGTCAAGTCAGGTCCTCCAGACAGTTGTCCATATGGGACTTTTTGAACTTTTTTTCTCCTCAGGGGGTCCCCAGAAGGTCTAAAAGCTGCATGATGTCCTCATAGACTCTTTCTGATGTTAAAAAGTCAAGTCAGGTCCTCCAAGTCAGTGGTCCATATGGGACCTGTTGAACTTTTTTTCTCCTCAGAGGGTGCCCAGAAGGTATAAAAGGTTTTAATTTCATTTTTGTTGTTTCATTCCATTGCAGAAAAGGACTAACTTTTTCCTTTGTGCAATGAAAAAAACTAACGCTTAAAAAAAACTGCTGTTGCATTGCACATATGATATAGCAGTAGAATAACATATAAGCGATATGCACTTTTTTGCATTGCAAAGCATTCAAGAACTAACTCATTCAGTAGTGCATTGAAGAGATTGAATTCCATTGCACATAAGTTAAAGCGTTGTGCATAAGCAATATGCACTTTTTTTGCAATGCACTCAAGAACTAACTCTTTTTGTAGTGCATTAAAGAGATGGGCAACGCAATCTGCTGTTTTAAAAACGTTTTGTTGTTTCATTCCATTGCATAAAAGGACTAACTTTTTCCTTTGTGCAATGAAAAAAACTAACGCTTAAAAAAACTGCTGTTGATAAAGCACATATGATAAAGCGTTAGAATGACATAGGCTATAAGCCATATGCACTTTTTTGCATTGCAATGCGTTCAAGAACTAACTCATTCCGTAGTGCGTTAAGAGATCTGCAATGCAATCTGCTGTTGCATTGCATTGCACATACGATCAAGCGTAACGAAGAATACCAACGAAAAGCATCGAAGAATGACCTATAAGCAATATGCACTTTATTGCATTGCAATGCATTCAAGAACTAGCTCATTCCGTAGTGCAATTAAAGAGATGGGCAAAGCAATCTGCTGTTTTAATACAATTTTTGTTGTTTCATTCCATTGCATAAAAGGTCTAACTTATTCCTTTGTGCAATGAACAAACTAACCATAATCATTTGTGTATGAAGGAAAATCATTGCATCAGCTGTTGAAAAGACAACTCACAGCATATTGTTTTCCGCATTGCATACAGCTCATTGATTTGTGTACTCACGAGAAAAAATCACAAAGCTGTCGCTTTCCAATGCATGCAATAACTAACTTATTAGTTATTGCAAAACGCATGCTGTTTCATTACACAAGCGTTTTGCATGAAAGAATAACATTTAAAAGAAATGTTATTCTTTGTTGCATTGGAAATGCATTCAAGAACTAATGCGTTTCATTCCATTGCAACAGCGTGCTGTTGCATGGCACAAGCATTTTGCATGGAAGAATAACATTTAAAAGTAGTATGCACTTTGTTGCATTGCAAATGCATTCAAGAACTAATGCGATTCATTCTATTGCAACAGCGTGCTGTTGCATTGCACAAGCGTTTTGCATGGAAGAATAACATTTAAAAGTAATTTGCACTCTGTTGCATTGCAATGCATTTAAGAACTAATGCGTTTCATTACATTGCAACAGCGTTTTGCATGTAATGCAACGTGCTGTTGCATTGCACAAGCTTTTTGCATAGAGGAATAACATTTTAAAAGTAATATGCACTTTGTTGCATTGCAATGCATTCAAGAACTGATGCGTTTCATTCCATTGCAACAGCGTGCTGTTGCATTGCACAAGCGTTTTGCATGGAAGGATAACATTTTAAAAATAATATGCACTTTGTTGCATTGCAATGCATTCAAAAACTGATGCGTTTCAATCCATTGCAACAGCGTGCTGTTGCATTGCACAAGCGTTTTGAATGGAAGGATAACATTTTAAAAAGTAATATGCACTTTGTTGCATTGCAATGCATTTAAGACCTGATGCGTTTCATTCCATTGGAACAGCGTGCTGTTGCATTGCACAGGAGTTTAGCATGGAAAAATATCATTTTAAAAGTAATATGCACTTTGTTGCATTGCAATGCATTCAAAAACTGATGCGTTTCATTACATTGCAACAGCGTGGTGTTGCATTGCACAAGCGTTTTGCATGGAAGAATAACATTTAAAAGTAATATGCACTCTGTTGCATTGCAATGCATTTAAGAACTAATGCGTTTCATTACATTGCAACAGCGTGCTGTTGCATTGCACAAGCGTTTTGCATGGAAGAATAACATTTAAAAGTAATATGCACTCTTGCAATGCATTTCATGCATTGCAAGAGCATTTCAGAACTAATGCGTTTCATTACATTAACATTGCAAAGAACTAATGCGTTTCATTACATTGCAACAGCGTGCTGTTGCATTGCACAAGCGTTTTGCATGGAATAATAACATTTAAAAGTAATATGCACTCTGTTGCATTGCAATGGATAACTAATAACTAATAATAACTAATTCGTTTCATTACATTGCAACAGCGTGCTGTTGCATTGCAACAGCGTTTTGCATGGAAGATTAACATTTAAAAGTAATATGCATCTGTTGCATTGCAATGCATTCAAGAACTGATGCGTTTTAATCCATTGCAACAGCGTGCTGTTGCATTGCACAAGCGTTTTGCATAGAAGAATAACATTTTAAAAGTAATATGCACTTTGTTGCATTTCATGAACTGCAATGCATTTCAGAACTAATGCGTTTCATTACATTAACATTGCAAAGAACTAATGCGTTTCATTACATTGCAACAGCGTGCTGTTGCATTGCACAAGCGTTTTGCATGGAATAATAACATTTAAAAGTAATATGCACTCTGTTGCATTGCAATGCATTTAATAACTAATTCGTTTCATTACATTGCAACAGCGTGCTGTTGCATTGCACAAGCGTTTTGCATGGAAGAATAACATTTAAAAGTAATTTGCACTCTGTTGCATTGCAATGCATTTAAGAACCAATGCGTTTCATTACATTGCAACAGCGTCTTGCATGGAAGATTAACATTTAAAAGTAATATTCATCTGTTGCATTGCAATGCATTCAAGAACTGATGCGTTTTAATCCATTGCAACAGCGTGCTGTTGCACTGCACAAGCGTTTTGCATAGAAGAATAACATTTTAAAAGTAATATGCACTTTGTTGCATTGCAATGCATTCAAGAACTGATGCGTTTCATTCCATTGCAACAGCGTGCTGTAGCATTAGCAAGCATTTTGCATGGAAGAATAACATTTTAAAAGTAATATGCACTTTGTTGCATTGCAATGCATTCAAAAACTGATGCGTTTCAATCCATTGCAACAGCGTGCTGTTGCATTGCACAAGCGTTTTGCATGGAAGAATAAAAATTTAAAAAGTAATATGTACTTTGTTGCATTGCAATGCATTGCACAGGAGTTTAGCATGGAAAAATATCATTTTAAAAGTAATATGCACTTTGTTGTATTGCAATGCATTCAAAAACTGATGCGTTTCAATCCATTGCAACAGCGTGCTGTTGCATTGCACAAGCGTTCTGCATGGAAGAATAACATTTTAAAAGTAATATGCACTTTTTTTGCATTGGAATGCATTCAAGACCTGATGCGTTTCATTCCATTGCAACAGCGTGCTGTTGCATTGCACAAGAGTTTTGCATGGAAAAATAACATTTTAAAAGTAATATGCACTTTGTTACATTGCAATGCATTCAAGACCTAATGCGTTTCATTCCATTGCAACAGCGTGCTGTTGCATTGCACAGGGGTTTTGCATGGAAGAATAACATTTTAATAGTAATATGCACTTTGTTGCATTGCAATGCATTCAAAAACTGATGCGTTTCAATCCATTGCAACAGCTTTCCTTTGCTTTGCTTTGCTTTGCTTTATTTATTTATATAGCACTGTCAACATACAACCCATGTTGAACCAAAGTGCTTTACATACAGCATCCAGTAGAGGATAAAAAAAAATAAAAATAACAACATGCCTTAACCAGTCAGTACATCCCATATAAAATATCACATCTACTCATTATAGGCTAAGCACATCAGATGAGATTTACATAAATGCTTAAAAATCGATAAGGATTTTGCAGACCTAATAGGCAACGGCAACTCATTCCATTGTCTCGGCCCTGTTACCGCAAATGCCCGATCATGAAGGCGTTTTGTTCTCGGTACTATCAGTAGTTCCTGATTCTCTGAGCGTAGTTTTCTTGACGGGGTATACAAAGTGAAGAGATTCGTCAAATATGGTGGGGCCTGATTATTTAGCGATTTATATACAAAGAGTAAAATTTTGTATCTTATTCTGTACTGGTGTGATCGACTCATGTTTTTTTATTTTCATTAAAAGCCACTTTTGTACCGATTGCAGTCGGGACAGAGATGCGGCGGTGATGCCACAATACAACGAATTACATAAGTCGAGCCTTGAAAAAATAAACGTGTGGATAACTCTTTCAAAGTCTTTATTTGATAGGAATGGTTTAATTTTCGCTAGTAGACGTAGATTATAAAAACAAGCCCGGACTACCGAATTGATTTGCTTGTCCATTTTTAGGTTGCTGTCAATTAGGAAGCCTAAATCTCTGACTGTAGATTTCGTGTAAGGTGTTAAAGGGTTTGAATCTAAAATAATTTCTGTGGGTTTATTTTGGTGGCCAAATACAATAACCTCTGTTTTATCTTCATTTAACATTAAAAGTTTTTAGCCATCCAGGTTTTAACGTCTTTTAAGCACTCTAAAAGCAACTCGAATGAACTGGTCGAGCTAAGTGGCAGGTACATTTGCGTGTCGTCGGCGTAACAATGAAATTACACTCCATACTTTCTGAAAATGCTTCCCAAAGGGAGCAAATACAGTGAAAACAGTATAGGAGAAAGGATATACCCTTGCGGGACCCCCCACGGAAGATTTTTCTGTCCAGACGTCATATCATTAAAGTTAACCGAAAAACATCTACCACTCAAGTAAGACGAAAACCATTTCAAAACTGTGCCTTTTAAGCCCACTGAGTGTTCCAGACGGGAGATGAGAATGTCATGATCAATCATATCAAAGGCTGCGCTTAAATCAAGCAGCACTAACACAACATCATCTCCTTTGTCTAAGGCTAAAAAGATGTCATTTAAGACTTTCAATAGCGCCGACTCAGTGCTATGGGCGGTTTTAAACCCTGATTGAAACATTTCTCCTATTTCGTTTTTATTTAAAAATGATAATAGTTGCTGCAGCACAACTTTTTCTAAAATTTTAGAAACGAAAGAAATTTGAGAAATTGGCCTATAATTTTTCATATCGTCCTGGCCCAAATTTGGCCGCTTCAGCCGCGGTGTCACCACAGCATGTTTAAATTCTTGCAGATATATCCCACTGAACAGGCTCTTATTAAACAAATGTGCGATACGCAGTGCTACGCTTAAAAGGTCTGCTTTAACAGGTGACTAGGCATCAGATCATTTGCCCCGCAAGCTGGTTTCATTTTTTGTACACTATCCTCCAATATCGTCAAGGTGATAGGTTCAAAGGCACCCCATTCAGCAGTGCAGGCAGAATAATTAGATGGATCTGTATTTATCAGAGGAATCTGGGAATCTGGCATTGCACAAGCGTTTTGCATGGAAGAATAACATTTTAAAAGTAATATGCACTTTGTTGCATTGCAATGCATTCAAGAACTGATGCGTTTCATTCCATTGCAACAGCGTGCTGTTGCATTGCACAAGCGTTTTGCATGGAAGAATAACATTTTAAAAGTAATATGCACTTTTATGCACTTTGCTGCATTGCAATGCATTCAAAAACTGATGCGTATCATTCCATTGCAACAGCGTGCTGTTGCATTGCACAAGCGTTTTGCATGGAAGAATAACATTTTAAAAGTATTATGCACTTTTTTGCATTGCAATGCATTCAAAAACTGATGCGTTTCATTCCATTGCAACAGCGTGCTGTTGCATTGCACAGGAGTTAGCATGGAAGAATAATATTTTAAAAGTAATATGCACTTTGTTGCATTGCAATGCATTCAAAAACTGATGCGTTTCATTCCATTGCACAAGCGTTTTGCATGGAAAAATAACATTTTAAAAGTAATATGCACTTTGTTGCATTGCAATGCATTCAAGACCTAATGCGTTTCATTCCATTGCAACAGCGTACTGTTGCATTGCGCAGGGGTTTTGCATGGAAGAATAACATTTTAAAAGTAATATGCACTTTGTTGCATTGCAATGCGTTCAAAAACTGATGCTTTTCAAACCATTTCAACAGCGTGCTGTTGCATTGCACAAGCGTTTTGCATGGAAGAATAACATTTTAAAAGTAATATGCACTTTGTTGCATTGCAATGTATTCAAGACCTGATGCGTTTCATTCCATTGCAACAGCGTGCTGTTACATTGCACAGGAGTTTTGTATGGAAGAATAAAATTTTAAAAGTAATATGCACTTTGTTGCATTGCAATGCAATCAAAAACTGATGCGTTTCATTTCATTTCATTTCAAGCGCTTTGCATGGAAGAATAACATTTTAAAAGTAATATGCACTTTGTTGCATTGCAATGCATTCAAGACCTGATGCGTTTCATTCCATTGCAGCAGCGTGCTGTTGCATTGCACATGAGTTTTGCATGGAAGAATAAAATTTTAAAAGTAATATGCACTTTGTTGCATTGCAATGCATTCAAAAACTGATGCGTTTCATTCCATTGCAACAGCGTGCAACATTAAAAGTTGCACAAGCGTTTTGCATGTAAGAATAACATTTTAAAAGTAATATGCACTTTGTTTCATTGCAATGAATTCAAACACTGATGCCATTGCACCAGCGTGCTGTTGCATTGCACAAGCGTTTTTGCAGGGAAGAATAACATTTTAAAAGTAGTATGCACTTTGTTGCATTGCAATGCATTCAAGACCTAATGCGTTTCATTCCATTGCAACAGCCTGCTTTTTTTAGGTAGCCAAAGTCGTACTCTTAAACCGACATGACTTTAATTATTGCTATTGCCCTCCCAGCTGGCATTCGACTGACATTAAACGTTTAAATGTGGTTGAAATAATGTCAGTTTATGAAAAAAACATTACTTCAAAGTTAAAACAATGTTGAACACCAAATAGTTGTTGTGTTGGTCCGTGTAACGCTTTGCAGTTCATTGTTCAATTTGCACCATCAAAAATAACCAAATGAAAAATTGGTTTCGAACTTAAATTTTCCATTTTTTTGGAATAATTCACAAACGGATAATTGTCTCTCAGTTCAATTTTCAATTCTACAAGCTTGGGTTGTTGCGTCCGAGTCTGTTTTTTGAACAAACATAAAAAAACGACTCATTGCTCTGATTTCATACCAGTTCCGCCGGGGATGGAGCGGGGGGTGCACGTGGATGCATTTACCCAGAGCGCACGTCTGAGTCTGACCATGAAATAATGTATCGCCAGTGGCAACGTGCTGAGATAGCTTTCAGACACGACATTCTTCTCTTCTTTATAGCTCTTTTGAGGCAGTTTCTATCGTGTAATTTTAATAACAACTGAGAGCGTAGGCCTATTATTGTAACACTAGAGTGGATGTTAATTCGTGAGATGTTAATCCCTCTCACTCGAATCTGAAGGAGCGCTTTTTATTGCGAGTGCACGCTCAATCTTGGCCCTTTTGACTCAATCTCAATACTTTTTATAGAATTATCTTATCTCTTTTATAATGTGTTCATAAGTTGTCGACAAACAAAATTAAGACATCACCGATTAAATAAAATAAGGATTTATTATATGTCGTCGTATAGGCTAATTATTGTTTTAGGTATTTATATATAGGCCTTCTGTATAGGGTGAATTCAGGGTTTTCCAAGTCACTCCAAGACACATTTCTAGAGAGAGAGAGATACAATATGATGTCAGATAATAATAAAATGCTAGACAATAATGATGTTGTCTAAATAAGTCTCAATTGCAGCTGTGGTTGTAAAATGGGTAGGCTACTTGTAAAATGTAAGGCTATACAAATACAGACAGATCAAAAGATCCAATTGCAGGCGCCCTAGCGCCCTCTATTGGACAGCCGCCCCTGAAGGTATTTTTGGTGCAAAACAATTGAACGCCTGTGACAGTGAAATTTGTAGTTGTAGAGAATAGCCACACATGTGTATCAGTAAATTTGAAGTCACAGAGAGAAATGTTTTAAGAGTTGCAAACTTGTAGACTTTTTTTTTCTCTCCCACAAACACAACACAACAGTTACACTTTCTCAAATTCTTCATTGCAGGTGCACAAATCCTATTCTACAAATCACAAATTAATAAACTTGTGCGCTCACATTTTTGCTACAGTTGCTGCAGTGAATATGGTGCAAAACGCATTTAAACACCCGCAGCAAAAAAAATGGCTGCCCACTCCGGGTGTGTTCATGGTGTGTGTTTGTTCACTGCTCACTGGTGTGTGTGTGCACTTGGATGGGATAAGTGCAGAGCACAAATTCCAAATATGGGACACTATACTTTGCTATATGTCACGTCACTGCAGGACAGTGGCCCTCCAGGAACTAAGTGAAACCCTTCTTTGCTACCTTATCAGCAGCTTAATTTCCAGAAATCCCTTTATGTGAATCTGACTGATCTTCAAAAGCATAAATATTTCATTTCTCAAATATTTTCTAAGCGATTTCTGAGCAGATATTGTTTTTAATGATGATGCTGAACCACAGTATCACTACTCTGTCATGCTTTATTTCTACTACCCATGTTAATCCTATATCTCAACTGCTTCAGCTATAAATCAGAATATTATTTGAAAACAGTGTTGGAGCAGGGTTGTGTCCCTCAGGAACCCCTGGATTGCATGGCTTTTGAAATTCCTGTGTTCCTGAAATTGGATCTTTTGATCTGTCTGTATTTGTATAGCCTTAAATTTTACAAGTAGCCTACCCATTTTACAACCACAGCTGCAATTGAGACCAGCTTATATAGACAACATCATTATTGTCTAGCATTTTATTATTATCTGACATCATATTGTATCTCTCTCTCTCTAGAAATGTGTCTTGGAGTGATTTGGAAAACCCTGAATTCACCCTATACATAAGGTGAGTCCTATATATAAATACCTAAAACAATAATTAGCCTATATGATGACTTATATAATAAATCCTTATTTTATTTAATCAGTGATGTCTTATTTTGTTATAAAAGAGATAAGATAATTCTATAAAAAGTATTGAGATTGAGTCAAAAGGGCCAAGATTGAGCGTGCACTCGCAATAAAAAGCGATTTACATCTCGCGCATTAACATCCACTCTAGTGTTACAATAATACGCTCTTGACAGTTGTTATTAAAATTACACGATAGAAACTGCCTCAAAAGAGCTATAAAGAAGAGAAGAATGTCGTGTCTGAAAGCTATCTCAGCACGTTGCCACTGGCGATACATTCTTTCATGGTCAGACTCAGACGTGCCATAACGCTACAGCGCTCTGGGTAAATGCATCCACGTGCATCCCCCGCTCCATCCCCGGCGGAACTGGTACGGTCCAACCGCGAGCAAAACACAGAGAAATGGAAAATCAGAGCAATGAGTCGTTTTTTATGTTTGTTCAAAAACCAGACTCGGACGCAACAACCCAAGCTTGTAGAATTGAAAATTGAACTGAGAGACAATTATCCGTTTGTGAATTATTCCAAAAAAATGGAAAATGAAAGTTCGAAGCCAATTTTTCATTTGGTTAATTTTGATGGTGCAAATTGAACAAAGAACTGCAAAGCGTTACACGGACCTGGTGTTGTTGACTCACTACGGATTCAACATAGAAATATAAAAAAAATTTTTTAGTTGTAGGCCTACGTCAAATCAACATTATTTTTACAACCATGACTTTTATGAAAACCATGAAATATATCAGTAGAAAAATAACGTTGTTCCAAAATCCAATTTGCAATCTGATTTGCAAAATCTAAACAAAATACAACGGTTATCCAACACTGGCACCTGACGTTGATTCAACAGTGACTTGATGTTAAAATGTCAGCTGGGCTGCTAATTTTGTCAGTACTGATGTACATTCACTGATTTTAGCTTTTCTCTTTTCTGTCTCTTTCTTTTCATGTGAAATGAGTAGGCTACACATGCTTATATTCAAAAATATTAACTTTATTTCTATTCAATTTTCAAAATTATTCATACATGTGTCACATGATGATCTTAAGACCGCCAGACAGCAGTCCATATGGGACCTTTTGAACTTTTTTTCTGCTCAGAGGATCCCCAGCAGGTCTAAAAGGTACATGATGTCCTCATAGACTCTTTCTGATGTTAAAAATTCAAATCAAGTCCGGCAGACAGTAGTCCATATGGGACCTTTTCAACTTTTTTTCTGTTCAGCGGGTCCTCAGAAGGTCTAAAAGATGCATGATGTCCTCATAGACTCTTTCTGATGTTAAAAAGTAGTCGTCTAGTGTCGCCAGACAGTAGTCCATATGGGAGCTTTTGAAATTTATTCTCCTCAGAGGGTCCCCAGAATGTCTAAAAGCTACATGATGTCCTCATAGATTCTTTCTGATGTAAAAAAAAGTCAAGTCCGCCATGCCAGTAGTCCATATGGGAGCTTTTGAACTTTTTTTCTGCTCAGAGGGTCCCCAGAAGGTCTAAAAGCTACATGATGTCCCCATAGAATCTTTCTGATGTTAAAAAGTCAAATCAAGTCCGCCAGACAGCAGTCCATATGGGACCTTTTGAACTTTTTTTCTGCTCAGAGGGTCCTCAGAAGGTCTAAAAGCTACATGATGTCCTCATAGACTCTTTCTGATGTTTAAAAGTCAGATCAAGTCCGCCAGACAGTAGTCCATATGGGACTTTTTGAACTGTTTTTCTGGTCAGAGGGTCCCCAGAAGGTCTAAAAGATCCATGATGTCCTTATAGAATCGTTCTGATGTTAAAAATTCAGATCAAGTCCGCCAGACAGTAGTCCATATGGGACTTTTTGAATTTTTTTTCTGGTCAGAGGGTCCCCAGAAGGTCTAAAAGCTACATGATGTCCTCACAGACTCTTTCTGATGTTAAAAAGTCAGGTCAGAGGGTCCTCAGAAGGTCTAAAATCTACATGATGTCCTCATACACTCTTTCTGATGTTAAAAAGTCAAGTCAAGTCCGCCAGTCAGTAGTCCATATGGGAACTTGTGAACTTTTTTTCTGGTCATAGGGTCCCCAGAAGGTCTAAAAGCTGCATGATGATGTCCTTATAGACTCTTTCTGATGTTAAAACGTCAGATCAAGTCCGCCAGACAGTAGTCCATATGGGACTTTTTGAACATTTTTTCTGGTCAGAGGGTCCCCAGAAGGTCCAAAAGCTACATGATGTCCTTATAGACTATTTGTGCTGTTAAAAAGTCAGATAAAGTCCGCCAGTCAGTAGTCCATATGGGACCTTTTGAACTTTTTTTCTGGTCAGAGGGTCCCCAGAAGGTCCAAAAGCTACATAATGTCCTTATAGACTCTTTCTGATGTTAAAAAGTCAAGTCAAATACGCAATACTGTAGTATATATGGGACCTTTTTAACTTTCTTTCTGGTCAGAGGGTCCCCAGGAGGTCTAAAAGATCCATCATGTCCTTATAGACTCGTTCTTATGTTAAAAAGTCAAGTAAAGTCCGCCAGACAGTAGTCCATATGGGACTTTTTGAACTTTTTTTTTGGTCAGAGGGTCCCCAGATGGTCTGAAAGATCCATGATGTCCTTATAGACCCTTTCTGATGTTAAAAAGTCAGATCAAGTCCGCCAGACAGTAGTCCATATGGGACCTTTTGAACTTTTTTCTGGTCAGAGGGTCCCCAGAAGGTCTGAAAGATCCATGATGTACTTATAGACTCTTTCTGATGTTAAAAAGTCAGGTCAAGTCCGCCAGACAGTAGTCCATTTGGGACTTTTTAAACTTTTTTTCTGGTCGGAGGGGTCCCCAGGAGGTCTAAAAGATCCATGATGTTCTTATATTCTCTTTCTGATGTTAAAAAGTCAGATCAAGTCCGCCAGGCCGTAGTCCATATCGGACCTTTTGAACTTTTTTTCTGGTCTGAGGGTCCCCAGGAGGTCTAAAAGATCAATGATGTCCTTATAGACTCGTTCTGATGTTAAAAAGTCAAGTAAAGTCTGCCAGACAGTAGTCCATATGGGACCTATTTAACTTTTTTATGGTCAGAGGGTCCCCAGGAGGTCTAAAAGATCCATGAACCTTTTGAACCTTATAGACTCTTTCTGATGTTAAAAAGTCAAGTCAAGTCCGCCAGACAGTAGTCAATATGGGACCTTTTGAACTTTTTTTTTGGTCAGAGGGTCCCCAGAAGGTCTTAAAGCCACATGATGTCCTTATAGACTCTTTCTGATGTTAAAAAGTCAGGTCAAGTCCGCCAGACAGTAGTCCATACGGGATCTTTTGAACTTTTTTTCTGGTCAGAGGGTCCCCAGAAGGTCTAAAAGCTATATGATGTCCTTATAGACTCTTTCGGATGTTAAAAAGTCAGGTCAGAGGGTCCCCAGAAGGTCTAAAATCTACATGATGATGTCCTTATAGAATCTTTCAGATGTTAAAAAGTCAAGCCCACCAGTCAGTAGTCCATATTGGGAACTTTTAAACTTTTCTTCTGGTCAGAGGGTCCCCAGAAGGTCTAAAAGCTACATGATGATGTCCTTATAGACTCTTTCTGATTTTAAAAAGTCGTCAAGTCCGCCAGACAGTAGTCCATATGGGACTTTTTGAACTGTTTTTCTGGTCAGAGGGTCCCCAGAAGGTCTAAAAGATCCACAATGTCCTTATAGAATCGTTCTGATGTTAAAAAGTCGTCAAGTCCGCCAGACAGTAGTCGATATGGAAGCTTTTGAACTTTTTTCTGCTCAGAGGGTCCCCAGAAGGTCTAAAAGCTACATGACGTCCTCATAGACTCTTTCTGATGTTAAAAAGTCAAGTCAAGTCCGTCAGACAGTAGTCCATATGGGACCTTTTGAACTTTTTTTCTGGTGGGAGGGTCCCCAGGAGGTCTAAAAGATCCATGATGTTCTTATAGTCTCTTTCTTATGTTAAAAAGTCTGATCAAGACCGCCCGACCATAGTCCATATGGGACTTTTTGAACTTTTTTTCTGGTCTGAGGGTCCCCAGGAGGTCTAAAATATCAATGATATCCTCATAGACTCTTTCTGATGTAAAAAAAAGTCGTCAAGTCCGCCAGACAGTAGTCCATATGGGACCTTTTGAAATTGTTTTCTGCTTAGAGGGTCCCCAGAAGGTCTAAAAGCTACATGATGTCGTCACAGACTCATTCTGATGTAAAAAAAGTCAAGTCAAGTCCGCCAGACAGTAGTCCATATGTGAGCTTTTGAACTTTTTTTCTGCTCAGAGGGTCCCCAGAAGGTCTAAAAGCTACATGATGTCCTTATACACTCTTTCTGATGTTAAATAGTCCACCAAACAGTAGTCCATATCGGATCTTTAGAATTTTTTTTCTGGTCAGAGGGGTCCCCAGGAGGTCTAAAAGATCCATGATATTCTTATATACTCTTTCTGATGTTAAAAAGTCAGATCAAGTCCGCCAGGCCGTAGTCCATATGGGACCTTTTGAACTTTTTTTCTGGTCTGAGGGTCCCCAGGAGGTCTAAAAGATCAATGATGTCCTTATAGACTCGTTCTGATGTTAAAAAGTCAAGTAAAGTCCGCCAGACAGTAGTCCATATGGGACCTATTGAACTTTTTTTATGGTCAGAGGGTCCCCAGGAGGTCTAAAAGATCCATGAACCTTTTGAAACTTATAGACTCTTTCTGATGTTAAAAAGTCAAGTCAAGTCCGCCAGACAGTAGTCAATATGGGACCTTTTGAACTTTTTTTTTGGTCAGAGGGTCCCCAGAAGGTCTTAAAGCCACATGATGTCCTTATAGACTCTTTCTGATGTTAAAAAGTCAGGTCAAGTCCGCCAGACAGTAGTCCATACAGGATCTTTTGAACTTTTTTTCTGGTCAGAGGGTCCCCAGAAGGTCTAAAAGCTATATGATGTCCTTATAGACTCTTTCGGATGTTAAAAAGTCAGGTCAGAGGGTCCCCAGAAGGTCTAACATCTACATGATGATGTCCTTATAGAATCTTTCAGATGTTAAAAAGTCAAGCCCACCAGTCAGTAGTCCATATTGGGAACTTTTAAACTTTTCTTCTGGTCAGAGGGTCCCCAGAAGGTCTAAAAGCTACATGATGATGTCCTTACAGACTCTTTCTGATTTTAAAAAGTCGTCAAGTCCGCCAGACAGTAGTCCATATGGGACTTTTTGAACTGTTTTTCTGGTCAGAGGGTCCCCAGAAGGTCTAAAAGATCCATGATGTCCTTATAGAATCGTTCTGATGTTAAAAAGTCGTCAAGTCCGCCAGACAGTAGTCGATATGGAAGCTTTTGAACTTTTTTCTGCTCAGAGGGTCCCCAGAAGGTCTAAAACTACATGATGTCCTCATAGACTCTTTCTGATGTTAAAAAGTCAAGTCAAGTCCGTCAGACAGTAGTCCATATGGGACCTTTTGAACTTTTTTTCTGGTCGGAGGGTCCCCAGGAGGTCTAAAAGATCAATGATGTCCTTATAGAATCGTTCTGATGTTAAAAAGTCGTCAAGTCCGCCAGACAGTAGTCGATACGGAAGCTTTTGAACTTTTTTCTGCTCAGAGGGTCCCCAGAAGGTCTAAAAGCTACATGATGTCCTCATAGTCTCTTTCTGATGTTAAAAAGTCTGATCAAGACCGCCCGACCATAGTCCATATGGGACTTTTTGAACTTTTTTTCTGGTCTGAGGGTCCCCAGGAGGTCTAAAATATCAATGATATCCTCATAGACTCTTTCTGATGTAAAAAAAGTCGTCAAGTCCGCCAGACAGTAGTCCATATGGGACCTTTTGAAATTGTTTTCTGCTTAGAGGGTCCCCAGAAGGTCTAAAAGCTACATGATGTCGTCACAGACTCATTCTGATGTAAAAAAAGTCAAGTCAAGTCCGCCAGACAGTAGTCCATATGGGAGCTTTTGAACTTTTTTTCTGCTCAGAGGGTCCCCAGAAGGTCTAAAAGCTACATGATGTCCTTATACACTCTTTCTGATGTTAAATAGTCCGCCAAACAGTAGTCCATATCGGATCTTTAGAATTTTTTTTCTGGTCAGAGGGGTCCCCAGGAGGTCTAAAAGATCCATGATATTCTTATATACTCTTTCTGATGTTAAAAAGTCAGATCAAGTCCGCCAGGCCGTAGTCCATATGGGACCTTTTGAACTTTTTTTCTGGTCTGAGGGTCCCCAGGAGGTCTAAAAGATCAATGATGTCCTTATAGACTCGTTCTGATGTTAAAAAGTCAAGTAAAGTCCGCCAGACAGTAGTCCATATGGGACCTATTTAACTTTTTTTATGGTCAGAGGGTCCCCAGGAGGTCTAAAAGATCCATGAACCTTTTGAAACTTATAGACTCTTTCTGATGTTAAAAAGTCAAGTCAAGTCCGCCAGACAGTAGTCAATATGGGACCTTTTGAACTTTTTTTTTGGTCAGAGGGTCCCCAGAAGGTCTTAAAGCCACATGATGTCCTTATAGACTCTTTCTGATGTTAAAAAGTCAGGTCAAGTCCGCCAGACAGTAGTCCATACGGGATCTTTTGAACTTTTTTTCTGGTCAGAGGGTCCCCAGAAGGTCTAAAAGCTATATGATGTCCTTATAGACTCTTTCGGATGTTAAAAAGTCAGGTCAGAGGGTCCCCAGAAGGTCTAACATCTACATGATGATGTCCTTATAGAATCTTTCAGATGTTAAAAAGTCAAGCCCACCAGTCAGTAGTCCATATTGGGAACTTTTAAACTTTTCTTCTGGTCAGAGGGTCCCCAGAAGGTCTAAAAGCTACATGATGTCCTTATAGACTCTTTCTGATTTTAAAAAGTCGTCAAGTCCGCCAGACAGTAGTCCATATGGGACTTTTTGAACTGTTTTTCTGGTCAGAGGGTCCCCAGAAGGTCTAAAAGATCCATGATGTCCTTATAGAATCGTTCTGATGTTAAAAATTCGTCAAGTCCGCCAGACAGTAGTCGATATGGAAGCTTTTGAACTTTTTTCTGCTCAGAGGGTCCTCAGAAGGTCTAAAAGCTACATGATGTCCTCATAGACTCTTTCTGATGTTAAAAAGTCAAGTCAAGTCCGTCAGACAGTAGTCCATATGGGACCTTTTGAACTTTTTTTCTGGTCGGAGGGTCCCCAGGAGGTCTAAAAGATCAATGATGTCCTTATAGAATCGTTCTGATGTTAAAAAGTCGTCAAGTCCGCCAGACAGTAGTCGATACGGAAGCTTTTGAACTTTTTTCTGCTCAGAGGGTCCCCAGAAGGTCTAAAAGCTACATGATGTCCTCATAGTCTCTTACTGATGTTAAAAAGTCTGATCAAGACCGCCCGACCATAGTCCATATGGGACTTTTTGAACTTTTTTTCTGGTCTGAGGGTCCCCAGGAGGTCTAAAATATCAATGATATCCTCATAGACTCTTTCTGATGTAAAAAAAGTCGTCAAGTCCGCCAGACAGTAGTCCATATGGGACCTTTTGAAATTGTTTTCTGCTTAGAGGGTCCCCAGAAGGTCTAAAAGCTACATGATGTCGTCACAGACTCATTCTGATGTAAAAAAAAGTCAAGTCAAGTCCGCCAGACAGTAGTCCATATGGGAGCTTTTGAACTTTTTTTCTGCTCAGAGGGTCCCCAGAAGGTCTAAAAGCTACATGATGTCCTTATACACTCTTTCTGATGTTAAATAGTCCGCCAAACAGTAGTCCATATCGGATCTTTAGAATTTTTTTTCTGGTCAGAGGGGTCCCCAGGAGGTTTAAAAGATCCATGATATTCTTATATACTCTTTCTGATGTTAAAAAGTCAGATCAAGTCCGCCAGGCCGTAGTCCATATGGGACCTTTTGAACTTTTTTTCTGGTCTGAGGGTCCCCAGGAGGTCTAAAAGATCAATGATGTCCTTATAGACTCGTTCTGATGTTAAAAAGTCAAGTAAAGTCTGCCAGACAGTAGTCCATATGGGACCTATTGAACTTTTTTTATGGTCAGAGGGTCCCCAGGAGGTCTAAAAGATCCATGAACCTTTTGAAACTTATAGACTCTTTCTGATGTTAAAAAGTCAAGTCAAGTCCGCCAGACAGTAGTCAATATGGGCCCTTTTGAACTTTTTTTTTGGTCAGAGGGTCCCCAGAAGGTCTAAAAGCTATATGATGTCCTTATAGACTCTTTCGGATGTTAAAAAGTCAGGTCAGAGGGTCCCCAGAAGGTCTAAAATCTACATGATGATGTCCTTATACAATCTTTCAGATGTTAAAAAGTCAAGCCCGCCAGTCAGTAGTCCATATTGGGAACTTTTGAACTTTTCTTCTGGTCAGAGGGTCCCCAGAAGGTCTAAAAGCTACATGATAATGTTCTTATGACTATAAAGAGACTTCTTTCTGATGTTAAAAAGTCTGATCAAGTCCGCCAGACCGTAGTCCATATGGGACTTTTTGAACTTTTTTTCTGGTCTGAGGGTCCCCAGGAGGTCTAAAATATCAATGATGTCTTCATAGACTCTTTCTGATGTAAAAAAAGTCGTCAAGTCCGCCAGACAGTAGTCCATATGGGAGCTTTTGAACTTTTTTCTGCACAGAGGGTCCCCGGAAGGTCTAAAAGCTACATGATGTCCTCAGAGACTCTTTCTGATGTTAAAAAGTCAAGTCAAGTCTGCCAGACAGCAGTCCATATGGGACCTTTTGAAATTGTTTTCTGCTTAGAGGGTCCCCAGAAGGTCTAAAAGCTACATGATGTCGTCACAGACTCATTCTGATGTAAAAAAAGTCAAGCCAAGTCTGCGAGACAGTAGTCCATATGGGAGCTCTTGAACTTTTTTTCTGCTCAGAGGGTCCCCAGAAGGTCTTAAAGCTGCATGATGATGTCCTTATAGACTCTTTCTGATGTTAAAACGTCAGATCAAGTCCGCCAGACAGTAGTCCATATGGGATTTTTTTAACATTTTTTCTGGTCAGAGGGTCCCCAGAAGGTCCAAAAGCTCCATGATGTCCTTATAGACTCTTTGTGCTGTTAAAAAGTCAGATAAAGTCCGCTAGTCAGTAGTCCATACGGGACCTTTTGAACTTTTTTTCTGGTCAGAGGGTCCCCAGAAGGTCCAAAAGCTACATGATGTCCTTATAGACTCTTTCTGATGTTAAAAAGTCAAGTCAAATACGCAATACTGTAGTATATATGGGACCTTTTTAACTTTTTTTTTGGTCAGAGGGTCCCTAGATGGTCTGAAAGATCCATGATGTCCTTATAGACCCTTTCTGATGTTAAAAGTCAGATCAAGTCCGCCAGACAGTAGTCCATATGGGACCTTTTGAACTTTTTTCTGGTCGGAGGGTCCCCAGAAGGTCTAAAAGATCCATGATGTACTTATAGACTCTTTCTGATGTTAAAAAGTCAGGTCAAGTCCGCCAGACAGTAGTCCATATGGGACTTTTTGAACTTTTTTTCTGGTCAGAGGGGTCCCCAGGAGGTCTAAAATATCCATGATGTTCTTATATACTCTTTCTGATGTTAAAAAGTCAGATCAAGTCCGCCAGGCCATAGTCCATATGGGACCTTTTGAACTTTTTTTCTGGTCTGAGGGTCCCCAGGAGGTCTAAAATATCAATGATGTCCTCATAGACTCTTTCTGATGTAAAAAAAGTCGTCAAGTCCGCCAGACAGTAGTCCATATGGGACCTTTTGAACTTTTTTTTTGGTCAGAGGGTCCCCAGAAGGTCTAAAACCCACATAATGTCCTCATAGACTCTTTCTGATGTTAAAAAGTCAAGCCAAGTCTGCGAGACAGTAGTCCATATGGGACCTTTTGAACTTTTTTTTTGGTCAGAGGGTCCCCGGAAGGTCTTAAAGCCACATAATGTCCTTATAGACTCTTTCTAATGTTAAAAAGTCAGGTCAAGTCCGCCAGACAGTAGTCCATACGGGACCTTGTGAACTTTTTTTCTGGTCAGAGGGTCCCCAGGAGGTCTAAAATATCAATGATGTCCTCATAGACTCTTTCTGATGTAAAAAAAGTCGTCAAGTCCGCCAGACAGTAGTCCATATGGGACCTTTTGAACTTTTTTTTTGGTCAGAGGGTCCCCAGAAGGTCTAAAAGCCACATAATGTCCTCATAGACTCTTTCTAATGTTAAAAAGTCAAGCCAAGTCCGCCAGACAGTAGTCCATATGGGACATTTTGAACTTTTTTTTTGGTCAGAGGGTCCCCAGAAGGTCTAAAAGCCACATAATGTCCTTATAGACTCTTTCTGATGATAAAAAGTCAGGTCAAGTCCGCCAGACAGTAGTCCATACGGGACCTTTTGAACTTTTTTTCTGGTCTGAGGGTCCCCAGGAGGTCTAAAATATCAATGATGTCCTCATAGACTCTTTCTGATGTAAAAAAAGTCGTCAAGTCCGCCAGACAGTAGTCCATATGGGCCCTTTTGAACTTTTTTATTGGTCAGAGGGTCCCCAGAAGGTCTAAAAGCCACATAATGTCCTCATAGACTCTTTCTGATGTTAAAAAATCAAGCCAAGTCCGCCAGACAGTAGTCCATATGGGACCTTTTGAACTTTTTTTTTGGTCAGAGGGTCCCCAGAAGGTCTAAAAGCCACATAATGTCCTTATAGACTCTTTCTGATGTTAAAAAGTCAGGTCAAGTCCGCCACACAGTAGTCCATACGGGACCTTGTGAACTTTTTTTCTGGTCAGAGGGTCCCCAGAAGGTCTAAAAGCTACATGATGATGTCCTTATGGACTCTTTATGGTGTTAAAAAGTCAAGTCCGCCAGACAATAGTCCATATGGGACCTTTTGAACTTTTTTTCTCAGATGGTCCCCAGTAGGTCTAAAAGCTACATGATGTCCTCATAGACTCTTTCTAATGTTAAAAAGTCAAGCCAAGTCCGCCAGACAGTAGTCCATATGGGACTTTTTGAACTTTTTTTCTGGTCAGAGGGGTCCCCAGAAGGTCTAAAATATCCATGATGTTCTTATATACTCTTTCTGATGTTAAAAAGTCAGATCAAGTCCGCCAGGCCGTAGTCCATATGGGACCTTTTGAACTTTTTTTCTGGTCTGAGGGTCCCCAGGAGGTCTAAAATATCAATGATGTCCTCATAGACTCTTTCTGATGTAAAAAAAGTCGTCAAGTCCGCCAGACAGTAGTCCATATGGGACCTTTTGAACTTTTTTTTTGGTCAGAGGGTCCCCAGAAGGTCTAAAACCCACATAATGTCCTCATAGACTCTTTCTGATGTTAAAAAGTCAAGCCAAGTCTGCGAGACAGTAGTCCATATGGGACCTTTTGAACTTTTTTTTTGGTCAGAGGGTCCCCGGAAGGTCTTAAAGCCACATAATGTCCTTATAGACTCTTTCTAATGTTAAAAAGTCAGGTCAAGTCTGCCAGACAGTAGTCCATACGGGACCTTGTGAACTTTTTTTCTGGTCAGAGGGTCCCCAGGAGGTCTAAAATATCAATGATGTCCTCATAGACTCTTTCTGATGTAAAAAAAGTCGTCAAGTCCGCCAGACAGTAGTCCATATGGGACTTTTTGAACTTTTTTTTTGGTCAGAGGGTCCCCAGAAGGTCTAAAAGCCACATAATGTCCTCATAGACTCTTTCTAATGTTAAAAAGTCAAGCCAAGTCCGCCAGACAGTAGTCCATATGGGACATTTTGAACTTTTTTTTTGGTCAGAGGGTCCCCAGAAGGTCTAAAAGCCACATAATGTCCTTATAGACTCTTTCTGATGATAAAAAGTCAGGTCAAGTCCGCCAGACAGTAGTCCATACGGGACCTTTTGAACTTTTTTTCTGGTCTGAGGGTCCCCAGGAGGTCTAAAATATCAATGATGTCCTCATAGACTCTTTCTGATGTAAAAAAAGTCGTCAAGTCCGCCAGACAGTAGTCCATATGGGCCCTTTTGAACTTTTTTATTGGTCAGAGGGTCCCCAGAAGGTCTAAAAGCCACATAATGTCCTCATAGACTCTTTCTGATGTTAAAAAGTCAAGCCAAGTCCGCCAGACAGTAGTCCATATGGGACCTTTTGAACTTTTTTTTTGGTCAGAGGGTCCCCAGAAGGTCTAAAAGCCACATAATGTCCTTATAGACTCTTTCTGATGTTAAAAAGTCAGGTCAAGTCCGCCACACAGTAGTCCATACGGGACCTTGTGAACTTTTTTTCTGGTCAGAGGGTCCCCAGAAGGTCTAAAAGCTACATGATGATGTCCTTATGGACTCTTTATGGTGTTAAAAAGTCAAGTCCGCCAGACAATAGTCCATACGGGACCTTGTGAACTTTTTTTCTGCTCAGAGGGTCCCCAGGAGGTCCAAAAGCTACATGATGTCCTTATAGACTCTTTCTGATGTTAAAAAGTCAAGTCCGCCAGACAGTAGCCTTTTGAACTTTTTCTCTGGTCAGAGGGTCCCCAGAAGGTCTAAAAGCTACATGATAATGTCGTTACAGACTCTTTCTGATGTTAAAAAGTCAAGTCTGCCAGACAGTAGTCCATATGGGACCTTTTGAACTTTTTTTCTCAGATGGTCCCCGGTAGGTCTAAAAGCTACATGATGTCCTCATAGACTCTTTCTGATGTAAAAAAAGTCGTCAAGTCCGCCAGACAGTAGTCCATATGGGACTTAAACTTTTTTTCTGCTCAGAGGGGTCCCCAGGAGGTCTAAAAGATCCATGATGTTCTTATGTACTCTTTCTGATGTTAAAAAGTCAAGCCAAGTCCGCCAGACAGTAGTCCATACGGGACCTTTTGAACTTTTTTTTTGGTCAGAGGGTCCCCAGAAGGTCTAAAAGCCACATAATGTCCTTATAGACTCTTTCTGATGTTAAAAAGTCAAGAAAAGTCCGCCAGACAGTAGTCCATACGGGATCTTTTGAACTTTTTTTCTGGTCAGAGGGTCCCCAGGAGATCTATCAGATCCATCATATCCTTATAGACTCGTTCTTATGTTAAAAAGTCAAGTAAAGTCCGCCAGACAGTAGTCCATATGGGACTTTTTGAACTTTTTTTTTGGTCAGAGGGTCCCTAGATGGTCTGAAAGATCCATGATGTCCTTATAGACCCTTTCTGATGTTAAAAAGTCAGATCAATTCCGCCAGACAGTAGTCCATATGGGACCTTTTGAACTTTTTTCTGGTCAGAGGGTCCCCAGAAGGTCTAAAAGATCCATGATGTACTTATAGACTCTTTCTGATGTTAAAAAGTCAGGTCAAGTCCGCCAGACAGTAGTCCATATGGGACTTTTTGAACTTTTTTTCTGGTCAGAGGGGTCCCCAGGAGGTCTAAAAGATCCATGATGTTCTTATATACTCTTTCTGATGTTAAAAAGTCAGATCAAGTCCGCCAGGCCGTAGTCCATATGGGACCTTTTGAACTTTTTTTCTGGTCAGAGGGTCCCCAGGAGGTCTAAAATATCAATGATGTCATCATAGACTCTTTCTGATGTAAAAAAAGTCGTCAAGTCCGCCAGACAGTAGTCCATATGGGACCTTTTGAACTTTTTTTTTGGTCAGAGTGTCCCCAGAAGGTCTAAAAGCCACATAATGTCCTCATAGACTCTTTCTGATGTTAAAAAGTCAAGCCAAGTCCGCCAGACAGTAGTCCATATGGGACCTTTTGAACTTTTTTTTTGGTCAGAGGGTCCCCAGAAGGTCTAAAAGCCACATAATGTCCTCATAGACTCTTTCTGATGTTAAAAAGTCAAGCCAAGTCCACCAGACAGTAGTCCATATGGGACCTTTTGAACTTTTTTTTTGGTCAGAGGGTCCCCAGAAGGTCTAAAAGCCACATAATGTCCTTATAGACTCTTTCTGATGTTAAAAAGTCAGGTCAAGTCCGCCAGACAGTAGTCCATACGGGACCATTTGAACTTTTTTTCTGGTCTGAGGGTCCCCAGGAGGTCTAAAATATCAATGATGTCCTCATAGACTCTTTCTGATGTAAAAAAAGTCGTCAAGTCCGCCAGACAGTAGTCCATATGGGCCCTTTTGAACTTTTTTTTTGGTCAGAGGGTCCCCAAAAGGTCTAAAAGCCACATAATGTCCTCTTTTTTGTCCAGTAGTCCATACGGGACCTATTGAACTTTTTTTCTGGTAAGAGGGTCCCCAGGAGGTCTAAAAGATCCATGAACCTTTTGAACCTTATAGAGTCTTTCTGATGTTAAAAAGTCAAGTAATGTCCGCCAGACAGTAGTCCATATGGGACCTTTTGAACTTTTTTTCTGCTCAGAGGGTCCCCAGAAGGTCCAAAAGCTACATGTTGTCCTTATAGACTCTCTGTGATGTTAAAAAGTTAAGTCAAGTCCGCCAAACAGTAGTCCATATCGGACCTTTTGAACTTTTTTTCTGGTCAGAGGGTCCCCAGAAGGTCTAAAAGCCACATAATGTCCTTATAGACTCTTTCTGATGTTAAAAAGTCAGGTCAAGTTCGCCAGACAGTAGTCCATACGGGACCTTTTTTTTTGGTAAGAAGGTCCCAAGAAGGTCTAAAAGTTACATGATGTCCTTATAGACTCTTTCTGATGTTAAAAAGTCAAGTCAAGCCCGCCAGTCAGTAGTCCATATTGGGAAGTTTTGAACTTTTCTTCTGGTCAGAGGGTCCCCAGAAGGTCTAAAAGCTACATGATGATGTCCTTATGGACTCTTTCTGGTGTTAAAAAGTCGTCAAGTCCGACAGACAGTAGTCCATACAACTCTTTTTGATTTTTTTTCTGGTCAGAGGGTCCCCAGAAGATCTAAAAGCTACATGATGTCCTAATAGACTCTTTCTGATGTTAAAAAGTCAATCCAAGTCCGCCAGACAGTAGTCCATATGGGACCTTTTGAACTTTTTTTTTGGTCAGAGGGTCCCCAGAAGGTCTAAAAGCCACATAATGTCCTCATAGACTTTTTCTGATGTTAAAAAGTCAAGTTAGGTCCTCCAGTCAGTGGTCCATATGGGACCTTTTGAACTTTTTTTTTGGTCAGAGGGTCCCCAGAAGGTCTAAAAGCCACATAATGTCCTTATAGACTCTTTCTGATGTTAAAAAGTCAGGTCAAGTCCGCCAGACAGTAGTCCATACGGGATCTTTTGAACTTTTTTTCTGGTCAGAGGGTCCCCAGAAGGTCTAAAACCTATATGATGTCCTTATAGACTCTTTCGGATGTTAAAAAGTCAGGTCAGAGGGTCCCCAGAAGGTCTAAAATCTACATGATGATGTCCTTATAGAATCTTTCAGATGTTAAAAAGTCAAGCCCGCCAGTCAGTAGTCCATATTGGGAACTTTTAAACTTTTCTTCTTGTCAGAGGGTCCCCAGGAGGTCTAAAATATCAATGATGTCTTCATAGACTCTTTCTGATGTAAAAAAAGTCGTCAAGTCCGCCAGACAGTAGTCCATATGGGAGCTTTTGAACTTTTTTCTGCACAGAGGGTCCCCAGAAGGTCTAAAAGCTACATGATGTCCTCATAGACTCTTTCTGATGTTAAAAAGTCAAGTCAAGTCTGCCAGACAGCAGTCCATATGGGACCTTTTGAAATTGTTTTCTGCTTAGAGGGTCCCCAGAAGGTCTAAAAGCTACATGATGCCGTCACAGACTCATTCTGATGTAAAAAAAGTCAAGTCAAGTCCGCCAGACAGTAGTCCATATGGGAGCTTTTGAACTTTTTTTCTGCTCAGAGGGTCCCCAGAAGGTCTAAAAGCTACATGATGTCTTCATAGACTCTTTTCTGATGTTAAAAAGTCAATTCAAGTCTGCCAGACAGTAGTCCATATGGGACCTTTTGAACTTTTTCTCTGGTCAGAGGGTCCCCAGAAGGTCTAAAAGCTACATGATGATGTCCTTACAGACTCTTTCTGATGTTAAAAAGTCAAGTCTGCCAGACAGTAGTCCATATGGGACCTTTTGAACTTTTTTCTCAGAGGGTCCCCAGTAGGTCTAAAAGCTACATGATGTCCTCATAGACTCTTTCTGATGTAAAAAAGTCATCAAGTCCGCCAGACAGTAGTCCACATGGGACCTTTTGAACTTTTTTTCTGGTCAGAGGGGTCCCCAGGAGGTCTAAAAGATCCATGATGTTCTTATAGACTCTTTCTGATGTTAAAAAGTTAGATCAAGTCCGCCAGACCGTAGTCCATATGGAACTTTTTGTACTTTTTTTCTTGTCTGAGGGTCCACAGGAGGTCTAAAAGATCAATGATTTCCTTATAGACTCATTCTGATGTTAAAAAGTCTGATCAAGTCCGCCAGACAGTAGTCCATACGGGATCTTTTGAACTTTTTTTCTGCTCAGAGGGTCCCCAGAAGGTCTAAAAGCTACATGATGTCCTCATAGACTCTTTCTGATGTTAAAAAGTCAAGTCAAGTCCGTCAGACAGTAGTCCATATGGGACCTTTTGAACTTTTTTTCTGGTCGGAGGGTCCCCAGGAGGTCTAAAAGATCCATGATGTTCTTATAGTCTCTTTCTGATGTAAAAAAGTCTGATCAAGTCCGCAAGACCGTAGTCCATATGGGACTTTTTGAACTTTTTTCTGGTCTGAGGGTCCCCAGGAGGTCTAAAATATCAATGATGTCCTCATAGACTCTTTCTGATGTTAAAAATTCAAGTCAAGTCTGCCAGACAGCAGTCCATATGGGACCTTTTTTAAAATTGTTTTCTGTTTAGAGGGTCCCCAGAAGGTCTAAAAGCTACATGATGTCGTCACAGACTCATTCTGATGTAAAAAAAAGTCAAGTCAAGTCCGTCAGACAGTAGTCCATATGGGACCTTTTGAATTTTTTTTCTGCTCAGAGGGTCCCCAAGAGGTCTAAAAGATCCATGATGTTCTTATATACTCTTTCTGATGTTAAATAGTCCGCCAAACAGTAGTCCATATCGGACCTTTTGATTTTTTTCTGGTCAGAGGGGTCCCCAGGAGGTCTAAAAGATCCATGATGTTCTTATATACTCTTTCTGATGTTAAAAAGTCAGATCAAGTCCGCCAGGCCGTAGTCCATATGGGACCTTTTGAACTTTTTTTCTGGTCTGAGGGTCCCCAGGAGGTGTAAAAGATCAATGATGTCCTTATAGACTCGTTCTGATGTTAAAAAGTCAATTAAAGTCCGCCAGACAGTAGTCCATATGGGACCTATTGAACTTTTTTTATGGTCAGAGGGTCCCCAGGAGGTCTAAAAGATCCATGAACCTTCTGAACCTTATAGACTCTTTCTGATGTTAAAAAGTCAAGTCCGCCAGACAGTAGTCAATATGGGACCTTTTGAACTTTTTTTCTGGTCAGAGGGTCCCCAGAAGGTCTAAAAGCTATATGATGTCCTTATAGACTCTTTCGGATGTTAAAAAGTCAGGTCAGAGGGTCCCCAGAAGGTCTAAAATCTACATGATGATGTCCTTATACAATCTTTCAGATGTTAAAAAGTCAAGCCCGCCAGTCAGTAGTGTATATTTGGAACTTTTGAACTTTTCTTCTGGTCAGAGGGTCCCCAGAAGGTCTAAAAGCTACATGATTATGTCCTTATAGACTCCTTCTGATGTTAAAAAGTCGTCAAGTCCGCCAGACAGTAGTCGATATGGAAGCTTTTGAACTTTTTTCTGCTCAGAGGGTCCCCAGAAGGTCTAAAAGCTACATGATGTCCTCATAGACTCTTTCTGATGTTAAAAAGTCAAGTCAAGTCCGTCAGACAGTAGTCCATATGGGACCTTTTGAACTTTTTTCTGGTCGGAGGGTCCCCAGGAGGTCTAAAAGATACATGATGTTCTTATAGACTTTTTCTGATGTTAAAAAGTCTGATCAAGTCCGCCAGACCGTAGTCCATATGGGACTTTTTGAACTTTTTTTCTGGTCTGAGGGTCCCCAGGAGGTCTAAAATATCAATGATGTCCTCATAGACTCTTTCTGATGTATAAAAAGTCATCAAGTCTGCCAGACAGTAGTCCATATGGGAGCTTTTGAATTTTTTTCTGCACAGAGGGTCCCCAAAAGGTCTAAAAGCTACATGATGTCCTCATAGACTCTTTCTGATGTTAAAAAGTGAAGTCAAGTCTGCCAGACAGCAGTCCATATGGGACCTTTTGAAATTGTTTTCTGCTTAGAGGGTCCACAGAAGGTCTAAACGCTACATGATGTCTTCATAGACTCTTTTCTGATGTTAAAAAGTCAATTCAAGTCCGCCAGACAGTAGTCCATACGGGACCTTTTGAACTTTTTTTTTGGTCAGAGGGTCCCCAGAAGGTCTAAAAGCCACATAATGTCCTTATAGACTCTTTCTGATGTTAAAAAGTCAGGTCAAGTCCGCCAGACAATAGTCCATACGGGATCTTTTTAACTTTTCTTCTGGTCAGAGGGTCCCCAGAAGGTCTAAAAGCTACATGATGTCCTTATAGACTCTTTCGGATGTTAAAAAGTCAGGTCAGAGGGTCCCCAGAAGGTCTAAAATCTGCATGATGATGTCCTTATAGACTCTTTCTGATGTTAAAACGTCAAGCCCGCCAGTCAGTAGTCCATATTGGGAACTTTTGAACTTTTCTTCTGGTCAGAGGGTCCCCAGAAGGTCTAAAAGCTACATGATGATGTCCTTATAGACTCTTTCTGATGTTAAAAAGTCAAGTCCGCCAGACAGTAGTCCATATGGGACTTTTTGAATTTTTTTTCTTCTCAGAGGGTCCCCAGGAGGTTAAAAAGCTACATGTGTACTTATAGACTCTTTCTGATGTTAAAAAGTCAGGTCAAGTCCTCCAGACAGTAGTCCATATGGGACCTTTTGAACTTTTTTTCTGGTAAGAGGGTCCCCAGAAGGTCTAAAAGCTACATGATGTCCTTATAGACTCTTTCTGATGTTAAAAAGTCAAGTCAAGCCCGCCAGTCAGTAGTCCATATTGGGAAGTTTTGAACTTTTCTTCTGGTCAGAGGGTCCCCAGAAGGTCTAAAAGCTACATGATGATGTCCTTATGGACTCTTTATGGTTTTAAAAAGTCAAGTCCGCCAGACAGTAGTCCATATGGGACCTTTTGAACTTTTTTTCTGCTCAGAGGGTCCCCAGGAGGTCCAAAAGCTACATGATGTCCTTATAGACTCTTTCTGATGTTAAAAAGTCAAGTCCGCCAGACAGTAGCCTTTTGAACTTTTTCTCTGGTCAGAGGGTCCCCAGAAGGTCTAAAAGCTACATGATAATGTCGTTACAGACTCTTTCTGATGTTAAAAAGTCAAGTCTGCCAGACAGTAGTCCATATGGGACCTTTTGAACTTTTTTTCTCAGATGGTCCCCAGTAGGTCTAAAAGCTACATGATGTCCTCATAGACTCTTTCTGATGTAAAAAAAGTCGTCAAGTCCGCCAGACAGTAGTCCATATGGGACTTAAACTTTTTTTCTGCTCAGAGGGGTCCCCAGGAGGTCTAAAAGATCCATGATGTTCTTATGTACTCTTTCTGATGTTAAAAAGTCAAGCCAAGTCCGCCAGACAGTAGTCTATATGGGACCTTTTGAACTTTTTTTTTGGTCAGAGGGTCCCCAGAAGGTTTAAAAGCCACATAATGTCCTTATAGACTCTTTCTGATGTTAAAAAGTCAAGTAAAGTCCGCCAGACAGTAGTCCATACGGGACCTATTGAACTTTTTTTCTGGTAAGAGGGTCCCCAGGAGGTCTAAAAGATCCATGAACCTTTTGAACCTTATAGAGTCTTTCTGATGTTAAAAAGTCAAGTAATGTCCGCCAGACAGTAGTCCATATGGGACCTTTTGAACTTTTTTTCTGCTCAGAGGGTCCCCAGAAGGTCCAAAAGCTACATGTTGTCCTTATAGACTCTCTGTGATGTTAAAAAGTTAAGTCAAGTCCGCCAAACAGTAGTCCATATCGGACCTTTTGAACTTTTTTTCTGGTCAGAGGGTCCCCAGAAGGTCTAAAAGCTACATGATGTCCTTATAGACTCTTTCTGATGTTAAAAAGTCAAGTCAAGCCCGCCAGTCAGTAGTCCATATTGGGAACTTTTGAACTTTTCTTCTGGTCAGAGGGTCCCCAGAAGGTCTAAAAGCTACATGATGTCCTTATACTCTCTTTCTGATGTTAAATAGTCTGCCAGACAGTAGTCCATATGGGACCTTTTGAACTTTTTTCTGGTCAGAGGGTCCCCAGAAGGTCTAAAAGCTACATGATGTCCTTGTAGACTCTTTCTGATGTTAAATTGTCAAGCCAAGTCCGCCAGACAGTAGTCCATATGGGACCTTTTGAAATTTTATTTTGGTCAGAGGGTCCCCAGAAGGTCTAAATGCCACATAATGTCCTTATAGACTCTTTCTGATGTTAAAAAGTCAAGTAAAGTCCGCCAGACAGTAGTCCATATGGGACCTATTGAACTTTTTTTCTGGTCAGAGGGTCCCCAGGAGGTCTAAAAGATCCATGAACCTTTTGAACCTTACAGAGTCTTTCTGATGTTAAAAAGTCAAGTAAAGTCCGCCAGACAGTAGTCCATATGGGACCTTTTGAACTTTTTTCTGGTCAGAGGGTCCCCATAAGGTCCAAAAGCTACATGTTGTCCTTATAGACTCTCTGTGATGTTAAAAAGTCAAGTCAAGTCCGCCAGACAGTAGTCCATATCGGACCTTTTGAACTTTCTTTCTGGTCAGAGGGTCCCCAGAAGGTCTAAAAACCACATAATGTCCTTATAGACTCTTTCTGATGTTAAAAAATCAGGTCAAGTCCGCCAGACAGTAGTCCATACGGGACCTTTTTTTCTGGTAAGAGGGTCCCCAGAAGGTCTAAAAGCTACATGATGTCCTTATAGACTCTTTCTGATGTTAAAAAGTCAAGTCAAGCCCGCCAGTCAGTAGTCCATATTGGGAAGTTTTGAACTTTTCTTCTGGTCAGAGGGTCCCCAGAAGGTCTAAAAGCTACATGATGTCCTTATAGACTCGTTCTGATGTTAAAAAGTCAAGTAAAGTCTGCCAGACAGTAGTCCATATGGGACCTATTGAACTTGTTTTATGGTCAGAGGGTCCCCAGGAGGTCTAAAAGATCCATGAACCTTTTGAACCTTATAGACTCTTTCTGATGTTAAAAAGTCAAGTCAAGTCCGCCAGACAGTAGTCAATATGGGACCTTTAGAACTTTTTTTTTGGTCAGAGGGTCCCCAGAAGGTCTTAATGCCACATGATGTCCTTATAGACTCTTTCTGATGTTAAAAAGTCAGGTCAAGTCCGCCAGACAGTAGTTCATACGGGATCTTTTGAACTTTTTTTCTGCTCAGAGGGTCCCCAGAAGGTCCAAAAGCTACATGATGTCCTTATAGACTCTTTCTGATGTTAAAAAGTCAAGTCAAGCCCGCCAGTCAGTAGTCCATATTGGGAACTTTTGAACTTTTCTTCTGGTCAGAGGGTCCCCAGAAGGTCTAAAAGCTACATGATGTCCTTATACACTCTTACTGATGTTAAATAATCCGCCAGACAGTAGTCCATATGGGACCTTTTGAACTTTTTTTCTGGTAATAGGGTCCCCAGAAGGTCTAAAAGCTTACATGATGTCCTTATAGACTCTTTTTGATATTAAAAAGTCAAGTAAAGTCCGCCAGACAGTAGTCCATATGGGACCTGTTGAACTTTTTTTCTGGTCAGAGGGTCCCCAGGAGGTCTAAAAGATCCATGAACCCTTTGAACCTTATAGAGTCTTTCTGATGTTAAAAAGTCAAGTAAAGTCCGCCAGACAGTGGTCCATATGGGACCTTTTGAACTTTTTTTCTGCTCAGAGGGTCCCCAGAAGGTCCAAAAGCTACATGATGTCCTTATAGACTCTCTGTGATGTTAAAAAGTCAAGTCAAGTCCGCCAGACAGTAGTCCATATGGGAGCTTTTGAACTTTTTTTCTGCTCAGAGGGTCCCCAGAAGGTCTAAAAGCTACATGATGTCCTTATACACTCTTTCTGATGTTAAAGAGTCCGCCAAACAGTAGTCCATATCGGACCTTTTGAATTCTTTTTCTGGTCAGAGGGGTCCCCAGGAGGTCTAAAAGATCCATGATGTTCTTATATACTCTTTCTGATGTTAAAAAGTCAGATCAAGTCCGCCAGGCCGTACTCCATATGGGACCTTTTGAACTTTTTTTCTGGTCTGAGGGTCCCCAGGAGGTCTAAAAGATCAATGATGTCCTTATAGACTCGTTCTGATGTTAAAAAGTCAAGTAAAGTCCGCCAGACAGTAGTCCATATGGGACCTATTTAACTTTTTTTATGGTAAGAGGGTCCCCAGGAGGTCTAAAAGATCCATGAACCTTTTGAACCTTATAGACTCTTTCTGATGTTAAAAAGTCAAGTCAAGTCCGCCAGACAGTAGTCAATATGGGACCTTTTGAACTTTTTTTTTGGTCAGAGGGTGCCCAGAAGGTCTTAAAGCCACATGATGTCCTTATAGACTCTTTCTGATGTTAAAAAGTCAGGTCAAGTCCGCCAGACAGTAGTCCATACGGGATCTTTTGAACTTTTTTTCTGGTCAGAGGGTCCCCAGAAGGTCTAAAACCTATATGATGTCCTTATAGACTCTTTCGGATGTTAAAAAGTCAGGTCAGAGGGTCCCCAGAAGGTCTAAAATCTACATGATGATGTCCTTATAGAATCTTTCAGATGTTAAAAAGTCAAGCCCGCCAGTCAGTAGTCCATATTGGGAACTTTTAAACTTTTCTTCTGGTCAGAGGGTCCCCAGGAGGTCTAAAATATCAATGATGTCTTCATAGACTCTTTCTGATGTAAAAAAAGTCGTCAAGTCCGCCAGACAGTAGTCCATATGGGAGCTTTTGAACTTTTTTCTGCACAGAGGGTCCCCAGAAGGTCTAAAAGCTACATGATGTCCTCATAGACTCTTTCTGATGTTAAAAAGTCAAGTCAAGTCTGCCAGACAGCAGTCCATATGGGACCTTTTGAAATTGTTTTCTGCTTAGAGGGTCCCCAGAAGGTCTAAAAGCTACATGATGCCGTCACAGACTCATTCTGATGTAAAAAAAGTCAAGTCAAGTCCGCCAGACAGTAGTCCATATGGGAGCTTTTGAACTTTTTTTCTGCTCAGAGGGTCCCCAGAAGGTCTAAAAGCTACATGATGTCTTCATAGACTCTTTTCTGATGTTAAAAAGTCAATTCAAGTCTGCCAGACAGTAGTCCATATGGGACCTTTTGAACTTTTTCTCTGGTCAGAGGGTCCCCAGAAGGTCTAAAAGCTACATGATGATGTCCTTACAGACTCTTTCTGATGTTAAAAAGTCAAGTCTGCCAGACAGTAGTCCATATGGGACCTTTTGAACTTTTTTCTCAGAGGGTCCCCAGTAGGTCTAAAAGCTACATGATGTCCTCATAGACTCTTTCTCATGTAAAAAAGTCATCAAGTCCGCCAGACAGTAGTCCACATGGGACCTTTTGAACTTTTTTTCTGGTCAGAGGGGTCCCCAGGAGGTCTAAAAGATCCATGATGTTCTTATAGACTCTTTCTGATTTTAAAAAGTTAGATCAAGTCCGCCAGACCGTAGTCCATATGGAACTTTTTGTACTTTTTTCTGGTCTGAGGGTCCACAGGAGGTCTAAAAGATCAATGATGTCCTTATAGACTCATTCTGATGTTAAAAAGTCTGATCAAGTCCGCCAGACAGTAGTCCATATGGGACTTTTTGAACTTTTTTTCTGGTCAGAGGGTCCCTAGAAGGTCTAAAAGCTACATGATGTCCTCATAGACTCTTTCTGATGTTAAAAAGTCAAGTCAAGTCCGCCAGACAGTAGTCCATATGGGACCTTTTAAACTTTTTTTCTGGTCAGAGGGTCCCCAGGAGGTCTAAGAGATCCACGATGTTCTCATAGACTCTTTCTGATGTTAAAAAGTCAAGTCTTCCAGACAGTAGTCCACATGGGACCTTTTGAACTTTTTTTCTGCTCAGAGGGTCCCCAGAAGGTCCAAAAGCTACATGATGTCCTTATAGACTCTTTGTGATGTTAGAAAGTCAAGTCAAGCCCGCCAGTCAGTAGTCCACATTGGGAACTTTTGAACTTTTCTTCTGGTTAGAGGGTCCCCAGAAGGTCTAAAAGCTACATGATGTCCTTATACACTCTTTCTGATGTTAAATAGTCCGCCAGACAGTAGTCCATACGGGATCTTTTGAACTTTTTTTCTGCTCAGAGGGTCCCCAGAAGGTCTAAAAGCTACATGATGTCCTCATAGACTCTTTCTGATGTTAAAAAGTCAAGTCAAGTCCGTCAGACAGTAGTCCATATGGGACCTTTTGAACTTTTTTTCTGGTCGGAGGGTCCCCAGGAGGTCTAAAAGATCCATGATGTTCTTATAGTCTCTTTCTGATGTAAAAAAGTCTGATCAAGTCCGCAAGACCGTAGTCCATATGGGACTTTTTGAACTTTTTTCTGGTCTGAGGGTCCCCAGGAGGTCTAAAATATCAATGATGTCCTCATAGACTCTTTCTGATGTTAAAAATTCAAGTCAAGTCTGCCAGACAGCAGTCCATATGGGACCTTTTTTAAAATTGTTTTCTGCTTAGAGGGTCCCCAGAAGGTCTAAAAGCTACATGATGTCGTCACAGACTCATTCTGATGTAAAAAAAAGTCAAGTCAAGTCCGTCAGACAGTAGTCCATATCGGACCTTTTGATTTTTTTCTGGTCAGAGGGGTCCCCAGGAGGTCTAAAAGATCCATGATGTTCTTATATACTCTTTCTGATGTTAAAAAGTCAGATCAAGTCCGCCAGGCCGTAGTCCATATGGGACCTTTTGAACTTTTTTTCTGGTCTGAGGGTCCCCAGGAGGTGTAAAAGATCAATGATGTCCTTATAGACTCGTTCTGATGTTAAAAAGTCAATTAAAGTCCGCCAGACAGTAGTCCATATGGGACCTATTGAACTTTTTTTATGGTCAGAGGGTCCCCAGGAGGTCTAAAAGATCCATGAACCTTCTGAACCTCATAGACTCTTTCTGATGTTAAAAAGTCAAGTCCGCCAGACAGTAGTCAATATGGGACCTTTTGAACTTTTTTTTTGGTCAGAGGGTCCCCAGAAGGTCTTAAAGCCACATGATGTCCTTATAGACTCTTTCTGATGTTAAAAAGTCAGGTCAAGTCCGCCAGACAGTAGTCCATACGGGATCTTTTGAACTTTTTTTCTGGTCAGAGGGTCCCCAGAAGGTCTAAAAGCTATATGATGTCCTTATAGACTCTTTCGGATGTTAAAAAGTCAGGTCAGAGGGTCCCCAGAAGGTCTAAAATCTACATGATGATGTCCTTATACAATCTTTCAGATGTTAAAAAGTCAAGCCCGCCAGTCAGTAGTGTATATTGGGAACTTTTGAACTTTTCTTCTGGTCAGAGGGTCCCCAGAAGGTCTAAAAGCTACATGATTATGTCCTTATAGACTCCTTCTGATGTTAAAAAGTCGTCAAGTCCGCCAGACAGTAGTCCATATGGGACCTTTTGAACTTTTTTCTGGTCGGAGGGTCCCCAGGAGGTCTAAAAGATACATGATGTTCTTATAGACTTTTTCTGATGTTAAAAAGTCTGATCAAGTCCGCCAGACCGTAGTCCATATGGGACTTTTTGAACTTTTTTTCTGGTCGGAGGGTCCCCAGGAGGTCTAAAAGATACATGATGTTCTTATAGACTCTTTCTGATGTAAAAAAAGTCGTCAAGTCTGCCAGACAGTAGTCCATATGGGAGCTTTTGAATTTTTTTCTGCACAGAGGGTCCCCAAAAGGTCTAAAAGCTACATGATGTCCTCATAGACTCTTTCTGATGTTAAAAAGTGAAGTCAAGTCTGCCAGACAGCAGTCCATATGGGACCTTTTGAAATTGTTTTCTGCTTAGAGGGTCCACAGAAGGTCTAAAAGCTACATGATGTCTTCATAGACTCTTTTCTGATGTTAAAAAGTCAATTCAAGTCCGCCAGACAGTAGTCCATACGGGACCTTTTGAACTTTTTTTCTGGTCACAGGGTCCCCAGAAGGTCTAAAAGCTACATGATGATGTTCTTAAGGACTCTTTCTGGTGTTAAAAAGTCGTCAAGTCCGCCAGACAGTAGTCCATACGACTCTTTTTGAACTTTTTTTCTGGTCAGAGGGTCCCCAGAAGGTCTAAAAGCTACATGATGTCCTAATAGACTCTTTCTGATGTTAAAAAGTCAATCCAAGTCCGCCAGACAGTAGTCCATATGGGACCTTTTGAACTTTTTTTTTGGTCAGAGGGTCCCCAGAAGGTCTAAAAGCCACATAATGTCCTTATAGACTCTTTCTGATGTTAAAAAGTCAGGTCAAGTCCGCCAGACAATAGTCCATACGGGATCTTTTGAACTTTTCTTCTGGTCAGAGGGTCCCCAGAAGGTCTAAAAGCTACATGATGTCCTTATAGACTCTTTCGGATGTTAAAAAGTCAGGTCAGAGGGTCCCCAGAAGGTCTAAAATCTGCATGATGATGTCCTTATAGACTCTTTCTGATGTTAAAACGTCAAGCCCGCCAGTCAGTAGTCCATATTGGGAACTTTTGAACTTTTCTTCTGGTCAGAGGGTCCCCAGAAGGTCTAAAAGCTACATGATGATGTCCTTATAGACTCTTTCTGATGTTAAAAATTCAAGTCAAGTCTGCCAGACAGCAGTCCATATGGGACCTTTTTTAAAATAGTTTTCTGCTTAGAGGGTCCCCAGAAGGTCTAAAAGCTACATGATGTCGTCACAGACTCATTCTGATGTAAAAAAAAGTCAAGTCAAGTCCGTCAGACAGTAGGTTAGTAGGTTCAGACAGTAGGTCCCCAGGAGGTTCAAAAGCTACATGTGTACTTATAGACTCTTTCTGATGTTAAAAAGTCAGGTCAAGTCCTCCAGACAGTAGTCCATATGGGACCTTTTGAACTTTTTTTCTGTTCAGAGGGTCCCCAGGAGGTCCAAAAGCGACATGATGATGTCCTTATAGACTCTTTCTGATGTTAAGAAGTCAAGTAAAGCCCGCCAGTCAGTAGTACATATTGGGAAGTTTTGAACTTTTCTTCTGGTCAGAGGGTCCCCAGAAGGTCTAAAAGCTACATGATGTCCTTGATGTTAAAAAGTCAGGTCAAGTCCGCCAGACAGTAGTCCATACGGGACCTTTTTAACTTTTCTTCTGTTCAGAGTGTCCCCAGAAGGTCTAAAAGCTACATGATGTCCTTATAGACTCTTTCTGATGTTAAAAATTCAAGTCAAGTCTGCCAGACAGTAGTCCATATGGGATCTTTTTAACTTTTTTTCTGGTCAGAGGGTCCCCAGAAGGTCTAAAAGCTATATGATGTCCTTATAGACTCTCTCTGATGTTAAAAAGTCAGGTCAGAGGGTCCCCAGAAGGTCTAAAAGCTACATGATGATGTCCTCATAGACTCGTTCTGATGTTAAAAAGTCAAGTCCGCCAGACAGTAGTCCATATCGGACCTTTTGAACTTTTTACAGGTCAATTTCCTTATAATAGACTTCTTCTGATGTTAAATCAGCCATTGAGAGGTCCCTTTTTGGCCTACTGAACATATTTCTGGACAGATAGTTCTTGAACAATACTAACTTTTCATTTAGATTAACTTCTTATGATCCTTCTCATGCTTCAGAGGCCATATAGAAGTCCAAATCTGACCTATTGATCTTTTTTCAGTTAAAAGGGTCCTCAAAGTATAGCTTTATATTCTTATAGACGCTTTCTGATGTCAATTCCGCCAGACAGTAGTCCATATCGGACCTTTTGAACTTTTTTTCTGGTCAATTTCCTTATAATAGACTCCTTCTGATGTTAAATCAGCCATTCATAGGTCCCTTTTTGACCTACTGAACATATTTCTGGTCCAAGAGTACTTGATCTTGAACTTTCTAAATAGACTCCTTCTGATGTTTAATCAGCCATACAGAGGTCCCCTTTGACCTACTGAACATATTTCTGGACAAAGAGTTCTTGAACAATACTAACTTTTCAAACAGATTGTCTTATGATCCTACTCATGCTTCAGAGGCCATATAGAAATCCATACATATTGATGATATTTGACATATTGATATTTTTTTCTGTTAAAAGAGTCTGCTAAAAGTATAGCTCTATGTACAGATTTACAGACTCTTTCTGGTGTTAAGTCCGCCAGACAGTTGTCCATATCGGACCTTTTGAATTTTTTTCTTGTCAAAGTTTCAAAAGGTTTAAAAACTATATAAACTTATAGAATCCTTCTGATGTTAAATCAGCCATATTTGACCTAATGAACATATTTCTTGCTAGAGAGTACTCTATATTTAACTTTCTACACATTCTCATTGACTAATTCTGATGCTTCGTTGGAGACTCTTTCTGATGTTACCTCAGTCAGATAGAAGTCCAAATTTAACCTACTGCACACATTTTCTTTGCCCAAAAGTCCTCCAGCACGAACATTATACTTTCTCATTGACTCATTCTTATCTTTTTGCCATATAGTAGTCCAAATTTGACCTACTGAACATATATCTGGCCAAACAGTCCTCTATCATGAACTTTTATACATTCTCATTAACTTCTTCTGATGTTACGTCAGCCATAGACAAGTCCATAATTCACCTACTGAACATATTTCTGGGCAAAGGGTTGTCAAAAGGCAGCATAATTTAGACTATTATAGACTTTTTCTGATGTTAAATCAGCCAGAAAACTGAATATTTGAGCTACTGTACATATTTCCGGGCCAAGAGTAATCAATCTTGAACAACCTATATATAATTAATGCATACTTCTGATGTGTTACGTCAGCCATATAGCAGTCCATATTTGTCCTAATTAACATATTTCTGGCCAAAGAGTACTCAATATTGAACTTTCTACTTTGAACTCGACTACTACTGATTTTTCATCAGCCAGCCTGTATTTGACCCATTGAAAATATTTCTGGCCAAAGGGTTACCAAAAAGCAACTTACTATACATTCTCATAAACTCATTCTGATGTTAAATCAGCCAGATAGTAGTCCATATTTGACCTACTGTACATTACTGTACCTATTATAGATATTTATGGCCCAAGAGTACTGGATCTTGAACATTCTTTACATAATAACTCCAGTGATGTTATCTCAGCCATAAAGTAGTCCATAATTGACTTACTAAACATATGGCCAAACAGTCATCGATCATGAACTTTCTATACATTCTCATTCACTTGTTCTAATGTTACATCAGCCCTACACAAGTACAAAATTGATCTACTGAACATATTTCTGGCTAAAGGGTTGTCAAAATGCAACATACCTTACATTCTCATAGACTTTTTCTGATGTTAAATCAGCCAGAGAGTAGTGGATATTTGACCTACCATGTATATATCTGTTCCAATAAGTACTTGATCTTGAACATTTTTTACACAATTACTCCTCCTGATGTTAGCTCAGTCGAATGGGAGTCCATATTTAACCTACTAAACATATTCTGGCCGAAGAGTACATCTTAAACATTCTCTGCATACTCGTCTGTTTCATCAGTCATACAAAAAAAATCCATATCTGATCTATTAAACATATTTCTGGCCAAAGGGTTGTCAAATGGAACCTTACTATATATTATCATAGACTTTTTCTAAAGTTAAGTCAGTCAGTCAGTAGTCCATATTTGACCTTATGAACATATATTTGGCCAAAGAGTACTTGATATTGAAGTTTCTCTACAAACTCATTGACTCCTTCTGATGTTACATCAGCCAAACAGTAGTCCATATAATACCTACTGAATATATTTCTGGACAAAAAGTACTTGATCCTGAGCTGCCATAATAACTCCTTCTGATGTTACCTTAGCCATACAGTAGTCCACATCTGATCAATTGAACATTTAGTATCTCTGTCCTCAAAATGTTTTTTTTTTTAATTTACAAACTCACAAACTCAGACTTCATTTGATGTTACGTCAGCCATACCCAAGTCCGTAATTTACCTACTGATCATGTTTCTGGCCAAAGGTTGTTAAAAGGCAACATAAAGTTTATTCACATAGACTTTATTTGACTCATATTTGACCTACTGTACATTATTGAACATTCTTGAACTTCTTTACATAATGACTTCTGATTTCACGTCAGCCATACAGTTGTCCATATTTAGCCTGGTGAACATATTTTTTGGTAAAGAGTCCTCAATCTTGAACTTTCAACAGACATTATTCTGATGTAACATTAGCCGGAATTGGCCAAAGGGTCGAGATGGTCCTCACTGCAGAACATGAAATCCACGGAGAGGAGTCGATTTTTAAGATTGAGTATTGTTTGGCCATAAATATGTTCAGTAGGTTAAATGTGGTCTACAGTATGGCAGAGGTAACATGAGAAGGAGTCTATGAGTTTTATATAGTAAAAATATATTGAGACATGTTCAGCGGGTCAAATATGGACAACTCTCTGGCTGATTTAACATCAGAAAGAGTCTATGAGAATAAATGCTGAGTTCCCTTTTGGGGACCCTTTTGCCAGAAATATTTTTAATGGGTCAAAAATAGGCTGCTTGAAGAAACATCAGAAGTATAGTCAATGAGAATGTCTAAAATTTTTAAAATCGAGGACACTTTGGCCAGAAAAATGTACCACAGGTCAAATAAGGACAACTCTCTGGCTGATTTAACATTAGAAAGAGTCTATGAGAATATATGGTAACTTCATTTTGGCCAGAAATATTTTTAATAAGTCAAAAATAGGCTGCCTGAAGAAACATCAGAGGTAGTCAATGAGAATGTGTAGGAAGTTCAATATAGAGTACTCTCTGGCCAGAAATGTGCTCAGCAGGTGGATAACTCTCTGGCTGATTTAACATCAGAAGGAGTCTATGAGTTTATGTAGTACAAAATAATTTGAGGACCTTTGAACAAAAATATGTTCAATAGATTAGATATGTACTACTGTATGGCTGAGGTAACATCAGATGGAGTCATTATGTATAGAATGTTTAAGATCAAGTTCTAGAAATATGTTCAGTTGTTTAAAACGGACTATTGTTTGGCTGATTTAACATCAGAAATAGTCTATGAGAATATATAGTGTTACCTTTTAGTGACCCTTGGGCCAAAAATATTTGCAATGGGTCAAAAACAGGCTGGCTGACATCAGAAGTAGTCAATGATAATGTGCAGATAGTTCAATTTCTAGAACTCTTTCGAGAATATGTCCAGTAGATTAAATATGGACTAGAGTATGGACGAGTTCACATCAGGAGTCTTTTGAGGATTCTTAGGCCAGAGATATGTTTAATAGATCACAAATTAACCATGTCTATGAGTCTATGAGATCAAATAGTAAGACACCTTTTAAGAATAGTAAGAGCAGATTGCATCGCTCATCTCTTTCAACACACTATGGAATAAGTTAGTTCTTTTATGCTATGGAAAGCTACAGGTCATGTGATGTTTTCTCGTTAGTAGACAAATATATCAGTTGTAAAGCGAAAACCGATATGTTGTGTGTTGTCTTTTCAACATTTCAATGATTTTCCTTCATAAAAACTGAAAATGGTTAGTTGAAGAAAGTTTGATATTTTATGCAATATACTGCAACAGCAAAAATGTTATCTGAGGACCCTTTGAACAAAAATATGTTCAATAGATTAGATATGTACTACTGTATGGCTGAGGTAACATCAGATGGAGTCATTATGTATAGAATGTTTAAGATCAAGTTCTCTTTGGCCAGAAATATGTTCAGTTGTTTAAAACGGACAAATTTAGGCACTACGGAATGAGTTAGTTCTTGAATGCATTGCAATCCAAAAAAGTCCATATTGCTGATTCCTTATTGCTTATTCGTCACTGCACAACGCTTGATCATGTGCAATGCAATGCAACAGCAGATTGTATTGCAATCTCTTCAATGCACTTCGGAATGAGTTAGTTCTGGAATGCATTACAATGCAACAAAGTGCCTTAATGTTATTCTTCCATGCAAAACGCTTGTGCAATGCAATGCAACAGCATGCTGCATTGTACATCTCTTCGTTGTACAAAGGAAAGAGTTAGTTATTGCATGCATTGGAAAGCGACAACTCTATACCTGACTAAAAACAATATGCTGTGAGTCTTCTTTTCAACAGCTAATGCAATGATTTTCCTTTATACTTCATTATTGATAATGGTTAGTTTTTTCATTGCACAAAGGAATAAGTTAGACCTTTTATGCAATGGAATGAAACAACAAAAATGTTATTAAAACAGCATATTGCATTGCACATCTCTTTAAATCACTACAAAATGAGTTAGTTCTTGAATGCATTGCAGCAATGCAACAAAGTGCATATTGCTTATATGTTATTCTTCAATGCGCAATGCTTAATCGTATGTGCAATGCATTGCATTAGCAGATTGCATTGCACACATATATATATATATATATGCATTGCACAATGCACTACGGAATGAGTTAGTTCCCAAATGCAAAAAAAGTGCATATTGCTTATAGGTTATTTTTAAATACACAACGCTTGATCGTATGTACAATGCAATGCAACAGCAGTTTGCATTTCACATCTCTTTAATGCACTACGAAATTTGTTAGTTTTTGAATCCATTGCAATGCAACAAAGTGCATATTGCATGTTATTTTTCAATGCACAACGCCTGTTCGTACGCTTCATCGTTTGTGCAATGTGATGCAACAGCAGACTGCATTGCACATATCTTCAATGCACTGAGTTTGTTCTTGAATGCATTGCAATGCAACAAGGTGCTTAATTAAAAATTAAAAAACGAAATTTGTTAGTTTTTGAATGCATTGCAATGCAACGAAGTGCATATTGCATGTTATTTTTCAATGCACAACGCTTGTTCGTATGTGCAATGCATTGCATTAGCAGACTGCATTGCACATATTTGCAATGCACTACGGAATGAGTTAGTTCTTGCAATGCAATGCAAAAAAGTGCATATTTCTTATATGTTATTCTTCAATGCACAACGCTTGATCGTTTGTGCAATGTGATGCAACAGCAGACTGCATTGCACATATCTTCAATGCACTGAGTTTGTTCTTGAATGCATTGCAATGCAACAAAGTGCTTAATTAAAAATTAAAAAGTGCTTGTACTTAATGTTATTCTTCACTGCACAAAACGCTTGATTGTACATGCACTTTAATGCACTATGGAACGAGTTAGTTAGCTCTTGAATGCATTGCAATGATGCAAAAGAAGTGCATATTGCTTATATGACGTTATTCTTCAATGCATGCCGTATGCATTGCGAAAAACAATATGCTGTGAGTTGTCTTTTCAACAGCTAATGCAATGATTTTCATTCATTCACAAATTATAATGGTTAATTTTTTCATTGTAAAAAGGAATAAGTTAGACCTTTTATTCAATGGAATGAAACAACAAAAATGTTATTAAAACAGCATATTGTCTGTTCGCTCAGGTCTGTTCAACATTCAACATTACAGTATTTGCAATCCCGTGTCAAAACGGAGCGTATACTGTCTAAAAGAAAAGTTCTGACTGCTGACTGAACATTGGTCAGAGCCTCTCCCGCTCGCCGCTGTCAAGTGCAGCTTCACCAAACAGATTTAACTCCGCACAGCTAAATAAAACGGGCTGGTGGCAGATTAATATTTAATATTTCTGATGTAAAGCTTTCTGTGAAACGGTAAAATTGCACAGAAGAAAGCCCAATAGGGCCTGCCCTGTACCGTTTAAGAATAGGTAGCCATAGAAGAGGACTATTATTTTGTTGAACAGACCTGAGCGACGACTGATGACGTCACATGCTCAGATTTGCTTGACCAATCGGCGGAAGGGGGCGTCTCAAGACCGCCCACATGTAGAAAACGACTCGGTTACTAACGTAACCTCGGTTCCCTGAGAGGAGGGAACGAGTATTGCATAAGTAGCTTACGCTATGGGAAAACTCCTTTTCTCGAGAATATTGAAGTCTTTATGTAAAACGCATTGCGGCTGCACAGCTGACAGCAATGAACGAAGGAGCTCGGTCATTGGCTGTACTTGCTCGAACCAATGACGGGGCGACTCTGAATGCGCGACCAATGAGCGCGCTTCGCGCCCGCGCGCGTCAGAGCCCACCAAGATGGGCGTGGCCAAAAGCTATATATTGGGCGCCCCGTCATGAGAGTTCTTTAGGTTAAAACGACTGAAGCGAACTAACCAAGCACAAGCACGGCAGCTTACGCAATACTCGTTCCCTCCTCTCAGGGAACCGAGGTTACGTTAGTAACCGAGTCGTTCCCTTTCGAGAGGTCTCTCCTATTGCGTAAGTAGCTTACGCTATGGGAACACCATGCAAAACGCTGTGCGTGCTGAACTTCGCCTTATAATAGCCAGAGGCAGGTGCCTAAGCTGAAAAGCAAAGTTATCATCCAACTAGCCGGCAGAGGCGAGCTTTATATGTGGGAAAAAATACAGAGCGGCTAGAAGGCGCTAAGTGTGACACAAGCACATGCATAATCTAGATACGAACTCGCAGTTCAACTAGCATTATGCTGATAGCACATTGGAATGCAATGTCGGGACCTGTAGGTTGTAGAATCTGATAAATGTGGACGGTGAGGCCCAGCCTGCCGCCGCACAAATATCCTCGATCGGTATCCCGCTCGACCATGCCCAGGAAGAAGCCACACTCCTGGTGGAGTGTGCTTTGACTCCCCAGGGGCATTGAAGTCCCTTAGCTTCATAAGCCAGCGCTATAGCTTCGACTATCCAGTGAGAGATTCTCTGCTTTGAAACGGCGGAACCTTTCGTACGGCCGCCAAAGCATACAAACAGTTGTTCTGTCTGTCTGAATAGGGCAGAACGCTCCAAATACACTCTGAGAGCCCTAACGGGACAGAGTAGATTAGCGTCGTGTTCGTCTGCTGGAGACGAAAGCGCAGTTAGGGAGATAACCTGTGCTCTGAAGGGAGTGGTGAGCACTTTAGGAATATACCCATGTTTCGGTCTAAGGACGACCCTGCAGTCGTTAGGTGCGAATTCTAGGCAGGCAGCGCTTGTTGAAAGCGCGTGCAGGTCGCCCACTCTCTTGACCGAGGCGAGTGCCAGCAAGAGCGCCGTCTTGAGCGAGAGCTGTTTAAGGTGCACGGTTCGGAGTGGTTCGAACGGGGGCCCTTTAAGACCGTTTAGGACAGTAGCTAGGTCCCAGATCGGCACTGAGGGGGGGCGTGAAGGGTTCATCCTCCTGGCGCCCCTTAGGAAACGAATAATTAGGTCGTTTCTTCCCAATGGACGTTCCATTACAAGGTCGTGTGACGCTGTGATGGCAGCCACATATACTTTGAGCGTGGAGGGGGTGCGGCCCGCCTCCAGAAGCCCTTGTAGGAAAACGAGTACACTCGTAATCTTGCATGTTACAGGGTTCAGGCCCTTGGTATTACACCAGTCACTGAACACTTTCCATTTCTGGGCATATAAGCGTCTCGTGGAGGGCGCCCGCGCCTCAGCGATGGTTTTTAGTGCTCCGCTCGCGAGGTTCCTGGGAACCCGTTGAGGGGCCATGCATGAAGGGCCCACAGATCGGGGCGGGGATGAAATATCATCCCGCTGGCCTGACTGAGGAGGTCTGGCCTCAGTGGAATCGGCCGTGGTGCAGATTGCATTTGCATCAGATCTGGAAACCATGTTTGGTTCTTCCATAGTGGGGCTATTCGTGAAGAAAAGAGAGCAGTGCACGTTCTCCTTGGAGGCGAAGAGGTCGATCTCGGCTTTGCCAAAGGTTTTCCATAACCACTGAATCGTCAGCGGGTTGAGAGCCCATTCTCCTGGGAGAATCTTGTCTCTGGATAGCATGTCTGCCCCCTGGTTCAGGGCGCCTGGCACATGCGCTGCTCTCAGCGAGCGCAAGTTGTGCTGGGACCATAAAATGAGTCTCCTGGCCATTGAATGCATGGAGCTCGACCTGAGTCCACCCTGGAGATTTATGTACGACACTACCGTCATGTTGTCCGTTCGGACCAGGACGTGTTCGTTTTTTAGATGTGGGAGCAGGGCTCTGAGAGCCAAAGCGACCGCTTTCATTTCCAGACAGTTTATGTGTAGGCGCTTCTCCGGGTTTGACCAAAAGCCGGAGACAGGCCTGCCCTCGTAAAGGGCCCCCCAACCTATTTTGGAGGCATCTGTCGTTATCATCTTTCTCCTTGTGTTCACACCCAGACTCACGCCTGACTGGTACCAGTCGGCGGCTTTCCAGTGCGTCAGGGCTTTTATACAGCCGTGGTTCGCTCTGATTAAAAAGTGTCCCGAACGCCATGCGTGAGTAGGGACGCGGCTCTTGAGCCAGCGTTGGAGAGGGGGCATATGCAACAATCCTAGCTGGAGTACGGCCGATGCTGAGGCCATGAGACCGAGCATGCTCTGAAACCGTTTGACGGGGGCGCGCGCGCCCGCCCTGAATGATGTTGCAAGGCGCCGGATGGTGAGCGCGCGCTCCGATGAGAGACGCGCTGTCATTTGCATCGAGTCTAGAACTATTCCCAGGAAAGAAATCCTCTGGCTGGGAGATAGTATGCTTTTTGCAAAATTGATTCTTAGACCCAGGCATTCTAAATGGCTGAAAATCCAAGATCTGTGTGTTATTAGCTGACTCTCTGATTGTGCTAGAACCAGCCAATCGTCGAGATAATTCAGTATTCGCACTCCCCTTCGTCTTAGGGGGGAAAGTGCTGCATCCATACATTTCGTGAATGTACGGGGAGCCAGGGACAGGCCGAACGGGAGTACTGTGTACTGGTATGACTGTCCCTCGAAAGCGAATCTCAGAAACGGCCTGTGATGAGGCGCTATTGGAATGTGAAAGTAAGCATCTTTCAGATCCACTGAGAGAAACCAATCTCCTGGGCGGACTTGCGCGAGGATATGCTTGGTTGTTAACATTCTGAACGAGCGAATCATTAGTGCTTTGTTCAGGTGTCTGAGATCTAGGATGGGGCGGAGACCGCCATCCTTTTTCGGGACGAGAAAATAGCGGCTGTAAAAACCTGTCCCGCTCAGAGAGGGGGAAACAGTTTCCACAGCGCCCTTTTCTATTAGTTTGTGCACCGCGGTGCGTAGAACATGTGAACACTCTTTTCTCACTTTCGTCTCGACCACAGTCGTAAAACGTGGTGGTCTGCGAGCGAACTGGAGCGAGTATCCGTGCTTTACTATATTCAATACCCATTTCGGCATATCTGGAATGTTTTCCCATGCCGCTGCGTGTACAGATATGGGCTGAATACAGGCTAGGGGCGGGCCGCTGTGACGTAGGGACCCGGCCAGCGAATCGCCTGAGCTCGTAGCTTTCAGAGGCGCGGGCGCGCGCTGAGCAGCTGAGTGAATGGGCGCGTGTGTGATTACAACAGCGCGCGCTGTGTTTGTAAAACTCGCAGCCTGAGCTGAGGTTGTGTTTGACACTGTAAGGGCAGTGGTAGGCACACGCGTCACTTTTATAATGTTTCCCGCTTTTACTGGGGATGAATTTATAACTGTGTGAACAGTGCTTGTGTGTAGTGGTGCGTACATGACCGTAGGCACGTGATCTACATTCATGGGAAGCGCAGCCTGAGCTGGGAATGAATTTGACACTGTTTTGACAGTATCTGGGAATGCACACTTTGTGGACATGTGAACCCTTAGTGATGCAGGCAGAAAAAGACTCTTTTTGTGTTTTCTGTGCGTCGCCGTAAAAACGGCGTTTGTTTGCAGGTGAGCGAGCTCTGTGACTGGCCCATTGACTGCTGTATGGACATATCCAGCCGCCTGTAAGGGGACTGGGTAATGTTTGAGCTTTTGCAGAGAGAGTGGTCCGGCTTTTGCGAGACACGCACTCTCTCTTCTCATTTCTGTGGCTAGGACGGCTTTCGAGGCTCAGGGTTCAGCACAATCTTGGCCGAGGACCCCGTCGCTCAGGAGGCGGCTTGCAGTTGTGAGAGCGCGAGCGGCGTCGAGCGTCAGCCTGAGGCGTGGGCTGAGAGGCAGTGGGAGCTGTTTTAGCCCGCTGCGGCTGTGGCGGTCTCTGTCTGCTCTGCGATGAGCTGGAGCGCTTTGGCAGGAAATGATGCATAGCTTGTGAAGCGTTCTGGGCCTCCGTGAAGCGTTCGGCGAAACCTTTAACCGCCGGTCCAAACAGCCCGCTGGTGGAGATAGGCGCATCGAGAAATGCGCCAGAACTCGTCCATAGAGCGGAGAAGCTTGGCTTGGAACACTTGAAGTACTGCCATTGAGTGAAGCGCTGATGCAGCTTGGCCGGCGGCGGCGTAGGCGCGACCGGCGAGAGCAGAGGTAGTGCGGCAGGGCTTCGAGGGGTGGGAAGTTTGGCTTTCCCTCCGGTGGTGGAGGGCGGGCAGAGATGATTGGCCACGGCATCCTCGAGGGGCGGCGTTCCCTCGTAGCCTCTTTCCTTCGCGCCGTCCACTGAGGAGAGCGAAGAAGAAAAAGAAGGCTTTAGGCGCGCAGAGTGGGAGGCTTTACACGACTTGGTGAGTTCGTCGTGAACTTCCGGGAAGAAGGGAGAAGGCCTTTGCCGAGGGGCCTGCTGGCGCCCCTGCAGAAACCACTCATCCAGCCGGCTCCGGGTTGGTTCTTCGGGAGAAGACCAATCGAGCCCGAGGTCTTCCACGGCCTTAGAGAGGACACGGATAATCTCAGTATCCATAGTGGAGCCCCCGCTCGTGCTAGCTAGCGTCGACGGGTCGGGGTCGAGAGTGGAGCCCGGCCAGTCGTCCGATGCAGCGTCGATGGACAAGCTGTCGTCCATTCCCCCGTCGTCCTCGGACGCGCCGAAAGTCACAAGGGCCACCGCTCTGCTAGAGGGGTGTGGGTCCGGCTGGGTGAACTGAACCGGCGGTGGGGAAGGCAAGAGCGGCGGTGAAGCACGCGGAGACTGGCTCGGCGTGACGTCACTGAGCTCAGGTTCAGGAAGCCTCTGTGAGCGGCGCTTTTTCTTAGTGCGCGGCTCAAACAGAGGGGTGGCGATGGGCTCACTCACGGCGAAAGCGGCGAGGCGAGCCCGTATTGCGGAGAGACCCAGGTCATCACATTCCGAGCATCCGCCCTTGGTCAATGCAGCTTCTGCATTGCCCAGGCAGCGAGCGCAGATGATGTGACGATCCCCGTCCGGGAGAAGGTCTCTGCACGACGCGCAGGAAGGCATTTGAAACAACGCCTTATTGGAAAATTGCTCTTTCACAAATGTCGCGGGGCGGACAGATGTAAAATACTTGCGTATATGGCGCGCCGGATGGCTCAGTAGGAGGTGCTTGAAGGCGGCTGAAGGTGCCGACGTCCTCGTAGCAATCCCGCTGGTATGCTTTTCCACGGCGGCGAAGGCTTCCAATAATCCGGAGGATCCAGCGAAGAAGGTGTTCGCTGAAGGAGATTAAATCTAAAGAACTCTCATGACGGGGCGCCCAATATATAGCTCTTGGCCACGCCCATCTTGGCGGGCTCTGACGCGCGCGGGCGCGAAGCGCGCTCATTGGTCGCGCATTCAGAGTCGCCCGTCATTGGTTCGAGCAAGTTGCCGCAGCACAGCCAATGACTGAGCTCTGTCGTTCATTGCTGTCAGCTGTGCAGCCGCAATGCGTTTTACATAAAGACTTCAATATTCTCGAGAAAAAGAGTTTTCCCATAGCGTAAGCTACTTACGCAATAGGAGAGACCTCTCGAAAGGGAACGAATTTTAAAGTCATTTATTCGTTTTTGCCTGTGAACTAAAAAACGAAAAATCAAGCCGAAACCTCGTTTTTCGTTTTTTTGAAAAAACGAATAAGGTGCCGTTTTGGTCAGGGGATCTCTGGATAATCCGTAATTCGTTTGTAATTATAAAACGAAAATACCGTTTTTCTGTTTTTTGTTTCAAAACGAAAAACCAAATAACCGTTTTTGGTGTCAGAATCAAAAAACGAAAAAATAAATTAAAAACGGACCATTTTTCGTTTTGGTTGATCATTTTATCGTTATTACTTTTTGAACAAAGAATGAAGAGAGTCTTTGAACTTCAGTCAATTCGTTTTTCGTTTATAAACCAAAAACGGAAGTCACGTGGTCTATTCCTTTATTGGAAGCGAAAGTAACCGGTAGCACTTTTCAAAATAAAAGTAACTATAGTTAGCGAGGCGATTGTAAACTAAAACTGAACAAATATAACGTTTTTAAGTACAACTAAAGTAGCACTGGGTGTGAAAAAAAAAACACTTTAGTTAACTGAAATAAAAATTAAAACTAATAAAATAATAACTCTGGCTGTTAGGGAGAATTAAACTTTTGGTGACCTTTAACTTCAGATTAAGACAAGTGAACTCATTTTATATGTAGCTTAGGATAGCAGGTAGCCTATTCATTTATAAGTTTCTATTATTTAATTCACATTTTAGTTTTGTAACATATTTATAGCCCTTCTTGCTATGTGGAAGCTCAACCAGCAGAGGTCACTCTACCCCCATCTGTGCACCGACTCTTTCTGTGGCACAACAGGCAACAAGGGTTTGACCTTTTGACTTGTGTTTATATCAAAGAGAAGGCAAGCACTGCTACCAACAGAAGCTAATCACTGAGTTTGAAGGGTGTGCAGAACTTCACCTGGATACAACTAAAAACTAAAAGAATCTGTGTCAGACAGTTGAAAGATTTGCAGTTGAATTTCATGCCGCATATTTTTTGGGTTTCAAAAACAACAGTGTAGCTACAGGAAAACCAGAGACTTGAAAAAGTCAAATAGAGACTTGAATATCTTTCGGCTTCCCTGAAGTCATAAATATGACAATCTTTTGGTTTCCCTGAAAATAATCCTAATAATACTTTTTTCATTAATAATTTTTTTTTATCCAAAACTACTTATTCAATCACATGAAATATGGACAGATATTTACTATGACACTGTACTACCAACATATTAATGTAAGTGGGAAGAAAGACAACTGTATAGTTCAATATAGGCTGGATCATTAAAAAGGAGATATAACATATTGTCCCACAAATTGAAGTAAGAAAATCATGTTCTAACCGTGACACAAATCTAATTGTAGTCAGTCACTTTGTTTTTGCCATACTTGGTAACCATTTTATAAAAGCAAAAACTCAGTTCAAGCAGGATTATGTGTCTGTTATATCACAGTTAAGGAGGTTGTCAGCCCAACATGAACAGTGCCCCTTAAGTATGATATAATAAGTGTATACTGAAGCCTGAAGTGAGCTATTGCTTAGATATTAAGATGCTTCAATACCAGGACTCTAGCTGACCATGTTTCTATTAATAAGAGAACAATCGGCCTTTGTTTTTTAGTGAGCATCTTTATACCATTTGTTCGTTCAACCATCTGACTGCTGTTTCCTGTTTCTATGGTAATGTTTACTGTACTGCATGCAATTAGAAAAACATACCCCCCCCCCACACACACACACACACAAACACACAAACACATACTTGGGATGATGAATGATTTAACTTCACTTTTATTTTACTTTACACAACTACCAAGAGTACAGAGCACTGCCTTCCCCTGGTGATTCATCAAACAGAATTAAACAAAAAACTTAAAGCACTAAAAGATCTGAAAGTCCCAGAGCTAGAGATCATTTTTGACTGAGTAATGCTAGGTTTCACACACAAGTAGGTCTACATAACTAATGAGAACTACAAGTTGCATAAAAATATTTAATCTACTTAACTAACATAATAAGTATATTACACTGGAGAAGAATGCAAATGAAAATAAAAAGTATGCAACTTTATAGATTTGTTTTGGAAGAGTTTTGTTTTGACACAGAAGGGGTAACACTAGATGGTGGAAGCTGAGAGTTTTTAGCAGCAATAGTGCCATAGAAAGATGAGCTGGTTTTGATGGCCGTTTTTAATTGGTTTTTCGTTTTTTGATTCTGACACCAAAAACGGTTATTTGGTTTTTCGTTTTGAAACAAAAAACAGAAAAACGGTATTTTCGTTTTATAATTACAAACGAATTACGGATTATCCAGAGATCCCCTGACCCGTTTTCTCGTTTCTGCTTATTTCGTTTCAAATTGGAAAACAAACTATCAAAACGTACACGGACCTTTCTGTTATTTACCCTCACAGATTAAGACTTATCTTATTAAATGCTGTGGACAGTAAAGTGTTCTCAATATTATAAAGATCGATGCCATCGAACTAAGAGCAAGCACACGAAAAGGATTGACAAAAAATGACCAGCAGGTGTCGCACTGCACCTCCCTCAGCTGTGATCACCTGGAGCCACTTGAGAAAACAGTTCTATATCCTGCCATGATTCAAAACTGAAAATAAAGTTCTGAAAGTTTGAAACTAAGTGTTCGAAAACTCAAAATCTTACAAAAAAAAAGTTTTGCAAGATCGAAAAATAAGATTTGCAAGCTTGCAAAATGTAAAAAAATTAAAAATATACTGAAGCCTGAAGTGAGCTATTGCTTAGATATTAAGATGCTTCAATACCAGGACTCTAGCTGATCATGTTTCTATTAATAAGAGAACAATCGGCCTTTGTTTTTTAGTGAGCATCTTTATACCATTTGTTCGTTCAACCATCTGACTGCTGTTTCCTGTTTCTATGGTAATGTTTACTGTACTGCATGCAATTAGAAAAACATACCCCCCCCCCCCCCACACACACACACAAACACATACTTGGGATGATGAATGATTTAAGTTCACTTTTATTTTACTTTACACAACTACCAAGAGTACAGAGCACTGCCTTCCCCTGGTGATTCATCAAACAGAATTAAACAAAAAACTTAAAGCACTAAAAGATCTGAAAGTCCCAGAGCTAGAGATCATTTTTGACTGAGTAATGCTAGGTTTCACACACAAGTAGGTCTACATAACTAATGAGAACTACAAGTTGCATAAAAATATTTCATCTACTTAACTAACATAATAAGTATATTACACTGGAGAAAAATGCAAATGAAAATAAAAAGTATGCAACTTTATAGATTTGTTTTGGAAGAGTTTTGTTTTGACACAGAAGGGGTAACACTAGATGGTGGAAGCTGAGAGTTTTTAGCAGCAATAGTGCCATAGAAAGATTAGCTGGTTTTGATGGCCGTTTTTAATTGGTTTTTCGTTTTTTGATTCTGACACCAAAAACGGTTATTTGGTTTTTCGTTTTGAAACAAAAAACAGAAAAACGGTATTTTCGTTTTATAATTACAAACGAATTACGGATTATCCAGAGATCCCCTGACCCGTTTTCTCGTTTCTGCTTATTTCGTTTCAAATTGGAAAACAAACTATCAAAACGTACACGGACCTTTCTGTTATTTACCCTCACAGATTAAGGCTTATCTTATTAAATGCTGTGGACAGTAAAGTGTTCTCAATATTATAAAGATCGATGCCATCGAACTAAGAGCAAGCACACGAAAAGGATTGACAAAAAATGACCAGCAGGTGTCGCACTGCACCTCCCTCAGCTGTGATCACCTGGAGCCACTTGACAAAACAGTTCTATATCCTGCCATGATTCAAAACTGAAAATAAAGTTCTGAAAGTTTGAAACTAAGTGTTCGAAAACTCAAAATCTTACAAAAAAAAGTTTTGCAAGATCGAGAAATAAGATTTGCAAGCTTGAAAAATGTAAAAAAATTAAAAATATCTCTGCAAACATTATGTTGTTTTTGAGATTTCCTTCTTCAGAACTGCAAAAAATTTTTACGATGTTGCGCAAACAATTTTTCAGAGTTTCAAATTTGTCAGTGTTCTCCCACTGTATTATGGGATTAATATCCTGCCATGATTCAAAACTGAAAATAAACTTCTGAAAGGTTGAAACTAAGTGTTCGAAAACTCAAAATCTTAAAAAAAAAAAGTTTTGCAAGATCGAAAAATAAGATTTGCAAGCTTGCAAAATGTAAAAAAATTAAAAAATATCTCTGCAAACATTATGTTGTTTTTGAGATTTCCTTCTTCAGAACTGCAACATTTTTTTTACGATGTTGCGCAAACAATTTTTCAGAGTTTCAAATTTGTCAGTGTTCTCCCACTGTATTAGTTTGTTTTCCAGGTTTGAAACCTTGTAAATGGTGATCTGAAAACTGGTGTGCAAATGTGTGAAAAAAAGTTTTGAAACTCTGAAAACAGAGTTTTGTAGGCTTGCAAAGGGGTAAAAAAAAATTAATCTCTGCAAACATAATTTTGTTTTTGAGTTTTCCTTCTTCAGAAGTGCAACACTCTTTTTTACGGTGTTGTGCAATCATTTTTTCAGAGTTTCGAATTTGTCATTGTTCTCCCAGTGTATAGTTTGTTTTCCAGATTTGAAACCTTGTAAATGGTGATCTGAAAACTGGTGTGCGAATAGGTGAAAAAAAGTTTTAAAAACTCTGAAAACTGAGGTTCGAAAGGGCGAAACATTACATTACATTGTATACTATTGCAGACTATTTTTTTCAGAGCTGAGTTTACAACACCCACTTTTGCGGAGATACGCCCACACAGTTGCGAGCTTGCGACTCACGTGATTTGTGGCAGCGTTGTCACGAGCTCTGCTCTGAAACTCTGAAACTCAGACTGAGCGAAAATGAAGTTTCGCAACCTCGCAACCTGGAGGGAGGGCCTTCTGCTCTTGGCCAATGCTTTGCTGTCTGCTGACCTACAAGTCAAGTCAAATAGTCAAGTCAAATATATTTATATAGCGCTTTTCACAATACAGATTGTATCAAAGCTGCTTCACAGTATCAATCAAAACAACTTAATGTTTGTTTATTACTGGAAAAAAGACATCCAAGTTTGGTAGAGCTGATCAATGGTATGATTGGTTAATTAATTTGAATATCCCCAACTGAGCAAGCCTAAGGCAACAGTACAGTCCAATCACAAGTCGTATTTACTGGAAAGGTGGGATTGACCGACTGCTCCGCCAATGACGAAAGCGTATGGGATGAATATAATATATTCATGCATTCTAGAAACTATGGAACGCGATCGGGGCCAATAGTCTTTAAACGAAACGCGTGAAATTTGACCGCGTCAACACGCACTGTTTGTCCGCGTTACGCGGCAATTTTTTACGTGTTTCTTTTGAACGCGTAGACACGCTCATTTCGGTCGTGTTAAGGCGTCAGTTGTCGTCGCGTTACTTTAGTGCGTGTAAAGACGCACAGTTTTACCATGTTAAGACGACCATTTTGAACGTGTTTCTTAACGCGCACATTCTGTACATATTGAAGTGTAATATTTTAAAAAAGCAGACTTACCTTTATATGTACCTAAATATTAATCCTTTAGTTTATTGTGGCATTGCTTTACTGACTACTGTGCTAGAGTAAAGTAATGTTACAATGTATATTAAGTAAGTCAAGTGCTAATTATCCATATTATACAATTATTATAATGTATATGGGTTATTATTTGTTTTTGTTTTAAGTTATAATTTCCCAAAGTATTATAGGCTAAGTTACACAGCACATATTTATAACTAAACACACACACACACACACACACACACACATTAATTTATTCTCTTTCACATAGCCTAATAATGTTTTGTAATTTGGTGTTTAATTGGTTGTATAGTTTGTTTCTGCTGTTCTGTCTGTATTGTTTCCAGGAACATCATCTTGGCTGCAGGCTGATGAGTGCTATAATAAAATTACTACATTATATTTAACATGTGTTATGATATTCATTATACTTTTATTATTAATATGTTATTTACATATAAACTTGTCTTTAGGAATCCATAAGATTCCTAATAGTGGCAAGAATAACTTTGTTAAACCTTTAGGGGTGGTTTCCCAGACAGCGTTTATATTAAGACAGGAGTAGGCCTTAATCTTCTTAATCATGTTTTAAAAACACAGATTAAGTACAGATTACTAACAAACTAATTTCCAGATTTCTTTTCTTTTATTCCAAAGCTGATGTGTGCAATTTTTTTTTTTGCTTGCATTAAAATAATTGTCTTTCTTGTTTTAGTTTTTTTATTGCAGTCTTTTTTGTTGCTTCCATTTATGCTTCTCAGTTCCATGCAATTTTAAGATTTTCTTGGTTCATTCCATACGCGACCTCGGTCAGTTTGTTTTATCGTTTTTTCAAATTGCTAAGACACTAAAAGTGAAATTTGAGGCTTACTCGGTGAAACCATTCACTCATGTACCCAATCTTTAGACCAAGTCTGCAAAAATACAAGGACATTATATGCTTTGCACTCAGTTTGCATTTGAAAAACAAACTTTTTGCAAAACTCTAAACACATTTCTCTACATTACACACATCATTCAAAACTAACAGCTCTTGTGTTTCATTTGGGAAACACTGCCATTTAAATGCCACATTAATTTACTGATGACCTACAGCCAATAATCATGTGGGAAAACACTTGTATAAATTGATCACTTAGAAATCAAAACTCAGTTTTGAGAAAGACAGAAATTATTTTTACTATTATTATATATTATTAAATTATTTTTTATTATTTTCAAGACATTTTGGACAATTTCATGCTCCCAACTTTGTGGGAACAGTTTGTAGATGGCCCTTTCTGTTCTAACATGACTGCGCACCTGTCCTGACTCGACCCGATAGAACAGCTGTGGGATGAATTAGAGCGGAGACTGCGAGCCATCAGTAAGCTGGTGTGTGGTGGGTGTTCTATGGCTGTTCTATGAGCAATATGGCTGCCATCGCATCATCCAGGTGGATGCTGCACATTGGAGTCACTTTGGTGACTTTGTGTGTTCCCATGTGCACCCAGGAACCCTGCATCTTCCCTTCTGGTAACACATTATTTGCCATTGTGAGGTATTGTCCAAGACATCCTTGAAAAGTACCCCTTATCGCACAACGTTTCCCTGAGGCAACAAAAAGAAAAACTAATTTTGTGAACGTAAAATAAAATAAAAAACTTCATAAAACCTGTCAAATGGCTTCTCTACACCTTCATGCACACAAATATTTTTTTATATACGGTTCGTGTCAATTTAAATAAGATTACTAAAGCAAATAATCTTGCTTTCTTCTCACACCATATGCTCCTGTGATCATGTGTCAGAAAAGGACGTCCCACCTTCAAATGGTGCTTGATAGTGACTCCCAAACCTTATTGTACTTTTTCAAAGATTCTAATTGGTTGCAATCATTTAAAGAAAAATGTACCGAACATACTGTAGGGCTTAAGAAAACTTTCCGTTGCCTGAGGGCGATGCTGTGCTGTAGAGGGTTAATATTTAACCTTTAAACATTTCCTGTTTCCCCCCCCCCAGAACTCTTATATCAATGAATTATGTTTAAAATATAGATATCATTATATATTATATATATCATTAGTTTATTTACCTAAATTGCTGGATTTAATAAATCATTTTAATAGTAAATAAACATGTTTTTCACATTATTTCACTTAAATACAAAAAACCTTCCAGTAGCTATGTAGCATGCAACGAACAGTTAAAACATATAATACCGGTAGATCATGCATTAAGTGTCTCTGCTGTCCTTTTGTGGGAAAAATGACATAAAATGGCATTTAATGATTATTGCCGCTAGATGGCCTTAACTTTTGTACCTGATCGCGTTTCATACTGAGAAAGAACGTAGGACAACTTAAAAGGGCATGACAAATCATGACATAAGGCTGACATCACACAACGTACCAATGCATTATCGCTCATGAACAATTATAACGTCTGATGTTTGCATACGTGCAGACCAGTATACCATTACGACATCCTTCAAGAATAAACAAGACTTCTGAGGTTTGTATACGTATATACCAATCAGAGACATACAGGTCCTTCTCAAAAAATTAGCATATTGTGATAAAGTTAATTATTTTCCATAATGTAATGATAAAAATTAAACTTTCATATGTTTTAGATGCATTGCACACCAACTGAAATATTTCAGGTCTTTTATTGTTTTAATACTGATGATTTTGGCATACAGCTCATGAAAACCCAAAATTCCTATCTAAAAAAATTAGCATATCATGAAAAGGTTCTCTAAACGAGCTATTAACCTAATCATCTGAATCAACTAATTAACTCTAAACACCTGCAAAAGATTCCTGAGGCTTTTAAAAACTCCCAGCCTGTTTCATTACTCAAAACCGCAATCATGGGTAAGACTGCCGACCTGACTGCTGTCCAGAAAACCATCATTGACACCCTCAAGCAAGAGGGTAAGACACAGAAAGAAATTGCGGCGTGGCATGGAGGCAATCAGCCTGTGGCACTGCTGAGGTGTTATGGAGGCCCAGGATGCTTCGATAGCGGCCTTAAGCTCATCCAGAGTGTTGGGTCTTGCATCTCTCAACTTTCTCTTCACAATATCCCACAGATTCTCTATGGGGTTCAGGTCAGGAGAGTTGGCAGGCCAATTGAGCACAGTAATACCATGGTCAGTAAACCATTTACCAGTGGTTTTGGCACTGTGAGCAGGTGCCAGGTCGTGCTGAAAAATGAAATCTTCATCTCCATAAAGCTTTTCAGCAGATGGAAGCATGAAGTGCTCCAAAATCTCCTGATAGCTAGCTGCATTGACCCTGCCCTTGATAAAACACAGTGGACCAACACCAGCAGCTGACATGGCACCCCAGACCATCACTGACTGTGGATACTCCAGTGCTGCTTATCTGTAGCCCAGGTCAGGCGCTTCTGCCGCTGTTTCTGGTTCAAAAGTGGCTTGACCTGGGGAATGCGGCACCTGTAGCCCATTTCCTGCACACGCCTGTGCACGGTGGCTCTGGATGTTTCTACTCCAGACTCAGTCCACTACTTCCGCAGGTCCCCCAAGGTCTGGAATCGGTCCTTCTCCACAATCTTCCTCAGGGTCCGGTCACCTCTTCTCGTTGTGCAGCGTTTTTTGCCACACTTTTTCCTTCCCACAGACTTCCCACTGAGGTGCATTGATACAGCACTCTGGGAACAGCCTATTTGTTCAGAAATTTCTTTCTGTGTATTACCCTCTTGCTTGAGGGTGTCAATGATGGCCTTCTGGACAGCAGTCAGATCGGCAGTCTTACCCATGATTACGGTTTTGAGTAATGAAACAGGCTGGGAGTTTTTAAAAGCCTCAGGAATCTTTTGCAGGTGTTTAGAGTTAATTAGTTGATTCAGATGATTAGGTTAATAGCTCGTTTAGAGAACCTTTTCATGATATGCTAATTTTTTGAGACAGGAATTTTGAGTTTTCATGAGCTGTATGCCAAAATCATCAGTATTAAAACAATAAAAGACCTGAAATATTTCAGTTGGTGTGCAATGAATCTAAAATATATGAAATTTAAATTTTTATCATTACATTATGGAAAATAATGAACTTTATCACAATATGCTAATTTTTTGAGAAGGACCTGTACGTACCATCGCGTCACATATGCAAATATAGTCTCAAATACAGCAATTTCATTGGCTACTGTGCTTTTTGACGCGTTAACGCGAACAAACAGTGCGTGTTGACGCGGTCAAATTTCACGCGTTTCGTTTAAAGACTATTGGCCCCGATCGCGTTCCATAAGAAACGGAGCAATGAATGCACGCGTGTCACCTGATCAACAATTGCACATCTTGTTGCATGCGCAAGTTCTGAGCTACATTAATACAAAATCGAGGTTTTGTATTAACAACTATATGGCTCTAGTTGTACAAAATTCTGCACATTCATGTGATTCTGGATTTTGCGCACACAGGTTGTATTGTATTAGTTTAAATGTAGTGACGCACATTTATGAATTTGTCAAATAGATGTGTAGTTGTGCCCACATTAATAACTAGCACCAGGCCTATTCATTTGTAGTTGTTTGTGTGTGGGTTGTGAAATGCTTAAAAACCCGCGAAAAGAAAGTCTCAAAATCCAAATGAATCAAATGAGATTGACTCAGAAAAGATGTCAATGAATGCAGGCGCGTCACCAGATCCACACATGTACGTCTTCTTTGTTGGATGCGCAAATTATGATACACTAATACAAAAGAAAACATTTGTATTCACAAAAATGTCTCTATTTGTACAAATTGCAAATCTTGTGCGATGTCCTAAACTGCCGAGATAGATAATTACACAAGCATGCCATGGCTGGACGTCCAATGACATGTCCGATACGCAAACGAATGACTCATTTTCTTTTACGCAAAACAACTGACCTGTCCAACACTGAACTCACCAGACCTCTGAATCGGTGTATAAAAAATCGGTAACACTTATAGATTAGTTAACATTTACTATTAACAAACTGCACTTCTACAGCATTGTTAATATTAATGTAAATATTTAGAGAGTCTGTATAGGCCCACTATATGTGTTGTAGCCATTAAATAAGCGCATTTAGTTTCCTTTTTGTTAAAATATTATAATGTTATTTTTTTCACATCTATGCTGTTTATGAAAATTGACCAGCATGAGTAAGATGGATGCGCAATATATCGGAAGATATGATGGGTCAGACATGATTTTGACCACTACATTAAGTTTTGTTTTGTAGAAAGCCTTTCTTTAAAGTGAATTTCGTTTTGTATAAATTGTATCTTAATTTTTCATCAACCAATTGCCTGGATATAATAAATAAGAAGCAAATAGCTGACAATATGATCATGGAGGCGCGGGCGCGATTGCATTGCACATGAGCTGGAGCATCTCATTATAAATTTTGCTCATTTAAATAATAGTGTGTGTGTGTGTGTGTGTGTGTGTGTGTATATAGCCTATATATATATATATATATATATATATATATATATATATATATATATACATACATACACACACACATACACATACATATATATATATATATATATATATATATATATATATATATATGTATATATATATATATATAATTGCGCAGCTCCCCCTGTCAATGATCTAGCACCCCCTCAGCACCTGAGTTAAAGATTATCTGGCGCTGCCCCTGTCGAAAAGCCTTTGGTTGTGGATAGTAAAACATTTCTGCAACATTAATCAAGTTAATTGATAATTGTGCTTGCACGTGTTAATCATTTTGATACTATATTTTGATACAGCACTTTGGCCAACAGCTGTTTTTTTAAATGTGCTCTATAAATACATATGACTGACTATATTCATCCCATAGACTTTCGTCATTGGCGGAGCAGTCGGTCAATCCCACCTTTCCAGTAAATACGACTTGTGATTGGACTGTAGGTCAGCAGACAGCAAAGCATTGGCCAAGACCAGAAGGCCCTCCCTCCAGGCTTTTTAAAGTTGCGAGGTTGCGAAGCTTCATTTTCGCTCAGTCTGAGTTTCAGAGTTTCAGAGCAGAGCTCGTGACAACGCTGCCACAAATCACGTGAGTCGCAAGCTCGCAACTGTGTGGGCGTATCTCCGCAAAGTGGGTGTTGTAAACTCAGCTCTGAAAAAAATAGTCTGCAATAGGAGTGGACATGTAATGTAATGTAATAAGTTTCGCCCTTTCGAACCTCAGTTTTCAGAGTTTTTAAAACTTTTTTCACCTATTCGCACATCAGTTTTCAGATCACCATTTACAAGGTTTCAAATCTGGAAAACAAACTATACACTGGGAGAACAGTGACAAATTCCAAACTCTGAAAAAATGATTGCACAACACTGTAAAAAAGAGTGTTGCACTTCTGAAGAATGAAAACTCAAAAACAAAATTATGTTTGCAGCGATTTAATTTTTTTTACCACTTTGCAAGCCTGCAAAACTCAGTTTTCAGAGTTTCAAAACTTTTTTTCACACATTCGCACACCAGTTTTTAGATCACCATTTACAAGGTTTCAAACCTGGAAAACAAACTAATACAGTGGGAGAACACTGACAAATTTGAAACTCTGAAAAATTGTTTGCGCAACATCGTAAAAAAAATGTTGCAGTTCTGAAGAAGGAAATCTCAAAAACAACAATGTTTGCAGAGATATTTTAAATTTTTTTACATTTTGCAAGCTTGCAAATCTTATTTTTCGATCTTGCAAAACTTTTTTTTTTAAGATTTTGAGTTTTCGAAAACTTAGTTTCAACCTTTCAGAAGTTTATTTTCAGTTTTGAATCATGGCAGGATATTAATCCCATAACAGAGAGAGTGTCCCCTGTCAATCTGTGTGTGTGTGTGTGTGTGTGTGTGTGTCTGTGTGGGGAGGGGGGGTCTCTTCGGGTGATAGTTTAAACACAAAATCATATAAATAGGGCTATACTGCCCTCTTGTGTCCAAAATTATATTTATATATAAGTATATTACATATGTGACTGAGGATGTTGTGTTTTATTGGGAGTGTACACATATATAAGTAAACAGTTTGCAGTCTGAATGATCGCGCCCGCGCCTCTCTCTCTCACACACGCACACACACACGCGCGCGCACACCCGCACACGCACACACACACACACACACAGTTCGATCGCGCCCGTGCCTCTCTCTCTCACACACACACGCACACACACACACAGTTCCATCGCGCGCGCCACCGCAGGCGCGGGTGCGATCGAACTGTGTGTGTGTGAGAGAGAGAGAGAGGCAGGGAAATCATTTTATACGGAAATCAATTATTTATAATTCAGATGAGAATAAAGTTAGTGTTAATTAAAATTAAGGAACATTGCCTTTTCTGTTTTAATGATATTCAGAACAGAAAAACTAAGAGACAACATAATGATGAATAATCTTAAGATATTATATCGTATGCTATGTGTTGTGAATACACCCATGTTAAACATTAAAATTGACTTCCATTGCATATCATAGAACACATAAGCGTAAAATATAATTACATTAATAAACCTGTACAAAGACCTCCAGATAAATACTGGGCTTCTATATTTACACATTTAAGTGCTGAAAAAGAGCTATGACATCCTATGACATTAAAAATTATTCTATATTTAAATTATCTCATATATGTGGCTTTTGTGGTTCACGATCATAGGCCCCCCCTGTCCCAAATGGCACAATTCATATGAATACTCGGTCTTGTGTACTTATTTCATGTGTCTGTTAAATCCATGAGACCCATGGATGAGGTGTCTCATTTTTCATTTTAGGTTTCAGAAGGTTGCTCACGCCTACTTTGTGGTTGATATGTGCCCTCGATGCGCACTTGATGCACCCAAACTGATGCAAGCTCTACAGCACACTTCTTTTCGACAGTCAAAGCAGGGTTACGTTTTTGCACTTCGTGCACAATAATCCTAAAGGCACCAGGGTGGTGGTGCCACCGGCTTCTTTTTTATATATATATATATATATATATAGCTGCGAGCAGCGATGAAGGGCCAAAGCCGGCCACACCGCCACCCCGGTGCGTTTAGGTAACTAAAGGAACCAGGGTTGCGGTGCCACCGGCTTGGGCCCATAATCGCTGCTCGCAGCTATATTTAGGGCCCAAGCCTTGAAAAGGCGAAGGCCCTATTGTTTTCCTAAGGATTATTAGGGCCCAAGCCTTGAAAAGGCGAAGGCCCTATTGTTTTCCTTAGGATTATTTATTAGGGCCCAAGCCCTGAAAGGGCGCAGAGCCCTATTGTTTTCCTTAGGATTATTATTAGGGCCCAAGCCTTGAAAAGGCGAAGGCCCTATTGTTTTCCTAAGGATTATTTATTAGGGCCCAAGCCCTGAAAGGGCGCAGAGCCCTATTGTTTTCCTTAGGATTATTATTAGGGCCCAAGCCTTGAAAAGGCGAAGGCCCTATTGTTTTCCTAAGGATTATTAGGGCCCAAGCCTTGAAAAGGCGAAGGCCCTATTGTTTTCCTAAGGATTATTTATTATTAGGGCCCAAGCCTTGAAAAGGCGAAGACCCTATTGTTTTCCTTAGGATTATTATTATTTTTTTTCTCTTTTATTTTTCTTACGACTATTCGGGCACTTTTGGGGCCCTTAACGTGCCCGAAAACTAAAATATATTAGATCAATATATATGTTTTCCTTAAAATTTTTGAAAACCTATGCAATATGATGGATGTCCAAAAGATGGCACTCACAGACTATTTTTAAATGGGGTTGGATAAATATCTTTTTGCTTTTAAACTGTCTGTGTGTGTGTGTATGTGTGTGTGTGTGTGTGTGTGTGTGTGTGTGTGTGTGTGTGTGTGTGTGTGTGTGTGTGTGTGTGTGTGTGTGTGTGTGTGTGTGTGTGTGTGTGATTGAGTCTTGGTGTCTGTTAGTGACAAGAGTTTAACCCTTGTTCAAGCTTAAGTTTAAGGCCTTGTCTTTTTGGGTATATATCATTAAGTTGGCTTGTGAGAGCCAACTTACTGAAATCCTACTTAAACTTATTAAGTTGGCTTGTGAGAGCCAACTTACTGAAATCCTATTTAAACTTATTATTATTAAGTTGGCTTGTGAGAGCCAACTTACTGAAATCCTACTTAAACTTATTAAGTTGGCTTGTGAGAGCCAACTTACTGAAATCCTACTTAAACTTATTAGTGTGAATGCTTCAAGCATTCACACTATTGAAATCCAAATCTTTATTATTATTCCGTATTCTTCCGTGGTCGCTTTCAACTCCTCTCTACTTTGTGCTACAAAAACCATTCAAGTATCAAAATGTTCAGCTTTTCAATGACTTGTGTGCTATTATTTTTCTTTTTTATACCTTTTATAATTTTTAAACTATTAAGCTTTTTGTGCATTTTTTTTTAACATTTAAGTGCGGATGAGAGAGACTGTTCAGAGCTAGAGCACGTGATGTCATCTGCTAGAGTGAGCCAGCTTGAAAATTAATCGTAAAAAATAATTTTTAAATCGCTGGCCTGGCCACAATTTTAACTCTTCGGGCATGTAATTATACTTGAAACGTAGGTGTTTGTGTTGTGGTTCCTCACGTGTGTTTAGTAAATCCCTCGGACTTATAATTTTTTCTCTGTGTCCTTCCAAAGGACAAGAGTGACAGACAATCCTCCATTGGCAGCAATTATAAATTCAGGTCAAACTTTAGTGATCAGAGCATTACGGACCAGTTTTTCAACTCGCCAAAGTGGTCCCTTTTTTCAACTCTATCCACACAAAAAATACATCACATCGTTCACAAAGGCCTTGTCTCGCTCATGGTCAGGTCATTTCGCCGATACAACCTATAGTTTTGTCTCTAGGGAGGTTTGTTTGAGGCCAAGTATCAGCGATTTTGGCCTCTGTCTAAATAGGAAAGCTGATTGCACAGGTGATGTTGATTAGACAAGATCAAAGGGAGACACACATAATTGCTCCTGTGTTCTGATTGGTGGACAGTCACTGAGCTCTTTTCTGAAGGAACTTTAATTACTACAGGTTTTTGTTGCATTTATGCTTCTGCTTCTCCTGTTCTCCCTCCCTCTTCCTTCCTCTTCTCCTCCTTCCATCCTCTACTCCTCCTGTCCTCCTCTTCTCCCCTCCTTTCCTAATCTCTTCTTCTCCTTTCTACTCCTCCTTTTATCCTCTTCTATCTATCTGCCTGTCTAACTATTTGACTTTCTGTGTCCAAATTATCTATCTATCTATCTATCTATCTATCTATCTATCTATCTATCTATCTATCTATCTATCTATCTATCTATCTATCTATCTATCTATCTATCCATCCATCCATCCATCCATCCATCCATCCATCTATCTATCTATCTATCTATCTATCTATCTATCTATCTATCTATCTATCTATCTATCTATCTATCTATCTATCTATCTATCTATCTATCTATCTATCTATCTATCTATCTATCTATCTATCTATCTATCTATCTATCTATCTATCCCTCTGTCTTTCTCTACCTTTCTTTTTTTGCTCTCCTTTACTTCTCTACCTCTGTCTCTTTCTCTACCCCTTTATTTATTTACTTCTGTCTACTTCTCTACCTCTCTAATTAAACTCTTTAGTTTTCTACAATTTTTTTTTAATCTTTTTTTGCATTTCAGCTTATTAATGCATTTGAATTGAGCTTTTTTTTGCATTTTTGCTCTGTTTTGCAGTTGTTTGTGCATCTCAGCTTGTTTAGCAATATTTTGCAGTTGTTTGTGCATTTCATTTAAGCATTTCAAGCATTCACACGCATGTTCCGCAGGAAATGCAATTTTTCTAGTTATTATTAAGTTGGCTTGTGAGAGCCAACTTACTGAAATCCTATTTAAACTTATTATTATTAGTGGTGCTTGCTGAAAGCAAGGCAACACTAGTGTTCTCTTGCATACTTATTATTAGTGTGAATGCTTCAAGCATTCACACTATTGAAATCTAAATCTTAATTAGTGTGAATGCTTTCAAGCGTTCACACTATTGAAATCCAAATCTTTATTAGTGTGAATGCTTCAAGCATTCACACTATTGAAATCCAAATCTTTATTATTATTCCGTATTCTTCCGTGGTCGCTTTCTTCTCCTCTCTACTTTGTGCTACAAAAACCATTCAACTATCAAAATGTTCAGCTTTTAAATGACTTGTGTGCTATTACTTTTCTTTTTGATGTGACTTTCAGATTTCTTAAAAATTAATATTAAAAACCATAAAAATCCCATTGACTTTCATTGCAACATGTTCAAATTGAGCCAAGACTACGGTGGCCCAGTAGTGTACAACACAAAAACTCAAATCTAAACTCGCTGAAGCCATAGACTCAATTAAACTACCATTCTATATGTACTAATGAATCTATCTATCTATCTATCTATCTATCTATCTATCTATCTATCTATCTATCTATCTATCTATCTATCTATCTATCTATCTATCTATCTATCTATCTATCTATCTATCTATCTATCTATCTATCTATCTATCTTTCTTTCTTTCTTTCGAAGTAATCTTTCTTTCTTTCGAACTAATCTTTCTTTCTTTCGAACTAATCTTTCTTTCTTTCTTTCGAACTAATCTTTCTTTCTTTCTTTCGAAGTAATCTTTCTTTCTTTCTTTCGAAGTAATCTTTCTTTCTTTCGAACTAATCTTTCTTTCTTTCTTTCAAACTAATCTTTCTTTCTTTCTTTCTTTCGAACTAATCTTTCTTTCTTTCTTTCGAACTAATCTTTCTTTCTTTCTTTATTTCTTTCGAACTAATCTTTCTTTCTTTCTTTCGAACTAATCTTTCTTTCTTTCGAACTAATCTTTCTTTCTTTCTTTATTTCTTTCTTCCTTTATTTTATCTACCTAATCTTTCTTTCTTTCTTTCTTTCTTTCTTTCTTTCTTTCTTTCTTTCTTTCTTTCTAACTAATCTTTCTTTCTTTCTTTCTTTCTTTCTTTCTGTCTTTCTTTCTTTCTTTCTTTCTAACTAATCTTTCTTTCTTTCTTTCTTTCTTTCTTTCTTTCTTTCTTTCTTTCTTTCTTTCTTTCTTTCTTTCTTTCTTTCTTTCTTTCTTTCTTTCTTTCTTTCTTTTTTCTACCTAATCTTTCTTTCTTTCTTTCTTTATAATCTTTCTTTCTTTCTTTCTAACTAATCTATCTTTCTTTCTTTCTATCTAATCTATCTTTCTTTCTTTCTAACTAATCTTTCTTTCTTTCTTTCTTTCTTTCTTTTTTCTACCTAATCTTTCTTTCTTTCTTTCTTTTTTCTACCTAATCTTTCTTTCTTTCTTTCTTTCTTTCTTTCTTTCTTTCTTTCTTTCTTTCTTTCTTTCTTTCTTTCTTTCTTTCTTTCTTTCTTTCTTTCTTTCTTTCTTTCTAATCTTTCTTTCTTTCTTTCTAACTAATATATCTTTCTTTCTTTCTATCTAATCTATCTTTCTTTCTTTCTAACTAATCTATCTTTCTTTCTTTCGAACTAATCTTTCTTTCTTTCTTTCTTTCTTTCTATCTTTTTTTCTACCTAATCTTTCTTTCTTTCTTTCTTTCTTTCTTTCTTTCTTTCTTTCTTTCTTTCTTTCTTTCTTTCTTTCTTTCTTTCTTTCTTTCTTTCTTTCTTTCTTTCTTTCTTTCTTTCTAATCTTTCTTTCTTTCTTTCTAACTAATCTATCTTTCTTTCTTTTTAACTAATCTATCTTTCTTTCTTTCTAACTAATCTTTCTTTCTTTCTTTCTTTCTTTCTTTCTTTCTTTCTTTCTTTCTTTCTTTCTTTCTTTCTTTCTTTCTTTCTAACTAATATATCTTTCTTTCTTTCTATCTAATCTATCTTTCTTTCTTTCTAACTAATCTATCTTTCTTTCTTTCTACCTAATCTTTCTTTCTTTCTTTCTTTCTTTCTTTTTTCTACCTAATCTTTCTTTCTTTCTTTCTTTCTTTCTTTCTTTCTTTCTTTCTTTCTTTCTTTCTTTCTTTCTTTCTTTCTTTCTTTCTTTCTAATCTTTCTTTCTTTCTAACTAATCTATCTTTCTTTCTTTCTATCTAATCTATCTTTCTTTCTTTCTAACTAATCTATCTTTCTTTCTTTCAAACTAATCTTTCTTTCTTTCTTTCTTTTTTCTACCTAATCTTTCTTTCTTTCTTTCTTTCTTTCTTTCTTTCTTTCTTTCTTTCTTTCTTTCTTTCTTTCTTTCTTTCTTTCTAATCTTTCTTTCTTTCTTTCTAACTAATCTATCTTTCTTTCTTTCTAACTAATCTATCTTTCTTTCTTTCTAACTAATCTTTCTTTCTTTCTTTATTTTTTCTACCTAATCTTTCTTTCTTTCTTTCTAATCTTTCTTTCTTTCTTTCTAATCTTTCTTTCTTTCTTTCTAATCTTTCTTTCTTTCTTTCTAACTAATCTATCTTTCTTTCTTTCTAACTAATCTATCTTTCTTTCTTTCTTTCTAACTAATCTATCTTTCTTTCTTTCTAACTAATCTTTCTTTCTTTATTTATTTTTTCTACCTAATCTTTCTTTCTTTCTTTCTAATCTTTCTTTCTTTCTTTCGAACTAATCTATCTTTCTTACTTTCGAACTAATCTTTCTTTCTTTCTTTCTTTCTTTCTTTCTTTCTTTCTTTCTTTCTTTCTTTCTTTCTTTCTTTCTTTCTTTCTTTCTTTCTTTCTTTCTTTCTTTCTTTCTTTCTTTCTTTCTTTCTTTCTTTCTTTCTTTTTTCCTAATCTTTCTTTCTTTATTTCTTTCTAATCTTTCTTTCTTTCTAACTAATCTATCTATCTATCTTTCTTTCTTTCTAACGAATCTATCTTTTTTCTTTCTCTCTAACTAATCCATCTTTCTTTCTTTCTAACTAATCCATCTTTCTTTCTTTCTAACTAATCCTTCTTTATTTTTCTTTCTTTCTTTTTTTCTACCTAATCTTTCTTTCTTTCTCTTTCTACCTAATCTTTCTTTCTTTCTACCTAATCTTTCTGTCTACCTAATCTTTCTTTCTTTATTTCTTTCTTTCTTTCTTTCTTTCTTTCTAATCTTTCTTTCTTTCTAACTAATCTATCTTTCTTTCTTTCTATCTAATCTATCTTTCTTTCTTTCTAACTAATCTATCTTTCTTTCTTTCAAACTAATCTTTCTTTCTTTCTTTCTTTTTTCTACCTAATCTTTCTTTCTTTCTTTCTTTCTTTCTTTCTTTCTTTCTTTCTTTCTTTCTTTCTTTCTTTCTTTCTTTCTTTCTTTCTTTCTTTCTAATCTTTCTTTCTTTCTTTCTAACTAATCTATCTTTCTTTCTTTCTAACTAATCTATCTTTCTTTCTTTCTAACTAATCTTTCTTTCTTTATTTTTTCTACCTAATCTTTCTTTCTTTCTTTCTAATCTTTCTTTCTTTCTTTCTAATCTTTCTTTCTTTCTTTCTAATCTTTCTTTCTTTCTTTCTAACTAATCTATCTTTCTTTCTTTCTAACTAATCTATCTTTCTTTCTTTCTTTCTAACTAATCTATCTTTCTTTCTTTCTAACTAATCTTTCTTTCTTTCTTTATTTTTTCTACCTAATCTTTCTTTCTTTCTTTCTTTCTTTCTAATCTTTCTTTCTGTCTTTCGAACTAATCTATCTTTCTTACTTTCAAACTAATCTTTCTTTCTTTCTTTCTTTCTTTCTTTCTTTCTTTCTTTCTTTCTTTCTTTCTTTCTTTCTTTCTTTCTTTCTTTCTTTCTTTCTAATCTTTCTTTCTTTCTTTCTAACTAATCTATCTTTCTTTCTTTCTATCTAATCTATCTTTCTATCTAACTAATCTATCTTTCTAACTAATCTATCTTTCTTTCTTTCTAACTAATCTATCTATCTTTCTTTCTTTCTTCCTAATCTTTCTTTCTACCTAATCTATCTTTCTTTCTTTCTTTCTTTCTTTCTTTCTTTCTTTCTTTCTTTCTTTCTTTCTTTCTTTCTTTCTTTCTTTCTTTCTTTCTTTCTTTTTTCCTAATCTTTCTTTCTTTATTTCTTTCTAATCTTTCTTTCTTTCTAACTAATCTATCTATCTTTCTTTCTTTCTAACGAATCTATCTTTTTTCTTTCTCTCTAACTAATCCATCTTTCTTTCTTTCTAACTAATCCATCTTTCTTTCTTTCTAACTAATCCTTCTTTATTTTTCTTTCTTTCTTTTTTCTACCTAATCTTTCTACCTAATCTTTCTTTCTTTCTACCTAATCTTTCTGTCTACCTAATCTTTCTTTCTTTCTTTCTTTCTTTCTTTCTTTATTTCTTTATTTCTTTATTTCTTTCTTTCTTTCTTTCTTTCTTTCTTTCTTTCTTTCTTTCTTTCTTTCTTTCTTTCTTTCTTTCTTTCTTTCTCTCTTTCTTTCTTTCTTTCTACCTATTCTTTCTTTCTACCTAATCTATCTTTCTTTCTTACTAATCTATCTTTCTTTCTTTCTAACTAATCTATCTATCTTTCTTTCTTTCTAACTAATCTTTCTTTCTTTCTTTCTTTCTTTTTTCTACCTAATCTTTCTTTCTTTCTTTCTTTCTTTCTTTCTAACTAATCTATCTTTCTTTCTTTCGAGCTAATCTTTCTTTCTTTCTTTCTTTCTTTCTTTCTTTCTTTCTTTCTTTCTTTCTTTCTTTCTTTCTTTCTTTCTTTCTTTCTTTCTTTCTTTCTTTCTTCTAATCTTTCATTCTTTCTTTCTTTCTTTCTTTCTAACTAATCTATCTTTCTTTCTTTCTATCTAATCTATCTTTCTATCTAACTAATCTATCTTTCTAACTAATCTATCTTTCTTTCTTTCTAACTAATCTATCTATCTTTCTTTCTTTCTTCCTAATCTTTCTTTCTACCTAATCTATCTATCTTTCTTTCTTTCTTTCTTTCTTTCTTTCTTTCTTTCTTTCTTTCTTTCTTTCTTTCTTTTTTCCTAATCTTTCTTTCTTTATTTCTTTCTAATCTTTCTTTCTTTCTAACTAATCTATCTATCTATCTTTCTTTCTTTCTAACGAATCTATCTTTTTTCTTTCTCTCTAACTAATCCATCTTTCTTTCTTTCTAACTAATCCATCTTTCTTTCTTTCTAACTAATCCTTCTTTATTTTTCTTTCTTTCTTTTTTTCTACCTAATCTTTCTTTCTTTCTCTTTCTACCTAATCTTTCTTTCTTTCTACCTAATCTTTCTGTCTACCTAATCTTTCTTTCTTTATTTCTTTCTTTCTTTCTTTCTTTCTTTCTAATCTTTCTTTCTTTCTAACTAATCTATCTTTCTTTCTTTCTATCTAATCTATCTTTCTTTCTTTCTAACTAATCTATCTTTCTTTCTTTCAAACTAATCTTTCTTTCTTTCTTTCTTTTTTCTACCTAATCTTTCTTTCTTTCTTTCTTTCTTTCTTTCTTTCTTTCTTTCTTTCTTTCTTTCTTTCTTTCTTTCTTTCTTTCTTTCTTTCTTTCTAATCTTTCTTTCTTTCTTTCTAACTAATCTATCTTTCTTTCTTTCTAACTAATCTATCTTTCTTTCTTTCTAACTAATCTTTCTTTCTTTCTTTATTTTTTCTACCTAATCTTTCTTTCTTTCTTTCTAATCTTTCTTTCTTTCTTTCTAATCTTTCTTTCTTTCTTTCTAATCTTTCTTTCTTTCTTTCTAACTAATCTATCTTTCTTTCTTTCTAACTAATCTATCTTTCTTTCTTTCTTTCTAACTAATCTATCTTTCTTTCTTTCTAACTAATCTTTCTTTCTTTCTTTATTTTTTCTACCTAATCTTTCTTTCTTTCTTTCTTTCTTTCTAATCTTTCTTTCTGTCTTTCGAACTAATCTATCTTTCTTACTTTCAAACTAATCTTTCTTTCTTTCTTTCTTTCTTTCTTTCTTTCTTTCTTTCTTTCTTTCTTTCTTTCTTTCTTTCTTTCTTTCTTTCTTTCTTTCTTTCTTTCTTTCTTTCTTTCTTTCTTTCTTTCTTTCTAATCTTTCTTTCTTTCTTTCTAACTAATCTATCTTTCTTTCTTTCTATCTAATCTATCTTTCTATCTAACTAATCTATCTTTCTAACTAATCTATCTTTCTTTCTTTCTAACTAATCTATCTATCTTTCTTTCTTTCTTCCTAATCTTTCTTTCTACCTAATCTATCTTTCTTTCTTTCTTTCTTTCTTTCTTTCTTTCTTTCTTTCTTTCTTTCTTTCTTTCTTTCTTTCTTTCTTTCTTTCTTTCTTTCTTTCTTTCTTTATTTCTTTCTAATCTTTCTTTCTTTCTAACTAATCTATCTATCTTTCTTTCTTTCTAACGAATCTATCTTTTTTCTTTCTCTCTAACTAATCCATCTTTCTTTCTTTCTAACTAATCCATCTTTCTTTCTTTCTAACTAATCCTTCTTTATTTTTCTTTCTTTCTTTTTTCTACCTAATCTTTCTACCTAATCTTTCTTTCTTTCTACCTAATCTTTCTGTCTACCTAATCTTTCTTTCTTTCTTTCTTTCTTTCTTTCTTTATTTCTTTATTTCTTTCTTTCTTTCTTTCTTTCTTTCTTTCTTTCTTTCTTTCTTTCTTTCTTTCTTTCTTTCTTTCTTTCTTTCTTTCTTTCTTTCTTTCTTTCTTTCTTTCTTTCTCTCTTTCTTTCTTTCTTTCTACCTATTCTTTCTTTCTACCTAATCTATCTTTCTTTCTTACTAATCTATCTTTCTTTCTTTCTAACTAATCTATCTATCTTTCTTTCTTTCTAACTAATCTTTCTTTCTTTCTTTCTTTCTTTTTTCTACCTAATCTTTCTTTCTTTCTTTCTTTCTTTCTTTCTTTCTTTCTAACTAATCTATCTTTCTTTCTTTCGAGCTAATCTTTCTTTCTTTCTTTCTTTCTTTCTTTCTTTCTTTCTTTCTTTCTTTCTTTCTTTCTTTCTTTCTTTCTTTCTTTCTTTCTTTCTTTCTTTCTTTCTTTCTTTCTTTCTTTCTTTCTTTCTTCTAATCTTTCATTCTTTCTTTCTACCTAATCTTTCTTTCTTTCTTTCTTTCTTTCTTTCTAATCTTTCTTTCTTTCTTTCTTTCTTTCTAACTAATCTATCTTTCTTTCTTTCGAACTAATCTATCTATCTTTCTTCTTTCTCTCTAACTAATCCATCTTTCTTTCTTTCTAACTAATCCATCTTTCTTTCTTTCTAACTAATCCATCTTTCTTTCTTTCTAACTAATCCATCTTTCTTTCTTTCTAACTAATCCTTTATTTTTCTTTCTTTCATTCTTTCTTACTTTCTTTCTTTCTTTCTTTCTTTCTTTTTTCTACCTAATCTTTCTTTCTTTCTCTTTCTACCTAATCTTTCTTTCTTTCTACCTAATCTTTCTTTCTACCTAATCTATCTATCTTTCTTTCTTTCTTTCTTTCTTTCTTTCTTTCTAACTATTCTATCTATCTTTCTTTCTTTCTTACTAATCTTTCTTTCTTTCTCTTTCTTTCTTTCTACCTAATCTATCTTTCTTTCTCTCTCTCTTTCTCTCTACCCAATCTTTCTTTCTTTCTTTCTTTCTTTCTTTCTTTCTTTCTTTCTTTCTTTCTTTCTTTCTTTCTTTCTTTCTTTCTTTCTTTGTTCTACCTAATCTTTCTTTCTTTATTTCTTTCTTTCTCTACCTAATCTTTCTTTCTTTCTACCTAATCTTTCTTTCTACCTAATCTATCTATCTTTCTTTCTTTCTAATCTATCCTTCTTTCTAACTAATCTATCTTTCTAACTAATCTATCTTTCTTTCTTTCTAACTAATCTATCTATCTTTCTTTCTTTCTAACTAATCTTTCTTTCTTTCTCTTTCTTTCTTTCTAACTAATCTTTCTTTCTCTCTCTTTCTTTCTAACTAATCTATCTATCTTTCTTTGTTTCTAACTAATCTTTCTTTCTTTCTCTTTCTTTCTTTCTACCTAATCTATCTTTCTTTCTTTCTCTTTCTTTCTACCCAATCTTTCTTTCTTTCTTTCTTTCTTTCTTTCTTTCTTTTTCTTTCTTTCTTTCTTTCTTTCTTTCTTTCTTTCTTTCTTTCTTTCTTTCTTTCTTTCTTTCTTTTTTCTACCTAATGTTTCTTTCTTTCTTTCTTTCTTTTTTTCTTTCTCTAACTAATCTTTCTTTCTACCTAATCTTTCTTTCTACCTAATCTATCTTTCTTTCTTTCTTTCTTTCTTTCTTTCTTTCTTTCTTTCTTTCTTTCTTTCTTTCTTTCTTACTTTCTTTTTCTACCAAATCTTTCTCTCTACCTAATCTATCTTTCTTTCTTTCGTTCTCTCTCTCTTTCTCTCTACCTAATCTTTCTTTCTTTCTTTCTTTCTTTCTTTCTTTCTTTCTTTCTTTCTTTCTTTCTTTCTTTCTTTCTTTCTTTTTCTACCTAATCTTTCTTTCTACCTAATCTATCTTTCTTTCTTTCTTTCTTTCTTTCTTTCTCTCTCTCTTTCTCTCTACCTTATCTTTCTATCTTTCTGACTACCATTAAAAGAGATCAAAGGGATATCTCAGGATATAAGTGTCATAGAAACATGAGGGTGGGCTCGTTTGACTCGGGCCAGCAAACAGCCAATCCTGAATCACCTCAACACTTACTGGCCACGCCCTAGCAAACATTGTCGAGCACCTTAACAACCAAAATCCAAAGAGGGATATCTTCCATTCTGAATGTCACAGAGGCATGGGAGTTGGTTTATATCATTTATACTTACAAGAAGCCTTTGGAGTTTCATGATTGGCAGCTGCCAAGCCACTCCCTAAAAACCAAACAGAGTACCCTAGCAACCATTTTGCAAGACCTATATCTCTGCATCAAAACATCGTATAGAGATGGGGGTTGGTTTATACATTCACATTGATTTTCGAGCTTCATGATTGGCAGCTGCCAAGCCACTCCCTAGCAACCAAACAGAATACCCTAGCAACCGTTTTGCAAGACCTATATCTCTGCATCAAAACATCGTATAGAGATGGGGGTTGGTTTATATCATTCACACTGACAATAAGCCTTTGGAGTTTTATGATTGGCAGCTGCTAAGCCACTCCCTAGCAACCAAAGACAGTACCCTAGCAACCATTTTGCAAGACCTATATCTCTGCATCAGAACATCGTATAGAGCTGGAGGTTGGCTCTTTTGACTCATGCTAGCAAACAGGACTTCCAACATGCTACACATGCTAGCTGTGAATAGCTACATGCTAATGGCGATTAGGTGAGTGCTAAATCATGCCAAGAAATGTTAAGAATACCCTTCAACTGCCTAGCAACGCCCTAGCAACCACCCAGAATTCCATAGCAACCACACAAAACACCCTACCAACCGCCTAGCAACCATCCAGAATACCTTAGCAACCGCCTAGCAACCACCCAGAACACCCTAGCAACCACCTGGCAACACCCTAGCAACCATCCAGAATACCTTAGCAACCGCCTAGCAACCACCCAGAACACCCTAGCAACCGCCTAGCAACTACCCAGAACACCTTATCAACCGCCTAGCAACCACCCAGAACACCCTAGCAACCACCTAGCAACACCCTAGCAACCATCCAGAATACCTTAGCAACCAGTTAGCAACACCCTAGCAACCACCCGGAATACCCTAGCAACCACCTAGCAACACCCTAGCAACCATCCAGAATACCTTAGCAACACCCTAGCAACCACCTAGCAACACCCTAGCAACCATCCAGAATACCTTAGCAACCAGCTAGCAACACCCTAGCAACCACCCAGAATACCCTAGCAACCACCTAGCAACCACCGATCAACCACCAAGAACACCCTAGCAACCACCTAGCAACCACCCAGAACACCCTAGCAACCGCCTATCAACAACCTAGCAACCATCCAGAATACCTTAGCAACCACCTAGCAACACCATAGCAACCACCCAGAACAGCCTAGCAACCGCCTATCAACAACCTAGCAACCATCCAGAATACCTTAGCAACCACCTAGCAACACCATAGCAACCACCCAGAATACCCTAGCAACCGCCTAGCAACGCCCTAGCAACCAATCTTTCTTTCTTTCTTTCTCTTTCTACCTAATCTTTCTTTCTTTCTTTCTACCTAATCTTTCTTTCTACCTAATCTATCTTTTTTTCTTTCTTTCTTTCTCTCTCTCTTTCTCTCTACCTAATTTTTCTTTCTTTCTAATCTTTCTTTCTTTTTTTTCTAACTAATCTATCTTTCTTTCTTTCTTTCTAACTAATCTATCTATCTTTCTTTCTAACGAATCTATCTTTTTTCTTTCTCTCTAACTAATCCATCTTTCTTTCTAACTAATCCATCTTTCTTTCTTTCTAACTAATCCTTCTTTATTTTTCTTTCTTTCTTTCTTGCATTTCAGTTAAGCATTTCAAGCATTCACACGCATTTTCCGCAAGAAATGCAATTTTTCTAGTTAGTGTGAATGCTTCAAGCATTCACACTATTGAAATCCAAATCTTTATTATTATTCCGTATTCTTCCGTGGTCGCTTTCAACTCCTCTCTACTTTGTGCTACAAAAACCATTCAAGTATCAAAATGTTCAGCTTTTCAATGACTTGTGTGCTATTATTTTTCTTTTTTATACCTTTTATAATTTTTAAACTATTAAGCTTTTTGTGCATTTTTTTTTAACATTTAAGTGCGGATGAGAGAGACTGTTCAGAGCTAGAGCACGTGATGTCATCTGCTCGAGTGAGCCATCTTGAAAATTAATCGTAAAAAATAATTTTTAAATCGCTGGCCTGGCCACAATTTTAACTCTTCGGGCATGTAATTATACTTGAAACCAGGGCCGGCCCGTGGCATAGGCAGTATAGGCAAATGCTAAGGGCGCCGGCGCCTTATACCCTAGGGGGGGCGCCAGAGCCGCGTAAGGAACTTTCCGCTTTTATTGTACTTCATTAACACTGCAACGAGTGGAGCAATTACATAAGCCTGTCAGTGGCGCACAAAGTGGGTATACCGATATGTGTAGCGGAGTAGGCGCCCTCATAAGGTTTCATCATAGAATTTTGACAGGGGACCCCCCTCCAATAATATCGCGAGCGGGCGCGGGTGCCGTGAGCGCTGAGCGAACAGGCACGAGTAGTGAGTTGTCGTCGAAAAAGATGGATAAAGGGGCTAAAATAGAAATAGCCCATTCGTTTTGTTTTGTTTTGTTTTGCTTAATCGGCGGCGCTGGGTTAGTGCTGGTGTAATGCATTGGTCAAAAAAAAGTCAGTGTTAGCTTTTTTTCTGACACCGCATGAAACGCGTAGATCAGCGGTTTTCTTGATTGACACTGGGCTGGCCCAGAAAAATACTCTTTCTATTAGTATAGAAATTAGTACAAAACTTATGAAAGTTTCCTTTATTTTTCAGTGCATTGTTTTACAATATACGAGTATTATCATGGGATTAATATTATAACTATTATTATGTAATGTAGACAGACACTAACTAAAAGAGGTTTGAATTTTTCTTTGTTTAATTTGAACACTGAATATGGGTTGGAGCTTTTAATTTTGAACTCTCAAAATGGACCAGATTGATTAATTTAACATTAAAATGCACAAAATTTTCTTACGGGGAAGCATGCCCCCGAACCCCCCTAGCCTTGTAGCAGCCTAATAGATTAGTAATAATAGTAGTGGTGGTAGTAATTGTCATTTATCTACTACAAGTTCCATGGTCAGATAAAATGTATTTGTACAATGCAACTATGTGTGATGATTGAAATATCCTTGAACGTTCTTTGTAGCATTTGTATAAATAATTTATTACAGTTCAAGTCATAATTTGCTTATTGAAGTCTTGGAGTGACTATAAGAGCATTTTTGTTTAGTTAAATAAATACTCATTATTTTTAAGGGGGGGGGGGCGCAAAAAAAAATCTCGCCTAGGGCAACCAAAGGGCTAGAGCCGGCCCTGTATTTTTGTTGTGGTTCCTCACGTGTGTTTAGTAAATCCCTCGGACTTATAATTTTTTCTCTGTGTCCTTCCAAAGGACAAGAGTGACAGACAATCCTCCATTGGCAGCAATTATAAATTCAGGTCAAACTTTAGTGATCAGAGCATTACGGACCAGTTTTTCAACTCGCCAAAGTGGTCCCTTTTTCAACTCTATCCACACAAAAAATACATCACATCGTTCAAAAAGGCCTTGTCTCGCTCATGGTCAGGTCATTTCGCCGATACAACCTATAGTTTTGTCTCTAGGGAGGTTTGTTTGAGGCCAAGTATCAGCGATTTTGGCCTCTGTCTAAATAGGAAAGCTGATTGCACAGGTGATGTTGATTAGACAAGATCAAAGGGAGACACACATAATTGCTCCTGTGTTCTGATTGGTGGACAGTCACTGAGCTCTTTTCTGAAGGAACTTTAATTACTACAGGTTTTTGTTGCATTTATGCTTCTGCTTCTCCTGTTCTCCCTCCCACTTCCCTCCTCTTCTCCTCCTTCCATCCTCTACTCCTCCTGTCCTCTTCTTCTCCCCTCCTTTCCTAATCTCTTCTTCTCCTTTCTACTCCTCCTTTTATCCTATTCTATCTATCTGCCTGTCTAACTATTTGACTTTCTGTGTCCAAATTATCTATCTATCTATCTATCTATCTATCTATCTATCTATCTATCTATCTATCTATCTATCTATCTATCTATCTATCTATCTATCTATCTATCTATCTATCTATCTATCTTTCTTTCTTTCTTTCTTTCTAACTAATCTATCTTTCTTTCTTTCTATCTAATCTATCTTTCTTTCTAACTAATCTATCTTTCTAACTAATCTATCTTTCTTTCTAACTAATCTATCTATCTTTCTTTCTTTCTAAATAATCTTTCTTTCTTTCATTCTTTCTTTCTTTCTTTTTTCTACCTAATCTTTCTATCTTTCTTCCTAATCTTTCTTTCTACCTAATCTATCTTTCTTTCTTTCTTTCTTTCTTTCTTTCTTTCTTTCTCTCTCTCTTTCTCTCTACCTAATCTTTCTTTCTTTCTTTCTTTCTTTCTTTCTTTCTTTCTTTCTTTCTTTCTTTCTTTCTTTCTTTCTTTCTTTCTCTTTATTTCTAATCTTTCTTTCTTTCTAACTAATCTATCTTTCTTTCTTTCTAACTAATCTATCTATCTTTCTTTCTTTCTAACGAATCTATCTTTTTTCTTTCTAACTAATCCATCTTTCTTTCTTTCTAACTAATCCATCTTTCTTTCTAACTAATCCTTCTTTATTTTTCTTTCTTTCTTTCTTTCTTTCTTTCTTTCTTTCTTTCTTTCTTTCTTTCTTTCTTTCTTTCTTTCTTTCTTTCTTTCTTTCTTTCTTTCCCTTTCTTTCTAATCTTTCTTTCTTTCTAACTAATCTATCTTTCTTTCTTTCTAACTAATCTATCTATCTTTCTTTCTTTCTAACGAATCTATCTTTTTTCTTTCTCTCTAACTAATCCATCTTTCTTTCTTTCTAACTGATCCATCTTTCTTTCTAACTAATCCTTCTTTATTTTTCTTTCTTTCTTTCTTTCTTTCTTTCTTTCTTTCTTTCTTTCTTTCTTTCTTTCTTTCTTTCTTTCTTTCTTTCTTTCTTTCTTTCTTTCTTTCTTTCTTTCTTTCTTTTTCTTTCTACCTAATCTTTCTTTCTACCTAATCTATCTTTCTTTCTTTCGATCTAATCTATCTTTCTTTCTAACCAATCTATCTTTCTAACTAATCTATCTTTCTTTCTTTCTAACTAATCTATCTATCTTTCTTTCTTTCTAACTAATCTTTCTTTCTTTCTTTCTTTCTTTCTTTCTTTCTTTCTTTCTTTCTTTCTTTCTTTCTTTCTTTCTTTCTTTCTTTCTTTCTTTCTTTTTTCTACCTAATCTTTCTTTCTTTCTTTCTTTCTAATCTTTCTTTCTTTCTTACTAATCTATCTTTCTTTCTTTCGAACTAATCTTTCTTTCTTTCTTTCTTTTTTCTACCTAATCTTTCTTTCTTTCTTTCTTTCTTTCTTTCTAATCTTTCTTTCTTTCTTACTAATCTATCTTTCTTTCTTTCGAACTAATCTTTCTTTCTTTCTTTCTTTTTTCTACCTAATCTATCTATCTTTCTTTCTTTCTAACTAATCTATCTTTCTTTCTTTCGAACTAATCTATCTATCTTTCTTTCTAACGAATCTATCTTTTTTTCTTTCTAACTAATCCTTCTTTATTTTTCTTTCTTTCTTTCTTTCTTTCTTTCTTTCTTTCTTTCTTTCTTTCTTTCTTTCTTTCTTTCTTTCTTTCTTTCTTTCTTTCTTTCTTTCTTTCTTTCTACCTAATCTTTCTCTTTCTCTTTCTACCTAATCTTTCTTTCTCTTTCTACCTAATCTTTCTTTCTACCTTATCTATCTATCTATCTATCTATCTATCTATCTATCTATCTATCTATCTATCTATCTATCTATCTATCTATCTATCTATCTATCTATCTATCTATCTATCTATCTATCTATCTTTCTTTCTTTCTTTCTTTCTCTTTCTACCTAATCTTTCTTTCTTTCTTTCTTTCTTTCTTTCTTTCTTTCTTTCTAATCTTTCTTTCTTTCTTTCTAACTAATCTATCTTTATTTTTCTTTCTTTCTTTCTTTCTTTCTTTCTTTCTTTCTTTCTTTCTTTCTTTCTTTCTTTCTTTCTTTCTTTCTTTCTTTCTTTCTTTTTTTCTACCTAATCTTTCTTTCTTTCTCTTTCTACCTAATCTTTCTTTCTACCTAATCTATCTATCTTTCTTTCTTTCTTTCTTTTTTCTACCTAATCTTTCTTTCTTTCTTTCTTTCTTTCTTTCTTTCTTTCTTTCTTTCTTTCTTTCTTTCTTTCTTTCTTTCTAATCTTTCTTTCTTTCTTTCTAACTAATCTATCTTTCTTTCTTTCGAACTAATCTTTCTTTCTTTCTTTTTTCTACCTAATCTTTCTTTCTTTCTTTCTTTCTTTCTTTCTTTCTTTCTTTCTAATCTTTCTTTCTTTCTTTCTAACTAATCTATCTTTCTTTCTTTCTAACTAATCCATCTTTCTTTCTTTCTAACTAATCCTTCTTTATTTTTCTTTCTTTCTTTCTTTCTTTCTTTTTTTCTACCTAATCTTTCTTTCTTTCTCTTTCTACCTAATCTTTCTTTCTCTTTCTACCTAATCTTTCTTTCTACCTAATCTATCTATCTTTCTTTCTAACTAATCTATCTTTCTTTCTTTCTAACTAATCTATCTATCTTTCTTTCTTTCTAACTAATCTTTCTTTCTTTCTCTTTCTTTCTTTCTAACTAATCTATCTATCTTTCTTTCTAACTAATCTTTCTTTCTTTCTCTTTCTTTCTTTCTACCTAATCTTTTTTTCTACCTAATCTATCTTTCTTTCTTTCTAACTAATCTTTCTTTCTTTCTTTCTAACTAATCTATCTATCTTTCTTTCTTTCTAACTAATCTTTCTTTCTTTCTCTTTCTTTCTTTCTAACTAATCTATCTATCTTTCTTTCTAACTAATCTTTCTTTCTTTCTCTTTCTTTCTTTCTACCTAATCTATCTTTCTTTCTTTCTCTTTCTTTCTTTTTTCTACCTAATCTTTCTTTCTACCTAATCTATCTTTCTTTCTTTCTTTCTCTCTCTCTTTCTCTCTACCTAATCTTTCTTTCTTTCTGACTACCATTAAAAGAGATCAAAGGGATATCTCAGGATATAAGTGTCATAGAAACATGAGGGTGGGCTCGTTTGACTCGGGCCAGCAAACAGCCAATCCTGAATCACCTCAACACTTACTGGCCACGCCCTAGCAAACATTGTCGAGCACCTTAGCAACCAAAATCCAAAGAGGGATATCTTCCATTCTGAATGTCACAGAGGCATGGGAGTTGGTTTATATCATTTATACTTACAAGCACCCTTTGGAGTTTCATGATTGGCAGCTGCCAAGCCACTCCCTAGCAACCAAACAGAGTACCCTAGCAACCGTTTTGCAAGACCTATATCTCTGCATCAAAACATCGTATAGAGATGGGGGTTGGTTTATATCATTCACACTGACAATCAGCCTTTGGAGTTTTATGATTGGCAGCTGCCAAGCCACTCCCTAGCAACCATTTTGCAAGACCTATATCTCTGCATCAGAACATCGTATAGAGATGGAGGTTGGCTCTTTTGACTCATGCTAGCAAACAGGACTTCCAACATAATACACATGCTAGCTGTGAATAGCTACATGCTAATGGCGATTAGGTAAGTGCTAAATCATGCCAAGAAATGTTAAGAATACCCTATCAACTGCCTATCAACGCCCTAGCAACCACCCAGAATTCCCTAGCAACCACCCAGAACACCCTAGCAACCGCCTAGCAACCACCCAGAACGCCCTAGCAACCACCAAGCAACACCCTAGCAACCATCCAGAATACCTTAGCAACCGCCTAGCAACCACCCAGAACACCCTAGCAACCACCTGGCAACACCCTAGCAACCATCCAGAATACCTTAGCAACCGCCTAGCAAGCACCCAGAACACCCTAGCAACCGCCTAGCAACTACCCAGAACACCTTAGCAACCGCCTAGCAACCACCCAGAACACCCTAGCAACCAGCTAGCAACACCCTAGCAACCACCCAGAATACCCTAGCAACCGCCTATCAACCACCCAGAACACCCTAGCAACCACCTAGCAACCACCCAGAACACCCTAGCAACCGCCTATCAACAAACTAGCAACCATCCAGAATACCTTAGCAACCATCTAGCAACACCATAGCAACCACCCAGAACAGCCTAGCAACCGTCTATCAACAACCTAGCAACCATCCAGAATACCTTAGCAACCACCTAGCAACACCATAGCAACCACCCAGAATACCCTAGCAACCGCCTAGCAACGCCCTAGCAACCAATCTTTCTTTCTTTCTTTCTCTTTCTACCCAATCTTTCTTTCTTTCTTTCTTTCTACCTAATCTTTCTTTCTACCTAATCTATCTTTCTTTCTTTCTTTCTTTCTCTCTCTCTTTCTCTCTACCTAATCTTTCTTTCTTTCTAATCTTTCTTTCTTTTTTTTCTAACTAATCTATCTTTCTTTCTTTCTAACTAATCTATCTTTCTTTCTTTCTAACTAATCTATCTTTCTTTCTTTCTCTCTAATTAATCCATCTTTCTTTCTAACTAATCCATCTTTCTTTCTTTCTAACTAATCCTTCTTTATTTTTCTTTCTTTCTGTCTTGCATTTCAGTTAAGCATTTCAAGCATTCACACGCATGTTCCGCAGGAAATGCAATTTTTCTAGTTATTAGTGGTGCTTGCAAAGCAACACTATTGTTCTTCTCCATACTTATTATTAGTGGTGCTTGCCTATGGCAAAGCAACACTATTGTTATCTCACATACTTATTATTAGTGGTGCTTGCCTATGGCAAAGCAACACTATTGTTATCTCACATACTTATTATTCTTATTCTTATTCTTATTATTCTTCTGGCCACTTTTTGACGCGCTACTCCTCCCGCAGTTTTTGTCACAGACCCACGAATGAGGTGTCAAAACGTGCGGCCTGTTCGGGAATGGTGTGCTATGACTTTTATAAGGGATCGGGGGTACGATGTTCGCCCCAGGGGCGAAAAACCGGCCGAAAAATCCCATAGACTTAACATTGCGTCAAACTTTGACGAGTCGTAGCTCGGAACGAGGATGTCACAGAAACGTGAAATTTGCCACATTTGAAGAGGCTGACAGGCTCTGTAAGAACATACCACACAATGGGGTAAAAGTTGCACCCCTGTGGGGCAGGAGCTGCCCAAAGTTGCCCCATTGACTTACTATGGTGTAGGACGGCCCATGAAATGGGCCGTCCTACACCATAGAAACCGCTTTTATATTGAACATAACTCTGGATCACAGTGTCGTAGAGACAAAGGGGCGGGCTCATTTTACTCAGACGGCCAATCATTCTCCTTGGATCATTGTGAAGCTATCAAGCCACGCCCTAGCAACCATTTAGAGCTCCTTAGCAACAAGTTCCATAGACTTCCATTGAAAGAGATCGAAGGGATATCTCTGGACTGAATTGTCATAGAAACATGAGGGTGGTCTGGTTTGACTCGGGGCAGCAAACAGCCAATCATGAATCACCTCAACACTTCCTAGCCACGCCCTAGCAACCATTGTCGAGCACCTTAGCAACCAAAATCCAAAGAGGAATATCGTCCATTCTGAATGTCACAGAGGCATGGGAGTTGGTTTATATCATTCATACTGACAAGCAGCCTTTGGAGTTTCATGATTGGCAGCTGCCAAGCCACTCCCTAGCAACCAAACAAGGTACCCTAGCAACCATTTTGCAAGACCTATATCTCTGCATCAAAACGTCGTATAGAGATGGGGGTTGGTTTATACATTCACATTGACTTTGGAGCTTCATGATTGGCAGCTGCCAAGCCACTCCCTAGCAACCAAACAGAGTACCCTAGCAACCGTTTTGCAAGACCAATATCTCTGCATCAGAACATCGTATAGAGATGGGGGTTGGCTCTTTTGACTCATGCTAGCAAACAGGACTTGCTACATGCTAAACATGCTAGCTGTGAATAGCTACATGCTAATATTGATTAGCTAAGTGCTAAATCATGCCATGAACATTATAAAAACTCTATAGTAACCAAATGTGAACACTACCAACCACCTAGTAACACCATAGCAACCATCCAGAATACCATAGCAACCACCTAAAACACCCTAGCAACCGCCTAGCAACACCATAGCAACCACCCAGAATACCCTAGCAACCGCCTAGCAACACCCTAGCAACACCTCAGAACACCCTAGCAACCGCCTAGCAACGCCCTAGCAACCACCCAGAATACCCTAGCAACCGCCTAGCAACACCATAGCAACCACCCAGAACACCCTAGCAACCACCTAGCAACCACCCAGAACACCCTAGCAACGCCCTAGCAACCACCCAAAATACCCTAGCAACCAACCAGAACACCCTAGCAACCACCCAGAATACCCTAGCAACCACCCAAAACACCCTAGCAACCACTCAGAACACCTTAGCAATGCCCTAGCAACCACCTGAACAACATGAATAAGCCATATCTCAGCACCAGAACATAGTACAGACATGTTTGTTGGCTCGTATTCAATCATGTACCACACCCTAGCAACCGAGTGGCGAGTTTTGCCACTGCAAGCACCACTTCACATTTTCTTCTGGAAATGTACATTCTAGTTCTTATTCTTATTCTTATTATTCTTCTGGCCACTTTTTGACGCGCTACTCCTCCCGCAGTTTTTGTCACAGACCCACGAATGAGGTGTCAAAACGTGCGGCCTGTTCGGGAATGGTGTGCTATGACTTTTATAAGGGATCGGGGGTACGATGTTCGCCCCAGGGGCGAAAAACCGGCCGAAAAATCCCATAGACTTAACATTGCGTCAAACTTTGACGAGTCGTAGCTCGGAACGAGGATGTCACAGAAACGTGAAATTTGCCACATTTGAAGAGGCTGACAGGCTCTGTAAGAACATACCACACAATGGGGTAAAAGTTGCACCCCTGTGGGGCAGGAGCTGCCCAAAGTTGCCCCATTGACTTACTATGGTGTAGGACGGCCCATGAAATGGGCCGTCCTACACCATAGAAACCGCTTTTATATTGAACATAACTCTGGATCACAGTGTCGTAGAGACAAAGGGGCGGGCTCATTTTACTCAGACGGCCAATCATTCTCCTTGGATCATTGTGAAGCTATCAAGCCACGCCCTAGCAACCATTTAGAGCTCCTTAGCAACAAGTTCCATAGACTTCCATTGAAAGAGATCGAAGGGATATCTCTGGACTGAATTGTCATAGAAACATGAGGGTGGTCTGGTTTGACTCGGGGCAGCAAACAGCCAATCATGAATCACCTCAACACTTCCTAGCCACGCCCTAGCAACCATTGTCGAGCACCTTAGCAACCAAAATCCAAAGAGGAATATCGTCCATTCTGAATGTCACAGAGGCATGGGAGTTGGTTTATATCATTCATACTGACAAGCAGCCTTTGGAGTTTCATGATTGGCAGCTGCCAAGCCACTCCCTAGCAACCAAACAAGGTACCCTAGCAACCATTTTGCAAGACCTATATCTCTGCATCAAAACGTCGTATAGAGATGGGGGTTGGTTTATACATTCACATTGACTTTGGAGCTTCATGATTGGCAGCTGCCAAGCCACTCCCTAGCAACCAAACAGAGTACCCTAGCAACCGTTTTGCAAGACCAATATCTCTGCATCAGAACATCGTATAGAGATGGGGGTTGGCTCTTTTGACTCATGCTAGCAAACAGGACTTGCTACATGCTAAACATGCTAGCTGTGAATAGCTACATGCTAATATTGATTAGCTAAGTGCTAAATCATGCCATGAACATTATAAAAACTCTATAGTAACCAAATGTGAACACTACCAACCACCTAGTAACACCATAGCAACCATCCAGAATACCATAGCAACCACCTAAAACACCCTAGCAACCGCCTAGCAACACCATAGCAACCACCCAGAATACCCTAGCAACCACCCAAAATACCCTAGCAACCACCGAAATCACCCTAGCAACCACTCAGAACACCTTAGCAACGCCCTAGCAACCACCTGAACAACATGAATAAGCCATATCTCAGCACCAGAACATAGTACAGACATGTTTGTTGGCTCGTATGCAATCATATACCACACCCTAGCAACCGAGTGGCGAGTTTTGCCACTGCAAGCACCACTTCACATTTTCTTCTGGAAATGTACATTCTAGTTATTATTCTTATTATTCTGGACAAAGTTTGGCGCGTAACTCGTCCCGTAAATTTTGTCACAGACCCCTGAGTGAGGCGTCAAATCGTGCGGCTCATTGAGGAGAGGTGTGCTATGACTTTTTTAAGCGATCGGGTGTACGATGTTCGCACAGCGGACGAAAAAGCGGCCAAAAAAATCCCATTGACTTAACATTGCGGAATGTTCAGAAATTCAAATCCCAACTGTCACTTTCACACACACCCACAGAAAAGGGCCTGACAGCCCTGCATTTCTCTCCCTCTCTCTCTCCCTCAGAGCATTTATTTTATCAAGCAGCCAATAAGTAATGGCCTAAAATCTTCATAGCCACACCATAGCAACCAGTTACAGCACCCTAGCAACCGTGGGCGATAGGCACCATACTAAATAACTCTATAAAAACTCTATAAAAACTCCTTTTAAAAACTCCATAGTAATCATCTGTTAAAAAATACACGCCGACATCACAGACCCCTGATTGAGGCGTCAAAATTTGTGCGGATTATTGAGGAGAGGTGTGCTGTGACTTTTCTTACCGATCGGGGGTACGGTGTTTGCCCCAGGGGCAAATCATTGGGTAAAAAAAATCCCATAGACTTAACATTGCCACAAACTTTGACGACTCGTAGCACTGACCAATGATTTCTAAGAACCTTGTAATTTACCACATTTGAAGAGGCTGGCAGGCTCTGTAAGAACATACCTCACAATGGGGTAAAAGTTGCACCCCTGAGGGGCAGGAGCTGCTCAAATTTGCCCCATTGACTTACTATGGTGTAGGACGGCCCATGAAATGGGCCGTCCTACACATTGCATAGGGATTTTGTATTGAACATAGCTCTGGATCACAGTGTCATAGAGACAAGGGGACGGGCTCATTTTTCTCAGATGACCAATCAGTCTCTCAGGATCATTGTGAAGCTATTTAGCCACGCCCTAGCAACCATTTAGAGCATCTTAGCAACAAGTCCCATAGACTTCCATTGAAAGAGGTCAAAAGAATATCTCCGGATAGAAGTGTCATAGAAACACAAGGGTGGTCTCGTTTGACTCGGGGCAGCACACAGCCAATCATGAATTTCCTCAAAACTTCCTAGCCCCTCCCTAGCAACCATTGTCGAGCACCTTAGCAACTAAAATCTATAGAGGGATATCTTCCATTCTGAATGTCACAGAGGCATGGGAGTTGGTTTATATCATATATTACTGACAAGTAACCTTTGGACTTTGATGACTGGCAGCTGCCAAGCCATTCCCTAGCAACCAAACAGAGTATCCTAGCAACCATTTTGCAAGACCTATATCTCTGCATCAGAACATCGTATAGAGATGTGGTTTGGCTCTTTTGACTCATGCTAGCAAACAGGGCTTCCAACATGCTACACATGCTAGCTGTGAATAGCTACATGCTAATAGCGATTAGGTAGTGCTAAATCATGCCAAGAAAGTGTTAAGAACTCCAATAGTAACCATCTGTGACAACTACCAACCCCCTAGTAACACCATAGCAACCACCCAGAATACCTTAGCAACCACCTAGCAACGTCCTAGCAACCACCCAGAATATCCCTAGCAACCGCCTAGCAACACCATAGCAACCACCCAGAATACCCTAGCAACCGCCTAGCAACCACCCAGAACACCCTAGCAACCGCCTAGCAACCACCCAGAATACCCTAGCAACCGCCTAGCAACGTCATAGCAACCACCCAGAATACCCTAGCAACCACCTAGCAACACCATAGCAACCACCCAGAACACCCTAGCAACCGCCTAGCAACGCCCTAGCAACCACCAAGAATACCCTAGCAACTGCCTAGCAACGCCCTAGCAAACACCCAGAATACCCTAGCAACCGCCTAGCAACACCATATCAAATACCCAGAATACCCTAGCAACCGCCTAGCAACTACTCAGAACACCTTAGCAACGCCCTAGCAACCACCCAGAATACCCTAGCAACCGCCTAGCAACACCATAGCAACCACCCAGAATACCCTAGCAACCACCAAGCAACCACCCAGAACACCCTAGCAACCGCCTAGCAACGCCCTAGCAACCACCCAGAATACCCTAGCAACCGCCTAGCAACGCCCTAGCAACCACCCAGAATACCCTAGCAACCACCTAGCAACACCATAGCAACCACCTAGAACACCCTAGCAACCACCTAGCAACCACCCAGAACACCCTAGCAACGCCCTAGCAACCACCCAAAATACCCTAGCAACCAGCCAGAACCCCCTAGCAACCACCCAGAATACCCTAGCAACCACCCAAAACACCCTAGCAACCACTCAGAACACCTTAGCAACGCCCTAGCAACCACCTGAACAGCATGAATAAGCCATATCTCAGCACCAGAACATAGTACAGACATGTTTGTTGGCTCGTATGCAATCATGTACCACACCCTAGCAACCGAGTGGCGAGTTTTGCCACTGCAAGCACCACTTCACATTTTCTTCTGGAAATGTACATTCTAGTTATTATTCTTCTTCTTAGCAGTGAAATTTCTATATCATACTCCTCCTAGAGCTTTAACTCCACATACTCCAAACTCAGCTCGGACACTCAAACTGTTCTGATTCGAGTTGCTATATCTTTTCTAACTGATCGGACTTACGGTTTTCCTAAAAATGACGATCAAAACTCGAAAAAAACCATTTGAAAATCCCATTGACTTAACATTGCAGAATGTTCAGATTTTCAAACTCAATTTTCAAATTCAAATCTAAATACCTTGAAGCCCTAGACTGAATCAAACTGCCATTCTATACACTATATGAGCCATTGAGACTGATTTAAACTAATAAACTCATCTAACTATTGCACTTATCTATCTAATATTAAACTCATAATAAATTAATAAACTCTAAAATTGAACTCTTAGACTCATTTAAACTTATAAACTCTAAACTCATAAACTCTAAATTCATAAACTCATACTCTTATAAACTCTCATAAACTATTAAACTTATAAATTAATAAACTCTGGAAGCTTACTCATTTAAACTTATAATCTCATGAATTTATACACTTATAAACTCATAAACATAGAAACTCATGAATTCATACACTTATGAACTCTCATGAATTCATACTTATGAACTTTAAAACTCATAAATAGTTCACCATAGCAACTTCCCAGAACACCCAAGCAACCACTCAAAATACCCTAGCAACACCCTAGCAACCACCCAAAATACCTTAGAACACCCTAACAACCGCCCAAAATACCTTAGAACACCTTAGCAACACCATAGAAACCAACAAAAATACCTTAGAACATCATAGCAACCACCCAGAACACCCTAGCAACCCCCAAAAATACCTTAGAACACCCTAGCAACAACACAGAACACCCTAGCAACCACCCAAAATACCTTAGAACACCCTAGCAACACCATAGCAACCACCCAAAATTCCCTAGAAAACCCTAGCAACACCCTAGCAACCACCAAAATACCCAGAACACCCTAACAACCACCCAAAATACCTTAAATCACCCAAGCAACACCATAGCAACCACCCAAAATACCCTAGAACACCCTAGCAACACCCTAGCAACCACCAGAACTCCCTAGCAACTGCCTAGCAACCACCCAGAACACCATAGCAACCACCCAAAACACCTTAAATCACCCTAGCAACACCATAGCAACCACCCAAAATACCCTAGAACACCCTAGCAACACCATAGCAACCACCCAGAACACCCTAGCAACCACCCAAAATACCTTAAAACATCCTAGCAACACCATAGCAACCACCCAAAAAAGCCTAGAACACCATAGCAACACCATAGCAACCACCCAGAACACCCTAGCAACTGCCTAGCAACAACCCAGAACACCCTAGCAACCACCCAAAAGGCGTTAGAACACCCTAGCAACACCATAGCAATCACCCAGAACACCCTAGCAACTGCCTAGCAACCACCCAGAACACCCTGGTAACCACCCAAAATACCTTAAATCACCCTAGCAACTAGCAACCATTCAAAATACCCTAGAACACCCTAGCAACACCATAGCAAACACCCAGAACACCCTAGCAACCACCCAAAATACCTTAAAACACCCTAGCAACACCATAGCAACCACCCAAAATACCTTACAACACCCTAGCAACATCAAAGCAACCACCCTGAACACCCTAGCACACCATAGCAACACCATAGCAACCACCCAGAAAACCCTAGCAACTGCCTAGCAACAACCCAGAACACCCTAGCAACTACCCAAAAGGCGTTAGAACACCCTAGCAACACCATAGTAATCACCCAGAACACCCTAGCAACTACCTAGCAACCACCCAGAACACCCTAGCAACCACCCAAAATACCTTAAAACACCCTAGCAACACCATAGCAACCACCCAAAATACCTTACAACACCATAGCAACACCATAGCAACCACCCAGAACACCCTAGCAACCACCCAGAACACCCTAGCTACTAATATAAACTTCAAACTACTTTAAAATTCAAATTAATTTAAACTTTAAACTAATTTAAACTATGAACTAATTTAAACTAGAGCCCTGCATGGGCCTCAAATCCAGGCCCTAGCCCGGCCCGTGTCCGACAGCTCATCAGAATGATCAGCCCGAGTCCGACCCGAGCCCGTAAAAAAAAAAAAAGAAAAGAAAAAAAAAAGGATAGGCTACACAGCCTGCCCTATGTTGCAGTCAGTAAAACAGATATGTTTTGTTCTTAATGGCAAAATATTTACTGGTAAGTTTATTTTCATTTCTTTATAAAGTTAATTAAGAATTTTTTTTTTTTTTTATGACAACCAAGCTAGCCGACAGAGTTAAACATGTTTGATCCATTTATAGCCTCTCAAATCAAACACTTTACTGGGCTACAATAAAATCCATATAGCCTATATATAAAACAACTTAAGCATAGCCTATCACACAGACAGTTAACGTTAGTTTAAACGTTTGTTTAAACTCGACGAACTTTTTCTAGTTAAGTTGGCTTGTGAGAGCCAACTTACTGAAATCCTATTTAAACGTATTATTATTAAGTTGGCTTGTGAGAGCCAACTTACTGAAATCCTACTTAAACTTATTATTATTCTTCCGATTCTTCTTCTTGCAGTGAAATTTCTATATCTAAGTCCTCCTAGAGCTTTAACTCTACATACTCCAAACTCGGCTCAGACACTCAAACTGTTCTGACTCGAGTTGCTATATCTTTTCTAACTGATTGGACTTACGGTTTTCCTAAAAATGACGATCAAACTCGGAAAAAACTCCCATTGACTTTACATTGCGGAATGTTCAGATTTTCAAACTCCCCAACTGTCAAAAATTCAAATCTAAATACCTTGAAGCCCTAGACTCAATCAAACTGCCATTCTATGCACTATATGAGCCATTGAGACTCATTTAAACTAATAAACTCATCTAACTATTGCACTTATCTATCTAATCTTAAACTCATAATAAATTAATAAACTCTAAAATTGAACTCTTAGACTCATTTAAACTTATAAACTCTAAACTCATAAACTCGTACACTTATAAACTCATAAACTTATGAACTCATGAAATCATAAACTCATAAACTTGTACACTTATAAACTCATGAATTCATACACTTATGAACTCAAACTCATAAATTAATAAACTCTGAACTCTTACTCATTTAAACTTATAAACTCTAAACTCATAAACTCGTACACAAACTCATAAACTTATAAACTCATGAATTCATACACTTATGAATTTTCATAAATTCATACACTTATGAACTTTTAAATTAATAAATAGTTCACCATAGCAACCACCCAGAACACCCTAGCAACTGCCTAGCAACCACCCAAAATACCTTAAAACACCCTAGCAACACCATAGCAACCACCCAAAATAGCCTAGAACACCCTAGCAATACCATAGCAACCACCCAAAATACCTTAAAACACCCTAGCAACACCATAGCAACCACCCAAAATACCCTAGAACACCCTAGCAACTGCCTAGCAACCCCCAAAACACCCTAGCAACTGCCTAGCAACCACCCAGAACACCCTAGCAACCACCCAAAATACCTTAAATCATCTTAGCAACACCATAGCAACCACCCAAAACACCCTAGAACACCCTAGCAACCACCAGAACACCCTAGCAACTGCCTAGCAACCACCCAGAACACCCTAGCAACCACCCAAAATACCTTAAATCACCCTAGCAACACCATAGCAACCACCCAAAATACCCTAGAACACCCTAGCAACACCATAGCAACCACCCAGAACACCCTAGCAACTGCCTAGCAACCACCCAGAACACCCTAGCAACCACCCAAAATACCTTAAATCACCCTAGCAACACCATAGCAACCACCCAAAATACTCTAGAACACCCCAGCAACACCATAGCAACCACCCAGAACACCATAGCAACCACCCAAAATACCTTAAAACATCCTAGCAACACCATAGCAACCACCCAAAAAAGCCTAGAACACCATAGCAACCACCCAGAACACCCTAGCAACTGCCTAGCAACCACCCAGAACACCCTAGCAACCACCCAAAATACCTTAAATCACCCTAGCAACACCATAGCAACCACCCAAAATACTCTAGAACACCCTAGCAACACCATAGCAACCCCCCAGAACACCCTATTAACCACCCAAAATACCTTAAAACATCCTAGCAACACCATAGCAACCACCCAAAAAAGCCTAGAACACCATAGCAACACCATAGCAACCACCCAGAACACCCTAGCAACTGCCTAGCAACCACCCAGAACACCCTAGCAACCACCCAGAACACCCTAGCAACTAATATAAACTTTAAACTACTTCAAACTTCAAACTACTTTAAACTTTAAACTAATTTAAACTTCTATCTACTTTTAACTTTAAACTAATTTAAACTTATTTAAACTTTAAACTAATTTAAACTTTAAATTAATTTACATATTAAACTAATGTAAACTTCAAACTACTTTAAACTTCTTTAAACTTTCTGGTCCAAACTTTCACGAGCCAAAAAAGTTTGTCTCGACTAACTTTTTCTAGTTAAGTTGGCTTGTGAGAGCCAACTTACTGAAATCCTACTTAAACTTATTAAGTTGGCTTGTGAGAGCCAACTTACTGAAATCCTATTTAAACTTATTAAGTTGGCTTGTAAGAGCCAACTTACTGAAATCCTATTTAAACTTATTATTATTATTAAGTTGGCTTGTGAGAGCCAACTTACTGAAATCCTATTTAAACTTATTATTATCATTATTCTTACAAAAAATTTACAACTCTATCTCCTCCTAGAGCTTTAACTCCACATACTCCAAACTCGGCTCGGACACTCAAACTGTTCTGACTCGGTGTGCTATATATTTTCTAACTGATCGGACTTACGGTTTTCCTAAAAATGACGATCAAAGTCGGAAAAAACTCCCATTGACTTAACATTGCGGAATGTTCAGATTTTCAAGCTCCCCAACTGCCAAAAATTCAAATCTAAACTCCTTGAAGCCCTAGACTGAATCAAACTGCCATTCTATATACTATATGAGCCACTGAGACTCATTTAAACTAATAAACTCATCTATCTATGACACTTTTCTATCTATCTATCTATCTATCTACCAATTCTTTCTTTCTAATCTTTCTTTCTCTCTCTTTTTCTTTCTCTCTTTCTTTCTAAATAATCTATCTTTCTTTCTTTCTTTTCTAACTAATCTATTTCTTTCTAACTAATCTTTCTTTCTTTCTTTCTAACTAATCTTTCTTTCTAACTAATCTTTCTTTCTAACTAATATTTCTTTCTTTCTAACTAATCTTTCTATCTTTCTTTCTTTCTTTCTTTCTTTCTTTCTTTCTCTCTTTCTTTCTAACTAATCTTTATTTCCCACTAGAAACACCCTAGCAACTTTAAATTACTTCAAACTATACTTTAAACTACTTTAAACTATATAAAACTTTAAACTAATTCAAACTTTAAACTATTTTAAACTTTAAACTAATTTAAACTTCAAACTAATTTAAACTTTAAACTCCTTTAGAATTCAGACTAATTTAAACTTTAAACTAATTCAAACTTTAAGCTACTTTAAACTACTTTGAAATTCAAACTAATTTAAACTTTAAACTACTTTAAACTTCAAACTTCTTCAAACTTATTGGTCAAAACTTTCAGAAGCCAACTTAAAGTTTGTCTCGACGAACTTTTTCTAGTTATTATTATTATTATTCTTCTTAGCAGTGAAATTTCTATATCTAACTCCTCCTAGAGCTTTAACTCCACATACTCCAAACTCGGCTCGGACACTCAAACTGTTCTGACTCGAATTGCTATATATTTTCTAACTGATCGGACTTACGGTTTTCCTAAAAATGACGATCAAAACTCGAAAAAAACCATTTGAAAATCCCATTGACTTAACATTGCGGAATGTTCAGATTTTCAAACTCCCCAACTGTCAAAAATTCAAATCTAAATACCTTGAAGCCCTAGACTGAATCAAACTGCCATTCTATACACTATATGAGCCATTGAGACTCATTTAAACTAATAAACTCATCTAACTATTGCACTTATCTATCTAATATTAAACTCATAATAAATTAATAAACTCTAAAATTGAACTCTTAGACTCATTTAAACTTATAAACTCTAAACTCATAAACTCTAAATTCATAAACTCATACTCTTATAAACTCTCATAAACTATTAAACTCATAAATTAATAAACTCTGGACACTTACTCATTTAAACTTATAAACTCTAAACTCATAAATTAATAAACTCTGAACTCTTTCTCATTTAAACTTATAATCTCATGAATTTATACACTTATAAACTCATAAACATAGAAACTCATGAATTCATAAACTTATGAACTCTCATGAATTCATACTTTTGAACTTTAAAACTCATAAATAGTTCACCATAGCAACTTCCCAGAACACCCAAGCAACCGCTCAAAATACCCTAGCAACACCTTAGCAACCACCCAGAACCCCCTAGCAACCAACCAAAATACCTTATAACACCCTAGCAACCGCCCAAAATACCTTAAAACACCTTAGCAACACCATAGCAACCAACAAAAATAACTTAGAACACCATAGCAACCACCCAGAGCACCCTAGCAACCGCCTAGCAACCCCCAGAACACCCTAGTAACCACCCAAAATACATTAGAACACCCTAGCAACACCATAGCAACCACCCAGAACACCCTAGCAACCACCCAAAATACCTTTGAACACCCTAGCAACACCATAGCAAGCACCTAAAATACCTTAGAACACCCTAGCAACCACCCAGAACACCCTAGTAACCACCCAAAATACCTTAGAACACCCTAACAACACCATATCAACCACCCAAAATAGCCTAGAACACCCTAGCAACACCATAGCAACCACCCAGAACACCCTAGCAACTGCCTAGCAACCACCCAAAATACCTTAAAACACCCTAGCAACACCATAGCAACCACCCAAAATAGCCTAGAACACCCTAGCAACACCATAGCAACCACCCAGAACCCCTAGCAACTGCCTAGCAACCACCCAAAATATCTTACAACACCCTAGCAACACCATAGCAACCACCCAAAATAACCTAGAACACCCTAGCAACTGCCTAGCAACCCCATAACACCCTAGCAACTGTCTAGCAACAACCCAGAACACCCTAGCAACCACCCAAAAGAGGTTAGAACACCCTAGCAACACCAGAGCAACCACCCAGAACACCCTAGCAACTGCCTAGCAACCACCCAGAACACCCTGGCAACCACCCAAAATACCTTAAATCACCCTATCAACACCATAGCAACCACCCAAAATACCCTAGAACACCCTACCAACACCCTAGCAACCACTAGAAAACCCTAGCAACTGCCTAGCAACCACCCAGAACACCATAGCAACCACCCGAAATACCCTAGAACACCCTAGCAACACGATAGCAACCACCTAAAATACAATAGATCACCCTAGCAACACCATAGCAACCACCCAAAATACCCTAGAACACCCTAGCAACCACCCAGAACACCATAGCAACCACCCAAAATACCTTAAAACATCCTAGCAACACCATAGCAGCCACCCAAAAAAGCCTAGAACACCATAGCAACACCATAGCAACCACCCAGAACACCCTATCAACTGCCTAGCAACAACCCAGAACACCCTAGCAACCACCCAAAGGCTTTAGAACACCCTAGCAACACCATAGCAACCACCCAGAACACCCTAGCAACCACCCAAAATACCTTAAAACACCCTAGAAACTCCATAGCAACCACCCTGAACACCCTAGTAACTGCCTAGCAACCACCCAGAACACCCTAGCAACTAATATAAAGTGCAAAGTCTGAACTCTTACTCATTTAAACTTATAAACTCTAAACTCAAACTCATACACTTATAAACTCATGAATTCATACACTTATGAACTCATGAATTCATAAACTTATTAACTCATGAATTCATACACTTATGAACTCTTAAACTCATAAATTAATAAATAAATTAATAAACTGAACTCTTACTCATTTAAACTTATAAACTCTTAAACTCACAAATTAATAAACTCTAAACTCATAAACTTTTACACTTATAAACTCATACACTTATAAACTCATGAATTCATACACTTATGTACTCAAACTCATAAATTAATAAACTCTGAACTCTTACTCATTTAAACTTATAAACTCTAAACTCATAAACTCGTACACTTATGAACTCATGAATTCATACACTTCTAAACTCATAAACTTATAAACTCATGAATTCATACACATGAATTTTCAGAAATTCATACTTATGAACTTTTAAATTAATAAATAGTTCACCATAGCAACCACCCAGAACACCCTAGCAAACAACCAAAATACCTTACAACACCCTAGCAACACCATAGCAACCACCCAAAATAGCATAAAACACCCTAGCAACACCATAGCAACCACCCAGAACACCTTATCAACCACCCAGAACACTCTAGCAAACATCCAAAAAACCTTAGAACACCCTAGCAAAACCACAGCAACCACCCAAAATACCCTAGCAACCACCAAGAACACCTTAACAACCCACTAGAAACACCCTAGCAACTTTAAATTACTTCAAACTATACTTTAAACTTTAAAGTACTTTAAACTTTAAACTATTTAAAAGTTTAAACTACTTTAAACCACTTTAAACTAATTTAAACTTTAAACTAATTTAAACATTAAACTAATTTAAAATTCTAACTAATTTAAAATTCTAACTAATTTAAACTTTAAACTAATTTAAACTTTAAACTAATTTAAACTTCTTCAAACTTTCTGGTCAAAACTTTCACAAGCCAACTTAAAGTTTGTCTCGACGAACTTTTTCTAGTTATTATTCTTCTTCTTAGCAGTGAAATTTCTATATCTAACTCCTCCTAGAGCTTTAACTCCACATACTCCAAACTCGGCTCGGACACTCAAACTGTTCTGACTCGAGTTGCTATATCTTTTCTAACTGAACGGACTTACGGTTTTCCTAAAAATGACGATCAAAACTCAAAAAAAAACATTTGAAAATCCCATTGACTTAACATTGCGGAATGTTCAGACTGTCAAACTCCCCAACTGTCAAAAATTCAAATCTAAATACCTTGAAGCCCTAGACTGAATCAAACTGCCATTCTATACACTATATGAGCCATTGAGACTCATTAAAACTAATAAACTCATCTAACTATTGCACTTATCTATCTAATATTAAACTCATAATAAATTAAGAAACTCTAAAATTGAACTCTTAGACTCATTTAAACTTATAAACTTATAAACTCTAAACTCATAAACTCTAAATTCATAAACTCATACTCTTATATAAACTCTCATAAACTATTAAACTCATAAATTAATAAACTCTGGACACTTACTCATTTAAACTTATAAACTCTAAACTCATAAATTAATAAACTCTGAACTCTTACTCATTTAAACTTATAATCTCATGAATTTATACACTTATAAACTCATAAACATAGAAACTCATGAATTCATAAACTTATGAACTCTCATGAATTCATACTTATGAACTTTAAAACTCATAAATAGTTCACCATAGCAACTTCCCAGAACCCCCAAGCAACCGCTCAAAATACCCTAGCAACACCCTAGCAACCACCCAGAACACCCTAGCAACCCCCAAAACACCCTAGTAACCACCCAAAATACCTTAGAACACCCTAGCAACATCATAGCAACCACACAGAACACCCTAGCAACCACCCAAAATATCTTAGAACACCCTAGCAACACCCTAGCAACCACCTAAAATACCTTAGAACACCCTAGCAACACCATAGCAACCACCCAGAACGCCCTAGCAACCACCCAAAATACCTTAGAACACCCTAGCAACACCATAGCAAGCACCTAAAATACATTTGAACACCCTGGCAACCACCCAGAACACCCTAGCAACCACTCAAAATACCTTAAAACACCCTAGCAACATCATAGCAACCACCCAAAATAGCCTAGAACACCCTAGCAACACCATAGCAACCACCCAGAACACCCTAGCAACTGCCTAGCAACCACCCAAAATACCTTAAAACACCCAAGCAACACCATAGCAACCACCCAAAATAGCCTAGAACACCCTAGCAACCACCCAGAACACCCTAGCAACTGCCTAGCAACCACCCAAAATACCTTACAACACCCTAGCAACCACCCAAAATACCCAAGAACACCCTAGCAACACCATAGCAACCATCCAGAACACCCTAGCAACTGCCTAAAAACTACCCAGAACACCCTAGCAACCACCCAAAATACCATAGAACACCCTAGCAACAACATAGCAACCACCCAGAACACCCTAGCAACCACCTAACAACCACCCAGAACACCCTAGCAACCAACCAAAATACCTTAGCAACAACCTAGCAACCACCGAGAATACCCTAGCAACCACCCAAAATACCTTAGCAACCACCTAGCAACCACCCAGAACACCTTAGCAAACCACTAGAAACACCCTAGCAACTTTAAATTACTTCAAACTATACTTTAAACTACTTTAAACTAATTCAAACTTTAAACTAATTTAAACTTCAAACTAATTTAAAATTCTAACTAATTTAAACTTTAAACTACTTTAAACTTTAAACTAATTTAAACTTCAAACTACTTTAAACTTCTTCAAACTTATTGGTCCAAACTTTCACAAGCCAACTTAAAGTTTGTCTCGACGAACTTTTTCTAGTTAAGTTGGCTTGTGAGAGCCAACTTACTGAAATCCTACTTAAACTTATTATTATTAGTGGTGCTTGCAAAGCAACACTATTGTTCTTCTCCATACTTATTAGTGTGAATGCTTCAAGCAAGAACAATTCTTTCTTTCTTTCTTTCTTTCTTTCTTTCTTTCTTTCTTTCTTTCTTTCTTTCTTTCTTTCTTTCTTTCTTTCTTTCTTTCTTTCTTTCTTTCTTTCTTTCTACCTAATCTTTCTTTCTACCTAATCTTTCTTTCTACATAATCTATCTTTCTTTCTTTCTTTCTTTCTTTCTTTCTTTCTTTCTTTCTTTCTTTCTTTCTTTCTTTCTTTCTTTCTTTCTTTCTTTCTTTCTTTCTTTCTTTCTTTCTTTCTATCTAATCTATCTTTCTTTCTAACTAATCTATCTTTCTAACTAATCTATCTTTCTTTCTTTCTAACTAATCTATCTTTCTTTCTTTCTAACTAATCTTTCTTTCTTTCTTTATTTCTTTCTTTATTTATTTTTTCTACCTAATCTTTCTTTCTTTCTTTCTTTCTTTCTTTCTAATCTTTCTTTCTTTCTATCTAATCTATCTTTCTTTCTTTCTAACTAATCATTCTTTCTTTCTTTCTTTCTTTCTTTCTTTCTTTCTTTCTTTCTTTCTTTCTTTCTTTTTTCTACCTAATCTTTCTTTCTTTCTTTCTTTCTTTCTTTCTTTCTTTCTTTCTAATCGTTCTTTCTAACTAATCTATCTTTCTTTCTAACTAATCTATCTTTCTTTCTTTCTAACTAATCTATCTTTCTTTCTTTCTTCCTAATCTTTCTTTCTACCTAATCTATCTTTCTTTCTCTCTCTCTTTCTCTCTACCTAATCTTTCATTCTTTATTTCTTTCTTTCTAATCTTTCTTTCTTTCTTTCTTTCTAATGTTTCTTTTTTTCTTTCTAACTAATCTATCTTTCTTTCTTTCGAACTAATCTATCTATCTTTCTTTCTTTCTAACGAATCTATCTTTTTTCTTTCTCTCTAACTAATCCATCTTTCTTTCTTTCTAACTAATCCATCTTTCTTTCTTTCTAACTAATCCTTCTTTATTTTTCTTTTTTTCTACCTAATCTTTCTTTCTTTCTCTTTCTACCTAATCTTTCTTTCTTTCTTTCTTTCTTTCTTTCTTTCTTTCTTTCTTTCTTTCTTTCTTTCTTTCTTTCTTTCTTTCTATCTAATCTATCTTTCTTTCTACCTAATCTTTCTTTCTTTCTTTCTTTCTCTTTCTACCTAATCTTTCTTTCTACCTAATCTATCTTTCTTTCTTTCTTTCTTTCTATCTAATCTATCTTTCTTTCTAACTAATCTATCTTTCTAACTAATCTATCTTTCTTTCTTTCTAACTAATCTATCTATCTTTCTTTCTTTCTAACTAATCTTTCTTTCTTTCTTTCTTTCTTTTTTCTACCTAATCTTTCTTTCTTTCTTTCTAACTAATCTATCTTTCTTTCTTTCGAGCTAATCTTTCTTTCGAGCTAATCTTTCTTTCTTTCTTTCTTTCTTTCTTTCTTTCTTTCTTTCTTTCTTTCTTTCTTTCTTTCTTTCTTTCTTTCTTTCTTTCTTTCTTTCTTTCTTTCTTTCTTTCTTTCCTTCTACCTAATCTTTCTTTCTCTTTCTACCTAATCTTTCTTTCTTTCTACCTAATCCTTCTTTATTTTCTTTCTTTCTTTCTTTCTTTCTTTCTTTCTTTCTTTCTTTCTTTCTAACTAATCTTTCTTTCTTTTTTCTACCTAATCTTTCTTTCTAACTAATCTATCTTTCTTTCTTTCGAGCTAATCTTTCTTTCGAGCTAATCTTTCTTTCTTTCTTTCTTTCTTTCTTTCTTTCTTTCTTTCTTTCTTTCTTTCTTTCTTTCTTTCTTTCTTTCTTTCTTTCTTTCTTTCTTTCTTTCTTTCTTTCTTTCTTTCTTTCTTTCCTTCTACCTAATCTTTCTTTCTCTTTCTACCTAATCTTTCTTTCTTTCTACCTAATCCTTCTTTATTTTTCTTTCTTTCTTTCTTTCTTTCTTTCTTTCTTTCTTTCTTTCTTTCTTTCTTTCTTTCTTTCTTTCTTTCTTTCTTTCTTTCTTTCTTTCTTTCTTTCTTTCTTTCTTCTTTCTTTCTACCTAATCTTTCTTTCTCTTTCTACCTAATCTTTCTTTCTTTCTACCTAATCTTTCTTTCTACCTAATCTATATTTCTTTCTTTCTTTCTTTCTTTCTTTCTTTCTTTCTTTCTTTCTTTCTTTCTTTCTTTCTTTCTTTCTTTCTTTCTCTTTCTACCTAATCTTTCTTTCTTTCTACCTAATCTTTCTTTCTACCTAATCTATCTATCTATCTATCTTTCTTTCTTTCTTTCTTTCTTTCTTTCTTTCTCTCTCTCTTTCTATCTACCCAATCTTTCTTTCTTTCTTTCTTTCTTTCTTTCTTTTTTCTACCTAATCTTTCTTTCTTTCTTTCTTTCTCTACCTAATTTTTCTTTCTTTCTACCTAATCTTTCTTTCTACCTAATCTATCTTTCTTTATTTCTTTCTATATAATCTATCTTTCTTTCTAACTAATCTATCTTTTTAACTAATCTATCTTTCTTTCTTTCTAACTAATCTATCTATCTTTCTTTCTTTCTAAGTAATCTTTCTTTCTTTCTCTTTCTTTCTTTCTTTCTATCTAATCTATCTATCTTTCTTTCTTTCTTTCTTTCTCTTTCTTTCTTTCTACCTAATCTATCTTTCTTTCTTTCTCTCTCTCTTTCTCTCTACCCAATCTTTCTTTCTTTCTTTCTTTTTCTTTCTTTCTTTCTTTCTTTCTTTCTTTCTTTCTTTCTTTCTTTCTTTCTTTCTTTCTTTCTTTCTTTCTTTTTTCTACCTAATCTTTCTTTCTTTCTTTCTTTCTTTCTTTCTTTCTTTCTTGCTTTCTTTCTTTCTTTCTTTCTTTCTTGCTTTCTTTCTTTCTTTCTTTCTTTCTTTCTTTCTTTCTTTCTTTCTTTCTTTCTTTCTTTCTTTCTTTCTTTCTTTCTTTCTCTACCTAATCTTTCTTTCTTTCTACCTAATCTTTCTTTCTTTCTGACTACCATTAAAAGAGATCAAAGGGATATCTCAGGATATAAGTGTCATAGAAACATGAGGGTGGGCTCCTTTGACTCGGGCCAGCAAACAGCCAATCCTGAATCACCTCAACACTTACTGGCCACGCCCTAGAAAACATTGTCGAGCACCTTAGCAACCAAAATCCAAAGAGGGATATCTTCCATTCTGAATGTCACAGAGGCATGGGAGTTGGTTTATATCATTTATACTTACAAGCAGCCTTTGGAGTTTCATGATTGGCAGCTGCCAAGCCACTCCCTAGCAACCAAACAGAGTACCCTAGCAACCATTTTGCAAGACCTATATCTCTGCATCAAAACATCGTATAGAGATGGGGGTTGGATTATATCATTCACACTGAAAATCAGCCTTTAGAGTTTTATGATTGGCAGCTGCCAAGCCACTCCCTAGCAACCAAAGAGAGTACCCTAGCAACCATTTTGCAAGACCTATATCTCTGCATCAGAACATCGTATAGAGATGGAGGTTGGCTCTTTTGACTCATGCTAGCAAACAGGACTTCCAACATGCTACACATGCTAGCTGTGAATAGCTACATGCTAATGGCGATTAGGTGAGTGCTAAATCATGCCAAGAAATGTTAAGAATACCCTATCAACTGCCTAGCAACGCCCTAGCAACAACCCAGAATTCCATAGCAACCACCCAAAACACCATAGCAACCGCCTAGCAACCACCCAGAACACCCTAGCAACCACCAAGCAACACCCTAGCAACCATCAAGAATACCTTAGCAACCACCTAGCAACCACCCAGAACACCCTAGCAACCACCTGGCAACACCCTAGCAACCATCCAGAATACCTTAGCAACCGCCTAGCAACCACCCAGAACACCCTAGCAACTGCCTAGCAACTACCCAGAACACCTTATCAACCGCCTAGCAACCACCCAGAACACCCTAGCAACAACCTAGCAACACCCTAGCAACCATCCAGAATACCTTAGCAACTCGTTAGCAACACCCTAGCAACCACCCAGAATACCCTAGAAACCACCTAGCAACACCCTAGCAACCATCCAGAATACCTTAGCAACCAGCTAGCAACACCCTAGCAACCACGTAGCAACCATCCAGAATACCTTAGCAACCAGCTAGCAACACCCTAGCAACCACCCAGAATACCCTAGCAACCACCTAGCAACCGCCTATCAGCCATCCAGAATACCTTAGCAACCAGCTAGCAACACCCTAGCAACCACCCAGAATACCATAGCAACCACCTAGCAACCGCCTATCAACCACCCAGAACACCCTAGCAACCACCTATCAACAACCTAGCAACCATCCAGAATACCTATGCAACCACCTAGCAACACCATAGCAACCACCCAGAACAGCCTAGCAACCGCCTATCAACAACCTAGCAACCATCCATAATACCTTAGCAACCACCTAGCAACACCATAGCAACCACCCAGAATACCCTAGCAACCGCTTAGCAATGCCCTAGCAACCAATCTTTCTTTCTTTCTTTCTCTTTCTACCTAATCTTTCTTTCTTTCTTTCTACCTAATCTATCTTTCTTTCTTTCTTTCTCTCTCTCTTTCTCTCTACCTAATCTTTCTTTCTTTCTAATCTTTCTTTCTTTTTTTTTCTAACTAATCTATCTTTCTTTCTTTCTTTCTAACTAATCTATCTATCTTTCTTTCTAACGAATCTATCTTTTTTCTTTCTAACTAATCTATCTTTCTTTCTCTCTAACTAATCCATATTTCTTTCTAACTAATCCATCTTTCTTTCTTTCTAACTAATCCTTCTTTATTTTTCTTTCTTTCTTTCTTGCATTTCAGTTAAGCATTTCAAGCATTCACATGCATGTTCCGCAGGAAATGCAATTTTTCTAGTTAGTGTGAATGCTTCAAGCATTCACACTATTGAAATCCAAATCTTTATTATTATTCCGTATTCTTCCGTGGTCGCTTTCAACTCCTGTCTACTTTGTACAAAAACCATTCAAGTATCAACATGTTCAGCTTTTCAATGACTTGTGTGCTATTATTTTTCTTTTTTTATACCTTTTATAATTTTTAAACTATTAAGCTTTTTGTGCATTTTTTTTTAACATTTAAGTGCGGATGAGAGAGACTGTTCAGAGCTAGAGCACGTGATGTCATCTGCTAGAGTGAGCAAGCTTGAAAATTAATCGTAAAAAATAATTTTTAAATCGATGGCCTGGCCACAATTTTAACTCTTCGGGCATGTAATTATACTTGAAACGTAGGTATTTTTGTTGTGGTTCCTCACGTGTGTTTAGTAAATCCCTCGGACTTATAATTTTTTCTCTGTGTCCTTCCAAAGGACAAGAGTGACAGACAATCCTCCATTGGCAGCAATTATAAATTCAGGTCAAACTTTAGTGATCAGAGCATTACGGACCAGTTTTTCAACTCGCCAAAGTGGTCCCTTTTTTCAACTCTATCCACACAAAAAATACATCACATCGTTCACAAAGGCCTTGTCTCACTCATGGTCAGGTCATTTCGCCGATACAACCTATAGTTTTGTCTCTAGGGAGGTTTGTTTGAGGCCAAGTATCAGCGATTTTGCCCTCTGTCTAAATAGGAAAGCTGATTGCACAGGTGATGTTGATTAGACAAGATCAAAGGGAGACACACCTAATTGCTCCTGTGTTCTGATTGGTGGACAGTCACTGAGCTCTTTTCTGAAGGAACTTTAATTATTACAGGTTTTGTTGCATTTATGCTTCTGCTTCTCCTGTTCTCCCTCCCTCTTCCCTCCTCTTCTCCTCCTTCCATCCTCTACTCCTCCTGTCCTCCTCTTCTCCCCTCCTTTCCTAATCTCTTCTTCTCCTTTCTACTCCTCCTTTTATCCTCTTCTATCTATCTGCCTGTCTAACTATTTGACTTTCTGTGTCCAAATTATCTATCTATCTATCTATCTATCTATCTATCTATCTATCTATCTATCTATCTATCTATCTATCTATCTATCTATCTATCTATCTATCTATCTATCTATCTATCTATCTATCTATCTATCTATCTATCTATCTATCTATCTATCTATCTATCTATCTATCATCTATCCCTCTGTCTTTCTCTACCTTTCTTTTTTGTTCTCCTTTACTTCTCTACCTCTGTCTCTTTCTCTACCCCTTTATTTATTTACCTCTGTCTACTTCTCTACTTTTTTTTTTTATCTTTTTTTGCATTTCAGCTTAATGCATTTGAATTAAGCTTTTTTTTGCATTTTTGCTCTGTTTTGCAGTTGTTTGTGCATCTCAGCTTGTTTAGCAATATTTTGCAGTTGTTTGTGCATTTCATTTAAGCATTTCAAGCATTCACACGCATGTTCCGCAGGAAATGCAATTTTTCTAGTTATTATTAGTGGTGCTTTCCAAAGGCAAGGCAACACTAGTGATATCTTGCAAAAATTATTCCACACAAAGTTTGGCGCGTAACTCGTCCCACACCGTTTATCACAGACCTCTGAGTGAGGCGTCAAATCGACCGGCTCATTGAGGAGAGGTGTGCTATGACTTTTCTAAGCGATCGGGTGTACGATGTTCCCACAGCGGACGAAAAAGCGGCCAAAAAAATCCCATTGACTTAACATTGCGGAATGTTCAGAAATTCAAATCCCAACTGTCACTTTCACACACACCCACAGAAAAGGGCCTGACAGCCCTGCAGGGCTCTCTCTCTCTCCCTCAGAGGATTTATTTTATCAAGCAGCCAATAAGTAATTGCCTAAAATCTTCATAGCCACACCATAGCAACCAGTTACAGCACCCTAGCAACCGTGGGCGATAGGCACGAGGCCGCAGGCCTCGTGCCATACTAAATAACTCTATAAAAAAAAACTCGTAGCACTGACCAATGATTTCTCAGAAACTTGTAATTTACCACATTTGAAGAGGCTGGCAGGCTCTGTAAGAACATACCTCACAATGGGGTAAAAGTTGCACCCCTGGGGGGCAGGAGCTGCTCAAATTTGCCCCATTGACTTACTATGGTGTAGGACGGCCCATTGCATAGGGATTTTGTATTGAACATAGCTCTGGATCACAGTGTCATAGAGACAAGGGAACGGGCTCATTTTTCTCAGATGACCAATCAGTCTCTCAGGATCATTGTGAAGCTATTAAGCCACGCCCTAGCAACCACTTAGAGCACCTTAGCAACAAGTCCCATAGACTTCCATTGAAAGAGGTCAAAAGAATATCTCCGGATAGAAGTGTCATAGAAACACAAGGGTGGTCTCGTTTGACTCGGGGCAGCACACAGCCAATCATGAATCCCCTCAACACTTCCTAGCCCCTCCCTAGCAACCATTGTCGAGCACCTTAGCAACTAAAATCTATAGAGGGATATCTTCCATTCTGAATGTCACAGAGGCATGGGAGTTGGTTTATATCATTCATACTGACAAGCAACCTTTGGACTTTGATGACTGGCAGCTGCCAAGCCATTCCCTAGCAACCAAACAGAGTACCCTAGCAACCATTTTGCAAGACCTATATCTCTGCATCAGAACATCGTATAGAGATGTGGTTTGGCTTTTTTGACTCATGCTAGCAAACAGGGCTTCCAACATGCTACACATGCTAGCTGTGAATAGCTACATGCTAATAGCGATTAGGTAGTGCTAAATCATGCCAAGAAAGTGTTAAGAACTCCAATAGTAACCATCTGTGACAACTACCAACCACCTAGTAACACCATAGCAACCACCCAGAATACCTCAGCAACCACCTAGCAACGTCCTAGCAACCACCCAGAATACCCTAGCAACCGCCTAGCAACACCATAGCAACCACCCAGAATACCCTAGCAACCGCCTAGCAACCACCCAGAATACGATAACAACCGCCTAGCAACGCCATAGCAACCACCCAGAATACCCTAGCAACCACCTAGCAACACCATAGCAACCACCCAGAACACCCTAGCAACCGCCTAGCAACGCCCTAGCAAGTGCCTAGAAATGCCCTAGCAACTGCCTAGCAACGCCCTAGCAACCACCCAGAATACCCTAGCAACCGCCTAGCAACCACCCAGAACACCCTAGCAACCGCCTAGCAACGCCGAAGCAACCACCCAGAATACCCTAGCATCCACCTATCAACATCCTAGCAACCACCCAGAATACCCTAGCAACCGCCTAGCAACCACAAAGAACACCCTAGCAATGCCCTAGCAACCACCCAGAATACCCTAGCAACCGCCTAGCAACGCCCTAGCAACCACCCAGAATACCCTAGCAACCGCCTAGCAACCGCCTAGCAACCACCCAGAACACCCTGGCAACCACCCAGATCACCCTAGCAATGCCCTAGCAACCACCCAAAATACCCTAGCAACCAACCAGAACACCCTAGCAACCACCCAGAATACCCTAGCAACCACCCAAAACACCCTAGCAACCACTCAGAACACCTTAGCAACGCCCTAGCAACCACCTGAACAACATGAATAAGCCATATCTCAGCACCAGAACATAGTACAGACATGTTTGTTGGCTCGTATGCAATCAGGTACCACACCCTAGCAACCGAGTGGCGAGTATTGCCACTGCAAGCACCACTTCACATTTTCTTCCGGAAATGTACGTTCTAGTTCTTCTTCTTCTTCTTGCAGTGAAATTTCTTTATCAAACTCCTCCTAGAGCTTTAACTCTACATACTCCAAACTCGGCACGGACACTCAAACTGTTCTGACTCGAGTTGCTATATCTTTTCTAACTGATCGGACTTATGGTTTTCCTAAAAATGATGATCAAACTCGGAAAAAAACTCCCATTGACTTAACATTGCGGAATGTTCAGATTTTCAAACTGCTCAACTGCCAAAAATTCAAATCTAAACTCCTTGAAGCCCTAGACTGAATCAAACTGCCATTCTATATACTATATGAGCCATTAGACTCATTTAAACTAATAAACTCATCTATCTATGACACTTATCTATCTACACTTAAACTCTTAAACTCATAATAAATCAATAAACTCTAAACTTGAACTCTTAGACTCATTTAAACTCTAAACTCATAAACTCATACACGTATAAACTCATAAACTCGTACACGTATAAACTCATACACTTATGAACTCATGAATTCATACACTCATAAACTCAAACTCATAAATTAATAAACTCTGAACTCTTACTCATTTAAACATAAACTCTAAACTCATTAACTCATGAATTCATACACTTATGAACTCATGAATTCATACACTTATAAACTCATAAACTTATAAACTAGTGAACTCATACACTTATCAACCTTTATGAATTCATACAGTTATGAACTTTCATGAATTCATACACTTATGAACTTTTAATCTTGTAAATATTTCACCATAGCAACCACCCAGAACACCCTAGCAACCACCCAAAATACCTTAGAACACCCTAGCAACCACCCAGAACACCCTAGCAACAACCCAAAATACCTTAGAACACCCTAGCAACACCATAGCAACCACCCAAAAATACCTTAGAACACCCTAGCAACAACCCAGAACACCCTAGCAATCACCCAAAATACCTTAGAACACCCTAGCAACCACCCAGAACACCCTAGCAACCAGCCAAAATACGTTAGAACACCCTAACAACCACCCAAAATACCTTAGAGCACCCTAGCAACACCTTAGCAACCACCCAAAATACCTTAGAACACCCTAGCAACCGCCCAGGACACCCTAGCAACCACCCAAAATACCTTAGAACACCCTAGCAACACCACAGCAACCACCTAAAATACCTTAAAACACTCTAGCAACACCATAGCAACCACCCAAAATGCCTTAGAACGCCATAGCAACACCATAGCAACCCCCCAAAATACCTTAGAACACCCTAGCAACAACCCAGAACACCCTAGCAACCACCCAAAATACCTTAGAACACCCTAACAACCCCCGAAAATACCTTGGAACACCCTAGCAACACCCTAGCAACCACCCAAAATACCTTAGAACACCCTAGAAACACCCTAGCAACACCCCAAAATACCTTAGAACACCCTAGCAACCACCCAAAACACCTTAGAACACCCTAGCAACACCATAGCAACCACCCAAAATACCTTAGAACACCCTAGCAACACCATAGCAACACCCCAAAATACCTTAGAACACCCTAGCAACCACCCAAAACACCTTAGAACACCCTAGCAACACCATAGCAACCACCCAAAATACCTTAGAACACCCTAGAAACACCATAGCAACCACCCAGGTAACCCTAGCAACCACCCAAAATATCTTAGAACACCCTAGCAACACCCTAGCAACCACCCAAAATACCTTAGAACACCATAGCAACACCATAGCAACCACCCAAAATACCTTAGAACACCCTAGCAACACCATAGCAACCACCCAACATACCTTAGAACACCCTAGCAACCACCCAAAATACCTTAGAACACCATAGCAACCACCCAGAACACCCTAGCAACCACCCAAAAATATCTTAGAACACCCTAGCAACACCATAGCAACCACCCAAAATACCTTAGAACACCCTAGCAACACCATAGCAACCACCCAAAATACCTTAGAATACCCTAGCAACACCATAGCAACCACCCAAAATACCTTAGAACACCATAGCAACACCCTAGCAACCACCCAACATACCTTAGAACACCCTAGCAACCACCCAAAATACCGTAGAACACCATAGCAACCACCCAGAAGACCCTAGCAACCACCCAAAATATCTTAGAACACCCTAGCAACACCATAGCAACCACCCAGAATACTCGAGAAAACCCTAGCAACACCATAGCAACCACCCAGAACACCCTAGCAACCACCCAAAATACCTTAGAACACCCTAGCAACACCATAGCAACCACCCGAAATACATTAGAACACCCTAGCAACACCATAGCAACCACCCAAAATACCTTAGAACACCCTAGCAACATCCCAGAACATTCTAGCAACCGCCGAACAACCACCCAGAACACCCTTGCAACCAACAAAATACCTTAGAACACCCTAGCAACACCATATCAACCACCCAGAACACCCTAGCAACCACCCAACATACCTTATCAACTACCTAGCAACCAGCCAGAACACCCTAGCAACCACTCAAAATACCTTAGCAACCACCTAGCAACCCACTAGAAACACCATAGCAACTTTAAATGACTTCAAACTATACTTTAAAATTGAAACTACTTTAAACTTTATACTAATTTAAACTTTAAACTACTTTAAACGTTGAACTAATTTAAACTTTAAACTACTTTAAACTTTGAAATAATTTAAACTTTGAACTAATTTAAACTTCAAACTACTTTCAAATTCAAACTAATTTAAACTTTAGACTAATTTAAACTTTAAACTAATTTAAACTATAAACTAATTTAAACTTTAACCTTCTTCAAACTTTCTGGTCCAAACTTTCACAAGCCAACTTAAAGTTTGTCTCGACGAACTTTTTCTAGTTCTTCTTCTTCTTCTTGCAGTGAATTTTCTATATCTAACTCCTCCTAGAGCTTTAACTCTACAAACTCCAAACTCGGCTCATACACTCAAACTGTTCTGACTCGAGTTGCTATATCTTTTCTAACTGATCGGACTTATGGTTTTCCTAAAAATGATGATCAAACTCGGAAAAAACTCCCATTGACTTAACATTGCGGAATGTTCAGATTTTCAAACTGCTCAACTGCCAAAAATTCAAATCTAAACTCCTTGAAGCCCTAGACTGAATCAAACTGCCATTCTATATACTATATGAGCCATTGAGACTCATTTAAACTAATAAACTCATCTAACTATGACACTTATCTATCTACACTTAAACTCTTAAACTCATAATAAATCAATAAACTCTAAACTTGGACTCTTAGACTCATTTAAACTCTAAACTCATAAACTCATACACGTATAAACTCATAAACTCGTACACGTATAAACTCATACACTTATGAACTCATGAATTCATACACTCATAAACTCAAACTCATAAATTAATAAACTCTGAACTCTTACTCATTTAAACATAAACTCTAAACTCATTAACTCATGAATTCATACACTTATGAACTCATGAATTCATACACTTATAAACTCATAAACTTATAAACTAGTAAACTCATACACTTATCAACCTTTATGAATTCATACACTTATGAACTTTCATGAATTCATACAGTTATGAACTTTTAATCTCGTAAATATTTCACCATAGCAACCACCGAGAACACCCTAGCAACCACCCAAAATACCTTAGAACACCCTAGCAACCACCCAGAACACCCTAGCAACCACCCAAAATACCTTAGAACACCCTAGCAACACCATAGCAACCACCCAAAATACCTTAGAACACCCTAGCAACAACCCAGAACACCCTAGCAACCACCCAAAATACCTTAGAACACCCTAGCAACCACCCAGAATACCCTAGCAACCAGCCAAAATACCTTAGAACACCCTAACAACGACCCAAAATACCTTAGAGCACCCTAGCAACACCATAGCAACCACCCAAAATACCTTAGAACACCCTAGCAACCGCCCAGGACACCATAGCAACCACGTAAAATACCTTAAAACACTCTAGCAACACCATAGCAACCACCCAAAATGCCTTAGAACACCATAGCAACACCATAGCAACCCCCCAAAATACCTTAGAACACCCTAGCAACAACCCAGAACACCCTAGCAACCACCCAAAATACCTTAGAACACCCTAACAACCACCCAAAATACCTTAGAACACCCTAGCAACACCCTAGCAACCACCCAAAATACCTTAGAACACCCTAGCAACACCCCAAAATACCTTAGAACACCCTAGCAACCACCCAAAACACTTTAGAACACACTAGCAACACCATAGCAACCACCCAAAATACCTTAGAATACCCTAGCAACACCATAGCAACCACCCAAAATACCTTAGAACACCATAGCAACACCCTAGCAACCACCCAACATACCTTAGAACACCCTAGCAACCACCCAAAATACCGTAGAACACCATAGCAACCACCCAGAAGACCCTAGCAACCACCCAAAATATCTTAGAACACCCTAGCAACACCATAGCAACCACCCAGAATACTCGAGAAAACCCTAGCAACACCATAGCAACCACCCAGAACACCCTAGCAACCACCCAAAATACCTTAGAACACCCTAGCAACACCATAGCAACCACCCGAAATACATTAGAACACCCTAGCAACACCATAGCAACCACCCAAAATACCTTAGAACACCCTAGCAACATCCCAGAACATTCTAGCAACCGCCGAACAACCACCCAGAACACCCTTGCAACCAACAAAATACCTTAGAACACCCTAGCAACACCATATCAACCACCCAGAACACCCTAGCAACCACCCAAAATACCTTAGAACACCCTAGCAACCACCCAGAATACCCTAGCAACCAGCCAAAATACCTTAGAACACCCTAACAACGACCCAAAATACCTTAGAGCACCCTAGCAACACCATAGCAACCACCCAAAATACCTTAGAACACCCTAGCAACCGCCCAGGACACCATAGCAACCACGTAAAATACCTTAAAACACTCTAGCAACACCATAGCAACCACCCAAAATGCCTTAGAACACCATAGCAACACCATAGCAACCCCCCAAAATACCTTAGAACACCCTAGCAACAACCCAGAACACCCTAGCAACCACCCAAATACCTTAGAACACCCTAACAACCACCCAAAATACCTTAGAACACCCTAGCAACACCCTAGCAACCACCCAAAATACCTTAGAACACCCTAGCAACACCCCAAAATACCTTAGAACACCCTAGCAACCACCCAAAACACTTTAGAACACACTAGCAACACCATAGCAACCACCCAAAATACCTTAGAATACCCTAGCAACACCATAGCAACCACCCAAAATACCTTAGAACACCATAGCAACACCCTAGCAACCACCCAACATACCTTAGAACACCCTAGCAACCACCCAAAATACCGTAGAACACCATAGCAACCACCCAGAAGACCCTAGCAACCACCCAAAATATCTTAGAACACCCTAGCAACACCATAGCAACCACCCAGAATACTCGAGAAAACCCTAGCAACACCATAGCAACCACCCAGAACACCCTAGCAACCACCCAAAATACCTTAGAACACCCTAGCAACACCATAGCAACCACCCGAAATACATTAGAACACCCTAGCAACACCATAGCAACCACCCAAAATACCTTAGAACACCCTAGCAACATCCCAGAACATTCTAGCAACCGCCGAACAACCACCCAGAACACCCTTGCAACCAACAAAATACCTTAGAACACCCTAGCAACACCATATCAACCACCCAGAACACCCTAGCAACCACCCAACATACCTTATCAACTACCTAGCAACCAGCCAGAACACCCTAGCAACCACTCAAAATACCTTAGCAACCACCTAGCAACCCACTAGAAACACCATAGCAACTTTAAATGACTTCAAACTATACTTTAAAATTGAAACTACTTTAAACTTTATACTAATTTAAACTTTAAACTACTTTAAACGTTGAACTAATTTAAACTTTAAACTACTTTAAACTTTGAAATAATTTAAACTTTGAACTAATTTAAACTTCAAACTACTTTCAAATTCAAACTAATTTAAACTTTAGACTAATTTAAACTTTAAACTAATTTAAACTATAAACTAATTTAAACTTTAAACTTCTTCAAACTTTCTGGTCCAAACTTTCACAAGCCAACTTAAAGTTTGTCTCGACGAACTTTTTCTAGTTCTTCTTCTTCTTCTTGCAGTGAATTTTCTATATCTAACTCCTCCTAGAGCTTTAACTCTACAAACTCCAAACTCGGCTCATACACTCAAACTGTTCTGACTCGAGTTGCTATATCTTTTCTAACTGATCGGACTTATGGTTTTCCTAAAAATGATGATCAAACTCGGAAAAAACTCCCATTGACTTAACATTGCGGAATGTTCAGATTTTCAAACTGCTCAACTGCCAAAAATTCAAATCTAAACTCCTTGAAGCCCTAGACTGAATCAAACTGCCATTCTATATACTATATGAGCCATTGAGACTCATTTAAACTAATAAACTCATCTAACTATGACACTTATCTATCTACACTTAAACTCTTAAACTCATTATAAATCAATAAACTCTAAACTTGGACTCTTAGACTCATTTAAACTCTAAACTCATAAACTCATACACGTATAAACTCATAAACTCGTACACGTATAAACTCATACACTTATGAACTCATGAATTCATACACTCATAAACTCAAACTCATAAATTAATAAACTCTGAACTCTTACTCATTTAAACATAAACTCTAAACTCATTAACTCATGAATTCATACACTTATGAACTCATGAATTCATACACTTATAAACTCATAAACTTATAAACTAGTAAACTCATACACTTATCAACCTTTATGAATTCATACACTTATGAACTTTCATGAATTCATACAGTTATGAACTTTTAATCTCGTAAATATTTCACCATAGCAACCACCGAGAACACCCTAGCAACCACCCAAAATACCTTAGAACACCCTAGCAACCACCCAGAACACCCTAGCAACCACCCAAAATACCTTAGAACACCCTAGCAACACCATAGCAACCACCCAAAATACCTTAGAACACCCTAGCAACAACCCAGAACACCCTAGCAACCACCCAAAATACCTTAGAACACCCTAGCAACCACCCAGAATACCCTAGCAACCAGCCAAAATACCTTAGAACACCCTAACAACGACCCAAAATACCTTAGAGCACCCTAGCAACACCATAGCAACCACCCAAAATACCTTAGAACACCCTAGCAACCGCCCAGGACACCATAGCAACCACGTAAAATACCTTAAAACACTCTAGCAACACCATAGCAACCACCCAAAATGCCTTAGAACACCATAGCAACACCATAGCAACCCCCCAAAATACCTTAGAACACCCTAGCAACAACCCAGAACACCCTAGCAACCACCCAAAATACCTTAGAACACCCTAACAACCACCCAAAATACCTTAGAACACCCTAGCAACACCCTAGCAACCACCCAAAATACCTTAGAACACCCTAGCAACACCCCAAAATACCTTAGAACACCCTAGCAACCACCCAAAACACTTTAGAACACACTAGCAACACCATAGCAACCACCCAAAATACCTTAGAACACCCTAGCAACACCATAGAAACCACCCAAAATAGCTTAGAACACCCTAGCAACACCCCAAAATACCTTAGAACACCCTAGCAACCACCCAAAACACCTTAGAACAACCTAGCAACACCATAGCAACCACCCAAAATACCTTAGAACACCCTAGCAACACCATAGCAACCACCCAAAATACCTTAGAACACGGTTTCTTTACGGTTTTCCTAAAAATGACGATCAAACTCGGAAACAACTCCCATTGACTTTACATTGCGGAATGTTCAGATTTTCAAACTCCTCAACTGCCAAAAATTCAAATCTAAACTCCTTGAAGCCCTAGACTGAATCAAACTGCAATTCTATATACTATATGAGCCATTGAGACTCATTTAAACTAATAAACTCATCTATCTATGACATCTATCTATCTATCTATCTATCTATCTATCTATCTATCTATCTATCTATTCTTTCTAATCTTTCTTTCTTTCTCTTTTTCTTTCTCTTTCTTTCTTACTAATCTTTCTATCATCTAACTATTTCTGTCTATCTATCATCTATCTATCTATCTATCTATCTATCTATCTATCTATCTATCTATCTATCTATCTATCTATCTATCTATCTATCTATCTATCTATCTATCTATCTATCTATCTATCTATCTATCTATCTATCTATCTATCTATCGATCCATCTATCTATCATCTGACTATTTTATCTATCTATCTATCTATCTATCTATCTATCTATCTATCTATCTATCTATCTATCTATCTATCTATCTATCTATCTATCTATCTATCTATCTATCTATCTATCTATCTATCTATCTATCTATCTATCTATCTATATATTCTTTCTAATCTTTCTTTCTTTCTCTTTTTCTTTCTCTTTCTTTCTTACTAATCTTTCTATCATCTAACTGTTTCTGTCTATCTATCATCTATCTATCTATCTATCTATCTATCTATCTATCTATCTATCTATCTATCTATCTATCTATCTATCTATCTATCTATCTATCCATCTATCTATCGATCCATCTATCTATCATCTGACTATTTTATCTATCTATCTATCTATCTATCTATCTATCTATCTATCTATCTATCTATCTATCTATCTATCTATCTATCTATCTATCTATCTATCTATCTATCTATCTATCTATCTATCTATCTATCTATCTATCTATCTATCTATCCATCTATCTATCATCTGACTATTTTATCTATCTATCTATCTATCTTCCTTTTTCTTTCTTTCTTTCTAACTAATCAATCTTTCGTTCTTTCTTTTTAACTAATATTTCTTTCTTTCTAACTAATCTATCTTTCTTTCTTTCTTTTCTAACTAATCTATTTCTTTTTAACTAATCTTTCTTTCTTTCTAACTAATCTTTCTTTCTAACTAATCTTTCTATCTTTCTTTCTAATCTTCCTTTCTAACTTTCTTTCTTTCTAACTAATCTTTCTTTCTTTCTTTCTCTCTTATCTTTCTATCATCTAACTATTTCTATCATCTATCTATCTATCTATCTATCTATCTATCTATCTATCTATCTATCTATCTATCTATCTATCTATCTATCTATCTATCTATCTATCTATCTATCTATCTATCTATCTATCTATCTATCTATCTATCCATCTATCTATCGATCCATCTATCTATCATCTGACTATTTTATCTATCTATCTATCTATCTATCTATCTATCTATCTATCTATCTATCTATCTATCTATCTATCTATCTATCTATCTATCTATCTATCTATCTATCTATATATTCTTTCTAATCTTTCTTTCTTTCTCTTTTTCTTTCTCTTTCTTTCTTACTAATCTTTCTATCATCTAACTGTTTCTGTCTATCTATCATCTATCTATCTATCTATCTATCTATCTATCTATCTATCTATCTATCTATCTATCTATCTATCTATCTATCTATCTATCTATCGATCCATCTATCTATCATCTGACTATTTTATCTATCTATCTATCTATCTATCTATCTATCTATCTATCTATCTATCTATCTATCTATCGATCCATCTATCTATCATCTGACTATTTTATCTATCTATCTATCTTCCTTTTTCTTTCTTTCTTTCTAACTAATCAATCTTTCGTTCTTTCTTTTTAACTAATATTTCTTTCTTTCTAACTAATCTATCTTTCTTTCTTTCTTTTCTAACTAATCTATTTCTTTTTAACTAATCTTTCTTTCTTTCTAACTAATCTTTCTTTCTAACTAATCTTTCTATCTTTCTTTCTAATCTTCCTTTCTAACTTTCTTTCTTTCTAACTAATCTTTCTTTCTTTCTAACTAATCTTTCTATCATCTAACTATTTCTATCTATCTATCTATCTATCTATCTATCTATCTATCTATCTATCTATCTATCTATCTATCTATCTATCTATCTATCTATCTATCTATCATCTGACTATTTTATCTATCTATCTATCTATCTATCTATCTATCTATCTATCTATCTATCTATCTATCTATCTTTCTTTTTCTTTCTTTCTAACTAATCTATCTTTTGTTCTTTCTTTCTAACTAATCTTTCTTTCTTTCTAACTAATCTTCTTTCTTTCTTTCTTTCTTTCTAACTAATCTATCTTTCTTTCTATCTTTCTTTCTTTCTAACTAATCTATCTTTCTTTTCTAACTAATCTATCTTTCTTTCTTTTCTAACTAATCTATTTCTTTCTAAATAATCTTTCTTTCTTTCTTTCTAACTAATCTTTCTTTCTTTCTTTCTAACTAATCTTTCTATCTTTCTTTCTTTCTTTCTTTCTTTCTCTCTTTCTTTCTAATCTTCCTTTCTAACTTTCTTTCTTTCTAACTAATCTTTCTTTCTAACTTTATTTCTTTCTAACTAATCTTTCTATCTTTCTTTCTCTCTTTCTAATCTTTCTTTCTAACTAATCTTTCTTTCTTTCTTTTCTAACTAATCTATTTCTTTCTAACTAATATATCTTTCTTTCTTTCTAACTAATCTTTTTATCTTTCTTTCTTTCTTTCTTTTTTCTCTCTTCCTTTCTTTTTTCTCTCTTCCTTTCTAATCTTTCTTTCAATCTTTCTTTCTTTCTTTCTTTCTTTCTTTCTTTCTTTCTTTCTTTCTTTCTTTCTGTCTTTCTTTCTTTCATTCTTTCTAACTAATCTTCCTTTCTAAGAGTCTTTCTAACTAATCTTTCTTTCTAACTAATCTTTCTTTCTTTCTAACTAATCATTCTATCTTTCTTTATTTCTCTCTTTCTAATCTTTCTTTCTAAATAATCTATCTTTCTTTCTTTATTTCTTTTCTAACTAATCTATTTCTTTCTAACTAATCTTTCTTTCTTTCTTTCTTTCTTTCTTTCTTTCTTTCTTTCTTTCTTTCTTTCTTTCTTTCTTTCTAACTAATCTTCCTTTCTAACTTTCTTTCTAACTAATCTTTCTTTCTTTCTTTCTCTCTTTCTTTCTAACTAATCTTTCTATCTTTCTTTCTTTCTTTCTCTCTTTCTTTCTAACTAATCTTTCTATCTTTCTTTCTAATCTTTCTTTCTTTCTAACTAATCTTCCTTTATAACTTTCTAATCTTTCTTTCTAACTAATCTTTCTTTCTTCCTTTCTTTCTAACTAATCTTGCTTTCTAACTAATCTATTTTCTTTCTTTTCTAACTAATCTTTCTTTCCCACTAGAAACACCCTAGCAACTTTAAATTACTTCAAACTATACTTTAAACTTTAAACTACTTTAAACTATATAAAACATTAAACTAATTCAAACTTCAAACTAATTTAAACTTCAAACTCCTTTAAAATTCAGACTAATTTAAACTTTAAACTAATTAAGTTGGCTTGTAAGAGCCAACTTACTGAAATCCTATTTAAACTTATTAAGTTGGCTTGTGAGAGCCAACTTACTGAAATCCTATTTAAACTTATTAGTGGTGCTTGCCTATGGCAAAGCAACACTATTGTTATCTCACATACTTATTATTAGTGGTGCTTGCCTATGGCAAAGCAACACTATTGTTATCTCACATACTTATTATTAGTGGTGCTTGCCTATGGCAAAGCAACACTATTGTTATCTCACATACTTATTATTCTTATTCTTATTCTTATTCTTATTCTTATTATTCTTCTGGCCACTTTTTGACGCGCTACTCCTCCCGCAGTTTTTGTCACAGACCCACGAATGAGGTGTCAAAACGTGCGGCCTGTTCGGGAATGGTGTGCTATGACTTTTATAAGGGATCGGGGGTACGATGTTCGCCCCAGGGGCGAAAAACCGGCCGAAAAATCCCATAGACTTAACATTGCGTCAAACTTTGACGAGTCGTAGCTCGGAACGAGGATGTCACAGAAACGTGAAATTTGCCACATTTGAAGAGGCTGACAGGCTCTGTAAGAACATACCACACAATGGGGTAAAAGTTGCACCCCTGTGGGGAAGGAGCTGCCCAAAGTTGCCCCATTGACTTACTATGGTGTAGGACGGCCCATGAAATGGGCCGTCCTACACCATAGAAACCGCTTTTATATTGAACATAACTCTGGATCACAGTGTCGTAGAGACAAAGGGGCGGGCTCATTTTACTCAGACGGCCAATCATTCTCCTTGGATCATTGTGAAGCTATCAAGCCACGCCCTAGCAACCATTTAGAGCTCCTTAGCAACAAGTTCCATAGACTTCCATTGAAAGAGATTGAAGGGATATCTCTGGACTGAATTGTCATAGAAACATGAGGGTGGTCTCGTTTGACTTGGGGCAGCAAACAGCCAATCATGAATCACCTCAACACTTCCTAGCCACGCCCTAGCAACCATTGTCGAGCACCTTAGCAACCAAAATCCAAAGAGGAATATCGTCCATTCTGAATGTCACAGAGGCATGGGAGTTGGTTTATATCATTCATACTGACAAGCAGCCTTTGGAGTTTCATGATTGGCAGCTGCCAAGCCACTCCCTAGCAACCAAACAAGGTACCCTAGCAACCATTTTGCAAGACCTATATCTCTGCATCAAAACATCGTATAGAGATGGGGGTTGGTTTATACATTCACATTGACTTTGGAGCTTCATGATTGGCAGCTGCCAAGCCACTCCCTAGCAACCAAACAGAGTACCCTAGCAACCGTTTTGCAAGACCAATATCTCTGCATCAGAACATCGTATAGAGATGGGGGTTGGCTCTTTTGACTCATGCTAGCAAACAGGACTTGCTACATGCTAAACATGCTAGCTGTGAATAGCTACATGCTAATATTGATTAGCTAAGTGCTAAATCAAGCCATGAACATTATAAAAACTCTATAGTAACCAAATGTGAACACTACCAACCACCTAGTAACACCATAGCAACCATCCAGAATACCATAGCAACCACCTAAAACACCCTAGCAACCACCCAAAACACCCTAGCAACCGCCTAGCAACACCATAGCAACCACCCAGAATACCCTAGCAACCGCCTAGCAACCACCCAGAACACCCTAGCAACCGCCTAGCAACACCCTAGCAAGCACTCAGAACACCCTAGCAACCACCTAGCAACACCCTAGCAACCACCCACAACACCCTAGCAACCACCTAGCAACACCCTAGCAACCACCCAAAACACCCTAGCAACCACCTAGCAACCACCCAGAACACCCTAGCAACCGCCTAGCAACACCCTAGCAACCACCCAGAACACCCTAGCAACCACCTAGCAACCACACAAAACACCCTAGCAACCACCTAGCAACCCCCTAGCAACCACCCAGAACACCCTAGCAACCGCCTAGCAACACCCTAGCAACCACCCAGAACACCCTAGCAACCGCCTAGCAACACCCTAGCAACCACCCAGAACACCCTAGCAACCACCTAGCAACCACCCAAAACACCCTAGCAACCACCTAGCAACCCCCTAGCAACCACCCAGAACACCCTAGCAACCGCCTAGCAACACCCTAGCAACCACCCAGAACACCCTAGCAACCACCCAGAACACCCTAGCAACCACCTAGCAACACCCTAGCAACCACCCAAAACACCCTAGCAACACCCTAGCAACCACCCAGAACACCCTAGCAACCGCCTAGCAACACCCTAGCAACCACCTGAACACATGAATAAGCCATATCTCAGCACCAAAACGTCGTACAGACATGTTTGTTAGTTTGTATGCAATCATGTACCACACTATAGCAACCGTGTGGCGAGTTTTGCCACTGCAAGCACCACTTCACATTTTCTTCTGGAAATGTACATTCTAGTTCTTATTCTTATTCTTATTATTCTTCTGGCCACTTTTTGACGCGCTACTCCTCCCGCAGTTTTTGTCACAGACCCACGAATGAGGTGTCAAAACGTGCGGCCTGTTCGGGAATGGTGTGCTATGACTTTTATAAGGGATCGGGGGTACGATGTTCGCCCCAGGGGCGAAAAACCGGCCGAAAAATCCCATAGACTTAACATTGCGTCAAACTTTGACGAGTCGTAGCTCGGAACGAGGATGTCACAGAAACGTGAAATTTGCCACATTTGAAGAGGCTGACAGGCTCTGTAAGAACATACCACACAATGGGGTAAAAGTTGCACCCCTGTGGGGCAGGAGCTGCCCAAAGTTGCCCCATTGACTTACTATGGTGTAGGACGGCCCATGAAATGGGCCGTCCTACACCATAGAAACCGCTTTTATATTGAACATAACTCTGGATCACAGTGTCGTAGAGACAAAGGGGCGGGCTCATTTTACTCAGACGGCCAATCATTCTCCTTGGATCATTGTGAAGCTATCAAGCCACGCCCTAGCAACCATTTAGAGCTCCTTAGCAACAAGTTCCATAGACTTCCATTGAAAGAGATCGAAGGGATATCTCTGGACTGAATTGTCATAGAAACATGAGGGTGGTCTGGTTTGACTCGGGGCAGCAAACAGCCAATCATGAATCACCTCAACACTTCCTAGCCACGCCCTAGCAACCATTGTCGAGCACCTTAGCAACCAAAATCCAAAGAGGAATATCGTCCATTCTGAATGTCACAGAGGCATGGGAGTTGGTTTATATCATTCATACTGACAAGCAGCCTTTGGAGTTTCATGATTGGCAGCTGCCAAGCCACTCCCTAGCAACCAAACAAGGTACCCTAGCAACCATTTTGCAAGACCTATATCTCTGCATCAAAACGTCGTATAGAGATGGGGGTTGGTTTATACATTCACATTGACTTTGGAGCTTCATGATTGGCAGCTGCCAAGCCACTCCCTAGCAACCAAACAGAGTACCCTAGCAACCGTTTTGCAAGACCAATATCTCTGCATCAGAACATCGTATAGAGATGGGGGTTGGCTCTTTTGACTCATGCTAGCAAACAGGACTTGCTACATGCTAAACATGCTAGCTGTGAATAGCTACATGCTAATATTGATTAGCTAAGTGCTAAATCATGCCATGAACATTATAAAAACTCTATAGTAACCAAATGTGAACACTACCAACCACCTAGTAACACCATAGCAACCATCCAGAATACCATAGCAACCACCTAAAACACCCTAGCAACCGCCTAGCAACACCATAGCAACCACCCAGAATACCCTAGCAACCGCCTAGCAACACCCTAGCAACACCTCAGAACACCCTAGCAACCACCTAGCAACACCCTAGCAACCACCCACAACACCCTAGCAACCACCTAGCAACACCCTAGCAACCACCCAAAACACCCTAGCAACCACCTAGCAACCACCCAGAACACCCTAGCAACCACCTAGCAACCACCTAGCAACCCCCTAGCAACCACCCAGAACACCCTAGCAACCGCCTAGCAACACCCTAGCAACCACCCAGAACACCCTAGCAACCACCCAAAACACCCTAGCAACACCCTAGCAACCACCCAGAACACCCTAGCAACCGCCTAGCAACACCCTAGCAACCAGTAGAATACCCTAGCAACCACCTAGCAACACCATAGCAACCACCCATAACACCCTAGCAACTGCCTAACAACCCCATAGCAACCACCCATAATACCCTAGCAACCGCCTAGCAACACCATAGCAACCACCCAGAACACCCTAGCAACCGCCTAGCAACCACCCGGAATACCCTAGCAACCGCCTAGCAACGCCATAGCAACCACCCAGAATACCCTAGCAACCACCTAGCAACACCATAGCAACCACCCAGAACACCCTAGCAACCGCCTAGCAACGCCCTAGCAACGGCCTAGCAATGCCCTAGCAACCACCCAGAATACCCTAGCAACCACCTAGCAACCACCCAGAACACCCTAGCAACCACCTAGCAACCACCCAGAACACCCTAGCAACCACCCAGAATTACCCTAGCAACCAACAGAACACCCTAGCAACCACCCAAAACACCCTAGCAGCCACCTGAACAGCATGAATAAGCCATATCTCAGCACCAGAACATCGTACAGACATGTTTGTTGGCTCGTATGCAACAATGTACCACACCCTAGCAACCGAGCGGCGAGTTTTGCCACTGCAAGCACCACTTCACATTTTCTTCTGGAAATGTACATTCTAGTTATTATTATTCTTCTGAGCGGTAAAATTTACAACTCTAACTCCTCCTAGAGCTTTAACTCCACATACTCCAAACTCGGCTCAGACACTCAAACTGTTCTGACTCGGTGTGCTATATCTTTTTAGACTGATCGGACTTACGGTTTTCCTAAAAATGACGATCAAAGTCAGAAAAAACTCCCATTGACTTAACATTGCGGAATGTTCAGAAATTCAAATCCCAACTGTCACTTTCACACACACCCACAGAAAAGGGCCTGACAGCCCTGCTCTCTCTCCCTCAGAGGATTTATTTTATCAAGCAGCCAATAAGTAATGGCCTAAAATCTTCATAGCCACACCATAGCAACCAGTTACAGCACCCTAGCAACCGTGGGCGATAGTGCCATACTAAATAACTCTATAAAAACTCTATAAAAACTCCTTTTAAAAACTCCATAGTAATCATCTGTTAAAAAATACACGCCGACATCACAGACCCCTGATTGAGGCGTCAAATTGTGTGGATTATTGAGGAGAGGTGTGCTGTGACTTTTCTTACCGATCGGGGGTACGGTGTTTGCCCCAGGGGCAAGTCATTGGGTAAAAAAAATCCCATAGACTTAACATTGCCACAAACTTTGACGACTCGTAGCACTGACCAGTGATTTCTCAGAAACTTGTAATTTACCACATTTGAAGAGGCTGGCAGGCTCTATAAGAACATACCTCACAATGGGGTAAAAATTGCACCCCTGGGGGGCAGGAGCTGCTCAAATTTGCCCCATTGACTTACTATGGTGTAGGGATTTTGTATAGGGATGCATTGCATAGGGATTTTGTATTGAACATAGCTCTGGATCACAGTGTCATAGAGACAAGGGGACGGGCTCATTTTTCTCAGATGACCAATCAGTCTCTCAGGATCATTGTGAAGCTATTAAGCCACGCCCTAGCAACCATTTAGAGCACCTTAGCAACAAGTCCCATAGACTTCCATTGAAAGAGGTCAAAAGAATATCTCCGGATAGAAGTGTCATAGAAACACAAGGGTGGTCTCGTTTGACTCGGGGCAGCACACAGCCAATCATGAATCCCCTCAACACTTCCTAGCCCCTCCCTAGCAACCATTGTCGAGCACCTTAGCAACTAAAATCTATAGAGGGATATCTTCCATTCTGAATGTCACAGAGGCATGGGAGTTGGTTTATATCATTCATACTGACAAGCAACCTTTGGACTTTGATGACTGGCAGCTGCCAAGCCATTCTCTAGCAACCAAACAGAGTACCCTAGCAACCATTTTGCAAGACCTATATCTCTGCATCAGAACATCGTATAGAGATGTGGTTTGGCTCTTTTGACTCATGCTAGCAAACAGGGCTTCCAACATGCTACACATGGTAGCTGTGAATAGCTACATGCTAATAGCGATTAGGTATGTGCTAAATCATGCCAAGGAAGTGTTAAGAACTCCAATAGTAACCATCTGTGACAAATACCAACCACCTAGTAACACCATAGCAACCACCCGGAACACCCTAGCAACCAACCAAAATACCTTAGCAACAACCTAGCAACCACCGAGAACACCCTAGCAACCACCCAAAATACCTTAGAACACCCTAGCAACACCATAGCAACCACCCAAAATACCTTAGAACACCCTAGCAACACCATAGTACCCACCCAGAACGCCCTAGCAACCACCCAAAATACCTTAGAACACCCTAGCAACACCATAGCAAGCACCTAAAATACCTTAGAACACCCTAGCAACCACCCAGAAAACCCTAGCAACCACTCAAAATGCCTTAAAACGCTCTAGCAACACCATAGCAACCACCCAAAATAGCCTAGAACACCCTAGCAACACCATAGCAACCACCCAGAACACCCTAGCAACTTCCTAGCAACCACCCAAAATACCTTAAAACACCCTAGCAACACCATAGCAACCACCCAAAATAGCCTAGAACACCCTAGCAACACCATAGCAACCACCCAGAACACCCTAGCAACCACCCAAAATACCTTCAACACCCTAGCAACACCATAGCAACCACCCAGAACACCCTAACAACCACCTAAAATACCTTAAAACATCCTAGCAACACCATAGCAACCACCCAAAAAAGCCTAGAACACCATAGCAACCACCCAGAACACCCTAGCAACTGCCTAGCAACCATCCAGAACACCCTAGCAACCACCCAAAATACCATAGCAACCACCCAAAATACCTTAGCAACCGCCGGGCAACCACCCAGAACATCTTAGCAACCCACTAGAAACACCCTAGCAACTTTAAATTACTTTAAACTACTTTAAACTTTAAACTATACTTTAAAGTTTAAACTACTTCAAACTTTAAACTATTTAAAATTTTAAACTACTTTAAACTAATTCAAGCTTTAAACTAATTTAAACTTTAAACTACTTTAAACTTTAAACTAATTTAAACTTCAAACTACTTTAAAATTCAAACTAATTTAAACTTCAAACTAATTTAAGCTTCAAACTACTTTAAAATTCAAACTAATTTAAACTTTAAACTACTTTAAACTTTAAACTACTTTAAACTTCAAACTACTTTAAACTTCTACAAACTTTCTGGTCAAAACTTTCACAAGCCAACTTAAAGTTTGTCTCGACGAACTTTTTCTAGTTATTATTATTATTATTATTACTAAAAATGTACAACTCTAACTCCTCCTAGAGCTTTAACTCCACAAACTCCAAACTCGGCACGGACACTCCAACTGTTCTGACTCGGTGTGCTATATCTTTTCTAACTGATCGGACTTACGTTTTTCCTAAAAATGACGATCAAAGTCGGAAAAAACTCCCATTGACTTAACATTGCGGAATGTTCAGATTTTCAAACTCCCCAACTGCCAAAAATTCAAATCTAAGCTCCTTGAAGCCCTAGACTGAATAAAACTGCCATTCTATACACTATATGAGCCATTGAGACTCATTTAAACTAATAAACTCATCTTTCTATGACACTTTTCTATCTATCTATCTACCCATTCTTTCTTTCTAATCTTTCTTTCTCTCTCTTTTTCTTTCTCTTTCTTTCTTTCTTTCTTTCTTACTAATCTTTCTATCATCTAACTATTTCTATCTATCTATCATCTGACTATTTTATCTATCTATCTATCTATCTATCTATCTATCTATCTATCTATCTATCTATCTATCTATCTATCTATCTATCTATCTATCTATCTATCTATCTATCTATCTATCTATCTATCTATCTATCTATCATCTGACTATTTTATCTATCTATCTATCTTTTTCTTTCTTTCTTTCTAACTAATCTATCTTTCATTCTTTCTTTCTAACTAATCTTTCTTTCTTTCTTACTAATCTTTCTTTCTAACTAATCTATCTTTCTTTCTATCTTTCTTTCTTTCTAACTAATCTATCTTTCTTTCTTTCTTTATTTCTTTCTTTCTTTCTTTCTAATCTTTCTTTCTCTCTCTTTTTCTTTCTCTCTTTCTTTCTTACTAATCTTTCTATCATCTAACTATTTCTATCTATCTATCATCTGACTATTTTATCTATCTATCTATCTATCTATCTATCTATCTATCTATCTATCTATCTATCTATCTATCTATCTATCTATCTATCTATCTATCTATCTTTTTCTTTCTTTCTTTCTAACTAATCTATCTTTCATTCTTTCTTTCTAACTAATCTTTCTTTCTTTCTTACTAATCTTTCTTTCTTTCTAACTAATCTATCTTTCTTTCTTTCTTTCTAAATAATCTATATTTCTTTCTTTCTTTTCTAACTAATCTATCTTTCTTTCTTTTCTAGCTAATCTATTTCTTTCTAACTAATCTTTCTTTCTTTCTTTCTTTCTAACTAGTCTTTCTTTCTAACTAATCTTTCTTTCTAACAAATCTTTCTTTCTTTCTTTCTTTATAACTAATCTTTCTTTCTAACTTTCTTTCTTTTTAACTAATCTTTCTATCTTTCTTTCTTTCTAATCTTTCTTTCTAACTAATCTTTCTTTCTTTCTTTCTTTTCTAACTAATCTATTTCTTTCTAACTAATCTTTCTTTCTTTCTAACTAATCTTTCTATCTTTCTTTCTTTTCTTTCTTTCTTTCTAATCTTTCTTTCAATCTTTCTTTCTTTCTAACTAATCTTTCTATCTTTCTTTCTTTCTCTCTTTCTAATCTTTCTTTCTAACTAATCTTTCTTTGTTTCTTTTCTAACTAATCTATTTCTTTCTAACTAATCTTTCTTTCTTTCTAACTAATCTTTCTATCTATCTTTCTTTCTTTCTTTCTTTCTCTCTTTCTTTCTAATCTTTCTTTCTTTCTAACTAATCTTTCTATCTATCTTTCTTTCTTTCTTTCTTTCTTTCTCTCTTTCTTTCTAATCTTTCTTTCAATCTTTCTTTCTTTCTTTATAACTAATCTTTCTATCTATCTTTCTTTCTTTCTCTCTTTCTTTCTAATCTTTCTTTCAATCTTTCTAACTAATCTTTCTTTCTTTCTTTCTAATCTTCCTTTCTTTCTTTCTAACTAATCTTTCTTTCTAACTTTCTTTCTTTTTAACTAATCTTTCTATCTTTCTTTCTTTCTAATCCTTCTTTCTAACTAATCTTTCTTTCTTTCTTTCTTTCTTTCTTTCTTTTCTAACTAATCTATTTCTTTCTAACTAATCTTTCTTTCTTTCTAACTAATCTTTCTATCTTTCTTTCTTTCTCTCTTTCTTTCTAATCTTTCTTTCAATCTTTCTTTCTTTCTAACTAATCTTTCTATCTTTCTTTCCAATCTTCCTTTCTAACTTATCTTTCTTTCTAACTAATCTTTCTATCATCTAACTATTTCTATCTATCTATCATCTGTCTATCTATCTATCTATCTATCTATCTATCTATCTATCTATCTATCTATCTATCTATCTATCTATCTATCTATCTATCTATCTATCTATCTATCTATCTATCTATCTTTCTTTTTCTTTCTTTCTAACTAATCTGTCTTTCGTTCTTTCTTTCTAACTAATCTTTCTTTCTTTCTAACTAATCTTCTTTCTTTCTTTCTTTCAAACTAATCTATCTTTCTTTCTATCTTTCCTTCTTTCGAACTAATCTATCTTTCTTTCTTTTCTAACTAATCTATCTTTCTTTCTTTCTTTTCTAACTAATCTATTTCTTTCTAAATAATCTTTCTTTCTTTCTAACTCATCTTTCTTTCTTTCTTTCTTTCTTTCTTTCTTTCTTTCTTTCTTTCTTTCTTTCTTTCTTTCTTTCTTTCTTTCTAACTAATCTTTCTATCTTTCTTTCTTTCTCTCTTTCTTTCTAATCTTCCTTTCTAACTTTCTTTCTTTCTAGCTAATATTTCTTTCTAACTTTATTTCTTTCTAACTAATCTTTCTATCTTTCTTTCTTTCTTTCTGTCTTTCTAATCTTTCTTTCTAACGAATCTTTCTTTCTAGCAACACCATAACAAACACCCAAAATACCCTAGAACACCCTAGCAACTGCCTAGCAACCCCCAGAACACCCTAGCAACCACCCAAAATACCTTAAATCACCCTAGCAACACCATAGCAACCACCTAAAATACCCTAGAACACCCTAGCAACACCCTAGCAACCACCAGAGAACCCTAGCAACTGCCTAGCAACCACCCAGAACACCCTAGCAACCACCCGACATACCCTAGAACATCCTAGCAACACCATAGCAACCACCCAAAAAAGCCTAGAACACCCTAGCAACACCATAGCAACCTCCCAGAACACCCTAGCAAACTGCCTAGCAACCACCCAGAACACCCTGGCAACCACCCAAAATACCTTAAAACACCCTAGCAACACCATAGCAACCACCCAAATACCCTAGAACACTCTAGCAACTGCCTAGCAACCCCCAGAACACCATAGCAACTGCCTAGCAACCACCCAGAACACCCTAGCAACCACCCAAAATACCTTAAATCACCCTAGCAACACCAAAGCAACCACACAAAATACCATAGAACACCCTAGCAACACCATAGCAACCACCCAAAATACCCTAGAACACCCTAGCAACTGCCTAGCAACCCCCAGAACACCCTAGAAACTGCCTAGCAACCACCCAGAACACCCTAGCAACCACCCAAAATACCTTAAATCACCCTAGCAACACCAAAGCAACCACCCAAAATACCCTAGAACACCCCAGCAACATCATAGCAACCACCCAAAATACCCTAGAACATCCTAGCAACACCCTAGCAACCACCAGAAAACCCTAGCAACTGCCTAGCAACCACCCAGAACACCCTATAAACCCCCCGAAATACCCTAGAACACCCTAGCAACACCATAGCAACCACCCAGAACACCCTAGCAACCACCCAAAATACCTTAAAACATCCTAGCAACACCATAGCAACCACCCAAAAACGCCTAGAACACCCTAGCAACACCATAGCAACCACCCAGAACACCCAAGCAACTGCCTAGCAACCACCCAGAACACCCTGGTAACCACCCAAAATACCTTAAATCACCCTAGCAACACCATTGCAACCACCCAAAATACCATAGAACACCCTAGCAACACCAGAACACCCTAGCAACCACCCAAAATACCTTAAAACACCCTAACAACACCATAGCAACCACCCAAAACACCTTACAACACCCTAGCAACACCATAGCAACCACCCAGAACACCCTAGCAACCACCCAGAACACCCTAGCAGCTAATATAAACGTCAAACTACTTTAAAATTCAAACTAAAATTAAACTTTAAACTAATTTAAACTATAAACTAATTTAAACTTCAAACTACTTCAGACTTCAAACTACTTTAAACTTTAATTTAAACTTCTAACTACTTTTAACTTTAAACTAATTAAAACTTATTTGAACTTTAAACTAATTTAAAATATAAACTAATTTAAACTTCAAACTACTTTAAACTTCAAAGTAATTTACATTTTAAACTAATTTACATATTAAACTAATGTAAACTTCAAACTTTAAACTTCTTTAAACTTTCTGGTCCAAACTTTCACAAGCCAACTTAAAGTTTGTCTCGACGAACTTTTTCTAGTTTAATCTTTAAACTACTTTAAACTTCAAACTTCTTCAAACTTATTGGTCTAAACTTTCACAAGTTTGTCTCGATGAACTTTTTCTAGTTAAGTTGGCTTGTGAGAGCCAACTTACTGAAATCCTATTTAAACTTATTAAGTTGGCTTGTGAGAGCCAACTTACTAAAATCCTATTTAAACTTATTAAGTTGGCTTGTGAGAGCCAACTTACTGAAATCCTACTTAAACTTATTATTATTCTTCTTCTTCTTCTTAGCAGTGAAATTTCTATATCTAACTCCTCCTAGAGCTTTAACTCCACATACTCCAAACTCGGCTCGGACACTCAAACTGTTCTGACTCGAGTTGCTATATCTTTTCAGACTGATCGGACTTACGGTTTTCCTAAAAATGACGATCAAAACTCGAAAAAAAACATTTGAAAATCCCATTGACTTAACATTGCGGAATGTTCAGATTTTCAAACTCCCCAACTGTCAAAAATTCAAATCTAAATACCTTGAAGCCCTAGACTGAATCAAACTGCCATTCTATATACTATATGAGCCATTGATACTCATTTAAACTAATAAACTCATCTATCTATGACACTTTTCTATCTATCTATCTACCCATTCTTTCTTTCTAATCTTTCTTTCTCTCTCTTTTTCTTTCTCTTTCTTTCTTTCTTTCTTTCTTACTAATCTTTCTATCATCTAACTATTTCTATCTATCTATCATCTGACTATTTTATCTAATCTATCTATCTATCTATCTATCTATCTATCTATCTATCTATCTATCTATCTATCTATCTATCTATCTATCTATCTATCTATCTATCTATCTATCTATCTATCTATCTATCTATCTATCTATCATCTGACTATTTTATCTATCTATCTATATATCTTTTTCTTTCTTTCTTTCTAACTAATCTATCTTTCATTTTTTCTTTCTAACTAATCTTTCTTTCTTTCTTACTAATCTTTCTTTCTAACTAATCTATCTTTCTTTCTATCTTTCTTTCTTTCTAACTAATCTATCTTTCTTTCTTTCTAATCTTTCTTTCTCTCTCTTTTTCTTTCTCTCTTTCTTTCTTACTAATCTTTCTATCATCTAACTATTTCTATCTATCTATCATCTGACTATTTTATCTATCTATCTATCTATCTATCTATCTATCTATCTATCTATCTATCTATCTATCTATCTATCTATCTATCTATCTATCTATCTTTTTCTTTCTTTCTTTCTAACTAATCTATCTTTCATTCTTTCTTTCTAACTAATCTTTCTTTCTTTCTTACTAATCTTTCTTTCTTTCTAACTAATCTATCTTTCTTTCTTTCTTTCTAACTAATCTATATTTCTTTCTTTCTTTTCTAACTAATCTATCTTTCTTTCTTTTCTAGCTAATCTATTTCTTTCTAACTAATCTTTTTTTCTTTCTTTCTAACTAGTCTTTCTTTCTAACTAATCTTTCTTTCTAACTAATCTTTCTTTCTTTCTTTCTTTCTTTATAACTAATCTTTCTTTATAAATTTCTTTCTTTTTAACTAATCTTTCTATCTTTCTTTCTTTCTAATCTTTCTTTCTAACTAATCTTTCTTTCTTTCTTTCTTTCTTTCTTTCTTTCTTTCTTTCTTTTCTAACTGATCTATTTCTTTCTAACTAATCTTTCTATCTTTCTTTCTTTTCTCTCTTTCTTTCTAATCTTTCTTTCTTTCTAACTAATCTTTCTATCTTTCTTTCTTTCTCTCTTTCTAATCTTTCTTTCTAACTAATCTTTCTTTCTTTCTTTTCTAACTAATCTATTTCTTTCTAACTAATCTTTCTTTCTTTCTAACTAATCTTTCTATCTATCTTTCTTTCTTTCTTTCTCTCTTTCTTTCTAATCTTTCTTTCTTTCTTTCTAATCTTTCTTTCTTTCTTTCTAACTAATCTTTCTATTCATCTTTCTTTCTTTCTTTCTTTCTTTCTTTCTTTCTTTCTTTCTTTCTTTCTTTCTTTCTCTCTTTCTTTCTAATCTTTCTTTCAATCTTTCTTTCTTTCTTTATAACTAATCTTTCTATCTATCTTTCTTTCTTTCTCTCTTTCTTTCTAATCTTTCTTTCAATCTTTCTAACTAATCTTTCTTTCTTTCTTTCTTTCTTTCTAATCTTCCTTTCTTTCTTTCTAACTTTCTTTCTTTTTAACTAATCTTTCTATCTTTCTTTCTTTCTAATCCTTCTTTCTAACTAATCTTTCTTTCTTTCTTTCTTTCTTTTCTAACTAATCTATTTCTTTCTAACTAATCTTTCTTTCTTTCTAACTAAACTTTCTATCTTTCTTTCTCTCTTTCTTTCTAATCTTTCTTTCAATCTTTCTTTCTTTCTAACTAATCTTTCTATCTTTCTTTCTTTCTTTCTAACTAATCTTTCTATCTTTCTTTCTTTCTCTTTTTCTTTCTAATCTTCCTTTCTAACTTTCTTTCTTTCTAGCTAATCTTTCTTTCTAACTTTCTTTCTTTCTAACTAATCTTTCTATCTTTCTTTCTCTCTTTCTAATCTTTCTTTCTAACTAATCTTTCTTTCTAGCAACACCATAGCAACCACCCAAAATACCCTAGAACACCCTAGCAACTGCCTGGCAACCACCCAAAATACCTTAAATCACCCTAGCAACACCATAGCAACCACCCAAAATACCCTAGAACACCCTAGCAACACCCTAGCAACACCCAGAAAACCCTAGCAACTGCCTAGCAACCACCCAGAACACCCTAGCAACCACCCGACATACCCTAGAACATCCTAGCAACACCATAGCAACTACCCAAAAAAGCCTAGAACACCCTAGCAACACCATAGCAACCTCCCAGAACACCCTAGCAACTGCCTAGCAACCACCCAGAACACCCTGGCAACCACCCAAAATACCTTAAAACACCCTAGCAACACCATAGCAACCACCCAAAATACCATAGAACACCCTAGCAACACCCTAGCAACCACCAGAAAACCCTAGCAACTGCCTAGCAACCACCCAGAACACCCTAGCAACCACCCGAAATACCATAGAACATCCTAGCAACACCATAGCAACCACCCAAAAAAGCCTATAACACCCTAGCAACACCATAGCAACCTCCCAGAACACCCTAGCAACTGCCTAGCAACCACCCAGAACACCCTGGCAACCACCCAAAATACCTTAAAACACCCTAGCAACACCATAGCAACCACCCAAAATACCCTAGAACACCCTAGCAACTGCCTAGCAACCCCCAGAACACCCTAGCAACTGCCTACTAATTGCCTAATGAGGACTAATTTAAACTTCAAACTACTTTAAAATTCAAACTAATTTAAACTTCAAACTACTTTAAACTTCAAACTACTTTAAACTTCTTCAAACTTATTGGTCCAAACTTTCACAAGCCAACTTAAAGTTTGTCTCGACGAACTTTTTCTAGTTATTATTATTATTATTATTCTTACAAAAAATTTACAACTCTAACTCCTCCTAGAGCTTTAACTCCACATACTCCAAACTCGGCTCAGACACTCAAACTGTTCTGACTCGGTGTGCTATATCTTTTCAGACTAATCGGACTTACGGTTTTCCTAAAAATGACGATCAAAGTCGGAAAAAACTCCCATTGACTTAACATTGCGGAATGTTCAGATTTTCAAACTCCCCAACTGCCAAAAATTCAAATCTAAACTCCTTGAAGCCCTAGACTGAATCAAACTGCCATTCTATATACTATATGAGCCATTGAGACTCATTTCAACTAATAAACTCATCTATCTATGACACTTTTCTATCTATCTACCCATTCTTTCTTTCTAATCTTTCTTTCTGTCTCTTTTTCTTTCTCTCTTTCTTTCTTTCTTACTAATCTTTCTATCATCTAAATATGTCTATCTATCATCTGACTATTTTATCTATCTATCTATCTATCTATCTATCTATCTATCTATCTATCTATCTATCTATCTATCTATCTATCTATCTATCTATCTATCTATCTATCTATCTATCTATCATCTGACTATTTTATCTATCTATCTATCTATCTATCTATCTATCTATCTATCTATCTATCTATCTATCTATCTATCTATCTATCTATCTATCTATCTATCTTTTTCTTTCTTTCTTTCTAACTAATCTATCTTTCATTCTTTCTTTCTAACTAATCTTTCTTTCTTACTAATCTTTCTTTCTTTCTAACTAATCTATCTTTCTTTCTATCTTTCTAATCTTTCTTTCTCTCTCTTTTTCTTTCTTACTAATCTTTCTATCATCTAACTATTTCTATCTATCTATCATCTGACTATTTTATCTATCTATCTATCTATCTATCTATCTATCTATCTATCTATCTATCTATCTATCTATCTATCTATCTATCTATCTATCTATCTATCTATCTATCTATCTATCTAGTTATCTATCTATCTATCTATCTATCTATCTTTTTCTTTCTTTCTTTCTAACTAATCTATCTTTCATTCTTTCTTTCTAACTAATCTTTCTTTCTTACTAATCTTTCTTTCTTTCTAACTAATCTATCTTTCTTTCTATCTTTCTTTCTTTCTAACTAATCTTTCTATCTTTCTTTCTTTCTCTCTTTCTTTCTAATCTTCCTTTCTAACTTTCTTTCTTTCTAGCTAATCTTTCTTTCTAACTTTATTTCTTTCTAACTAATCTTTCTATCTTTCTTTCTTTCTCTCTTTCTAATCTTTCTTTCTAACTAATCTTTCTTTCTAGCAACACCATAGCAACCACCCAAAATACCCTAGAACACCCTAGCAACTGCCTAGCAACCCCCAGAACACCCTAGCAACCACCCAAAATACCTTAAATCACCCTAGCAACACCATAGCAACCACCCAAAATACCCTAGAACACCCTAGCAACACCCTAGCAACCACCAGAAAACCCTAGCAACTGCCTAGCAACCACCCAGAACACCCTAGCAACCACCCGACATACCCTAGAACATCCTAGCAACACCATAGCAACCACCCAAAAAAGCCTAGAACACCCTAGCAACACCATAGCAACCTCCCAGAACACCCTAGCAACTGCCTAGCAACCACCCAGAACACCCTGGCAACCACCCAAAATACCTTAAAACACCCTAGCAACACCATAGCAACCACCCAAAATACCCTAGAACACCCTAGCAACCACCTAGCAACCACCCAGAACACCCTAGCAACCACCCGAAATACCCTAGAACATCCTAGCAACACCATAGCGACCACCCAAAAAAGCCTAGAACACCCTAGCAACACCATAGCAACCTCCCAGAACACCCTAGCAACTGCCTAGCAACCACCCAGAACACCCTGGCAACCACCCAAAATACCTTAAAACACCCTAGCAACACCATAGCAACCACCCAAAATCCCCTTGAACACCCTAGCAACTGCCTAGCAACCCCCAGAACACCCTAGCAACTGCCTACTAATTGCCTAATGAGAACTAATTTAAACTTCAAACTACTTTAAAATTCAAACTAATTTAAACTTCAAACTACTTTAAACTTCAAACTACTTTAAACGTCTTCAAACTTATTGGTCCAAACTTTCACAAGCCAACTTAAAGTTTGTCTCGACGAACTTTTTCTAGTTATAATTAATATTCTTACAAAAAATTTACAACTCTATCTCCTCCTAGAGCTTTAACTCCACATACTCCAAACTCGGCTCGGACACTCAAACTGTTCTGACTCGGTGTGCTATATCTTTTCTAACTGATCGGACTTACGGTTTTCCTAAAAATGACGATCAAAGTCGGAAAAAACTCCCATTGACTTAACATTGCGGAATGTTCAGATTTTCAAACTCCCCAACTGCCAAAAATTCAAATCTAAACTCCTTGAAGCCCTAGACTGAATCAAACTGCCATTCTATATACTATATGAGCCATTGAGACTCATTTAAACTAATAAACTCATCTATCTATGACACTTTTCTATCTATCTATCTATCTACCCATTCTTTCTTTCTAATCTTTCTTTCTCTCTCTTTTTCTTTCTCTCTTTCTTTCTTTCTTACTAATCTTTCTATCATCTAACTATTTCTATCTATCTATCATCTGACTATTTTATCTATCTATCTATCTATCTATCTATCTATCTATCTATCTATCTATCTATCTATCTATCTATCTATCTATCTATATATCTATCTATCTATCATCTGACTATTTTATCTATCTATCTATCTATCTATCTATCTATCTATCTATCTATCTATCTATCTATCTATCTTTTTCTTTCTTTCTTTCTAACTAATCTATCTTTCATTCTTTCTTTCTAACTAATCTTTCTTTCTTTCTTACTAATCTTTCTTTCTTTCTGACTAATCTATCTTTATTTCTATCTTTCTTTCTTTCTAACTAATCTATCTTTTTGTCTTTCTTTCTTTTCTAACTAATCTATCTTTCTTTCTTTTCTAGCTAATCTATTTCTTTCTAACTAATCTTTCTTTCTAACTAATCTTTCTTTCTTTCTTTCTTTCTTTCTTTCTTTCTTTCTTTCTTTCTTTCTTTCTTTCTTTCTTTCTTTCTTTCTTTCTAATCTTCCTTTCTAACT